>KN817521.1:80807-680807 GCA_000827495.1 Hypholoma sublateritium FD-334 SS-4 | reverse complement strand
GAAAGGGGAAGCGTCGTTGGGTAAAGAGCGTGTAGAAAGAGCGCTGTTTGGATCACCGTAGGCGGCAAATATTGCCGACCTGGAGGGCGGTGGACGGAGACGACGAAGCTCTGCGCCGTCGGTATCTGTGCTGCTTCTGTCCTGTTGGGGGCGTGGGGGTGTTTGGAAGCTTTTGCGAGGTGGATCGATGCTGGACGGGTTTGGCTGGGCCGTAGCGGACTTCTTGCGTCCAAAGGGGAGACGCAGTCTACTGCCACCGGTGCTCGATGTTGAGGGCGTTGGGGAAGCAATCAAAGGCGGTCTGTAGGCGTAATTTTGGCGTGCCGAGTCTGGATGGAGAAGGTTGCTCGCATTTGGATGGGAGGGCACTGCCCGGTCGGGCGTGACATATGACGAGGTGGATGTTGGCGACAAGCCAGGATCGTAGTCTGAGACGACAGTGCTGTGGAGACTGTCGGAGCGGTCGTCGCCCCGCGAGGAGGACGCCGACTTGTTCTTTCTGGAGAACAGGCCGCCGAGGATGGGCATGGAGATGAGAAAGACGCCGCAGACTGCCCAGAGGGAAGTACAGCAGCGGACAAGGACGCTGAGAAGAAAAAGCGTCGAAGCACGACACGCCCAGCCCAGGCCCTGTTTGGTTCTGTTGGCCAAAAATATCCTGGCCCTGACATCCCATATTCTCCGCCACCTCGCCTCCCTTGCGCCTCCTGCCTTGAGATCTTGCGACTCTCGGCCCATCGACATTCCGCGTCCCACGCAAGCCATCCAATGTCCCTCCCACGAACGGAGGCCATTGCACGCCGTCGCTGCTGTAAATGACGTCATATTACGCTCCGTACAACCACCGATGCAGTCTCTGCCCCCGCATGGGGCATATATACACCCCCCGCAAGCTATGGACCATTGAGTCTAAAGCAGATCCGTTCAGCACAACAATCGCGTGTCCTGGTATTTTGGGCGTGATCACAGCCTCTTCCTGCCGTTTGCGGACAAGCGAATTGTTCATTTCCGTGTATGGAATCTAATTTACAGATTATGGCTCTCTCTAACCTTACAGGGTATCAATGCAGATGGCCGTTGGATATACGATCTCCCAAACCGCGTCACGCCAGCTTGCGCTACATGGCATCGTCTCAGCTAAAGGGCACCTCAACCCGGAACTAAACACGCACCTTCAAGTCGGCTGTCACTCGCCGTGTCACCGCTCGGCGCTTCAGATACCGCACGAGTGACCTGATGTCGCGGTACATCAATAGCGGAATGAGTATTGCCATCGCTGGCAGTGCAATCTCCCAGAAGCTACAACGAGATTAGATTAACATCAAATACAATTTAGAATTAATCAAGACATGCAATATATCTGAACGCCCGTTGACGCTCCAAAAATTCGTAAAGTTCATCCCCTGTAAACGATGTCAGTGTTTTTCACGCATGACGATTGCCTAACCCACAAAATATCCCGTCAACAGCGTCAAAGGTAAGAAGATTATCGTAGTTACGGTCAGTCGGCTCCTATAGCAGAAAGGTAAGCATTTCCTTGCAGAGTCAAATGCGAGCAGCGCACATAATAACGTTCATATCATAGGAAGCAATCTAATCGGAAGTTACAGATGCATACTGTCATGTAGTAGTGGGCACGCACATTGAAAGCGTAGTTCAACAAATTTTCTGAAATGCCCGAAAACATCTCCAAGCTAGTGATTGCAAAATCCATATGGTCGCTGACATCCGCCTGAATAATTTATCAATGAAAAATTCCTGAACCCAAGTTGCATTTACTGACCAAGTAGACCTTGGCTTTGAAACTGAAATATCCATACACCCGCTCCGTCTCCGTATTGACATCCCCAAACATCCCCTCCATCGGATGGCCCTCACTGGCAGAATCATACGACATGCGCGTCCTTGGCTGGTCAGAAGCGCGCGACCGCTCCGCCCTGAGAAACGCCCGCTTCCTCTCCCTCTTACGGCTCGCCTTCTCCTCTGCCGTAAGCACCGGCCGCCGCTCCGTCGCCTTGTCCTTTCCTCCGAGGTCCGGACTGCTGTCGTTCTCCAACCGCGCCTCCGCGTCCCTGTCGATGCGCATGCGCCGCTCGCGCGCCATGTTGTCTGCTATCGCCTGCGAGCGCTGCACGTCGTAGTGCCGCAGCCCGAATACCATCGTCTTGATCGGATCTAGGGTGCGCTTGTGCATGATCATGTCTCCCGAGAGGATGTGCACTAGGAGCAAATTTTAATCAGACTTTTCATTATAGACGAGCATAAGCATACGGCTGCGGACACTGCTCATTACGGGGTGGAGGAGGATGTCGTGCTCGAGCTGGTTGATCTTGACCTGATACTCGTCAATCACCTCAAGAACGCGATCTACGACTGACAATTTCCACGAGAAATAGCCTCAATCAGCACAATGCATGCCAGGCAAATAATCCACTAGGCACATACTGAGGTCCAGTAAGCTTTCAACCAGAAGCGAGGCGTCCTCTGATACGCGCAGAATGGAGTCAGAGCGATGCAGGCGTTCTGCGATCGGTGAAGTAAAATCAAGATTTGGAGTTGTGCGAATTGAGATGACAGTTCCTACGTATACGAATACAACGTTAGTTGAAGAACACGAAAGATGTGCGAGTGAATGGCTTACCATCGGGCTGAAGGAAAACGAACATAGGTTCGTGCTTCACCGCAACACGATCGCCTTTCTTCAACGCCTCGATTGCCTTTTCCTTGCGTTCCCGCGCCTGTTTAAACAGTCAGAATCATGAATGGACATATAGCATAAAAACAACCTCTCCCCCAAACCCGCTCAATCCTGTAAATCTCTTCATCGGCGCACGCAATGGGTTGACAAGAACATTCCTTGGAGGCGCATCTTTCCCCTTCACCGATGAAGGCGCTGAGATAGACTCCGGTGTCTGCACCAAAGTCGAAGAGGGGGTGTATTTGGGGGTTTTTTTTATCGGGTCACTCTCGCTGCGAGGGAAAGGAACATATCCGCCGCCTTCCAGGTCCAGATGCGACGACGCTGCACTAGAGCTGGGAAGGGTTGGGTCAAGATCTTCCAGTTGTAATGAATGGGATAGGACGCGGATAAACAGGTGGCCGGGGTAGTAGTCCGCTTTGGAGTGGTTGTGTCCGCGCTCATGCAGGATATCTTCCAACGCGAGCGAGTGGAGGTCTTTGCAAAGTATCAAGATATCTTAGTAGATATTAGAGCATCGGCGAAATGCACCGCACGGTACTTGACAGCAAGCGCACTCAGCACGCTCCAGTCGACTCCACCAATATTGATCCAGCGCACCATATGCGTCGGGAGCGCCCCCGTGCCTCCCCCCTCCGCCAGAAGGCCGAGCAGCCCCTCGTTCGTAAGCTGGCGGAACGTAACGTCGTCGCAGTCATAGTCGATCACATCGATCACACATTCCTGCTGGAAGTGACCATACTCCGCGATCGCGCTCCCGCTGAGCGGGTTAATCCCGGGCTCCGCGCCCGCGTGCAAGTCGAAGTCGTGGTGGTGCTCGCGACGGCTCTGCCGCGCGCGGACATGGTTCGGGTGCGTAGCGCAGCGGTTCCGTATGCTCGTGTTGTGCAGGCTGGTGCCTACGCCTGAGGTGTGGTGCGAGCTCGAGGCCTCGTGGAGCGGGGCTACGGTGTCGGTGTCCTCGCCGTGCTCCTGAGTGTCCGGGTCGGAGTGGTCGCTCTTGCGGCTAGAGAGAATATGGCGCGCGCGGCTTGGGCGGCGCGCAGTAATTGGCATGGAGGTTGCGAAGTCGGTTTGCTAGGGAGTTTGTGGAGGAGTGAGTACTGACGATGATATCACTGGTGAACAATGCTTGCCGCCATTCAAACGCGATAGCTGCCGCCCCCCGGCCCGCGTTCCCGCTGCACAACTGCTTCTTGTCATAACCATCACCAACAGTGCTCGCAGTGTGCACGATGTCCATCACCCACATCACCTCCCTCTCCCAGCTGAACGGAATCCTAGCCAAGTCCAAGGACAAGCTCAGTGTCTGTTCCATCTCTCTGTGAGGCGTAGCAATGCACTGACAACTGTAACCTTCCAGGTGATTGATTTCCACGCGACGTGGTAGGCCAGGTTTCGTCATGTACCATTTACCTATTCCTCAAGCAACCCCCAGGTGTGGGCCTTGTCATGCTATTGCTCCTACATTCGAGGCCCTCTCGCGGCAGCACAAGAACGTCAACTTCCTGAAATGCGACGTCGACGCTGCGAGCGAGGTCTCTCAGAAGTACTCCGTCTCGGCGATGTAAGCAATGGCCTCGGAGTGACCTAGAGCCCGTCCTAACACGCATTCCCTCCTAAAGGCCGACTTTTATTTTCCTGAAAGGTAGTGCCAAGGTGGACCAGGTCCGCGGAGCTGATAGGGCGTACGTTGACTCTCCCATCTATTCAAGTCCGATCCCTTACTGTATAACAGCGCACTGGAAAGCACCATTCGCAGGCATGCTACTCAGACATCCTCAGCGTCTGCATTCTCCGGGAGAGGACAAACATTGGGCGGCGGACCTGCTCCCCCAGATCTCGCCGGAGAGGTCAAGGGGACGGTTGACAAGGCCGCTGCGAGTTTCACAAACCTCGATCCGCAACTGAAGATCTTCCTGGCCCTAGGGGCTCTATATGCACTGTTTTGGTACCTTAGATGATTTTCGGACCGCTTGTTTTACTTGGTGATATGTATGTAGTCAATGTTTTTTTCTTTTTGGTACACGTAAATGAAAGGAAAAGATACATAAACTCGGCCCAATTCCAACATCCCACAGACTCGACGACCGTGCGCGCTTGATTTCGTCAGGCCAGTGGAATATAGGGACTGAATCGAGTTTATCGATATAATTCTTCCAGATTCAGAAATTGAAAATGTCCATATGCACACTGTTATACAGAGAAAAAAGAGAAACGGCGATCTGCACCTAATTTCCTTCCGCTAATTGACCATCTAAGCTGAAAAGCACGATCGGCGATGGAAAAGGGCACTAGGCGTCATCTGTATTGACTAAGTAGGTCCCCATCCCATAGCCGCCCATGCCTGCCTGGCCGCGTCTTCTTTAGCCAATTTCTGGCTCTTGCCTACGCCGCGTCCTCTTTCGACGCCACCCACTAACCAAGTATCAGTACCCAAATCTCTGGAAGGAAAAATTACAAACATACTGCAACATCTGACTGTCCACGTAGGCTGATGAGGAGGCCCTTCTTGGTCAGCAGGGTAAGTGACGGAAATGCCCCTTTGAGCAGCTGTCTGATTCACAAGCGCCAACGTTACCAAGCTCAGAGTCGATGACGGTTGTTGACTATAGTTACGGGAAGAAGGGCTGGAAGGAAGAGGTGGGGGAAGATTCGAAGGCGGTGGAGGGGTATACGCTCCAAATAACTGGGAGTTTTGCATCGGCGGCGACTGCAAGTATCTGTTGGGTTGATTAGGGGGTGTTTGCTGGACCCCTAGCATTGAATGCTGCATATATTGCTGTTGGGGCATGTATTGGTTCATCTGTGGGTTGTGAGCGCCATCAAAAGCAGCTGGGGCAGAGGCGTTAGGAAGAGGAACCTCTGGGTCACCAGGAAACATCAGCTGAGATATCCAGCTCTGAATGACGCTGAGGCCGTTGCGAATGTACAAAGCGCCGACATAAACATGGAAAAATTTAGCCATTTCCTGTCGGATTTGAAAAGTTATATCTTCCCTGGAGGCGCAGTGACATTCAGTGTTTGTAGGCTCACATTGGCGTCGTTTATGACATTTGGCACCTCGCTGGGTGCTATACGCAATTTGGATTTTAGGTCATAAGCGTTCACCCAAAGTTCAATATGTTCGGGGGATAGAACTCTGGTCCTTTCTGTCTATCAGGGATAGGGAGATATCTTCAGATCAGGGCAACCCTGAAAAGATACGTTGGGCTCACCTGAATTTCTTCTTCACTTTGCATCGGCTGATGCTTGAACAGGACATATGTGACTACAAGCTCAAGTGTCTTTTGGCCCAAGTCTCTCAAGCGCGAGGTGTCCCCGTAGTCATTTTTCATTGGCTGGCCAGGCACGCGTAGTGTATGATGAGTGTATACATCGAGCATGAGATCGATGTCCGCGCCTTGGAGCTGGGGGAGGGGCGGGAGCAACGGATCGGACATGGTGGTGGTGGAAAGGAAGCAAGAATGAAATAGGTTCCAGCACTGCAATGAGTACTTTTTATAGCGCCTGCGATTGATTGAAGGCTCCGTTCAATGTTCGCGGTGGCAGAGGTTCGGAGTCAAGAATGGTGGCCAAAGTCATCCGGTTACGGCGGTGTGGGAAGAGCTGGAGAGGACTGACAGTTATCGATGGGGCCACCTGAGTAGATCGATGAAAATAGGCGCCCGTCGGATTTACTTATTATTCAGATAATTCGGAAACTTGAAAGTGGAACAATGCCAGGAGAAATGCGATCCCGGGTAGTTTTATCAACTGTTTGGTCAGATGATGGAATGGCCGCGGGAGGCAATAAAGTTATAGATAGAAAAGCTTGTTCAATTCACAGCCGAATTTCCGAAGTTTAGTAGCTCATCAGTCAGGCAACGAGTCCTGTGAATAAAGTACGAGGCAATTGCCTATGTAGATAAATTAACTGCGGCATTGTATGCCTTCTTGCAGACTGGATTCAGTGAAAACATTCAATCCCTCAATTATAAGCAAGTTTGAAGCAAGCAGATAGTAAAGCAGTTGTAGACCAGTTATCAGATAAAGATAATTAAACGATCACGTGCAGCCTGGTAAAGGCAACAATGAGGAACGGTTCGCTCGGAACAAGCGAACGCAAAGTGAACGTCGCCTTTCCACTGTAACTCTACAACAAAAGCCGATAGCATCTCGCGTCTGGGTGGCTCATCACGTCTGTCACGTACCGAAACGTCTTTCAGTTACGGCTGATCGAGCTATTAGAACGTCTTTCACCTCTGCCACCAGGCGTGCCCACGCCTTTCGCGACGCCGTCTCTTTAAACTCGAAACGGGGCAGTTTACGCTGTCCATAGGCACAAAATGAACTCTTCAACTCCAGCAGCGTCAAAACCTTTACCTCCAAATCCTCTAATACCGGAAAAATACCTTGATATCCCCTCGCAAAGACTGTACTACCTCAGTCTGGGACTTCTCTGTCAGGTGTGTGTGCTGGCCTGCTTATTCCTCTAGCTCTGACGCTCTACTATACTAGTCTATAAAAGTTCTAGATTTTATCTGGTCACTGGCGTCGGGGGAGGATCGAATAATCACATGTCGGAAATGGTTGTTAGTGGACTTCGTGTATTGCATTGTGTTATCACAATTGCGGATACCAAGGCTCGAATATAGCAAGGCTGGCGTCATCCTTCAGGTCGTACTTCTTTGGTTTCTGGATGGTGTCCTGTTCGGAGGGATCAATGTCAATGTTGGCGGATTTCTGGGAAGCAGCATCGGTTTTACCTCAAGTCTTTCAGGTACATTATTTAGCTCTTTACTCTGTATGTTTAATGACTCTTTAAACCAGGTTTCTCATCCTCTTCCGATGCATTTAGTTTCCGCAATTTCCTGGCACCTTTGACCTTCGGGCTAATATCGTCTGCGGCCATTTCAAAGGACTCACATTTGCTAGGTCAACACACTGTACGAATGTCACCAATCAGTACCGCACACCTCAATCCACAAAATCTAAACTTCTGTCTCTCGCCCACGAATCGTGCCGTGTTGATTCCTGTTGTTCTGAACAACACCAACATCGCTGGCTTGCGATATTCCGTTACTCCCCTAGGATATATGGAAGACGGGTCGAAAGGGAAGATCACAATGCACGATATGACATCAAGGGAACTCAAAGCCCTTATACAAAACCAGCTTGCTGCTGCCGCCCAACCCAGTCCCACTAATAATCCAGCCGACGAATATGATGAATACGACGACGACGAAGAGACCGAGACACGATCAACATTGCAGCAAACACAATCCATGGCGTATATATCTCTTGCACGGCCCGGAATTATTCGCTTGGAACGCGTCGTCGACAACTCGAATACTGATGCGAGGCTCATAATTTCCGAAGCTGTAGTAGTCCCTTGCCCACAGGTTGAATTTGCCAAAGACGAAGGATCAGCGGTGGATTCGACTCGATGTGCTGGTCAAGAACGCGAGACACAGCTGAAAATCAAGGTCCAGGGAGTGCCTCCCCTAAGTCTTAGATGGATTAGCACCGTAAACGGCAGACGAGAACGATCCCTAGTAGAAGGCATTGAAGGTGATAAGAAAGATGACACCACTCACAAGGAAGATATCGAGACCTCTGACGTCCTGGACAACGTTTTGCTCACCTCTTCGCCAATTATTACTCGAGTCCCCAGGCCTCAAGATGTGCTATTACCTCTGACCATCTCGCTTGAAGACGCAGGGACATATCTCTTTGCCCTTGAAGAAATTACAGATGGTGTTGGTAACACAGTTCGCATTGGAATCGACGCGCCTTCGACGGAGACCGATTCTGTCACTAAAACGAAAACTACGAGGTCATACTTGGTTCTGAAAAAACCTGTTGTGTCGTTCGGTCACTGCAGCTCTGATACCCCCGCGTCTTTGTTGATAGGCTCTGAAGTTGCTGTTGATATTCGAACCGAGTACATCAGTCGATACGATCTACCTCTGGATGTCAGTCTAGCATTCGACCCTCCTGCGGACCTGAAAGCCAAACGTGCGAAAGGATGGGAGAAAACACTCCAACTCAATGCACAGGACAGACAGCTGAACTTCCGTGTCAACGCCCCAGGAGAGTACAGAATTCTTGGAGTCAAGGGAAAGGTAAGAGTACTCAACGACTCGATCTAGGACATTGTTCAAGTGGTTTTACTCTTCTGTAGTACTGTACAGGAACCGTCCAGGCTCCCGATGTTTGCAGGGTTGTCCAGAAGCCCAGGCCATCTGCTGAAATCAAATGGCAGAACATACAGGACTGGTAGATAACATCCTCTTCTATTCAAACTTATGAGACTGACGTTATCTACAGCTCTGGAGATACTGGCGTAACTGCTTTCATTGTCCTCCATGGCACACCTCCCTTCCAGATATATTACACCATGCGCCGGGACAATGAACCTGCTACCGAATTTTCGAAGACGATAACTTCGTCACGATACGAAATGAAACTCGAGCCCAAGAGTAGCGGCCACTATGCATTTGCTTTCGTCGCTATCAGCGATGCAAACTATCGAAAAGTGGAACTTGCTGGGCCGAGCATCGATAAAATGATACATCCAATTGCATCAGCTGAGTTTTCCGAATCGCAGCCTTCAGCCTACGGAAGAAGCAAGAAGATCGTCAATAGCTGTTCTGGCGATACTGTTGACATTGATGTAGACTTGAGAGTAAGTTGTACGAAGGATACGGCTGGACTGTGCTGATATATCTAACTCTTTAGGGAACGGGGCCCTGGAACCTTGAGCTGCAAATTATTAGCCCTGAACGTGCAGAAGTAGTCCAGATTCCTGGGATTGAGACTTCAAGGAAGAGAATACAAGTCTCGATTCCCCGAGAACTCCAAAAAAATGGCGGGAACTTTGAGGTTAATCTTCGTACGTATATCAATCTTCTAAAACTTTCATAGTATTCATCAATCTCTAGTTAGCGTGGAAGACGCCTCAAACTGCAAGAATAACTTATCTGTTCCAGGAGTACAAGTCCAAGTTAAACGAATCGTGGTATGCGCCCATCCCAAAATCTATATTGGTAACGCCCTCACATGAAGTAAACAGCCAAGTGCACAATTCTACGGTAGTCCATCCGAACGCAACATAGTGATTGCTGAAGATGAAAGGGCGAATCTGCCTCTTCGTTTGACCGGTGATGGAGTACGCACCAATCAGTTCGTTGTTTTCAAGCCGCTAATATCATCTTCAAGCCATGGGTGGTGGAATTCAGGAGAAACGGGGCTCCCCGTACGATAAGGGAGACCTTCTCTGACCGTAATGCCAATTTCCAGGTCATGAACCGAGGCTTGTATGAGATTGATTCGGTACGTTCCCAGTGAAGATATATGCTAGAAGAAACAAATTAATATATATTTAAAGGTCAAAGACTCACAATGCTCCGGGACTGTTGTAGACGGTGCTTCGAGTTATACCGTGGAGTGGATACCCAGGCCGTCTGCCAAACTATCTGCATCTACTCAAGCTATTCACGATACTTATAACGGCTCTTACATTCTTCCACCGATTTGTGAGGGTGTCAACGATCACGTTGATCTCGACCTCACAGGTGAGAAGAACGTCGCGGCATCGCCTTAAACGACTAATGTATTCACTTGCAGGTCGTCCTCCATTCGAAATCATGTATAATATTGCTCAAAACAGCGATACCGGTGGTACCAAAATCATGGGTCAGCCCATCTTCAATAGCATACAACCACATACTCGCTTCCAGTTAACGACCTCAACCCCTGGGCGCGTATACTATGAAGTGAAGCAGATCGGCGATGCCGCATACCCACTCGCCAAATCCAAGGACCGTACAATTCCCCGTAACCAGCGGCTCCTCTTCGAGCAGCAGGTGGCGCTGCGGCCAAGCGCGCGCTTCCGCAACCACAACCGCCTTGCATACTGCTTGCACGATACGCTCGTTGCACTCGATGGCACGAACGCAGGTGACGGCGTCATCGTGCTCGAGGGGCTCCCGCCATTCACTATTGTACTCGCCATCAAGAACATCGCAGCGTCGAGCGTCGAAACGCACAAGATCACCGTGCCCGGGCATACGTGGCGTGTCAACGTTCCTGCGTACACGTTCACGTCTATAGGGCCGCACCTGCTGTTCGTCGAGAGCGTGACGGACGCGTCGGGGTGTGCGCATGCAGCTCTCGACCCCGCGGAGCGCGCTATATGGGCGGACGTCGCAGAGGCGGCCTCGATCATACCACTCGAGCGGCGCGAGCACATCTGCGTGGGCGACGCGCCGGCGTTCCAGCTCCAGGGTAGCCCACCATGGACGGTCGGGTACACGGTGAATGGCCGCACGCAAACGCAGGCCGCACGTACGTCGCCGTTTGCGGTCATGCAGCAGCAGCCGGGGCTGTTTGCAGTGACCAGCATCGCGCACCAGGCGAAGATGTGCAAGGCTGCGGTCGCGGACCTGCGCTTCCACGTGCACCCGCTACCCTCCGCCCAGGTCGGGCACGGGAAGCGTATTTTCCAAGACATACACGAAGGTGCGTGTGGACTCGTAGCGAGCCGCATATAATTTCGGCCCGATTGATCAACTATGCTTCCTGTAGGCGACCAAGCGGAGATCGTCTTCACACTCATTGGCGAACCGCCGTTCACGTTCACCTATCAGCGCGCAGATATCTCGCCTAAGAAGGGCACGGTCGGCAAAGTGCTCGAAACACACACGGTGTCGCGCGTGCAGAACAAAGAATACTCAATCTTCTCCGCGCTCGAAGGTGTGTTCGACCTAATTGTTTCCCGTTCCTCTCTGATTCTTTGGTTTCTTTTTGCAGGAACATGGACTGTGACGTCCATATCCGACAAGTACTGCCGCTATCCGCCCATGCAGCCGGAGCAGGCGCTCGAAAAGCATAAATAGATCACCACACGCCCCTGTACAGTATATCAAGTAATATTTAATCACCTAGCAGGCCTTGAGCTCAGTTATACAGTCTACTTCCTGGCAATTCTTCTACTTACTACATATCGTCGTATATTTCATGAAGTGTGGTGCGCATGGATACTGGATACAAAGTACACTAATCCGTACAAATTTGAACTGTAACTCTCCAATGGTTCCGTCCTGCGCTGATATATAGCCATCTCATATTCACATAATCGCAATGCTTTGCGTATGCTGAGGAATATGCTGATCGAAAATTACAAAGCATACTATTGAACCTTGGATCGTATCAGCTTTACATGAGGCATGCCCCATTTTGTCTGCACTTCATAATTCTTGGGATCGTCCTTAGTGCAAAGCGTGCTGATAACGATAGTCGAATGAGCGTTGAGCGCTTTAACTTTCAAGATGCGGCAGAGATATACTTACATGACTTCAGAAGTACGGAGATATAAGACGTAAGATTGCATAAACGAGGATATGAGCCATATTGACTCACATTGGATGCCAATATACATATAGTACGTCCCAAGGCCGGTCAGAACATGCCACCAAGAATGGCCTTGAATTTAGTGAGCGTAAGATTACAAAAAGTCGCGTATGCGAAGGAAAGACAGTCTCACCTTCAAGCAAGAACGCCCAAGGCCATCCCAGGGAAAGCTTCCAATTTGTCAGGTGCCCACAGAAAATGTTGTCGAGATTCCACACGCCAAAGCCCACGGCGAACATGATCGCACCCGTCGTGAAGAAATTGGCGATGTCCGCCTTTTTCTTCGGTGGGATGCGCTCTGCCGCGTCTGTGTATTTCAGAATGTACATGACGCGTATCACGGTTGTGATCACAAGGATACCAAAGACAAGTTGATGGTATACCGGATTGCGGTATATCATGCTATGGTCGCGTCGGGACAGACGGATTGCAACAAGAGCCAAGACAAGGAGGGGCGAGTCAGAAGATCAATTAATGATTCGTGCCATTCACGAGAGAATAATGAACATACTAGCTCCATGTGAACAGCACGTCGAACAGCGCGAGCAGGACAAGCAATAATTGTGAGCGGGAATTATTGATCCCAAACCCAGGTTTATTGTCGAACAGAAGAAATAGGCTCATTGACCCGACGTATATCATTGGGAGCTCATCCGCGAGCTGTGCCTCAAACAAGAGTGTGGCATGAAAGAAGAAACTGCCAAGGCCGACGAGTGCGACGCCCTAAGGGAGATCCAGTCAGCAAAACTACGTCATTGTTCGAGGTACAAGGCGGTCAGCGCAAAGAAGGCGACATACTAGATATCCTATTCCGTATCGCGTAGGAAGTTCCTTGTTTGGGACATTGGCCTCTCGGAGTCCACAGAGCGATATACCAATGGTGAACAAGTTCGAGAAAGAGTTCGCAATCTCGGCGATGTACGGGGAAAATTGATGATTAATCTTCAGAGATTCAGCAGCTCAGCCCCGCCCATCGCACCCGGGACGTCGTGCTACTAACCTCACACCAATCAAGTGTTGCCGTTACTGGTCCATATATCCCTTGTTTTTGGAGCCACGGAGCCACGGTGGTGAGGTTGAGCATGTCGCGAACGCAAAGTGGAGATGTGGGCAAGATTGGGGGGGAACCCGGAAAAGAGCTGACTGTGACAAACACGTTTGCTTACTGTTTATCTAGATCGGGGTGCGTGGGATCGAAGCCTTAGTTATCCCGCCTGCGCATATCGCCAGCCGTTGACCTCCGCTTACTCGTTTCTCAGTCAGAGCGACCCATTCCCTCCGCCTGGCTTGGTCTCGCCGGAGAAATCGGTCCTGTGCGCTTAACAGCGCTCGCCTATAAATAGAATAATCTAAGTAATCATGTGATATTAGGATCATCATGATAAAGGCAATAAATAGCCAATGGCAGAACTGCTAATTGGAGAGGGCCGACGAGCATTATTTAATGTTTGTCTAATGTTGTCTGTCAGCCTGGTACTAATATGTACTCTTTTACATTCGCCTTGCACACATAAGACGTACAGCTGTACTATATACCTGCTGTGATGTGCACTTGCTCGGTTGAGGAAGGACTCGGGCTGACCCACATCTTCGTGTATCACTTGTGCCACTTTGTGCCACAAGCCTTGATCCCGGAAGCGGGCTTTATGTAAATACCTTCCGTTTCAACTTTCACGCCTGCCATCCGCCGGCATGATCAATTATGTTTACGCCAGCCTGAGCCAGCAACTTATTCCTGTCCGCACAATAATGTAAGCACGGGAGTAGCAGACTTGCGCAGTTGTTGCCGCCAGACACCCGATGAGCTAGCATTGGTAAGAACCAGACCCCAGAGCACCAACGAAGATCCATGTCCTTGAAGCTGGTCCATTGATTGTGGATCACTGGCTGTGTTCCTACACTTGAAAGATATAAGTAGATTGAGATGCACCTGCATAGGCGAATTACGGCCGAATGAGTGAATGTACCGCTGCGTCGCAAAGATGCCTGACAGTTGACTGTACTTATTGCGTCTCTCCGTGCAGGCGTACTTGGGGCTACGGAATGGTTTTCAATTTAAGTGCAGTAGGGAATGTACTTTCTGCCATAAAACGAATAGAATGTGTTTCTCAGCGATTGACATTTTCATTTCCCTTCGGCAGGCAAGCCTGAGCCTCGGAAGACGAGGGGTAAAGTTGACTGACTACAAATAGATTATAGATCAGTGTCTCGAATTAAACATAGAACGAAGAGTCTCAATTGCATCCCAAACCTTATTACATACCTGATATCTCCTCCGAAAGTCGACCGTCCTTATTACAGATGTGCGTAGGCTGTCTTGGAATAAGCTATTGAACTTTCGGTCTCGTCAACACGACATGCGGCAAGCCCCACTTCGTCTGGACTCCATAGTTTCGGGGGTCGTCCTTGGTGCAAAGGGTGCTATTAATTATAAATGAGCTCAAGTATGACTGGAATGACACCAAAGCGGCACTTACACCACTGGATGAAAGAACAAACGATATCACATGTCCCGTGAGTTGAAGGTTGGAATGTCCTTATACACATGGCACACTCACACTGGATGCCAATGAACATGTAATAAGCCCCAAGGCCCGTCAGGACATGCCACCAAGAATGACCTAAAAATCCGAGCACAATTTATTAGCAACGTCACATACACAAGAACAGCATGATAACCTTCCAGTAGAAAAGCCAATGGCCATCCCAAAGACAACTTCCATTCTGTCAATTGCCCACAAAAAATATTATCCAGATTCCACACGCCGAACCCTAGGACAAACACAGATGCTCCCGTTGCGAAAAAGCTGGCAATGCTCGCCTTTTTATTGGGTGGGATGCGCTCCGCTGCGTCGGTGAATTTTAATATGTATGTGATGCGCGCGGTAGTCGCAATCACAATCAACGCGAAGACCACTTGATGGTACACCGGGTTGCGGTTCACGATGCTGCAGCGTGCAGAGGGACACGCGGACGCACACAAAGTAGGAACAGGCGAATTTGTGGAAGCCGGGTGAAATCGGTCAGCGGCGGGCTCGTCACTCGGCTGGAGGTGGACAAAACATACTAGCTCCAGGAAAACAACACGTCGAATAGCGCGACGAGGACGAGCAATGTTTGCGAGCGCGCATTACTGAGACCGAAGCCAGGCTGGTTGTCGAATAAAAGGAACAGATTGACCGAGCTGACGTATATCATAGGGAGTTCGTCCGCGAGTTGTGCCTCAAACAGGAGAGTGGTATGGAAGAAGAAGCTGCCAATTCCGACGAGCGCGATGCCCTCAAGAGAAAACACGCTCAGCAAGATATATTTCCGCATCATGAATAACAGTAGCACATACGAGATATCCTATGCCATATCGAAGAGGAAGCTCTCTGCCCAGGACCCTAGTCTCGCGAAATCCGCAGAGGGATATCCCAATGCTGAATAGATTCGAGAAGGCGTTGGCCATCTCGGCAATATACGGCGAGAAGTAGTGATTAATCTCGATGGGTAGATTTTCAGCGGCGTCCGTCCAGTCAACCGTCCACAAAGAAGATGGGGCCAATACTGACCTCACACCAATCCAGCGTAGCAGTTACAGGTCCATACACGCCCTGCTTTTGAAGCGACGGGACAATGGTAGCTAGATTCAGCATTTTCTTGCGGAGACTCGAGAGAACAGAAAAGAGGAGAGTCGATTGACAGTGATAAAAGCGCGTTTACTGTTATTATGGTCCGCGTCTCAGTTGACGCGACGTGTGCCCAGGCCGTTGACGCTCATGTCGACTCGGAGTACGGGCAGCTCGGCTTGAGCGTGGCACAAGTCAAAGTTTAACCAGCGTGCCCGCCGTGCCGCCCCTGACTATACAGGTACACCGTAAGCCGTTTATGGCAGCAAGTTTTTTTTTTGAGTTTCATGCGACGAACTCTTTGTAGAATGCAGCACTGTCGTATGTCCGCGTGCAGCTCGGGGCACAAGAAATTTAGTATTCGCCAATTAGCCACCTTTCGCTGAGTAAGGGATGTCATGCCTATCATCTTACACACATTAGAGTAGTAGAATATTATCATATACATATCTAAGTCTGAACGACCCAGACGATCAACGCCTAATCATGCGCCCGCTACGCCATACTTGGCGAATACTTCCGGCCAGTTGCCCACATCTTCGTGCCCCATACACACGACAGTCGCTTTGCTCCCTGACCCAGGACTAAATATACGTGCTGCAACGCGCCTGACATCTGCAGGTGTTACATTGTTGATCTTGTCCGTCATCTCGTCGATGGGGACCTTACGTCCGTGGACGAGGATTTGCCGTCCCAGATCTTCCACTTCCACCGCGCGGCTTTCGAGAGCCATCATCAGACTCGAGTTGAGCTGATTGCGCGCACGGCTGAGTTCATCCTCGCGCACGGCTGTGTACACAAGGAGGCTCAGTTGATGCACAAGGTGTGGCAGGATTTGCGCAGGTGTATTTCCACCTTGGATACCCGACGCAGCAGGCAAGAACGAAGCGAAAAGGCCGAAAAGTGATGAGTCGTTGTATATGTGATGGAAAGACGCGCAGTGGTCAATTTGGGTGTAGTGATTGAGGATGTGTGTATAGAGCCGCGAGTACATGCCCTTGCCTGGGCCGCCGGCGGAAAAGCTTCCACCACCGCCTAGTAGCACCTGCATCACTGCGAGGGCATAAACGTCGTCATCATTGATTCCAACGCCTTCATATGCGATATAAACATGCCCCAAATCTTGATTAGGGTCATGTATGAATCGATGCCCGCCGGTGTAGGTGGACGTGGGAGATTTCGGTATTGTTAAACCATTTGATATTGTGGTTTGAGGGAAAAGATACGATGCGGCACGGGTGAGCGACTTAGCTACTCCCGGTGTCCCAGGATTGAGTATATGTGGCGGCGCCTGAGGATTGGCGGATGTGGTATTCAAAAGTCGAGATTGGTGGGCTTGTTGGATTTGCTGAGTTACAGAAGATGACGCGGAAGGCGGCTCAGTGGCCTTGAGAGAGGAAAACAACTTGTCTGTTAGTTCCACGAGCTCTTGGTGCCCCATACCAGCACCTGCTATCACCATTCGTTCCGGACGATACCACTCCGTCAGGCTGTATCGTAACAAAGCGTCATTCATTGCGGGTATTCGTTCCTCAGGACAGAGGAGAGGGTTTCCCAGACCCTGGTTTCCATAAGCGACGTTATGGAGAACTTCTGGAAGGATCATCTCAGGTTTGCTAGTGATTTCCCTTATTTCGTATGAAGCAGCGTCGTGCTGCGCCTCGAGTTCTTCGGGTGTGAACGCAGGGTTGAGGATGGTATCGGCAATGAGGGAAAGGGCAAGGGGAGTGCCTGAGTGAGCATGCGAGGACTGATACATAATTGACTCGCGTGATGACGAGCACATAATTTGGCCACCAAGCGAGTGGATATCCGAAGCCATCTGCTCGTCTGTCCGTGTTGATGTACTCTGCAGGGACCGTAAGATTGACATGGGGCCTCGCTATTAGACTGTACGCACTTTGAAAGCCATGCGATCAAGGAAATGAGAGACACCCGACGTTAATGGCGTTTCATAGCGTGACCCGGCGTCGATGTATAGGCCCACAGTGGAGAAGTGTCCAGGTGTGCGCTCGGTAGCAACGCGGATTTTGTTTGGTAGGGTGGTGATGACAACGGAGGGGGGTGCAGCTGCAGACGCAAGCTTCCTGCGTGGAGTCGGTGTGGGCCGCGCTGAACGCCAGAGAGCAGCTGCCTTGCGACTCATCCTGGGGAACTTGGTGGTAGCGGAAAGAAGCCGCGGCGGCGTCGGGCGAGTCGCCGTCAGAAAACCGGTAATGAATCACATGACCTTGTTCCAGGCCGTATTATAGCGTATTATTCGCGACGCGCGTCGCGCGGCGTCGCGTCCACTGGCAAGTCGCGTCTCCTTCAAATTTACTTCCCGCTATTATTTACTACATATGTACACCAGATTCACATGACAAAACTTAGGGAAAGTGATAATTGAAAGGTGACATGTATTCAGCTACCTAATCCGATCATTCTAATGTCTCCTGCAAAATTGGGCAACCTTTACCATAGAATTTGGCGTAGAGCCCACCTAGCTCCCCTTCGTTCTGGACTCTCCCGAATGTCGAATAAGGGCAACCCCCTTCTTTACCACGCTCCATCACTTCGAGGACCTTCTCCGATCCCCTTCCTCCGTATCCCACCTCCTCCAGCTTGTAACCCTTACTTACCCATTTGTCCCCAGGAACAGCGAGCCCGAAAGCGCGTCGGTAAAGTGCGTTGGGCCCCCATTTGGCCGAGAATGTGACCTGGGCATAATGGGGCATCATTTGCCAGAATACAACATGCATGCGTTCGCCATCTTTTGTGGGAGCAAAGACTGTGGGGACAGTCATTCTGGGAAGCATGCAATGGCGTACGAATTTTGCGCGAATCCAGAGGGCGATGGGAAGAAGGGCTGTGATTTTACCAACAAACATAGATTTCGTGTCAAGTCTGAGCATAACGGCGGCACGTAATCTTTTGTCCATGAAGTATATCAATATATTCTTGAACAGCGGTCGAAGGAACTTGGGCAGGGTCGCTTGGTAGAGGCGGATAACTCCCTGCGCTATCCGTTCATTGTTATGAGAAGGATGCATCTCGGCTGCTTCGAAGTCCTAAGATATTTTCAAAGACTGACTTTCAAAGAGTTTCGAAATGACATTACCACAATAAGTTGTGCGCATGCCTCATATGTTTCGGGCATAATCTTCTCTGGAATGCCCATTCTGGTGTTCGGACACGTAAAAATCGTATATCCACTCAGATATATAGGAATCAGTACCTGATCCCGACTTCCTTCCAGAAAACATAGCTTGCATATTTTTCTAAAGGAACAGACTGCCTCCACTCATATTTATCGATCCATTGCTGCACAGACATCCATATTTAGCAGGTGAACAACTTGATTGGGAAAACGTCACGTACGAAGACTTCGCAGATCAAAAGGCATAACGTATAAAGCATTTGATCGTCTTTAATTCCTTTGAAGCGCGAGTGAATAAAATTCACCCGGTTTATGGACAGAACAGCCCGTTCCGAGTCAAGGGGGTTCATGATCCACTCCGTGGCGAAAACCACGGTGTCCGAGTATCGAAGGCCTGTCTGGTCCACCATTTTTTTCGCCTTGATTGAGACGTCAGATATTTCCGAGATTCCAAATGCCTGAAGTCCGGTGATAAGTACGCGAGTCACAGATGGTAAGCGTAATTCGTAGCAAAGATACTTACTCTGAGAAAGGCGAAATCTTTTGCGGTGAGAAAGACCCATGGCGCTTCAAGAAGAAACAAATTGGCCAGAATTACTTGTGCATCTTTGTAGTCAATAGACTGGAAGTCCTGCGATACTGATCCGTATTGTTTCTCCAATTTTCTGATTGCGCGGAAACGTAGTTTATGGACAACCAAAAGATATATCAAGGTTGCCACGAAGACGCCCAAGATGAGGTTGGCCGAGCTGATGTCCGAAAGACGAGGTAGCAAAGAGGATGCAACAAGGTCGGAAAGATAGCTGTTGTTGCTATACTGGCTGCCTGTCAAGAGGAAAGGAGAATTGTTGATTATCTGTGAAGGTTGGGAACCATAGCGGTGTACTTCACCAGAGGAGTTGTGATGGGACATGATTGTGCGCTGGAGAAAAGCAAGCCATCTATTTCTACAATAAATACAATAAGACGAACATCTCAAAACATTCCGCTTTCATCGTAGTGCTGATATAGGCTGATCCTATCCCCTTGGCGCCTACAGATCTTTATAATACATACATTTAGTAATGATTTGCGATGATTACTATCATGACGCTTATCTGACGTACGTACTCATCGCCATTATCAACCGCCTAACTTGAATACTAATAACAGTTGCTCGGTCGGACAAAATTCTGGAAGCTTCAGATCAATTAGCTTTTGCTCCAGCGTCGGTATAATACAGCTATTTTTCATCGTAGTATTTGTCGCGCAGGTTATGATTAAGAAATGCAGCTCGTTTACTGAGTGGTCAGTAGACAATAGATATGTAGTCACTCCAGACCTACCTGCCCTACCCATCCTTACCGTTCGCCACCGCACCGATTCCGCAAGTTCGCTTCCATACAAATACAAATCCGGAGGTATCAAGTGTTATCGGTCCGCCACGCTGCCACATTTGATCCCGAAGCTCTGCCTTGAGTTTGTGGTTGGTTTGTGGCCAGTCAAATACCTCGCGGCTCGGCCCCAGTTGGCCCCTCGAGTCTTTGCCACGGCTCGCGCCTATGATACGGTGACCTGTCAAATCTGATATGGGGGGATTGGGGGCTTGCATGTTTTTTAGCGTGCCTGAGTACAAAAAGTCCCGGTCTATCCTGATGAGAAGCTTCCTCAAGCCAGTAATCACGTCCGGTGGCAGGAGAACTACATAGTTCTGGAAAAAGGTCATTTCGTTAAATTGGCGCGACAGAAGACACGCTTCGAGCGCTACCGGGCCGGCCGACATTGAATAGCCGGGACCCGGCCCGGGGCCTTTGAGTCACGGGGTACGACTATGCGTCCGAAATATTGCGCATCACGTTCTACCTTCGAAGTTCAAACGTTCAAACTGTTGTCAAACTCACTGCCAGTGAGCTGGGGCTTTGCAGTGCTCTCGGCTTTCCTTCCCAGTCCCCATAGCAGAACATACACCGAATACCCACTGGCAAGAGAAGATGCACATTTAACAACACCTTCAACGTCAAATCTACTGTCTACTTACACCGCATTGCACAGTTTCTGCCTCTTCCACTGCCAATAACCTGAAGAACCTAGTCATCTGCTCTTGAGTACGTCTAAATCCTGCACTTCGCACCTACCTTATGCAGGCTTATGTGGAATTTAGCAGCCATGCACATTCACGTCTTAGGTTTGGGCCCGATAGGATGTCTGCTGTCACATCACCTGCGTCGCGTTCTCCCTGTCCAACACACTATTACCCTAATCCACAAAACCTCCCAAGAACGCTCACAGATGCTAAAAAGGGGAACCATATGTTTAGAAAGGAAAGAAGTCCCACACTTCGCCGAAGGATTTGATCATGAGGTCTCCGTGAAAGGGCTCGAAACTATGGCGAAGGCTGCAGCCGGTTCCCCTGTTTTAGCCGAAGTAGCTAAGCACAGCGCTCCCATTGACTCTCTCTTCGTTGCACTGAAAGCCCAACACACCGCGGATGCCTTGAAAGCTTTGGCCCCTCGTTTGACTTCGAACTCAACCATAGTCTTATTTCAGAATGGCATGGGGATTTACGAACAATTGGTGTCTCAAATTTTCCGGAATCCAGCTCAACGTCCGCATTTCATTATCGCATCTAACACTCATGGGGCATATGTCAAGTATCCCTATCACATTATTCATGCTGGACTCGGATCAATAGAATTCGGTATCCCCCCAGATGTGCAAAACCGGGATTATGAAGCCAGCCTCTACGCCGAACGCCTAGACCCCAGCGAACGCCGACTTCGTATCTCTGATATTTCAGGACCTGGAGACGTCAATGCAGACAGATATCGAACTTTGCGAGAAACTGTTGCTGCGTTGTTGCTCATGCAAGATCTCAACGTTTCCTGGAAATCTTTGTCAGAACTGCACATCATAATGCAAAAAAAACTTGTGGTCAATGCTGCAATCAATCCACTCAGTGCCCTGTACGGGTGCCGAAACGGAGATCTGTTCAAAGTTTCATTTGCTCGCGACCTCTTGCTTCAAATATGTCAAGAAGCTTCTGCTGTTTTCGCAGCAAAATTATATCATGACCATCAAGTGGAACTGCGGCGACTACGTAAAGAAGGAATCGACACCAAAGGATTCGAAGTCCCTGCTCTTCCCGCGGCACTCTCCCCTACTGCACTGGAGAAGCAAGTACTGAGAGTGGTGGACCTGACAAGTGGGAACGTTTCCTCAATGCTGCAAGACGTCCGATGCGGGCGAAGAACGGAAGTCGAGTTCATCAATGGGTATATTGATGATCTAGGTGCAGAGTACGGAGTACCAACTCCGGTCAATGCAACTCTTCGGAATTTGGTCAAACTCAAGTATTTTATACCTATGGATCAATTCGTATAGATTTTTTCGTGGATTATCTACTTGCAAGACCTTGCTCCTGGATGGATGTTCTCTTCATATCGAGAGGACCTCCATGTTTGCTCGGCAAAAATGGTGAGCAAACGAGCAAAGATTATTCGGTGACCTCTCCAATTGACTCGAGAGTGTTTGCAAATTCCCAGTCCGTATATCCGCCTTAAGGCTGAGAAAACAACGCTGGAACTATGTAGTTCCAGCCGAGTGAAGTCGCTTGTACACCGGATGTGCTAAGTTATACCAATTTTTCTGTTGGCAGCTGGTTGTCAGTTCAATGGATATACATGACCGCAAGTTCAACGTCATAGACGATGGCCTAATCCCAAACAGATCTCGAGGTCGCTGTTGAGATATTCAAAAGTGAATTACTTCATTTCATTTAAACTTTTGGATGGCTGATAACGACCGTGTTGTTGATGAACAGGTACAGGTACTTTCATAATGATCGTGAATAAAAAAACATCCTAGTAGTCGCAATCGTTCTTTTTCAGTCACCTCAATGGTCATCTGCGCCGGGTCTTCCCCATTTAATAGTCCTTACTACACCATCATGCCATGACTGTACTCGCCGGCGAGCAAGCAAAGACATTGTCGAACGATCAGTGCCGACGAAACCCACTCCTCCAGATTGGATTACTGCATCGATGATCAAAGGATACCTGCCAGCGGATTCAATACCTGTTATGTTCATCCATTTTACGGTACTCACCAGGTGCCATACTGCTCGACGGTTTCTGAGCTATTAACACGATACCAGCCTTGGTCCAGTACCGCCTGCCACCATGTCGCGTTCTTCTCGTCACTTGTCAGGATGACGTGTTTAACATGTATTTTCTTCCGCTCTAAAATTTCCTGCTTAACTTCATTGACGCGTCGTACAATCGCCGCCATGGGAGCAAAGCAGTCATCAATGGGCACTTCGTGACACCAATCGGAAAAGTCGCCGTGTCGTATATGGACGCTTATATACTGTCGCGTGTCAGCTCTTTTGCATAACTATGCATGGGGAACGTTGTCTTACTGGGGGCGTTTGCTCTGTTTCCCCCACCCCTAATGCCTTTCGAACATACTGAATTGCCAAGTCTTCTACCCTTGCGGTCCAGTGCATGAAGCGCCCGACAAATAACCAAACCGGGCTGTAATCAAACTCGAATTCGTACGACTACCTCAAATCAGCCCGACTCATTTCTGACATGTAGCAAGAGACCCACCTGATGCGCGCAAACATAATAAAGGTAATCGTAGCAAAGCATATGCTCGTCTGGCGGAAGCTTGACATGGTTTTGTGGCGACTCCCTTGGTTCTATTGCGTTCTCGGTACGCCCTTCTGGGAAAGCTAGCACGGACAAAGACGCAAAATCGGAAAAGAGGTCGTGTTCGTAGCGAGGGATGAGCTTGATCCATGACGGCGCCTTGGTGTATGAGATATCTATTGGCCATGAGACAGGGTATGGTCACCTCGAACTTTATAATCGCCCTTACCGAGTTTTAGGCGGTTTGTCAAGGAACTATCCCGAGGGGACGTAGCGTGCTGTTGGACAGCCTCCCAAACATTCCAGCACCCAAGCTCCTGCACGGCTTCAGCGTTGCGAATTTTTATTTCGTGCCATTCTATGAGCGGTCGGTTCATCTCGATCCGGAGTCGTGGGACATCGAAAATCTCCCCAAAATCAATTGGAGGGACGCCTCCACCTATGTGGGACGGCGTGAACTGGGGAAGAATGGGCACCCGGTTGGTCAAAGAGCCTAGGTAAATGAGATTCATCTGGAACAAGTTGTCAGCGCTCATATTGTCACTCGTATTGCTTTGCCATCGCACATAGGTCATAACGTCGTTCGCTGGAAGCAGAAATTAAGCATTATCTCAACTAGAACGTTTTGAGCTATACGTACTCCATCCGGCAGATATCCATGAGGTGATGTACTGAACATCTGGGAGTAAGTTATCTAGGGACCAACTCAGTTAGGAAAAGCACTCGAAAAAGGCGACCTTCGAACCTCTGAAATCTTCTGTGGGCGTGCCTTTTAGATAGTTGCTCGAATCGAATGGATCGGCTGGTAGAGTGTCGAGGGGKTTTTGTGTGTATCCTATAGACTCCATCATCCTATCTGTGAGAGGATATGCCGTCCATTTCGCAGAATTCAGCAGGCCTATGACGGAGAAGCTCGTCAAGATGCCACAGGTAATCAAGATATGTCGGCGGGTGAGCCTTAGAAACTGTATATCGTTTGCGAAGACCATGAGCTCCTAAGTATGTTCGTGGTTTACCCTTGGCGCAGGATATATGCTTGACTTTGTTGAAGGCAGGTGATAGTGGTACGACGTCTCTGGGATCGTGTATAATAGCGATTGCTGGCGGGTTATGCGGACTTGGCATGTAGCATGTGAGTATTTTGTGAGGGAGAATTTGGGGTTTTCGAGTTACTGGTTTGATTCGATCGATCGGGCTACCCATATTTACCTTGCGAGTATATCACTCCCAGCTTGCTTCTGTGGCGAATTACCACTCTAGATACGCTCGCGATAATAAGTGCAAAAGAAGTAGGTCTATCTATTTGTAGGCTTCTAACAGGAAAGATAAATTCAACCATCGGCCCAACAAGTATTTCTTACTCAAGCCTTAAGCTCAAGCTTCAACTCCTTAAGAGGCCTCTCTTGTCTTGGTCCGTTGGAACTTAGCAGAATCAAAGAGTCTAGGTCCTCTATTCATCTAGTAACCTCGGAGTAATTGTTGAGTAATTGGCTTACATTACTTCACCACAACTCCATTCCTGTTATGGGCGCTATAAAACCGCTATGTACGGAGTTTCCTCAGATCAAAATATCTACCTCGTAACTAGGCCTTTCCAAAGAGGAAGGATTACATCCTCATATAGTGGACGGTAACCGGCCTACCAGACCCCGTTCTGGTATTACTTAGAGGTGTTCCCGATTAGATCTGTGCTGATTTGATCCGTGGTCCATAAATAGATTCATATTTAAATAGAAATTCCTGCCCTTTTAGTCTCCAGAGCTCCTCCAGCCTTTCGACAATGACCGGAACAAGTGTCCAGCATACCCAGGTAGCATGTGTAGTTGCATTCTACATGGCCTCAGCGCTTATTGTATGTTCTATGGCCATATCGCCTTTACGTGTTGGCTATGTGTTGACATGTTTCCCAACCCCTTAGATGGTCTTCGTGTATGTCATTCATGTTCGTCTGGCAAACTGTCCTGGCGCACCTACTGAATTATCCCAGGAACAAAGCTGTATTAAATAGCTCCCCAGAAATTCCCCTTGTTTTTCTATTTTTCCAGTTGCTCATAGCGGTGGCGCTTCTGCATATCTCCGCACTGATATGGCCGAACAAAATCACGATACCCAAGCTGGATATTCAAGTCGGAAAGAAACTCATACCACTTGTGTCCGTCAATATATCTGGACTGGTATTCAACACTTTATGTCTTCGTGATGTTGAAGCATCGTTCTTTCAGGTGCTTTGTCAAACCTTTGATATATGCATAACAATAACTGACATTGTTATATCAGATTGCACGAGGCCTGGTTCTACCACTCACCATCCTAGTTTCGTTCCTTTTGATAAAATCTATCCCATCAAATTTGGTACTGGTGGCGGCAGCTGTAGTGACCATAGGGTTTATGATGGGCGTGGCGCCATCCTCGTCTGACCTCCCTATAACCGCCATTCCTTCAAGTCTTTCACTTTTGTACGGCGTACTCTCCTCGCTCTTCATGGCGTTTCATGCCGTACTCATAAAACATTCGCTTCCCTTATGCGATAACTCGACCATAGAGCTAGCGTGGTGGACGAACGTTGGGTCTGCCATTTTGATCCTGCCATTTGTTATGCTTGGAGGCGAGCCCTACACACTCCTGGCTCTATCGAAAAGCGAGAGCTGGGACTTGAGTACATTTTTCTGGGGGACGATTGTTACTGGGACCTTTGGATTTTTACTCTGCGTTGCGGGGCTGCTGAGCATCAAGATTACAAGTCCAATCACGCATATGTTTTCAGGTGTCAGTATAACACACTATTTTTGCGGACATTAACTGACATCATCTTTTACTCGAAGGCTGCTCGTTCCGTCCTCCAGACTGGTCTAGGAGTTTGGATATTTGGCGACATTTTGACAACGCGAGTATCTTTTCTTACAGAAAGAGCATCTAGACTGACGGAGAATATTTATTGCAGCAACCGGGCGGCATCTATCTTTGTTATTCTTTGCGGAACGATGTAAGTCGAGTGGCCTCGCTTGAGTATCGTCAGTCTGAAATGACTGGCCGTAGGTTATATACATGGGTCAAATCCATCGAGGCTGCACCTTGCCAACCTGTTTCCAAGACAGACGCTGAGATGGGGATGACATCCAGCATTATCTTTACCACGTCCGACTCACAGCAGTTTATGGACGAGTCTCCCACAAAAGACAAGAATACTACATTATAACCGGACAGGGAAGACATTTTCTGAGAATTTAGCTAGCACACACGCCGTCCAATGTAATCACTTTCTCGGTCTGCGATTGTAATTATGTAAATTAATTCTACACCTTCCTATCAGTACGCTCATTTGCACAGTCGCTGCTCTGGACTTGTTTAAATAGTGTTGAGTTTGTGCGGAGAACCCCAAAAAGATAGTGGTATGAACGGACGTAATGATACATTACAAAGGTATTCCATTTGAGAGATTTGAGAGCTTCAAGCTTCAGTCTTAATCGATCATCGGTGTTGGTAGGTAGGCCTGAGTGTTCATCACTGCCGGTGCAAGCGGCCGTGCGCGCCAACTTCTATGATAGTGTGCGGCCCCATAAAGTCTAGCACAGTGTGTGATCAAAGTCAGCGTCAGGGATATTAATAATTCGAAAGCGAGCCTGGTTCGGAGACAACTGAGTGGTAAAAGTTAGATATCTACCTCTTGAGATCTTAAGGGCCCTGAACCGTTGACGATGCGTTAACCCGCAGTGCTGTCTGTCGATCTATGCACTTTGGAGGTTAGTTAAGCTTAACAGAATCTATTGGACAAACTTCATGCCCATAGATCGGACGAAGAACTTTGTACAGAAATAGCACAAATGACAACAACCTTAGCCCTCCCGCCCAGAAGCTCTAAATTTCACTGTTACCACCGTACTCCTAATGATACATTGATTTATTTGACGTACGAGTATGATAGCGGCACTCAACCCCCTCGGCACGCTTGGGCAATGGAAGTCGAGGTATGGCTTCTTCGGAGACATAGCGTCCTTCGCAGTCATCCAGAATACTTTTATTCGAGAGCAGCATTATGTCTGCACACTCCCTATCCCATTCTAGTTCTTTCATCCACGAAGCGCGATGTCCACCGCTACAATTTTGCCGGGCCTTCAGTTAGAACGCAACGCGTTCGGTGGTCAATACGCACCGAATGACATCCGCGACTTAGTATACCACCCCGGCATAATCTCGCCGTTGTTATCCCCCATATCGAAAAAACACCTGCATGTCGAAAGGAAATTAGGCGAGACTGAGGTCTCGTATTTCTTACCATCCCGAGAAAATGGCGTGAATGATATGTGAGTGTCTGCGTCATTTGCCAGTGCACAACCATTGAAGTCAGTCAGGTATTTGCACCTGGGCTGCCGCGCGCCCCCGTGTCTGGTAGACCGTCAACGAGTCGCTTCTGTATGGGCGATTATGCGTGTTAGACACCCGCTTTTGGGAGCGAAAGTCAGAATGAACGCGTACGATGATATTTCCTTCAGGTGAGTTATAGTATCGCTTTCGTCGTCACATCGAAGTTACATACCCTATGCAGGTACGATGCCCCACTTTCGCCATATGAAGCGTTGCAGTCAGCCGAGCGAAACTTGGAATATCGTGAACAGACGAAAGACGGTAAGCGCATAGCAGCTAAAATTATGAGAGGGTTAGTTTTGATATCGAGCAGAACTGATCAATTCATACCTGAACGGCCCACGAATGTTATCCAACGAGCGGCTCTCATATCTTCTCGTTTCCAACAGCGAGCTGCAGTCGCCGTCCCCAGGCGCGGACCAAAACGCTGATTTCGTGATCTGCGCCACTCACTTCTTAGGCGACGGAATGGCACTTCATCAGTTCGCGAACGACTTCTTCACGCTCCTTGGCAGCGCACTGGATCAGGCTGGGCTTGCGAGCGTATTGGCGGCAGAGTGGCTTGCGCGCTGTGCGACGGAGCCGGTGAGCATACTGCGGTATTGTGCATCTGCACTCCGTTGATGGCTATTTTATGTTACAGGCTCTGGGCCTACCTTTATCCATTGAGGATAGATTGCCGTCGGTCCCGCCTGGGGAGTTCAAGCGCCTTGCGTCGAGGGTGGACTTCGCCCTGAACCAACAAAAATCGATAGTGAAGCTTCATGGGTGATTTAGTTACTTGAAAACCATCTGATATCGGCTTGTCCTTGTAGGGCGGACACAGCTTCCCTCGCCAGCCGGGGAGAACACGACATACTGTCGTCCCAACGGTTTCAATTGATCGGGAGACAACTAAGGCGATCCTCAAGAATTGCAAGAAGAATGGGGTATCCATCTCGGCAGCGTTATTCGCGATATGTAACATCGCATGGGCGCGGACGCATTCCGTGGGCTGGGAGCTCCCAATGTAAGTCCTACGCATCATAAATCAATTCATGAAGAACTCAACCGTAATGGATTCCCCCAATATACACAGCATGCTCTACTCCGCGTTGAACATGCGCCCCAGCCTGCGCGCGGACGCCCGCCTGCACGACTCGTATTGGTTCCTCGCCATCGGGTACTTCAACATTGTCCTTCCGGCATTCTTCCCCAAAGAAGGCGACGCCGCACGCATGTTCTGGCACCGCGCACGCGCAGCGAAGGCACAGAGCGCGGCTGCGGCACGGAGCCCGATGGGTGCCTCCCGCTGTGCACTGATGGCGGCGGAGCGCGGAACACGCGCGCGCATGTGGGCAAGGGAGGATGATGATAAGGTCGCTGGCGTGCAAACCTCCGCCCCGACGGCCCCACTCGCGCCGCCTGCAAGGTTGAGGCCAAGTGGTCCATCTAGTGCTTTGATGGGCTTGTCGCTCCTCGGAAACCTCGACGGAATATACCAGCATGCTCGATTTCCTGCTATTCGGATTCATACGCTCACGACGGGCTCGCGCCAGCGCGCGGGTGGGATGCTTTTGTTCGGGTATACGTTCGCTGGGAAGCTATGGGTCAGCTTTGGGTATGATGAGAATGGGTTCGAGGAGGGGGTGGTCCAGACATTTTGGAACAACGTGAAGAATGCGGTTGATGAGTTCTTAGTTCCTGCGTAATCAATCGGACGACGTATATTCTTCGCCTACCTAACAACCATTGCTTGGACTTGAAAATTGGAATAGGGCCCCAAGGCTGCAGGTTCATGCGCTCGGACATGTCGTTGAGTTCCGTGTCCAGTTCAGTCGCCGAGTTCTTGATGCATTTCGCTGCCGGTAACGTTGCTGTCGAAATTGTAGTCGCGATCGAGACAAACCCAGCTAATGTTCTTCGTACCCGACTGTTGATTAAGGAAAGTAAGCCAGGAAACTAATCTTCAGATTTACAAGTCATCGTTTTTCTCCCGAGTCCAATCAACGGATGTGAAATCCCCAATAAGGTTCCTGTCGAGCAGCAGTGGACACCATAACAGTTGTGCCAGAGAAGATTCCAAAAAACAAGATCGTGCAAAACGAGTGTAAATTTGGCTGAGACCCTTCGAGCCTACAGAAAAATGGACGCGATGCTCGAGATAGAAATTTGCATTTGAGGATTTGCTTTCAAGCGTCCGTGAAAACTTCCTGCCATCTCACCCTGAAAGAAAAACTGCCTGCCTAAAAGGTGTGTATATCAGCGTTCATACTGATGAGAATAATCAATAAACACATTCTTTTTTGTATCCGTGGAAAGAGATGACACGAAAGAGCGTGTAGTATTCAAGAAGATCCAGCACTCGATTTGAAATTTTATGCTATTGCATTTGAACCAATAGAATGGCGGAAAGTGGGTATAGTACAGTGGTGGTTATTAAATCTCTGCATCCAGTCATATTGTACACGTTCCAGTGTTTCTCAGAGTGCGTTTATGATTTCTGAGTGCGCTTGGAAGCCTGGATAAGAGCGGGGCTGGAAGAGAAGAATGGTAAGTTTACACTGCAGGTGAACTGATAGCATTCGCACACACCTCATGATAGGTTGTCTTCTGTAGGATTGCCACACAAGGCCGCCAAGAAGTGCTTCAAGTCCGCCCCATATAAGGAGAGTCTGCAAGAACACGGTGGAATGAGATGAATGACCGGAAATGGGAAGCAAACGCAACCAACCTTTGAGCGAGCGGCGATGAGGCTGTACATATTAAGATGTGAGTGGGGCGGGGTGATGAGGCTGAGTGGTGAGGCTGAGTTGTGGTGAGTTTGGCAGTAAAGCTAAACTTGGTTGATTTGCAAGGGCGAATTTATCGATGCCCTTCTGCATCGCCGCCGACTCATTTTATACGCAGGGGACGGCGCAGTGCCTCAAACCCTGGACCACAGGACAGACGCAGCCAGAACGCTCGAAACGAGGTCGAAATAGATCCTGGCGCGCCCCAGACCCTCTCAGGTCCGAACGCGTCAAACTAGTTGATTGCGCCATCAATGCACTGGGGGTTGCGGGCTGCCTCAGGGTGAAAGCATGTCCGGGGATGCAGGAGGTGGACAAAGGAGGATAAGCCAAGGGATGCGGCGGCATTTCGAGGCCAGTCGAGGCGGCTGAACAACAAGAACAAATATGGAACCCGGCTGGCCTCGAACGGCGTCTGGGCCATCCATGGCCCGTCGTAGCCAATCCAGACGCACTGAAATGTAAGTTGGAATAAATTAAGCGCCTCGCAATATTAAAAAACCTAATCAACCGTGTGTTACGCCGCCCCTCGTCATGGCGTCATGATAGAAACCCGAAAACCCATTTATATGTACCTACAATAATTATACAGTCCACTGACAAGTACAGTTCCCTTGTTCCAACCTATATATCCGGTAGCTCGCGTTGTATTAGCCGCGTCCATGTGCTGTCCTTCCACCAGTCGTTCATGCTATCGATGCGCTCCCAGAGCGTCTCCTCGTCGACACCATATATCTCGTACTTGCCCCCGTTCAGCGAGAGACCTTCACGCTTCGCTGCGTCCAGCGCAGCTTTGTTCTCGCCCCTGCACAGAATAGGCAACGACGAAGGCAGGAAGAAGCAGAAGCGAGACGAATTAGTTGAGCAATGGTTACACCTAACAGAGGAGCCGTGAACTCACCTGAGAAGCTCCAAAAGCTCGCGGCGATCGGGGAAGAATAGCCGCGGCTCGAGCACCGCGAGGATGCCGAGCGCAGCGCGATACAGAAATGAGTCGCCCTCGAGGAGGATGACATCCCATATGCGTGCGCACGCCTCGAACGGAAGGTGGTTCAGAAATAGCGGTATCAACCAGTCCGGTAGGTACGCCCCAGGCGCTATTTGGTGTTGCTTGAAGTTGAAGTAGACTATAAACGTGTAAATTAATGAGTAGTTATGAGCGGGACGCTATGACGTACTTTTGGGCATCCCGTCAGCCAGCAAGGTGTCGAATATCCTTGGGGACATGTAAGCATGCACGCAATACGACAGCAAGATCTAATCACCTGTAGTATGCCTCCACCTATAGAAAGAGTGAGCAACCGTACACGGATACCAACGATAAATATACCAACATCATCTCGGGCGCGCTCACCGCCAAAGAAACTCCGAAGGCAGTGTCGCTCGAGGAGGTTGCGCATGACGATGAACGCCCGTGGTCCAGGCATGCTGATCAACAGCATGGCGGCTATTTTTGCGGCACCCAGTGTGTATCCCAGACCTTCATCGCTCCGCGATACCACCCACGCACACAGAATCTCTTTCAGATCCTCGTACATCGGCCCCGACTCCTTGAGGAAAAGGTGTACTGACGGAAGGGTTGTTGCAATGTCCTGTTCCATCAGATCCATTGTTGCTTGCGGGAACACACCAGATGACAACGCGCGCTTTGCGCGAGACAGGCATGTCCGGTAATGATCTAAATCAGAGCGCGCGCGGCGGCATCGGTGTATAATTAAGTAGTGTGCAGGGATGGCAAACGAGTGAGCAGAAAGATTAGAGGTGAATGATGCGTAAGTAGGTGGACATAGGCGGCAACAGTTCGAAGTACCTTTACTCAGCGCGAGCGCGTTGCCCACCGCCTTCTCCCAAAGCTGTGCCCGTAGTTTCGTCGGAATGCCGTTCCACCACAAGCGGCGAAGCGCGGCGTTACGGTAAACGACGCGCCAGTCGGGCATGATATCCCGCTCCCAAACGTGCACTGTGTCTTCAATCGTCTTCTCGCGTGCGAGGCGGCGCTCAGTCAATGCCTTCCGACGCTTCTCGGCTTAAAAAGAGTGAGCGCAGCGAATATGGTGGTGATTAAGTGACCCACCGAGCTGCCGGCTCTGTGCCATCATCAATTGCCAATCGGCCAAATGTTTCATGTCCTCTTCGCGTGGTTTGGGCGGCAAAAACGTCGGACGCGTCTTACTGACGACCTTTTCGAACGCGCTCGGGCCGAGCGAGCGGCGCGCGCGGCGGCTGGGAAATGTCTTTTCGGTAAGGAGCACGTTCCCGCCGTCCTGGGAGGATCGGGGTGTCGTCGACGTGAACCCGGTCTGCGAAGCAGATGCAGAGTTTGGAGGGGAGAGCCTGGAAGATGATGAAGTTTCGGCAGGAGCGCTGTGCGGAGGTGGAGGCAGCGACGGTAATGTCGAAGTTGGCGGTGTTGGTGATCGTGAATTGCCCGTATATGCATGTCCATTGTTTTCCAAGCCGTTGGTTTCATGGTATTCATCTGCAACCGTACTGGCAGGCGGCGAAGGGTATATGCTATGTTCTAACTCGAGAGGCGGTAGATCAGGGTGTGTGCGGGCGGGGGTGTCAAGGGATATCTGAGAGAAACTGGAGTCTAGAGAGTCACTCATTGCCGACAGAGGGGGGGCGTCGATGTCCAGCGTCGAGACCGAGGTGTTCGTATGCGTCGAGAGCGGCGCAGGCTCAGGCTCAGGCTCATCGTCTGGCATATTTCTTGCCATCTCTTCCCGGATAGCATCTGGAGAAAATACATATGCGGCCCCTTCATCGTCGGCGGTATCAAAGGCGTCGTCGTCGTCAAATTCTGGGAGATGGAGGGAGGGAGCGTGGTGCTCTGTCGTGGTGCTCATTGAAGCTGTAACTTGTCGCCGCAGCCAACTGCTACTCCGACTACGGACGGCGGAGACGCGGCAAGCAAGCGCCGAATGTTCACCTGATCCGTGCTGATGTGGACACGGTGACAATGCCGGCGGGACCGGCCCGTCAAAATCAAATCAAATATTTGCCATGAGAGATTTCAGACACTCTCGAGGGTGAACCCAACCAAGCAGAATACGGAGGAGCTTTCGAGTTTTCGGCATGTTGAAGCAGAGGTTCATGTTAACAAATACTTACGGCAGACCCGGCTCTGGGATTTAAATTGTCACTATCGTGTGACAATCCCGAGTGCCGTGACGTTTCGTGAAGTTGACTTTGCTGAGCAGCCATGATCGCGGAGGTGCTCCTCGTCCTCGCCGGTCATTCTTCCTCGCTGTTCACCGCCGATGACACCCTCAGCCCAGCCTTTGAGCCTCTCCTCCACCCCGGCGAACAGCACAACCTCGAGGCCCTAGCACACATCGCCGCCCGATACCGCAAGATCACCACCTCCTGCGCCGCCCTCTCGCGTGGCTCCTCGCGTTATGTTTGCGCCCTCGCCGCCACTCTCATCCATATTCTCAAGGACGAATATGAGGCTCGCGTTGTAGAGACAGAGGCCCGCGTTCTGCGCCGCGACCCGGCCCTGGTATCCGTGGGCGCCTTTGTACCCCTCTCCGCCGTGCGCGCTGTTTTCGCCGAGTGGGACATGCCTCTCGCTGCCCTGGCTGCGCTCATGGATGACGTGGAGCGAGAGAAAGAGTGGAGACCAGGCCCGTTGATTGATCTGCTTGTAGCCCGTGCGAAGACAGGCGTGCACCGCGTCGCCGATATCCTCACCCGCATTTCCGTTGCGGTGCAACGCGTCTGGCGTACCCAACTCACCGCGTACCTCGTACACGGATCCCTGGCTGCCGTCGAATCACTCGCCGATGCGAACCTGGCACTCACAAAGGGCGCAATCCCCTCCTGCGTGTCTTCCCAATCCACTGATTCTATCGCATACATTGGACGCGCCATTGCCACGGTCAAGGCCGTCAAATGGCAGAAGCAGCTGCCTCGTGATCTTGCCACTGAACATACTATTCTTTTGGAAAGCGTACTACCGCAGGACCAAAATGCTTTCGATCTCGTCATTCTTAAAATCCGCACCAATGTCGGTGAGTGGCTGTGGCTCAATGTCCTCACCAAAAAGGATGTGGATGATGCTGTCGATTCATTGTGAGTGCTTTTTGTTTTCGTTGATGTATCTAATAAATTTTCAGAGCAAATTACTTCTTGCTGCGCAACGGAGAATTCAGTCTCTCCCTGATACGAGAGATAGAACGCCTAAAAATGTCACGGCTAACCTCACGTTCATCCATGATCCGTGAGCAAGATCTCAACCTCGCTCTCCTGAGGGCCTCCCTCGGAACAACAGCCCAGCACGATCCATATCTCTCGCGACTGCGCTTTATTCTCCACGGTGGGCCCCTCTTCCCGACACTTACCAATGAGAATCCTGGGATGTTTGACAGCGTGCTCCTCGGCACACCGCTCTCGCTAACCTATAACCTTTCCTGGCCACTTGACCTCTTCCTTGATCGCGCAGACCTCTTACTCTACTCGTCTCTCTTCTCCTTTCTCTCCGCACTGCGCAAGACCCACACAAACGTGCACACTTGCTGGACCGCGCTCTCGAACGCACAGCGCGCGCGCCGGAAATGGACCGGGCTCAGCGAGGGCGGCGCCGCACGCGCACAGATGCTGCGCTGTGGCTGGGGCGTCGTGCGCGACATGGGCTGGTTCCTCGACACACTGCTCGGGTACGTCATGATGGACGTCGTCGACGGCGAAGTGCGCGCGCTCCAGGCGCAGCTCGCTGCCCCTCGCGCGGCGCTCGACTTCTCGACCCTGCGCACGATGCACGCTGCGTACCTCGGGCGCCTGCTTGATGGGTGTCTGCTAGCGGACGCCGGGCTTGCGGGCACGCTGCGCCAGATCCTCGAGGTGTGCGCGCGGTTCGTCGGGCTCGTCGAGCGCTGGGGCGGGGACGTGCTGCCTGCGCTGCTCGGCGAGGGAAGCATTGGCGGAGACGGCGAGCAGCACCTGCTTAAGGAGCGGTGGGCAGTGGTTGCTGGTGTAGACGAGGTGCGTATGCGTCTATTGGACGGGAATGTTTTTAATAACGTCTTCCAGAGCCTGCGTGGCCTTCTGGAGGGGTTCTACGAGGGCCTGACGCAGTCGATGGCGCAGCAGCCGTTCGCAACAGCGGCGGACGCGTCGAAGAGCGCGTTCATGGGAGCAAGCATGGTGGGCCAGACGACGGCCAATGTCAACTTGTCGCGGACGCGCATGCTGGACGGCGATACTGAACAGAGTCGGCGGCACATCGAGCGGCTTTTGCTTCGGCTTGATTTCAATGGAGGGCTATCGCGCCCACGGAGGAAGGAGGCCACCGATATCTTGGCGGAGGGTGGTCTGTAGCACACTGTAAGTATGTATATTAATTTTTGTCCGCACGGCGAAGAAGGATTGCATTAGTCCCAGTGGGTATGTATCGTTTCTATTTCCACACTTCACCGAAGCCGCCGGTTTGTAGCCGGCGGCGTCACTTCCCCGTATGATTGTACTTATGGATGGATATACATACACGGGAAAGATCCTGAAAAGTCGCAAACTTAAAGTACACGCCTTCAATTGTCGACATGCGGCAGCCAATTTACATGTACTTCCCAACCTCACACTCACCCCGTTCTTTCTCTAATTAGTCGGTGTATTTTTGAGCATTGTGGGCTGACTGCTTGCGTGTAAGCCAACTTCCATGATTGCCAGCGGGATTTTCTTCGTGTGACGGCTGTCAATACAGAGTTCCGAAGATTATGCGGAGCGCGGGCGCCAATATGCGTCGCCGCGCGCCTAGATGGTATTTTATAAAGTCCATCGCCACTGAAAATTCAGAGTCTTTTTATGTACATTTATCCAATGAGGGCTCACTTGAAGGAGTTGTTGCGCGCCTCTAACGGAAGCAGCAGCGGCGGAGAACGGAGATTGATTGGCATTCGTGGCAAATGTTTACTGCAGTATCAACCGGCCTCCGGGCGACTGCGCCGGCGGTTTCTTGTAAAAGTCTATTCAGTGAGGATGTATAAGAAGGGTGTGGGTGTCATGCTGGGGCGCTGCACAACGCGCAGTGCAGCGGCAGGGATACAGGTGCGTTGCAGCGAGATTTGGGGAGATGGCGCGATGACACGGCGGATTCCAGCGGGGCCTCCGACTTTCTACGTGCCACGCTATGGCAAATAATCCCATCGGCCGTCTGTCCCAGCAGCTCAGGCTTCTTTCTTCTCAACCACCAATGGCTTCACGTAAGTGCCTTCCTCCTCCTCGTCGTCCGCGATGCTCACACATTGCCAGCACACACCCCGCGCCTCATCGGCTCGCCCAACACCCTCGGTACGCCCTCCGTCGTCGTTGTTGATCTTATCGCATCTCATCATCCATCGCAGAGCATCGCGTCTTCGTCGAGCAGAACGGCACCATCGTCTCGCCCTTCCACGACATCCCGCTCTTCGCCGACCAGACCCAGGGCATCCTCAACATGGTCGTCGAGGTCCCCCGCTGGACGAACGCCAAGATGGAGATCTCCAAGGAGGAGCCCTTCAATCCCATCAAGCAGGACATCAAGCGCGGCAAGCTGCGCTTCGTCCGCAACTGTTTCCCCCACCACGGCTACATCTGGAACTACGGCGCGTTCCCCCAGGTGCGTCTCTTCGTCGCCGTATCACGCATATATCGCAGGCTTACACCGTCTAGACCTGGGAGGACCCCACCCAGATGCACGCTGAGACCAAGGCCAAGGGCGACAACGATCCCCTTGATGTCTGCGAGATCGGCGAGCAGGTTGGCTACGTCGGCCAAGTCAAGCAGGTCAAGGTCCTCGGTATTATGGCTCTCCTCGATGAGGGCGAGACCGACTGGAAGGTCATCGTCGTAGACGTGCTTGACCCTCTCGCCTCCAAGCTCAACGACATCGAAGATGTCGAGCGCCACCTCCCCGGCCTCATCCGCGCAACCAACGAGTGGTTCAGGTTCGCTATCTCGCGCCCCCTATTTCTCTGCATTATCTGATTGCGTGATTAGGATCTACAAGATCCCCGACGGAAAGCCCGAGAACACCTTTGCGTTCTCCGGCGAGGCGAAGAACAAAAAATACGCCATGGAGATCATCCACGAGTGCCATGAGTCGTGGCGCCGCCTCATCACTGGCGAGTCTCCCGCGAAGACCGCCAACTACGATCTCTCCATGTAAATTATCTTTCTTATGATCCTAGCGCCTGGCTCATGCTTCCGACTATAGCCGTAACATCACCATCCAAAACTCCCCTGGATTCGTCAGAAGGGACGACCCGACCTACACCTCCCTCCCTCCTCCCTCCGCTCGTGCTCCTGCCCCCATCGAACCCTCTGGTATGTCACTATCATTGGTATCCGGGCCCGTTATTTACTGAATAATATTTTCCCAGTTTCCAAGTGGTTCTACATCTCTTCAGCACAGGTCTAAAGCGGGAAGGCAAAGAAGGAAACCAAATAGCAATCGAATAAACTCACAGATAGATAAACACAATGCATCATCAGAGCAAGGACATTGCATACATGTTTTGAGCTTTCATGACACGCAGGTTACAGATAGTTTAAGGAGTGAACGCGAGGGCAACAAGCCCGAGCGCAGAGTGCCTGAGACTAACCCCCCAACATCATCCCAATTCGATATTTGGCTGTTTCTTTTGGAAAGCATCATGGTTGAAGGAAACATGGCGCCTATTGCGCGGTCAAAATTTCTGCGCTTCTTCAAAATTATTTCTGGCGGGTACTCGAGCAAGGTTACATGGGTGTACCTGCATTTTGCACTATTATGCCATCTAATTCACGCGCCAGTGGAAGTCAGCAACTGCTTCGTCGTATTGTTATTGCGCATTGCGAGGGCATTATATAGCTATGTGCCACACGAACATCTACATGAACATTTACACTTGCCAAGGCGATGAACGAAATATATAATTTACTTTTGGACGTTCATGTCTACCCCACTCGCCCCAGATGTAGGGCGAGCGATAGGCGTGTCGGCGTGCTGCACTGGGACTGTCCATTCATCCGACCACCCAGTACTCTGAGCCGGTGCCGCAGAAGAAGAGGCCAACCCCGCATTTTGTGCAAGAGTTGGTGCTGGCGTAGGAATGCTGGCAGCACCAGCCATGCCTGCACCTGGAGACCCATACATCTGCGGAATCTGCGGCATACCACCAGCTCCCAGCCCGAATGCAGACGCGAAGCGAGGATTGATGTGCGGCTGCATGAACGGAGGCATGCCTCGCCCACCTGACATCGCCGCGAAATCAAAGCGCTGGGGCTGGTATCCTTGATTTTGTTGCTGGAATCCGCCACCAGGGTACATGTACGCTCCGCCATAGCCTTGCGCCTGTTGTTGCTGGTTCATTGGGGAAAAATTAGTTGACATCTGGCCGTAGCTCCAGGCCGCAGAGCTTGTGTCTTGGGGGTAATTTTGGGGATTGGAGTATGCGTTTTGCTGGTTATATCCGTGCTGAGGGTACGAGGGCTGCTGAGGCGCCGCATATCCTGGCTGCCCGGTAGCGCGCGCGATGGCGAGCGAAGTAGGAGATAGCGGTCGCGCCGTTTCACCGCCAGCTTCGTACGGGGACACTTGATCCTGCGCGAAGTAATGTTGCGGTGGCCCCCTGCCTCCCCCGCCCCCGCCCCTACCCCTGCCGCGATCGCGCGGGCCACCTCTCTCTCTCCCTCTCCCTCCGCCCCGGCCGCCTCTGTCTCGATCCCGGCCTCGTCCATGTCCTTCGTGTCTGTCGCCACCGCGTCTTACACCGTCGGCGCCTGTTCCGTAACTTGGACCTGCGCCAGTATCTCGGGGGGCACCAGAGGAAGCTGCCGCAACGGCGGCTTCACGGTCCGCAACATCTGGGGCCGTGTAGTCGTCCCCGTACGGGTCGTCGTAAGGTATAGGCGCTGGCCTGGACGAAGGTCCCGGGGCGGTGTAATCGATATCGTACGGTCCGTGCTCGTCATAAGCATTCCGACTGAAGACCGCTTCTTCTGCGAGTTCTTGATCACGCATGAGCGTTGGGTTCGGAGTGGATTGACGGGACGATGCGACTGAGCGAGCACGAGATTCCCCTCGCCTGGAACATAGAAGGCTGAGAAAATGGATATTGTCAAGAAAAAATGAACGTACTTCCGCTTCAGCCGACTTTTATACGCCGCCTCTGCTTCGTCGTCAGAAAATTCAAGTTCATCGTCAGCGGGTTCTTCATCGTGGACGTTGCTTGCATCACTGCCTTTAAAGGCCTTGATCTGGCTTAAAAATACAAACCTGCTGCGAGCAGGGACATGGAACACCTCGCGCCCAACGCGGACCCTCTCTGGGTCAAGAGGAAGGGCAGAGTTGAATTTGACCTGATAAAGAGGTTGTGCAGTAGGCCCGAAAGTTTCAAAGATCTGCCCTGGTATTGCATGAGTGGAATATAGGGAAATGAGAGCCAAAATTGGCCAGTGAAATAAGACGTACATATCCCATTACTTTCCTATCATCAAAAACTAGCAGTGTCTCTGAGTCAAGCGCTTGATCTGCGCGTCGTCCAGTTGTGAAATCGACAGGCAGCCCAACCACGATAGCGAGACGGTCGACAATATTCATCACCTCGCCGACTTTCTCGAGAACTTCGTCGCTTCCAACCTCGTCAACTTCAGGGATTGGAATATCTGCCTCTATCACTTCGTGTTTAGTTGTGAAGTATGTATTGGGTCCCGCAGCCGGCATTGGGTCTTCATCATCGTCCATGTCAAGCATAGGCTTTTTAACATGATTTTTATTACCTGCCGCGTCCGAGGAGTCCGAATCCGAATCCGAGTCCGACTCTGAGTCTGAGGTGGATTCTACGGGCTCTGCTCTTTGAGCAATGTTGAATTTTAGCAGCTTTGCAGGGGTAACAACGCGACATACAGAGGCAACTGGTTGACCTTTGGAAGGTCATCCTCGTCTGTAGCAGTCGCAGTGATGAGATCTGCGGCAATCTCGTCTTCGCTGTCGTTTTCTTCGCCTGAGCTGCCTATATCGTCGTCTTCTTTCTCAATAGTGCTAGTCGAAGGGACCTGCGGCAAGGAGGAAAGTGCAGTTACCGTAGGTTCTGCGGCTTGAAGCGGACCAATAATGTCCTGGATGAGAAGCAAATCCTGAGGGATTGCCTGGGGGAGCTTGAAAGCGTCCATGGTGTTGCGGGTGGAGTTTGACATTCCCCTAATTGGGCAATTTTTTGGCGAAGCGAGAGTTTCCTTTTCTGGAACACGCGTTTTTCCGCCCACACGGAACCTCCGCTCTCTCAGCCATGCTTCGTCTCGCCCAACGCCCCTCCCAGTCGTGTCGTGCACTGCTCACATGCAGATACTCTACCGAGCCCCCACAAAAGATTCCTCTTGCTCTCGTAGCTGAGCTGCGCAAGCAGAGCTTGGTCTCCATCTCAAAAGCCCGTGAGGCCCTCACACATTCTGACGGTTCCATCACAGGCGCCCTCGAATGGCTGCAGCACGACCTCATCGCAACAGGAACGGCAAAAGCGGCGAAGGTATCATCTCGCTCAACTAACGAGGGTGTCGTTGGCGTCTCCGTTCTCTCCCATGGGGCGGGTCTGAATACCGTCGGTGGTGTCCGTGCAGCCATGGTTGAGCTAAACTGCGAAACCGACTTCGTGGGCCGGAACGACATATTCGCAAAGCTGGCCGCTGATATAGCACACACTGCCGCATTCATCTCCGAGGTCAAGCAGCAAGGGCCGGTACGCTTCACACCCCTTGTACTCGATGAGCTACGCGATGCACCCCTTCTCTCGCACAACGACCCAAGTGCAGCCCCTAACGGAACTGTATCTTCCGCCATTCGTGATACCATTGTCAAGGTTGGAGAGAACATCTCTCTGCGTCGTGCCAGTGCCATCATCGAGAACGCAGCCCCCGCCCCGACCGGAACTTCTGCGCTGCGCCTAGGGTCGTATGTTCATGGTTCTCTGCATGGTATAGCTTGCGGACGCGTCGCCGCTGTTGCCCTGATCAATCTCCGCTCTCCTCATCTCCAAAAGTTCCTCCGGGACGAAGCGGCTCGTACGCAGCTCGGTCTCCTCGAGCGCTCAATAGCGCGTCAAATTGTTGGATTTGATACATTGGGCATCAAAAATATGCCCGAAAACGCCAATGACGACCAGGTCTTGTACACGCAGCCGTTCATCACCCTTGCGGGCGAGTTTAACGGACTACCCGTCGAGGAAGCTCTGGAGAAGTGGTCAAATGCCAACGGCCTCGCTGAAAGTACAGAAGAGGGCGGTGCTGTAGTTCTGGACTTCTTGAAGTGGTCCGTCGGCGAATCGGAACAACAATGACAAAACTCTTGCCTGGTAGCAATACTCCAATCTACGCCTACTTTAATTCTTACTCACCTCCACTCTTGCCTTAAAAATCAGAGAATACAAAAAAAACTTGAAATCAATATTTACCTAGTGTGCTCCGCTCCAGCTTCCATTGCTACTTCATTCAAACTTCATTTGCATCGCTGGCATGTCCGTGTCTTCTGGTCCGAGGACGTGGCTATAAAGAGGTACGCTCGATATTACTCTCTCCATTCTCAGTATTTATTTAATTGATCTGTCGCGACTCGCCTCTTCTGTTTCTCAGATGGTTCTAAAGCCATTTCTCTAGAGGATCCATTACCACGCGAGTCGCCAGCACTTATCCTACACGTGAGCACATGCACAGAACATCCATCGTCTAAATTTAGTACACGGGCGTTAAATATGGATACCGACCTATAGTTTATCATATTCGAAGCATCTGCAACGTATGGACGGTGCCGGTGATAATCGACAATCGCCCGCGCACGTGTCTACTTGTCCTTTGCAGTGCAATGTCTTCCCTTCTTATCTCTCCATTATACCTGGTTCCATCCGAACGCGCCAGGAAACATCTACGGTCGACATGGTGTATTGGTGGACGGAATGCAAGGAGGTTATTACTTTCTGCGCAAGGTAACCCCTCGTCCGTCTAACTACTATAACAACCTGGCTTTCGAGTCTCTCCCACTCGGTCTGGACTTGGAAGATATTCCGATGAATGGGTCGTGGTGGCATTTATTTTCGAACTACACACGAACGTGCAGCTTTATGTTCTATTTTTCCTCATTTTTCATGTGCTTTCCCCTGCTGGTGCTTGCAACCATCAACGTTTGGGTTTGGGAACTCAAGCATCATTGGCTCCCCGCTCTAGGAAGGCACGATCTGTCTGCTTCGCTGCCCTATATGCTGGCTCCACAATGTTCTGCATGGTCTTCTGATCTTCACTGTTTTTACACACCATCACAATGCTCCCCGACACCGACACTAACGACCATCCACATCCACGAAGAGTTTATTTGTGAACTGACATCGAGACTTTTTTTTTGAAAGGTCATTTGAAAGCTCCAGCCGGACCCATGCGGTACCTATCTACTCTGGAGGCACTCAGAAGGTTGTGGCACATGGTGATATTGTTTACAGCGCCGATTTGGTTGGTCCTTCGAGTGGTCATTAACGTCGCCGTGTGTAAACGTTCGCGATTGTCTTCCCTGCCGCGAAAGGCAACCATATTTAATTTTCAGACGCAAGATGGACGCTACCTCATCCCGATCCTCCTTCTACCCGATCGGCAGTGTGTTCCTGCGGCATCATGCATCGTGGGTCGCTGTTATCGGGATGTGTCCGTGACAGTGCGCTCTTTTCTCGCAATCAAAATCAAGAAAGGCAGCTACAGCATGGAGGATAAATACCTTCGGGTGGCAGCTTGACTCGAGTGCAGCCTTATCCGATTTTCCAAGATGGCAGCTCTAATGATGTACTCTTCCCTGCTATCCAGTCTCACAGGGCTGGTGCTCGCATCTCCGTTCTTCTCCCTGAATGACCCAACTGCGCAGCTCTTCGAGCGTTCGCAACTGCTGAGCTCGAAGTGCACTACGACCACTAATGTACAGTCATGCCACAACACCACCGTTCAGACAAACTTGTGTTGCTTCGAAGCTCCTGGAGTACGTCATTCACAGATTACTGATGTAACTGGTTATCTGATTGTTATCAAAAGGGTCTTCTGTTGCAAACTCAGGTAAGAGCCCTGCGGTCAAAGATTGGACGTTCTCAGTGCCAATACCGACGAATCGTGTAGTTCTGGGACACCAATCCCTCCACTGGGCCATCAAACAGTTGGACTATTCATGGTCAGTTTAAGCCAGACTTCTAATGTCATTCTGATCTAAATCCTGTACCCCAGGACTTTGGCCCGATCAGTGCGTTGTATAGAAGTCATATACTTACAGGGATTCTGAAGTCTGTGCCGTAAAGCTGTGACACCACCTTCAGTGAGAACTGCGACTCCTCCCGCGATTACACTGGAATTGGCACGGTAAATATAGCAACATCCTTGCCACTAAACCAGCGTCGTCTAAACCAATATTCGTAGCTATTGACCAACAATGGTGCCTCCGATACCTTGGCTTTCATGAACCAGGTAAGCTCAAAAACAATTTTTACAAGATTACACCTAGATTTACGAGGAAACCACAGTTCTGGGTTGACATTAACGGAGCTAATGAGCAATTCTGGGAGGTGTGTGAAGCTGGACAGATCTTAGGAAGTACGATCTAAAACTTGACAATCTGAAAGCATGAGTGGGCTACCCACGGCACTTGCATGAGGTCAGTGCACTCGGACTCATCTACCAACATAGGCTCAACTACATATCAGCACGCTTGAGCCATCTTGCTTGCCATCTGGCAGCGTCAAGGGAGCTGAGGTATGTTTTTTTCCTACCCTCTAGAGGCCATGTGTTTATCTTGATGTTTGCAGGCCGTTGCATTCTTCCAAACGGTCGTCAAACTGTTCCAGGTTCGCCATTTTGTTATCTCGACGAGGAGGTTCTAAATCTCAGTACTTTACGGCCAGACCCTTCCTACTTACACCTTCCTCTCCAATGCTGGCATCACCCCAAGCTCAACGAAGACATTCACCCTTTCTCAGCTTACTTCTGCGCTGAAGGCTCAGTCGGTACGCATTGCTCGTCTTTTCTCGTCTCTCGGTAAGGTGCTTATCGTGTTATAGGGCTTTACACCTTCCCTCGACTGCACGTCGGGAGCCCTCAACCAAATCAGCTGGTACTTCAATCTCAAGGGATCGATTATCGACGGAACGTTTGTGCCAATCGGTGAGACAGCTTGGCATGTTTGAATTAAGCGATTGAGGCTTACCTCGACATCGGTCTCTTAGACGCACCCGAGACCGGATCTTGCCCATCCACTGGAATCAAGTACCCTCTGAAGACTGGAACCCCCGTCGGCGTGAGTTTCTCTCGCAGATCTCAAAAACCCTGAACTAAATAGTCACATGCGGAATGCAGACGACGACTACTGTAAGTATTAGAACTCATATGATTCTGACACAACTGAGCACTTTTTGCAACAGACTGGTGGTAGCACTCCCACTGGTGTAAGTCTTTGGGATTAACATGATTTGACTGTGGGTTTGACTCAGCCCTACATGCAGGCCCCAGGAGCTTTGCCTACTAAGGCCACCATACACGCTTCGACTGGTGTGGGAGGACTTCTCTCAGCGGGTACATGGTCCACTCAAACACTCGCTACCTATACTATTTCTGGGACAACGTCTAGTTTCACCATGACATCTTCCAAGGGCAACTGTGGAGTCAGTGGAACGACTTTCTCGTGTGGAAGCGGCGTCTCTTTGACGACTTTCTCTGCGGTACGTCGATCAGTATTTACACGCTTAAATTACGATTTGTCATTAATACTGGTTCGTTTGTCGTTCAGGTGGCATCTGGAAGCAACCTCCTCCTCGCCTCTGGAGGATCGACAGCGTTCAGCAGCGATGGAACTCCGAGTGGTAGCACTGTCTTCACCGTCTTCACCGGATCCAGTCACTCCAACGACTACACGCTTACCATCGTGAGCTCATGAAAAGACAGGATCTGCCATTCTTATGCTACTTAGGGCCACGACTGTATAACTACGGACTAGCTTTTTGCCCATATAAGGCCGGAATTTACACGAATACATGTCAAGCTTGATCTTTATATCATCATTTACTGTGCACCTTGTATACCGCGTACTCAAACGCCCTCTAACTCCACTCTCTCTCCGAGATTTCATTACCCCGGCATACTGAGTCGATCTTCCGACAGTCAAGAAGCCCCAAACAGGCTGCCTACTGGGTATATGCCCCACGTCGAAGAGGTATAATTTTATTGACTAGGGTCCGTATATAAGGCCAGCCGCCCTGTACGCGGCGCTGGTTCGGTAATCGCCTCGCTCCGCGCGTTTAGCTTGACAGCTTGTGGAAAAGCAATCCCTCGCGTAAAATTTCCGTCCTGTCTTACCAACTCGGTATGCCACCTCCATCCAACAGCACCGCCCTCCATCTCATCGTACTTCCGGAGCCGTTCTTTGTCGTAAAGCTCAAGCCTGGGCAGGAGATCGCACCATGCTTGATAAAGGACCTAACAAGTGGGAAAGGCAGCTTCTTTTCGGTGACGCGGACCAGCGAAGAGGTCTCGGTTGTCGGCGAGTCGTATAAGTGGATGCCTTCAAGTTACAAGGAGCAGTCGACATGGATGGCCATTAAGATACAAGGACCTATGGAGCACAGTATGTATCGTATTTCTTGCGATACAGACAGACTATTCAGCTGACAAATGGCCGTCTTTATAGGTTTAACAGGTATCATGGCTTCGTTGACGGCTCCTTTGAAGCTGGCGAAGGTGCCAGTCTTCGCATTGTCCACATGGTCAGTGGCAGGTTCCGAGAAATATTTTTGACTCCGTATAACGTTGTTCCAATGGGCAGGAACACCGACTACGTTCTCGTCCCAACAGAAATGTTAGCAGAAGCGATCCGGTCTCTTGAGCGAGATGGTTGGCTGTTTGTTCAAGGAGTCAAGTCAGGCTTGGCGCGACTGTAAAGTTCTACGCCAAATTCCTAACATTCCGTGGGATAATATCTCGTCGGAGGCGCACTGCAATCATATATACTGAGCGTAATGGGTACCAGAATTAGAAGGATGTCATGCAGGAGGAGAGAAGTTAGAACAGAATAGAACCAAATAAATAATCATTCGCGCCAGTAGCTTATTTAAGATATGTATAATCTAGTATATTGAATGTTTACGGGTCCATGATGTCCACGATGAAGACCCTGAAAATGCACCTCAGTACACGTCTGGATTCTCTTTTTCCACCGTCGGCGGTGTGGACTGAGGGCCAGGGGCAACAGGTGGCTGCAGAGTTTCTGTCACTTCCTCCACCGGTCCTGGATTTCGTTCCTCCCAGACTTTCAAGGCTCCTTCGTATCCCTCCCACGCGAGCCGTCCTGCCAATTCGCCTCCGTACTCTCCATCATCGGGAATATCCAAGACTTCCTCGCCCAAAGATGATTCCTCTGTGGCCTTTCCTTTGCCCTTGTCCGCCTTTGCCGCATCCTTTTTACGCTTCAGAGCAGCTTCCTCCCTGTATTTCTTGTCGTCCTCTTTCATTTCGGGGGTGATTTTGATGTTTAGCTTTACGGCTGCACATTCTGCATAGAGTGCGCCTGGTAGAAGCATCTCCCCTGACATGGGTAGTGTCGAGAAATCAATGGCACTTTCGGGATGTTTGTCCTTGGGCTTCGTAGACGTGACCGTAGTTTGCTGGAGGATTTTGAAAGGCGTTGGCAAGAATAGGGCATGCAGAATGGTCTGCATTCCAGAAAATGGGGATTTAGTGAAGACACGCAGTAATGGTTGAAGGAGGAGATATCTGTTCCATAAAAGCTTATTAACTTATGCTATGAGTGATATAAAAGAGGCAACGAACATAGTAAGACCAGTATACGATCCCGTGGGCGACAGGAAATCCGCATTGAGAATAGATGACACTGTATCCACTCTCCCTATTCCCGGAGAAACGCTAACAGCCACGATATTCGATTTCTGAAGCTTTGGACTAACAACCGGGACGGCTCTTGAGCCCTCTTCCGTTTTCGGTACCTGTGCAGCAGATGGAAGAGCGTCAAGAACACGTTGGAGGTGTCGGGTCAACACGATGGCTCGAAGAGACCGCCGCCCTTCTTGGGAGATGATGGACATATTCTTCCAAGCTGTAGTCGCGTCAACCACAGAAAAGGAAGGATTGAAGGGCAGTGCGGTCGCAGCGGCATAGAAGGGGTTGACGACGTTGATAATTCGGATATCTCGCTCGACTGGCGCAACAAGGAGGGCAGGCAACAATAATGTCGTCATCAGAAAGGTAGCGAGAGAGTTGGCATCGCGGTCGTTTCTGTCCTGTTCATCCTGTTGAGCACGGAAGATTTTAGGAGAGCCGATGTGCCTGTGTTCATGGGCAAATATTATAGCATCGAGTCGCTGGTCCTTTCCCGTGAGGAACTTAGTGCAAAAAGCTCGGATGGATGATGGTGACGCAAGATCGCACTGCTCTGCGTATATCTCCTCGTTGGAGGTGGTGGAACGCAGGAGGTCGACAAGGATAGATACATTCGCGGACTCTATTGGGTCGGGCGAGAGAGCAATGATATGTGCACCTCGCTGGGCGAGAGATTGCAGAAGCGTCAGGCCCAATGGCGTGAATCCCCCCTAAGGTTTAAATGTAAGCTGCCAGTCAATGCAGTCTGTAGGTTTGAGCGTACAGTCACAAGTATAATCCTGGCATGTAAATCCCTCTCTCTGTTTGTCCGGCGTCCTTGGGAGAACGCCCGCAAAACAAGAAGACTGAGTATACCAACACCGATATGAATGAGATACTGTGTCGGAAAGAACTTGGAGGCGAACGCCTCGGCGATACGAAGAACCATAGAGTGCTAAGAATTAGCAGGGCATAGTTTAGCAGAAGTGATATGTTGGTTGTAAAGAAAGAGTTAAATTTGGGTGACACGGTGTTGCGCCGGAAGTCAGCGCTAGCTCTCACCGCTGCGGCACACATAAAAGTCGGTAGTGAATAAAATCTTGCGTGGCGGCCGCAAAGCATTTAAATAAATTTCTAAGTAGATGTGGTCCATGTATGAGAATTTCGGAGATTCATGTTTGGGAGTAAAGTGACTGAATCCGGTCAAAACGAGCGGATTCATGGCCGGGCCATTTGGTCAGGAACGCGCTCATCTTTTCTCTCCGAAAAAATCCTCGTCTCCTCGCCTGCCACCTCCCTAGGCTCCGTAGCTACCTCTCTATCGCGTCTTTTGATACCGTGGACGTGCCACCCGCTCTTTTCTATTCATATTTGCGCAACAAGTCTTGTTCTCACACGCCGGCATCACCAACATTCAATATTCAACACCGAACATGGATCCTCCTGCCTCATCCACGGCGAGTGGCCAAGGCCGGCGCCAGAATCCTTCGCGTTCTAAACGCGGAGGGCCCGGAGTGGGTACCTGCGATGTGGACGTCATAATTCTCGAGAGTTACAAACGCAAACGTACGCCTCAACGTGTCTCTGCCTTACCTCCTCCTCATTCTCACTCAATGCAATGCCACAGTGGAAACTGAGCCCCTGATTCCAGAGGACACTATATTCGTTCTTACTACGAACTCAAGCAAGTTTTCGGGGAAGTCGAGCGCGAGCAGCGAATCCGCTATCAGCATCAATACCGTCGCAAATGACCGCTACTTCGATCGCCCGGAGGTGCTCAAGGCCTTTCGAGAACAAGAGATCATTCAAACCCCCGAGTTTTGGCCTATTCCGGACTCGTCTAGCGTAGGGGGGCGCTTTCGACCGCGAGGGGCTGAGGATGTATGTGTTTAACAACTTCCATTACCCGCTGCTAACTTGAACTTCCCTCTGTGATATGTAGGAAAGCGCCGAAACATCAGACGCTGCGTACGAGAAAAGACACAAAAAATTCGAGACCTTCGAAAAGCGCCAACGTCTTCGAGAGAAAGAGAAGCTGAAGCACGAACACTATAAACTCAAGGAAAGGATAGACCAGCTGCGTGCAACGGACAGCTCTGCCTTTATGACTCCTACCGCCTCGGGATTCTTGGCCGTCCCCCAGCAAGAGGAACTGAATACAGACACGGAAAACGCAGACACCGCCGGCATTGCTCAAGCTCATACCACCTTCGAGCAAATTGAAGGTGAAAGGCGGAAGAGGGAAATGTTGGACCATGCAATCAGTCTGGAGAAGCGGTATAGTTACCTCCTTCCTTCGGACCGGGCTCGCAAAACCCAGGACGTGTCGATAGTCGACAAAGCTCCTGGAGACGACGAGTCGGAAACAGAGAGAATCGCACACGCTGGCCCATCGAGGAAAGACCCCGAAAGCATCAAGTTTCGTCTTCCTGCACGGACCAGTCTCTCTGCCACTCCGGCGTCTTCCCCCGCTGCCACAAAGCCGCCAAAGAAGCCTAAAGGGTGGAATCTCATAGAGTATCGTAAGGCTCGGGCGGCTCAAAGAAGCATTTCGACATCTTTACCACCTCAGGACCAGACGTCCTCAATCTCTAGCCCCATCGTCGATGTTGAAATGGAAACGCCTGAAGCGGAGGGTGCTTCGTTATCACCCCCAGCAATCGTCGCGGCCCCCGAAATCCCTGTCACTTCGTCAAGAGGAATATCAACCAAGTTTCCGGCTTCCACGCGTCAAACGAATGGTAAAAAGCGTGCTCAGAATGATTCTCACGTCCCGCAAACTGACAGCGCCGAATTGGAGGACCAACCAACCGCAAAAGTTTCGAAACGAATTATTCGCGCGCGTCCCACCAAAATTCAGATTGCTGATGACGGAGAATCAGAGAAGGTATCTTCGGAGGAGGAAGACAACCACGCAGATGAGCTAGAGGCTCCTGAAGAGGATGTGAAGGTCAACGAGCAAGACAACGCCCGGATGCTAGAATCAAATGCACTGTCGCCGGAAGCCAGAGAACATGCTACTAGGATGCAGCAAATAAGCTCAACAACACTGTCTCCAAGTAATGGTCACAAAGAGCTTCACACAGTCTTCTACACCGAACACCCATCGTCAGAAGCAGCGCTAGTCTCGTCTCCTGGACCTGAAGAATCGATTTCTGTCCGGCCCAACAAGCGGCAGAGGAAAGCGTCTCTTAAGGCGCGTGCGCAATCGATCGCACAGTCGACAACCTACTCGCAGACTCAGCACACGCCCTCTGTTCCGCCGAGCCCACAGGCAGTCCCTCTAACCCTGTCGGGCCGCCCATATCGTAAACCTGGTAAAAGCGGTCCCAGAGGACAGCAATCCCAAGTTTATATATCCTCCACAACCGGAGAAGAAGTACGAACTACTAGCTTCCTTATGATGGCCGCTATTCGGAGTGAAGGCGCGAAAAGGAATGTCGAAAAACGTCATAATACTTCATTCGGTATCCCAACGCCTTCATTCAGAGACCATCAGTACGACTTTGAAATCCCGGAGTGGATGCACTACCCGGACGACGAGGAACCTGTGATACCTCTTCCAGATAACTATGCAGAGCTGGAGCTTCAAACTCAACTTGCGGATACTACTGAGCACGATGTCGAAGAGAGCGCTCAGCATGTGGAAGACCTCGAGCCACAGGTGGACAACGAAGGACCTGTGATCGCTGCGACATCCGACGGGTTGGAGCCCGAAGAACCTGTTCGGCAAGCGACTCCCCAACTTGAGATACCGCAGGCTGTGGCAGACAAAAATGGAGATCAAGCACGAGATGAACCAATGGAAACGGAAAATGAGCCTGAGCAGCCCGGAAGTTCTCCACCTCCTGAACCAGAATCAGTGCCAGGTGTCGGTATCAGAGTGCTGTCTCGTTCTAGGGACGACGAAGATGAAGAACTAGAATGGTGAATGTCAATTTGATACGTGTAACTCGAAAGCATCGAGTCCTGTGATTTACACTCGTCGCCCCTACCTTCCTTGATTGACCATGCTTTTTATTAAATTTGTTCTTTCACCATAATTTTCGCGCTCGACAAGCGGTTTCCTTACTTTATTCAATTTATGTATCTTTTGATCCGCCTCCATTAAATATATCTTGAAGCGTAGATCACTGGTAATACACCAAAGAAATCATTTCTTAACCACGGGCTTCGGCTTCAACGCTGCGGCGACTAAGTCAACAGTGTAGCCTCGTGAAGCAAGGCCTATGTCTCGTTGGTGCGACAAGGCCTGCTCTGCAAGTCGGACAGCACCAAGTTGATGTGGCGGAATTGCGTACGACGACGCTACAGGGGATGGGACATACGCATCATAAGTTCCCCCACGGATGCGGCCAATTTGGAGGTCAGCAGATGTCTTGTAGGCTTCCGCAGCTGGTCGATATACTTCTGAGAGGTTTTCCGAAATTTGTTCAGGCCCGGTCAAGGCAGGACCGCCGTACATAGAAGAATCAATTTCTTCTTCGGGTTCGAAGTCTATCACTTCTGTTGACTGGCGATTTGACTTCTTTCCAGCTCGATGAGAAGGTTGCTTATTGTTTGCATGGCTTGTATTTGAGGATGTCACGCTGCGTGTTTCGCGAAGTAGACGTTCTTGCCTTCGTTTTGCCGCGAGGTCCTGGGCCATCTGTGAGATGCGCGCACGACGCTCAGCGGCATCTGTATCGACAGCAGGCGTGGCAATCTCTTGTTCGGAGGATTCTTCAATGGCTGACTGGGCTTTCGCTTGCTTGTTCAGCAGTCTTTCCCGTTCTCTTTCCTCTCTTGCTTGTCTTGCTTCTGCTTGCTTCTGCTTCAGCGCTAGGCTCGCGCTTTCGCGCCGAAGGCGTTCTTCCCGTCGTACGCTGATCATGTGTTCGATTGTATTGGCCACTGACGGAGTTAGTGTAGGAGGCACAAAAGGCTGGCGAGTTTCAGATTTCACGCTTTCTGAGGGAAGAGTTTGTTCGTCGTTTGACTTAGGTACACCCTCGAGTCCTTCATCTTTTGCCTGGGCTTGCTGCCGCGCAAGGGTTATGTCGATGGTCGGACGGGCCAGTCGAGCAGCTAAGCTATTCTGGTTTTCAAATTTCAAGTAGGATATGTCAGTCTCGCGTTTTGCCTTGATTTTATTCACTTCCTGCCGACTGGCTGCACAACATATAAGCTCCCACTTGGGGACATGGCTATCCGTTGTTAAAACTCACGAATGAGAACGTCCCCCCATTTCAGAACAGGCTTCCTGGGTGGGGCAGGAGGAGGGGGCGGAGGGGTAGAGAAGGACCTAACTGAGTGAGAGACAGAGGATGGCAGAGCAGGACGGCTCGACGCGACGCGATGCATGGCGCGCTGGACTTGCATCGCCGTGGGCCGGGCTGACAAGAAATAATGGTATTTGCCTCTGTGTCGTTCGGGGGTTGTTGCCCGGCACGCGTATGACGGCTCTTCCGAGCCCGAGGGTCTTCAACGCCTCTCTCATTCCACTGCTTATGTCTTCGTTCCTTGGCCGTCTCATCGTTAATTTCGTTCTTTGTCTAATATCTTTCATCGCTTATTCATCCCAAATATTCATTATCTGGCCGTGGTATGGAAGTGTGCTCTCGGTTGAGCTAATTACTCTCTTGCTGCCCTTCAAGTCAGTATTCTCCTCCCTCGCCAGCCAACTTAATAACCAGTAAATGCATAGCATACTTGTGGGCCTATTGCTTTGGAATTACTTTCTATGCGTCTTCACCGACCCAGGGCGCGTGCCCAATGGTTGGGTGCGTCTGGGCCAACCATTTCCCCCCTCTCTGCGCTAAACCACCTAAATCGTAGAAACCCGACACGCATACGGACGGTTATGAAGTAAAGAAGTTAACTGGAGCTTTACGGTTCTGTCGTATGTGCAACAACTATAAACCTCCTCGAGCTCATCACTGCAGGCAATGCAATCGGTGCGTACATCCAACAAGGAAATATCTCTTAACTCACAAATGTTTCTTTTTTAGATGTGTTCTAAGGATGGGTATGTGGCTGGTCAACTGTCGCATCGGCGTAAACCGTTGAACGTGTAATTAATTTAGACCACCATTGCCCCTGGATCAACAACTGCGTCGGCCACTTCAATTACGGACATTTCATTCGCTTTCTTTTCTTCGTGGACCTCGCGTGTTCGTATCACCTCATAATGGTTACGAAACGAGTATTCTACTACTCTAATAATAGTACCTACTGGGTGAGCATTTTTCAGAGTCTTATTGACCTCAATTCAACCCTCACCACCCCTCTAGGACGAACCATCTACTGTCGAACTTGTAATGCTAATAATGAACTATGTTGCATGTGTCCCTGTCTTGCTCTCCGTGGGCATTTTCAGGTATTTACTGCACTTTTGTTTATTAGAGAGATTATTCTCACCTATCTTTGTAGCATATATCACATCTATAGTTTGTTGGGCAATTCAACTACAATTGAAGGATGGGAGAAAGATAAACGCTCCATAATGGTCAAGAAGGGAAGGGCGCGCGAGGTGTGTGCCTCTACATCTATCCAAGTTCATAACTCATTTCGTTCATCATTCTATTCAATTAGATTAAGTCTGCATATGTATGTTCAATTCACGCTTTCTCATCCTTATTGTTGAACATCGTCGTTTAATACAGGATCTTGGGGCAATAAGCAACATAAAATCCATCCTCGGTCCACGTCCTGTTTTGTGGTGTTGTCCAACAACGACTCCCGGAACGGGACTTAAATACAGCCTCTCGAATGCGGAGGGTGAGTTCATATCTCTTTCCCGTTCAAACACAGTGAGGCGGGACGAGGCTATCGCACACCTCGCGTGATATACCTTGTTTGTAAGCGGACAAATTTATGAGAAGTATGTAAGCGCTCATCTTATCGCTTAGCCCAAGCTTCTGGTTTCATAAGCTGCCAGAGGGATAACTGACCATGCTTAATTTCGCAGGAGAAATTTTGCCCCCTGCCGAATTGGACTCGGATTCAGCAGACGAAGCCGTTAATATCTCTGACGATGCATCTCCTTGGACAATTGCGGACGGTTCTTTGAATCCCGATCTTCACCCGTCGAATACTGCGCTACGCGGCTCCGTCAACATGAGACGGCGACGGCCACCTATTCCTGGTGCATCTTCCCTACCTCCGTACCATCCTAACTATCAAGAAGAATATTCAACGCAACAATCCCAACCCTGTTACGAGAGCTCCGATGACGAGGATTATGATGGCCCGTCGTCAAAAGTCCGTGTTAGAAGAGGTTCGGAAGGATACGAAATTCGCCCAGAGAGTCGCGAACAGATGCTGCGTGAATATCTCGAAAGCCTGGGCGAACAACCTGACCGATATCTGCGGTATATTCCACAGGTTGAAGGGGACTTTGACACCGACGAGGATGATGACGACGTGCCGCTTGGACATATTTCGAAGTTTGCTGATACCGTTGCTGATACCGTTGCATTACCGTAGATATTTGGCGACTCAAAGGGGACTTTTATTTGCTGCTTTCCTGTGCATTTCATCTTTGTATTGTACATTCAAATTGGTTACATACCCGTCAATGGGCAAGCGGTGAACTACTGGAGAAATGAGTGGTCAAGCGATAGTGAAGAACGTATTGTACAGAGTTATGGTATAGAATAAGTACACATGTAAGGCTCAAAAGGTACTATGAACATGAGACACAAGCAATTAAAATGCAAATACATTACAAAATATAAACATGACGGTCATGGGCCAGCTTGCACTGTGTTTGTCGGTTGGTATATTTGACTGATTTGTGCAGTAGATTCAAGAACCGGCTGGAGCATGACATTGACTTCTTCAGCCACTTTCGCCTGGTTCTCGGAGCAGCGCAAAACCAAGTTTTGGGAAATGATCTCTAATTCATCCCTCACAATCTGGAGAACGAAAGGTTCTATATGTCCAAGATGGTCCTCGATCTTGGTGGGCAACAGCGGTGCCGAGGCGGCCGATGGACGCTTGTGAAGGTGGAGATTCTTGATCTGCTCGGTTAATTCTCGGATATTCATGTCATCAGCTTGGCTGCAACGCTCGAACTCAGAAAATTGTGCTTCCATCTGAAAAGGTATTAGTGTTGTGGGTATGTTATGTTATGAACGCAAGCACATACTGTTTCACAAAATGCCTCAATCCTTGATCTTTCCGACCTCAACGCTTCGATCTCCTTCTTGAGGCCATCAATTTGTGAGAAGATTACTGCGGCTTTATCAGCCTCTGACTGGATATTTGTCCCAACTTCGTCAACACTAAAATCTGTAAGTTGTATGTCTTCGTCGAAGGCGTTCACTGGCAAAGAATGAGGCATGGAAGGCGCTAATTGTGAGGCGAGTTTGATGATATGCTCCTCAGAGTCGTCGGTTTGGGTGTACTTCTTGGTGTAGACACGTTCTGTGGTGTCTTCGATAGACGTTTCAATCAGGCGAAGAGCCGTTTTAAGATCTCCCCATGTCCACGTTGTTTTTTCAAGAAGACCACCTAAAAATGTATCATCTTCGGGTGATTGCTTTTCTGGTTGACCTTCTTGGGCAGAAACTGGTTTTGGTGTAGCCCCAGGTGCCTCGTCTTTGGCCATGACAATGCGTTTGTGGAGGTCTAGGTCTTGGAACCACTCCTTGAGTTCTTTTATGTACCCTTCAACAATTTCCCTTGTCTTTGTGGGATCATCTTGTTCTGCAGAGTTGTCCGACCTGCTGCTTAAAGCGCGTCCCGGGAGTCTGGCGAGCTCCTCAAGCGCTTGCTTTCGCTTTGTTTGTGCGATGCTCACTTTCTGTGCGTATCGGTGTTGTTGCGACTCGATGATAGTTCGCGCCCTGACTGTTGGGCGTGCATAGATTGCCGAATTCTGACATGTTTGTTTCCACCGGGCAGCTTCAGCTTCAGCACGTATGCACATAATTTGGTACATGACGGCTTCTTGCATGTGTCTAAAAATTGATTGTAAGGCATATCATAGTATAAGTCGTGAATACAACTCACAAAACAACCTTTTTGAACCAGGCGACGCGTCCTGTGTACCCTTTAAAGGGTAAAGATACTGAGGACCCACCCTGAGAGCCCTCTGAGTTTCCTGTACCATCAAAAAAAGACATAGAGGCTAAAGTCTTGAATTTAGGCATCGTAGAAGGAAGCTTCGGTGTATCGGAGGCTATTGGTTGGGTAGGAGAAGTCGGGGAGAAAGATTCTGTGCGACTGCGATCCACTGGTGCCTCGTTTGACCTGGGGGGGTCAGGGTTTCGTTTTTTGTATGATGCCTGCGAAGCAAATGAAGGAGGTGGGTTTATGAACGGCACCGGTGGTGGTGGATCTTCCATGACAACATCAGGGCCTTTCCCTTTGTTGAGTCGATCTCGATCAAAATTTCCACTGATTGCATCGGCCCAGCTGGGTCCTGCATTGTCCCGTGTACTCTTTTCCTTCCCTCGAACACTGGCGGATGGTCCTTCCTTTTGTGTTGTATCTTCAGTGGCATTACCCCAACCTCCTCCTTGTGAGGCCCAAGAACTGGTCGATCCCCATCCAGGAGTTTCATCGGGGACGCTGTTAATCGCATCAGCCCATGAAGACTGACCAGCTGCTGCATTGGCGGGAGGTTTGTTGAGGGTTGTCTCAGATGTTCCCCAGTCTTTTGAAGCATCATTGTTACCCCAGCCTGAAGTGCCTTTCGGATGGTTCCAGTCGAAAGAATTGTCTCGAGACTTTGTGCTTCCAGATGCACTGGCCCTGAATGATGTCGAAGGCCCATCGGAGGATCGTGAGGACAGGGGAAAATCGGTGCGTCGTGGACCCGGGCGGCTAACAACAGCAGTGTCCCAAGCTTTCGTGCCTGGGTGGACAAATCGACACATTTCGGGTTCATGCGACTTCACGGTCAAATTCCCCCTATCATCGTAGAACTGCAGGAAGGATGGCAGACTGAATATTTAAAAAGCCGGTGGCCGAAAGAATACGTACCCTGCAACGAATATTGGGCATTTCTGGTAAATCCGCCCACGGTCTGCCAGTGTTTGGAATGAGAATAAGTTGGAGTGGAATTAGCAGTGGGTATCTGTGCCGCAGGCCACCGATGCAGATTTATAGAGAGCGTCCCTGGTGAAGCATGTCAGTGTTCTTTCCAAGTTTTTCTAACTTTAAATTAGCCGAAACGGAAGTGCAACAAGAGTCGCGAACTGATTCTGAATCCATCACATGATCTGACCCTTGACTGAAATTGGCGATAGAAATTCCTCCTCCGGCTCTCTGGCAACTGACTGCATCTGTTTCCGACGACATGTCCATTGTTCCCGACTCTTTGGTTGTTGAAGTCTGTGTCGACTCTGTAGAATCGGCCATCACGTTGGTGACTGCAAGTTTTCGCTCTTAACTCTGTATTTACCTTGTCTATGAACATCTCCTCATGAAGTGCCACCAAAGCTGGCGCCGACAGACTAGAAGTGTGCTCAAATCTGGGAGCAGGCGGTGGAACCACAGCTACGTTAGGTCTCGTCAAATCAATTCAGAAGGCGGTCGATCTGCCATTGATGGTTGGCTTGGGCCTGTGTTATCGATGATTCACAAAGCTAATGCTAAGCTAATGCCCTAATTTTTCAAAAGGTGATGATCCGTCCACGCGTTGGGGACTTTCTGTACTCGTCGAATGAGCTCGCAGTCATGGTGGAGGACATCCGAGCGTTCAAGGAGGCGGGTGGTGTTCGTGGATTTGTTGTCGGCACCTTGACCAAGGACGGTCGCGTTGATATCGAATCTATGAAGATGTAACATATATTTCCCTGTCATACTTTCAGCCTATGCTCATATATGTGTTTAAATAAATAGCCTTGTCGACGAAATTCTGCCACTGGAGGGTATAACTACAAGCTAATTTTCAACATTGTGCATCGAATTTACTGATTATTTTAGTCTGTTTCCACCGAGCATTTGACATGACGCAAGATCCCATTGAAGGCGAGTTTTTCTCGTTCTTTCTGGAGAATTATAATATAAATCTCCAATGCAGCCATGGCTGACATTACCAATATCGGAGGAATTTCGCGGATCTTGACAAGGTAAGTGCAGGTCGATCATGGCCATTGGTAATCTAAGCGCCCAATCAATTGACTTCGCCACTTGTAGTGGGCAGAGGAGGAGTGCCCCACAAGGATTGGCTATCATAAAAAAACTCTTAGAGGAGAGAAACATGCTCGTGGGGGATATGTGGGGTCTAACCATCATGCCTGGCTCGGGCATCAATGGACAAACTCTACCCCCATTGCTGGAAGCCCTGTTGCCCGTGGGCCTCCGAGAAATCCATCTCAGTGGAGGAAAGTGGGTCATAGACGATATAGCATTCAAAAGAGATGACATGGGGATGGGTATAGATCGCGATACCGAATGGGGAGTGTGGCGCACTCAGGAGGAACAAGTAAGACAAGTGAGAGAACTTTGCGATAGCTTGTGGGCAAAATACGTTGCCACCGTTGCAAAGTAAAGATTACGTTCCGTAAAAATACCACAAGAAAGTATGACGAATACTAAATTTACGGAACAATTCCTCCCCGCGAAAATACGCGATCATTCCCGGTACCGTCGCATATTTCGTGGATGCGCGGCGGCGCGGCCGGATTTCTCGCTGTTTGACACACCAGCTGAATGTCCGATCTCGAGGACTTCAACTCTGCGAGGATCACATCGCGCCAAGATTCTCAGCTTTCGCCTGTACTTTCGCTTGATTTGGACGAATAATGGAATAATGGAATAATGGCACCCACGGCATTGAAAGTGTAATCTAGATTACTATGTGGACCCTGCGGCTTGGTCTTGCATGGAACTTTACTGGGATAACATCTTCGGGGCACACTGTCTTCTGCTTCGGTCCATCGATGACTATCCATGGAGGGAGCGTTGATGATCGCAGCCGGTTCCGTGTTGATTGATTTGTGTCTCATTTTACAAAGCGCTGCACTTTGTTACGCCCCAATCCTCCAGGAAACCATTTTTCCTGGTTCCATCAAGAGTCGACATCTTCGCTCCTACTACGTTGATTCTCGAGCGAGGGAAAATTTCTGGCTTCGCTGCTGGTTGCTACCTTCGTTTACATCAAGCCCAAAACTATGACTGTGTCGTCAATTATCCCTGGACACAAATCTAAAGAGGCTCGACCAGAAATATGGTGGGGTAATGCGGTTTTCTTTACCCTTGTTCACGTATCCGCTCTCGTTGGAATGTACTACATCCCGCCATGGTCGGCCGGGAAGGAGACGCTACTTCTGTGGTTTATGACATGGCAATTGTCAGATTTTGGGTATGTCCACTATGGCTTCAGATCTCGCATTGCTCAGTATCCTCCTCTAAACGTATGGTAGAATCACCATCGGCTACCATCGATTATATTCTCATAAAGCTTTTCGCGCCTCCCTCAGCGTACGCGTTGTTTTGGCCATTCTTGGCTCCTCGGCCTTCCAAGGATCCATAAAGGTGGGCTAAAGTTGAAACTGGTATGCGTACTAACCCGCGTCATGCTGACTTCTTTATGTCTTTTTAAGTGGTGGTAAGTAATATCCAGTAAACTGCGTTGCAGTGCACCTCACTCTTATCGTCGCCTAGGTGTCTGCGACACAGGTTGCACCATGTAAGCGTTGTGTTAGTATATATGCCCCAAAATTTTCTCATTCTTTCAACGATACGAAAGCGATTCACCGACGATCCTTTACATGATCCGTGCGTTCTTTCTAAAAAAGATCAGCGCCATGAAATCTTATGCACTTCCAGATATGCTGCGACAAAGGGCCTTTTTTACTCGCATATGGGATGGATATTCTACAAGCCAACATATAAGCGTATGGAACTGATAGAAAGAGACGACCTAGAAAATGATCCAGGTATATATCTATCGCTTTATGTGAGGTTTAAAAGCTTGCTTGATATCCAAATTATCTTCCAGTCGTACGAGTTCAGCACAAGTATTATGGTGGGTTTTACAACCCAGGGTCTATTTCTGACAGGGTGTCTAACTTGTACTTAAAGTGCCTCTAGCCCTATTCTTCGGATTTGTGTGCCCACCTGTCATCGGGCATTTATGGGGAGACGCCTTAGGGGCGTTTGTATGGGCTGGGCTTGTGGCACGACTTTGCAGTACGCGGTTCAGCTATACTGTTAAATTTTAGTGTTTATGTCTATTTTTTTTCCAGTCTGGCACTGCACATTCTTGGTCAATTCGTTCGTGCTCATCGTGCTTTTCTTTGTGCGATGGAACTTAAAGTAACATGAAATATCAGTCTAGCTCATTGGGATGGTTTGCAGCCATACTCAGACGAAGATAGCTCCAGAGGAAATCTTGTAAGCGGCATTCTTAAAGTTTGAAGGCGCATCTGGGACACTGACGCGAAACTCATTCAGCTACTGGCACTATTAACCGGAGGCGAAGGAAACCACAATTTCGTATGTTCTTTGGTCCTTGACATTTTTTCTATTCAAGCAAGACTAATATTATTTTCTAGCACGTTAGCATCATATGCTATCCTACGAACGAAAAAACTGACAAACTATCATCTCCAGCACTCATTCCCGCAAGATTTTCGTTCTGGACCCTCGCTCATCGATTGGGATCCAAGCAAGTGGATCATATTAATCCTGTACAAATTGAAGCTGGTTCACTCTTTAAGACGAGCTAGATCAGAAGATCTCGTTGCAGCAATCCACCATATGCACAAAAAGGAAACTATCGGAAGTCCCGACGATCTGACGGACAGTTTCTGGGACGGAGAGAACTGGGATCTGAGCCGCGTCAAAAAATATGTTGAAGCGAAACCTGGACGATGTGTCGTTGTGGTCGACAGTTTCGTCATTGATGCGACCTCGTACCTAGGAGAACATGTAAGAACACTGTCTTTCACCCCGTGTCTATGTCACTAAAAGTCCATCCAATATAAAACCTAGCCTGGTGGTACAAATTTTCTTCGAGCCTATAGTATGCGTTTTCAAAATGATCAAGAAAAATGGAAGCAAGCTAATTGGGCGTTCCACGGAGGGATGAACAATCATTCCCTTTGCGCGAAAAGGCGAATGAAAGAACTTCGTGTGGCGAGATTAGTCGACTGATAATATTCGATCACCAGCGACCTCGATCTTGCTCCAATAGATTTCTCCAAGCTTTAGATTGAACATCCAGTATGCGTCCCACCAATCATGGTCTCAGACTCGTCGTTTCCCTGATGTAGATCCCCTTGATAGAATTTACTAGATATGTAGTTATATTAATATTCCTTTGCGCCGAGGCTCGGACTGCTACTTTCCCAGAGGAGGATATAGCCAACTCCGGGGGGTATATATCTTCTGGTGACAGTACAAGTAGTGGTGTCAAAGGTGGTTAGGGACTTTTAAAACAATGCAATGTTCCCCGTCTAGTGCATTCAAATGTTCTTGTTAGAGGCGTGTCAGATTCAGCGTCGTTTTGTGGGCTACAGGCATCTTGAATCCGTTGCAAATCCGTTGCGGTGACTGCTACTAAGTACTAGGAAGACAAGCGAGGCGCACACGTACATACGTGCAAATACGGTATCGGTGCCACAACGATCAACGCGTTGAGGCACGTGACACGGCTTAATGCCAGGCCCTGGCAGTGGTCCTCCATACTAATATCTACGGTCTCAGTCATATCTGCCATTTCCACACCCAGAGTCCGTTTTAGAAGCATCGCGACTCCCATATAGCCGAACTGAATCTTTTGCGAAATGTCGAAGCGGGAGCATGGAAATATCAATAAAACAGGAGCAAACGAAGGATCGAGGCGCAGTAAACGACGCAGAGAAATGGAGGATTCCTCGTCGGACGTTGACGTGATGAAGTCGGACCCCGTTGAACCAATTAAGCGAGATGGCGACGATAATGGTCCTGAAAAGGTCAGAGAGCAAGGGTTGGTTATGTGGACAACTGTAAGGGACGCGGTCAACAAAGAGTGAGTAGCACATCATGCCTTTTTGGATCTCCTCTTTCTTTTGGTTCTTCCTGTGATTCCAGCAGTTCTAACACAAACCATCACCATGACTCTCTCGCCATTCTTGCAGCGGCATATCCATCTCGTCACCCTTTATGCGCAAAGTCTCCAAACGAGATTATCCAGACTATTATGAGCTCATCAAGCAACCTATTGCCCTCGAAGATATCAAGAAGAAACTGGATCACCATGAATACCCCTCACTTCAAACCGTAAGGAACGACTTCGAGCTTCTTTTCGCAAATGCAAAACAGTACAATCAAACGGAAAGTGCGATCTTTCAAGACGCCAAGGAGCTTTGGGTGCGCCTATCTTGTTGCAGATGTGGATCCCAGCGTTCGCCACGTTTGCCACAACATCGGGGAAACTGATATCGTTTGCGTGTCTAGAAACTGGTCCAAAAAACGTACAGCAGGCTGGTGCCAAACGACGACGAGAATGAAAAGAAACCTCCGAGCCTCAATCGCTTGATGAGGAGTAGGCTAGAGAAGCTGATAGCGAAAAAAGATCCTAGGTATGCGTATTCTATCCAGTATCTCGGCTGTAGCGTATCTGAAGATGGCGGTAAATAGTGGCCGTCCTCTTTGCACAGAATTCATGGCGTTGCCATCGAAAAAGGAATGGCCAATATATTATAAAGAAATTCAGAAACCGCAATGTTTGGACGCCATACAGGTTCGTATTTCCTTTCTTTCTTTATCTTCTTCTTATCTTTTCGCAGAAACACATTAAACGCAAGGAGTATTATTCATCAGCCCAGTTCGCTGATGATGTGGAACTCGTGTTCTCCAATGCCTTGACTTTCAACCAAGATCACACACCAATCTGGAATGATGCAGTTACCCTGAGGGTAAGAAAATAGTCTAGATGCTATTTTTCATGGCTAAAGTGGTATGATGCAGGATTATTTCCGCCGGTTGATGTCGGATATGCCTGCACCGTACTCCCTCCCAGATTACGCCAAATATGCACAAAACAAACCCTCCAACAAGATTAAGATTAAACCTCCTCAACAGACGCAGCCAACTGCAACCATGGTACAGCAAACTCAGAAACAGGAACAGGCGCCTGCGTCTTTGTTTTTACGAGTTCCAGCCGCTCATGGCACCAGCTCCGCGAAAGTAGTCACCCAGACACCTTTACATACCACTCATGTCAGTACACCCCAACCTCAAATGAAAGCATCCACGGAAATAGAAGCGCCTGTTCCGACGCCCAAGCAGCCGAAGCATCAATCAAAGCCACCCCCGCCTCCATCCCAACCTCAGCCCCAGCAGCAGCAACAACCGATAGCACCAATCCCTCAACCACCAGCACAGACCGTTTCTTTCATCAACGCTACGCCTTCACACTACCCGCGTGCACCATATGTTCCTACACCTCCAATTCATACGCCGAATCCTGTCATGCCTTCAGCACCCCCTTCTATGGTTCAGACCAACTCCGTACCCGCATATTCTACTTCACAGTCACCTGCTCCCGCGGTTCTTCCTTTGAGTCATCAGCTGCAATCCATAAGTCTCCGAATACAACCAAGAGGACGACATCTGACTTTGGATCATCGTGACGGTGTCAAAAGCTGGGTTGTACGATTGGTGCCAGGTGAATCAAGCATCATCCTTTCCAATATTACATTCTTGGGGGATAATGAAGACGAGGCAAGCAGCGCAGAGGAAGACGAGGCAGAAAAAGACGAAGAATACGACATGGACGTGGACGCTGAACCGGGATCGGCATCACCATCTAAGAACGGCCGGAAGAAGGGCAAGGGTCGTGGTCGTGGTCGACCCCCCAAAGCATCTACGTTGGCCTCTAAGGCCGCTGCGATTAAAGTGACTAAAACCGCAAAGAAGAAGCCGACGTCCAAAGTTGGAGAAATTCAATTGAAGCTCAACAATTTTGTGGTGAAAGAGCAGCCCGACACCGAGGGCCAGTGGAATATCTATCTACCTATTGGGACCAGCACTATCGAGGTTGGCGAAATCGGCGGAATGCTGTGGAAAATTTACACGGAAAGGTTAGCAGAGTCTTGACTGATCCGCCATTGTTATTATGTCGCCTTTCCAAGACCTATTTTTTCTCGGTGGCTCTGATATGCCTGCTTATTCTAAAGTCTGTATGATCGTTGCAGCATTCAATTCTTCCTACTTGTTTTTCTATAATTATAGATAAGTTGAGATTTTTTACGACTCTATTACTCGTATATAATGAACTACAACCCTGTACATTCGACATTACAGATGATCGACAGATGATCTCAAGATGATCTATTTTCTTCATCAGAAATCTTGCAGGAATTACTCTTGAGGCTTGTCTAACCCCGTCACGTGCAGGTTTACATATTGGAATCTCGACAGTCACGACTCACTGCGCCGTGCGGACGAGCCATCTGGATTCTGAATCCTGTTCTGAACCTTCATGTGCACTTCAGCTTAATTTCCTTCGCCAGCTACAAGATTGAAAGTTAGAAAGCTGGATACTACGTGCGTTCCTAGATACTTTCTCTTCTCCTTTATCATTGAACTTAACACATCCTTCCATTAGGCAGTCCGGATCCGTGGCTCGCAAACAACTATCAGTGGTATCTACGACGGCCGAACTACAGGAGTCTAAGGCCATAAACTGGCAGCTACATTGTGTGTTAATCTAGCCGGACCAAACAGTCAGTCGTTCCAAGTGCCTGAACGTCTATAATGATAACTTAAGACATACAAAGATTCAGACCCTCAGCAACAGAATGACACCCACGGCAATAGGCCTCGTGACAGAACGCTCAGAAGATACGACATCGAAAATTGTCAAGGTTTCTCGGAATAACGACATCATGCACGAAGACGTTGATGCAGAAGGTGAAGATGACGGAGAGGAGGACGCCACAGCTGAAGGTGGTGTTAGTGAGTATGTGTCTCATGCAATCAGATATACGACTGATCAGTGCAAGTGGGTGAGGGGAAGAAGAAGAAGAAGAAGAAAAAATCCAAGAAGAAGAAACCGGAGCAGTCTGATCCACCTAGAATCGGTTTGACGAAGCTGTTCCCTACTGGTATCTATCCAGAAGGAGAGCTCCAAGAGTACAAAAACGAGTGCGTTATTGCGCGTCCGGGAGTTTCTCTAATGATTTATATCTTAAAGCAGTAATTCTTACCGCATCACATCTGAAGAAAAACGGCATGCAGAAAAGCTGGCCAATGAAGATCCCGAAACTACTTATAACGATATCCGACGTGCCGCTGAGGTGCATCGGCAAGTGCGACAAAGCGCCAGGAAATTCATACGACCCGGGATGGCGATGACCGACATTGCCAATTACATCGAAGATGGTACACGAGCACTCGTAGAAGAGAATGGATTTGAAAGTGGCGTTGGATTCCCAACCGGACTGAGCTTAAATCACTGCGCAGCCCATTACACTCCCAATGCCGGGGATACAACGAGTGCGTTCAAGCAATCACCACATACTCCTCTATTAAATCATTATTTGGAATGCAGTTCTCCAACAGGGAGATGTACTGAAAGTTGATTTTGGCGTACACGTGAACGGAAGAATTGTAGATTCAGCGTTTACGCTCACATTCGACCACACTTACGACAAACTAGTTGAGGCCGTCAAAGCTGCTACGGAGACAGGTGTTCGCGTATGTGTGATTTACGTCAAGCCGCGTTCTTACTCATGTTGAATAAACAGGAGGCGGGCATAGATGTGAGACTCGGTGAACTTGCTGGCTATATCCAAGAAACCATGGAATCATATGAGGTTGAAGTTGGGAGTAAAGTCTATCCAGGTCAGCTTTTTGTCTTGTCAAAGAAATTCTTGGAAGACGAATCAATTAAATTCAGTGAAACCCATTGCAAACCTCAGCGGACATTCCATCAACAAGTACCAAATACACGGTGGAAAGTCAGTGATGCTCGTCAAGAATGATGATGAAACAAAAATGGAGGAGGGTGAATACTTTGCCATTGAAACGTTCGGCTCTACGGGACGAGGTCGAATCGTAGAAGGCGTAAGTCCCACACCCTGGCTGTTGTCCCTTCAACGTTATCCTCAATATGTACTTTACTCCTTAGGGAGAGTGCTCTCACTACGCCAAAAAGGTTGATGCCCCACATGTACCCCTTCGGTCAGTGGTGCTGTCCCCGTTTTTGACATGTGTTTTCATTTCGCAATTTTTTGTTCCATTTCTGTTAGATTGACAACGGCAAAATCGCTCCTGAAATCGATCAACAAAAACTTTGGTACCCTGCCATTCTGCCGTCGCTACCTTGACCGTGCTGGGGAAAGCAAATACCTGCTGGCTCTCAATCACCTTGTCCAGCAGGGCATTGTTCAGGATTATCCCCCACTATGTGATCAACGCGGTTCTATGACAGCTCAATTCGTAAATATCTCTTATCTAGAGTTAGATGACATACTTACAATTTTCCGCAGGAGCACACGATTCTACTTCGACCGACTCGTAAGGAGATTGTCAGCCGAGGCGATGACTATTGAGAAGATGACGTTGCGGGGTACCGGGTGCGGGGCAGTGTCAGCTGACTGCCTTTTCGAGCCCGATCACAAGTGCCGGTGGTTATGTTCCATAATCCTGAAACTCTTTCTCTCTGTTCCCTACCATGTACTAAGTAGTCCTCATTTTATCCATCCCTTATCCTCCATCGTATGCATGTCGCTCTGGTTCCTCGCTTCCAAACGTCTCCCGCCGCCCCTTCCGGAGCACCTCACCGAGCGCTCTGCCGCCCTTTCTCTCCTGCATTATGAAACCGGATCTCCTCCGCCGTCAGCACGCGTTGACCCAAAGCTAAAGTTGCAACCACGACGACCACTACGACTCTGGGACTACTGGAAGTTCGGTGCAATCGTCGCTGCTAAAGGTTCGTACACTTAGTCTTGTGCATGATTTTTTCTTGCACTAATGGCCTTTTGAATCTCTAGCAACCGAAGTGACTACCGATGTTCTCTCACATCATATATGGGGGCCACGTCGGAAATCGTGGGGCATCGAAATGACAATCGTCACAAGCTTGATACGTGGTGCGGAGCGCCACAGCGCTCTCGTTGACATCGTCAGTCACTGTATATTTACTTCAGTACTTAAATTTTTAACTTCTATTGTTTTTGTATCGTCTCCTTAGGGAACTATACGCATGTTAATGAGCATTGGAGGGATTGTACCGCTTCCTTCAGACGCCCTCGTTTCACCAGTCACATTCCGTGTCAAGAGGCGGAAACTTCGCGGGATTCTGGCCAAATTCGACGCCAAAGAGGATGGCCAGAGAGAGCTCTGTGGAGAATGGGTTGTCGGACTTAAGACGTGGCAGCGGATGCAGACCGAATGGAAGGCTGCCAACAAATCAGATCCGAAACTCAAGAAGTCCCCCTCACTCGACTCAACCGCCCCGACTGAATTTTTGAAGAGAAAGGAGCGGGTGATACTCTATATTCATGGAGGTAAGTAGGAATTGATGTTTTGTACAATATCGCTGACACGCCATGGATGCACGTTTCTAGGTGCTTACTATCTGTCAAGCGCAGCAGCCCAACGAATCATTTCCATTCCACTTGCCAAATATACTGGCTCCCGAGTATTTGGTAAGTACGCATCTCATTTTTCATTTGTGGTGTCTAAATCTATTCGATATGTTCTTCCAAATAGCGCTGGACTACCGCCTAGCACCCGAAACCTGTTTCCCTGGTCCTTTGCATGATGTTGTAAGCGCGTATTTTCGACTTACCGAAGAACTGCACATCCCGCCCGAAAACATCATCCTCTCCGGAGACAGTGCCGGGGGTGGACTATGTTTGGCCCTTCTCATGTATCTGCGTGACAATGACTATCCACTTCCGTCAGGAGCCATCCTTATGTCGCCTTGGGTCGGTAAGCAAAGACTTTCATGAGACGTACTCTAACAATCTCAGCGGTATAACTAAAAAAAAAACTTCTGTTTAGATCTCACAATGAGCTGCGAGTCCTGGGATTCGAATGCTTCCTTCGATGTCGTTCCGTTCCCAACCGCCGACAATCACATGAATCCTATTGCACTCTACTTGGGCGAAAACACCGAAGAATACCTCACACATCCTTATGCGAGCCCACTATTTGGGGACTTCAAAGGCCTACCACCACTGCTAGTTCAGGCCGGGGACGCCGAAGTACTTCGAGACGAAATCGCGTTGTTGGCTCATAAAGCTACACTAGCTGGAGTACAGGTAATGCACGAACTATATGAAGACGCCGTCAGTCACTCTCCTTCAGATCAGTTAAGCTTTCGGCTAATAGTCGCACTTTTAGATCCACGTCTTTCAGGCATATCCTTTTTTGGACGCTTCTCGCCGATCCTTCGAATCTATGCGACACTTTGTTCGCACTGTCCTGCCGCAGTACCAAAGCCGATCGCCTCAGCTTCTTGCCGACATCGCTGAGCGTGGCATGGAACGCGAAATTGAAAGTGACCGCTTGGTCGTCGTTGGTGGCGATGGCGTCGAAGCGCCTGTTTCTTATGGGGACATGCAAGACTATGCATCTCATAAAATCAGTGGGTCCAAGTTGATGGCTGTCGACGCCGGCGATGCAATACTAGAAGTGAGAGAAGATATCGAGGAGGACGCACCGAGCTGGATACGGTCAGGTTTGCAACAAGATGCTAATTCGTGGGAAGGCAAAGCTACAATCAACGACAAAGGCAGTTTCGAGCACATAGAAGATGCAGGATTCCGGGGTATAGGTATACCGTATCTCAGTCTTACACCGACCTCGTCGACGCCGCCGTCGCCTTGCGCAAGCAATACAGCTTTACCGGCGGTTGTTCCCAAGCGACCCCCTATCTCGACTACGTCGTCGACCACATCAACGGAGTCGTCCTCTTCATTCAGGTCTCCTGCAGTTGTTTCCCCATCACCCACAGCCAGTCCTAGAAGAATACAGTCCACCAGCTCTCTTTCGCTCTCTCCAGGGCATCAATGCAGCAGTTACAGCGACGCTGTCCGGAACGATGTCACTTCTGCGCCAAACTCCCCTCGCCATCGTTTCTCGTTTGACCTGTTCAAGCAGGCTCTCGGGGCACATCACCGCTCGCGCTCTGGAACTCTGATATCGCCCGGGTCGTTGAGCCCTGTGTCTGATGTGGGCGCTGACCCGGTGCTTCCCTCGCCCTCAATACGAAAGCGCCGGCTCTCATCTGGGTTGACGATGACCAGCAGAAGAGGCAGCAAAGCGGCGTCTATGTGGGTAACGACGGGCAAGACGACGACCGAGTCGCATTCAACACGTGTATCGCTCGAAAAATCGGCTGCTGCAATGAGCGGTGTCAAGACACTTGTTGACGAGTGGACTCGGTCGGGCCCCGCAAATAAGACAGTGATGGTCAGTGTGAAGCCGGCGGTGCAGTATCGGTAGCCCAGGACACTCAAGCCTTGCGCTTGAGTGTGTCTTAGCTTGTAAGTATTCTTGACGATTCATGCATCTTCTTGACGGATACATACACTTGTCCTTTCTTTCTTTTTTCGCTTTCATCGTCGTCACAACATTTGCATATTTATCAGACGCATACTGGCACATTTCAATTACCTACCTTCGCAAGTACTTGTGGATGGTGCTATGTATATGTACAATTATTTACCCTCGAAATAATCATCTATATCAATGTAGAGTACCTATACAAAGACATTGCTAATCCAAGGGCGTAAATCGCTCGGAATTTACATCTACTCCTTTCCTATGAACCTCCAACTCTTCGATGACATTCATCAGGGCATTACATTCCCAGTTGCCGAAGATGAATCCCTCATAAAGCATAGTTGTTGCAAGCCATGAAATAAATATTGTAAATAGTATGAAGATGGGATTTATCCAGGAGTGAGGAAGCCAGGCAGTCCCTACGATAATGCCAGCCAAGAGTAAGAGGCACAGTCCAAAGATGATGAGTTCTCTGTGTGACCGCTCTCGAGAGAACCGATAGCATGAGGTCAGAGCTTGGATAGTAGTCGCAGTGGTAGCTGCTGAGAGTTCCCTGGAACGAGGTATTTGTGGCGTTTCGTCAGGCAACTCGCTTGTGACTTCAAGAGTGGCTTCCAGTCCGAAGTGATCAGAATGAGAGAAGTTTTCCCCGCGGACGAGGTCCGTGAAGACGACCTTGGTGTCAACAGCATTCAGGGTTGGAATGGATTGACCTGGTCGGTGGGGTTGTCGGTATAGTACGTAGTCTAGGCGCTTGCCCCATGTCCCCCGTGCGTAGAGCTTTCCGGCCGACCAGCTGTTCAACGGCGAGTCTGCGGTAATCCCGAGCCGCTGGATAGCCTCCGCTGCAGTGGAGACTTGGGAGGTGCTGAGTTCTCTTGGATGTGTAACTGCCCACGCGTCGCGTAGATTGGCATGTTCCATGATCAAAGTCATTGGAAGTGTGGGTGGTATGCTATTGAAGTCACCGAGCTGGAATGCAGGGCTGCATAAGTATTTGGGAAAGTGAATTTGATTTATGGTGACATACTGCGATGACATATCGCCCCAGTTCAGCAGCTTGCCTGGCAAGTTTGGAGAACTCCCAAGCATTGACCAAGCGATGGGCTCTGTTGTATTCAGGCCCATCCTCCCCTCCTTTGGCGAAAAGCTGGTGAATATAAATAAGATACAAGAATAGAAAGCAATAAATTTTTGGCCCACATGTGTGTTGAATACTTGCACTTGTCCAAGGATAGGATGTTGAATTACAACGTGAGCAGCGGCTTTTCCGACAAACCAATCACCTCCGGCAACATCCAGGGGGGCTCCATTTAAGGAGTATGGCTGTATACCAACAGAGATAATAGGATACCGGGTGAATATCGCAAGGCCAGCGCCGAGAGCGCCACTGTGTACAGCATCCAGTCAGTGTCTGTATTCGATATGAGGCTGTACCTTACCTGTAGAAGAACTTGGAGTGCGGAAGCTTCTTGGATACCCGTTGCTGTACGCGTTGGTAGTGTGCAAACACCCATAGTTCTTGTAGAGCAATAATGTCATAGTCGGAATTTGCAAGTTCATGTGCGATGGCCTCTATCCGTTTGTCGAGATTTTTGGAGACATACTTGAGGCCCCTTCACGGAGATAATTATCAAGAGCATCATATTTGAAGCCGAGAGACTGACCAGCAATTGAGACTGAGAACGCGGACGCGGGTCTCTGTGGGCGGCATGGCAGTGGCAGTCGGGGAGGGTCTTGTTGGTCTATATTTAGGCCATGTGACAAGTTGGATGTAAAAGGACTCGTCACGTCACAAGCGATCCTCTGGCTGACCATGACCGCGACGACCACCTTGACTCCCAGCGAGTGCGTTTCGCCCTGTGCTTCCCCTTCTTCCCTTGCCAGTACTTAGCTTCTCTATTTATCTACCCGCCCACAGCATTGAAATCGCGACAAGAGCAGCGGACCACTTCACGCACATATATTACACCGCATATGATTCCGACACCCGCCTCGCAGACCTCCCCCCCTTCTACCGACCCACCTCATCCCTGACATGGAACGGCAAACCATTCCAAGGTGTTGAGGGCCTCAAGGAACTCGTAGTCAAGATGCCTGCGACGAAACACGAAGTGCAGTCCTTTGATTGCCACCCAATACCTGGTTAGTTCATCCGTGGTTTATTGTTGTGGACTCGCATTTCTAATCTGCCGTCTTGATCGTTCAGGAGCTCAGCCGCCATCTCTCTTGATCACAGTATCAGGAAACGTCACCCACGGTCGTGGCCCTTCCGGAAACCCTTCAGACACTCCCGTGCGCTGCCCAGAAGGCCATCCACGCGTATTTTCGCAAACTTTCATCCTTGTTCCGGACCCATCGGCACCGCCCACAAAGCCCGGAGAGGTTGCCAAATATTACGTTGGGGCGGACGCGTTACGCTTCGTTGGTTAAAATATAGTAAGCTGAACTTACTTTGCTCATTACAATCCGTCTAATTGTTCCGTCAAGTTTGTAGTATTAGACACGAACATTAATTATTATACCGCGCCTTCTGCGAAGCCATCATCTCTTGTCATTTTCTTTGATCTTCATATGTATTAGTAGAACATCTGGGTCGGAACCCATACCAGGCTCTGTATATATCACATTGATTCTAAAAGCCTCATCATTGGACAAGTACTAGGCGTGAGAGGACAGAATCAGAGTCAAATGCATAATAATTGGTCAAATATTAGTTGAAATAGAGATGTCGGTCTCGGTTATTAAGTGTTACATTGTACACAGGTTACATGCTAAATCTACAATGAAACAAACAAAAGAATGCGAGGAAGGTGGGAAGCAACTGTTTAACCAAATGTCTGACTCTGCAAAAGATTATGGTCAGTTGGTGGAGTAAAAAAAACATATCAAGGAACAAACTTACTGAGCGAGCACTCCTCTTGATTTTCGACAAGCGCCACTCGTCAGGCTTCTCGTATTTGTTGAACAGCGGTTCGATCTTCTCTTGCCTCTTCCGTTTACTGATTTTGTTCGCATCCGCAACCTTGAAGAACTGGGGCGCTACCTCCACAAGCCACTTGGGCTCGACAGCAGTGACGTTGTGGCAGTACTCTCGCGTTGTCAGTACCAATTCGTGGTACACAAGCCATTCGGGATTGCGGTTGAACAACGCCGACGACGGATGGATGTAGACGGGAGTGCCTTCGACTAGCGTTTTGTAGCCTTCTTGAGGATCCTTCTTCGCGGCATTCCGGAAGAAGCCCGAGCAGATAGCCTTCCGGACAACGTTGAAGTCTCGACCGGCGGATAGGATATCGTGTTTGTATCTAAAAGCAAATGATTTTTAAGCACAAAGATTTTGAACAACAGCGTAAATCGAACGTACCGATCCATGATGCCCAACAGTTGTTTTCTGACATCTTGTGCGCGGCGCATGCTCCGCGCCTGGATGAAGTTCTCGTAACACCACGGATTGGAGAAGTTGGCGGCCTTCCAGCCGTTGTAAACAGTCAGCAGTGTCAAGTGATCCCCCTCCGGCTGATGGAACTTAGCCTTCTTTGAGTCGGCTTGCCCCTGCTTCTCCTTCGGCCTGTAAAAGACAGACTGAACGGAAAGCATGGCGACTATAGAAAGGATCTCCTCCGAGCATCCGTAGTCGACCGAGGCGATCAGCATCTTCGCGAGTGGCGGGTCCATTGGGAAGTCCGCCATTTTCCTACCCAGCCGCGTCAAAAGACCCTCGTCATCCAAAGCAGACAGCGCGTAAAGAGACTCCAGCGCCGTCAGCATGGTCTGCGCCGGCGGCGGGTCCATGAAATCGAAGCTGAGGAGGTCATTCACGCCCATTGCCTTCAGCTGGAGAATGGTGGCGGATAAGTTCGTCCGTTGGATATCAGGAATAGAGTTCGGCAACATCTCATTACGGTACGCGGCTTCCGTATAAAGACGATAGCACTTTCCGGGACCCGTGCGCCCAGCACGACCTGACCGCTGCCGGGCTTGTGCTTGCGAGATGGGCATGACCACGAGCGAGTCCATACCCAGCCGGGGATCATACGCGTTCTGTTTCGAGAACCCGGGATCGATGACGTAGTAGATGCCTGGAATCGTCAGACTGGTCTCGGCAACGTTGGTGGCGATGACAACTTTACGAGCGCCCGGCGGCGTAGGTTCAAATACTCGAGATTGCACTTCGGATGGGAGCGCCGAATAAATGGGGAGGATAATGAGCTCCGGAACCTTCGGCCCTAACGCTTTCATACGTTCGAAGAGGATTTCGCAGGATGTGTCGATTTCCTCCTGACCCGTTAGAAAGAGCAGGATGTCGCCAGGAGGCTCGGATAGATGGATTTGCATGACGGTGATAAGGGAGGCATCCAAGTAATCTGTCTCCGGTTCTTTGGTATATAAAATTTCAACAGGGTATGTTCGGCCTGGAATTGTGAAGATAGGGCACCCGAAGAAGTATTTCGAGAATTTTTCTGCGTCGAGAGTTGCAGATGTAACAATTAGTTTGAGGTCAGGTCTCCGTTTTACTGCCTCTGTAGAATGATGTAGTCAGATTACACGAATAAATAAAAGGGCCAGAATTCCTACTTTTGAGAAGACCAAAGAGAACATCCGTAGCGATGGTCCTTTCGTGAGCTTCGTCCAACATGACCACAGAGTAGTTACTACACAATGGGTCGATCAAACATTCACGTTGAAGCATACCGTCCGTCATATACTTGATACGGGTCTCGGGGCTGGTACAATCCTCGAATCGGATGGTGTAACCAACTTCCTGTCCTAGTCGACAACCGACTTCTTCAGACACGCGCTTGGCCACTGACATGGCGGCTACACGACGTGGTTGGGTACAGCCAATACGGCCTCTGTCTGCATATCCGGATTCCGCGAGATACTGAACCATTTGAGTTGTTTTGCCTGAACCAGTATCGCCGACAACGATGAGGACTTGATGCTAAACAAACGATGAGTATTCATCATTGTGAGAAAAAATCTCGCCATAACGTACCTCATCAATGGCCTTGAGGAGGGGGTCTCGAAGCTTGTAGATAGGCAAACTCTTCCGTTGGTCTTGGATGCTGAGACTCGTAATTTGTCCAAATGTGGTGGTTTTGTTGAAACTTGACTCCTTCCATGAAGGTACTTCTCCAGCCTTTTGTCCTCTGAGATTTCCTCGTAGATCTTGTGCGAAGACTTTATCGGTTTCCTTCGACATAGGATCGAGCCAAGGTTGACTGAAATCACGAGCTTGAGAGTCTGCTTCTTCGTTTGCCTCTTGCTGTCGTAGTTCACGGCGTTCCTTCGCGAGCGAGGCGCCAGCGAGGGCAGCCCTGTTCAACGAACCATCAGGTGCTTTGACGATCTTTACAGGACTGAGGTCGAGAGTTCTCTTGGTTTGACCGGCTAGGAAGGGGGGTTCATCTTCTCGTATTTCAACGTCTAATTCCTCCTCGATTTCCGCATGAGCCATAGGATTATTGAAATCCTCGTCCAATTCCGGGTATTCTGATGCATCGATAGCTCCCGAGGAAATAAGCTGCTTAATTTCCCACCTTTCAGGAGATGTCAAGCGCTTCGCAGAGCGGACAGGGGCGGTGTCTTTGGATCGCAAAGGCATGGCATTGGCGCCAGAAGTCGCAGCCCGCGCAGCCTGCACGCGTTCTTCTTCCATTTCTGCTTCGGATTTGATGCGTAGATGAGGCGTTAAGTCTCGTCCGGATGTTTGGTCAACATCCTTCATGGAAAGTCCGATTCTGCCCCCGGCCACACTCATGACCTTCACCTTTACCGACTGGCCCCTGCTCAAAAGATCGGACGCGGAATTTGCCCTCGCTCCGGTCTGGATATTCGATACATGTACCATGCCTACAGTTAAATGAGAACAAGTTGCAAATGCAAGTAGTGTAACTTACCTTCGACTCTTCCAGCAACTCCGTCGAGGGTGACGAAAGCACCGAATTCTTTGAGGCCAGATACCTTGCCATTGTATATTTTGAAAAGTATGGGTTTCTCGTCGATTTGGCGTTGTCGACCTCCATTCCTATTGCCGTACTGGCTGTCCCTACCACGCGGAGGGCTGGGACTGCGTCGTTGTCGCTTGGCTGGAGGTTCCTCGCCATCTGGGGGCGGGCGGGCCTTCTTTCCCGCAACTAAGTCACCCAGCTCCTTCAGGAACAGGTCATCAGAGACAGCAGGTGGAACTTCCTGGTCTTTTCCTGCCAACCCGGGGAACATTCGCTTCTTCCTCTCAATCTCGGATATTTCCTTATTCTCATCCTTCGATTTGCCTTTGACCTTCGCAGACTTTGCCTTTCGCTTTTTGTATTTGGGGTGCAGGCTCAGAATAAGTCGGTCAACATTCTCAATGAAGGAGTCAGAGAAGTCAGCCCCAGTCGCCTTCAATTGCTCTTTGAAGGCGGCCAAACTGCTGTTTGATTGCTCATGGAGGTTGATGACGAACTCGGCCAGTGTTTTGTCGTTGTATCCTGCATGATTGTCGATCTCTTGTGTAATTTTGTTCACCAACGAGAGAAGTTCAAATTGGTAAAGATCTGCGTCGGCCATAAACTGATGAGGGGATAGAGGAACAGGGAAGGGACACGAGAGAATATTAGGAGCCTGGAGCATGAACCTAGTCACAACCTAGTCACGGACCGTAAATGTTACGTAATCTTGACCTTCATAAATTACTTGCAAGTTAAGTTTTGGCGCTTGAGCAAATGCACGCAAAGATTTCACTTTAGAGCTTCGATGCCCCCGAAGAAGAGTAATATTGTCAAATCTGGAAACGCTTCTTCCCCTAAAGAAAAGAAATCCAATGACCCGACGCCTTCTACAAGTACAGGTCCACCACCACCACCACCCCTATTCCCTCCAGGCTCAAAGTTTCCCTTGAGTCTCCTCAACGAACGGTCAGCAAGAAATTATTTTCCGTCGCTTCTATTCTCTCATATCAAACTCAAGATGCCAAAAGCTAGGCTGGGAGAAGCCATCAGTGGATACAGTGAGTGATACTGTAGTATTCCAAACAGCAATTCATGACTATTCAAAGCGCTCGCATGGTCCAAATAAATTCACCTTCGTGGTAACCTTGCACAGATGGAACTCAAAACATTCTGAGAGAGAGTCTGTGAGGATGGAACCCCATCCACCATATTATAGGCCAAGTGCGATTGAGGCAAAGCACTGGGGAGCGACATATGCTCTACATAGAGTAGGTGTTTTCAACTTCGCCCAAAAGCTGTTCTCATACAATGGGATAGTTCTCCAATGGATTACAATTGAATCGCGTTCTTCCGCCTGGACCTCGAGAATATTGGAATGAACTGTTACAGGAGCAGAAAACTGCTGCGGAACATCAGAAGTGGATGTACGAGTCCGATCCGTTCGAGGCAAAAAAGACTGTCGAAACACGTCAAAACCAAGCTGCAAAAATAAGGGAAGAAACAAATCCATCGAACTCGCGAGCCAGCGAATACAAGTCCACTGGCAGTGTGTCTTCCGAGCATCCAGAAGTTATAATGGCGACTTCTTTGCGAGAATTGGTCGAAGATGCCATCAAAGAGGTATGCTAGCTCTTTCATAAGATTATTTGCAAATTCACGCATTATCGTCAAGGGTCTTGAACTTTATCCTGAAGGACAGGCTGGTGTACCTCTGACGCTTTCTCCTGAAGCTACTCCCGACGTCCTAAAGCAGTTAGGACAGCTTGGTTTCAACAAAGTTCAATCTCAAGACGCCGTCAGTTTTTTATCAGAAGATTCAACTCTGACATCAACACTTCTGAGCACACAACCGCCACTACAGGCTTGTATAGAATACCTAATTCTTCACATACCAGAATGTGATCTTCCTGAACGATTTTTGCCATCGACAAACTCCTCAAATCCTTTCATCACTTCGGCACATTCTGGTGAAGATGATCTCAAGAGGCGATGGATAGAGGATAAAGCAGTCAAGGAGGCCGGGTGGCCCCTGCAAGCTGTCAAAGAATGCACCGCGAACCCCAAATATCTTGAGCGATGGGATTTGCTCATGGTGACACTTGGCCGCAAGCTGATAGGCCTTCAACTCCTTGATTGGGATGCTAATACCGGCGAACTACCATACCCCATCGACAGCGAAGAATACGAAGCCCTCGGTGCCCATATAGAAGAGCCAGGACATCTACTGATACCCTTATTCAGTGCACCGATTCAAATACATATCTTATTCTCCGAATTTGAAAATTTTCCACGTCCTGGGTACTTGCCTATATACATCACCTCAACGACGGCGCCGGCTTATATTCGACTGCACCTTCTCTCTCGGTTACTTTTGGCCATGGAATCAAATCCCCACCTGGAATTTGGCGAAGGATTCTGTATGGCTGTTATGCGACTCGTCGAGGAAGCCTGGGCTGGAATCGAAGACAACGGACCTCCCAGTATTGTATCGGTATTGAAAAATATTATATCCCAACCAGCAAGATACGTTGCCGAAGAGGATGATCCGTCGACCGATATCGGGACAGGAACCCGCCGTAAAAGAACAGGAAATCAACATAGAAATGATGGTAAAACCGATCTTCAAATAAAACAAGTGTTTGAAGCCCTCCAACAAAGCCATAAGGTATAGGCAACTCCCATTAAATGATGCTTCATCTAACCGAATACCCATGCCAGTATCAAGAAGTTTTAGAGAAACGACAGAAACTCCCAGCATTTCAAGCCAGGGAAGAGTTCCTAGAAAAACTCGAAAATAATCGAGTTGTAATCGTCGTCGGAGAGACAGGTATGTTTTAGATCACTCTCTATATTTTTTGGGCAATGAACAAGTTCAGGTTGTGGAAAAACAACGCAGCGTATGTGTCTCTATTCTTCACCCGTTTTATTGCGTTTCTAACCTCCTAAATAGTTCCTCAATTCATTTTGGATTCAATGATCATGTCCGGTCGTGGCTCAGAAGCGTACATTCTCATAACACAACCTAGACGTATTTCTGCTATCTCTGTGTCCGCCAGAGTGGGCGAAGAACGGATCAACGATGGGTCAGTCGGATACACGATTAGAGGCGAAACCAAACGTGGGAAAGACACAAAACTTCTGTTCTGCACAACAGGTGTTGTGCTTCGAAGACTAAGCAGTGGTGACTCGCTTCAAGACGTTTCGCACATTATTGTTGACGAAGTAAGGCTGCAATGCACACTCCCCACTTATGTTCTCAAGCTTATACATATAGGTTCATGAACGTTCTATGGACGGAGATTTTCTTTTGCTCGAACTCAAGGAATTGATAAAGACACATCCAACGCTGAAAGTAATTCTTATGTCCGCAACCATTAATCACGACATATTCGTTCGCTATTTCAACAACGCACCCCTTCTGACCATCCCAGGATTTACACACCCAGTAACTGATAAGCGAGTTCGATTTCTTTGCCTAATTGATAAGCAATAACCATGATTTAGATATCTGGAAGACGTACTCTCCGTCATTGATTATCGACCACCTGCTCCGAGGACACATGGCAAATCCAAAACTGGATCTGACAAACGCCATGTACGCGATGAATACAAAGCCGAAGGCTATTCCGATTCGGTCGCCACTGCCATCCAGAATATTATACGCTCAGATAGAATCGATTATCAGGTATGCTCGATCACGAGGAGAGTGGCTTATCAGTTTAACCATCTCTTCAGCTAATTGCTTCGCTTGTGGACCATATATTGCGCACAACGGAAGCCATAGGTGGCATACTGATCTTTCTCCCAGGAGTGAATGAGATACGGCAATGCATAGATGCCATTAAACAAACTGTCAAAGACAAAGCGGCCACCGTACTTCCCCTTCATGCCAACCTTTCGAACGACGAACAACGCAGAGTATTCCAACAATTGAAGAGCTGGAAAATCATTGCTGCCACGAACGTTGCGGAGGTTAGTTCATTCTAATTCTCATTTCCACACCCTGTATTTAGCTACCCCGCAGACATCTATCACTATCGATGATGTTATTTATGTCATAGATGCTGGAAAGGTCAAAGAGACACAGTATGACACGGAAACAAGTCTCTCCATGTTGGTAGAAACTTGGGTAACCCGCGCTGCTGCGAGGCAGAGGCGAGGGCGTGCTGGTCGTACTCAACCTGGAACATGCTACAAACTATATACCAGAAAGCAGGAAGACAAGATGACTAAGTTTCCTGTCCCTGAAATTTTGCGTGTTCCTTTGGAGAACATATCGCTTTCAGTTAAGGCCGCCAGAGAGCACCAAGATGTCAAGGTCAGCATCTTGCATCGCGCTCACGACTGCTGTGGAATCTCATTCTGGCTTACTTGTCAGGTCTTTTTACGGCAAACAATTGATCCACCTTCTTTTGCCGCGCTCGATAGTGCCTGGAACACATTAGAGGACTTGAACGCAGTTGACGATGCTGGAAACTTGACTGCTCTGGGAAAGTATATGGTGTGTAGATATGTCGCCTCAGTCTGCCTCGTGTCTGATCTTGGTTACTTAGGCGATGCTTCCTGTGGACGTGAGACTCGCAAAGGTTTGGCCCCCAACAAATCTCGGAGAATGCATCTTCATCCCATGAAATTTTGACTAGATGCTTATCCTTGGTACTATATTCCAATGCCTTGGCCCCCTCACCGCTGTTGCCGCTCTCCTCTCTTCAAAACCTCTATTCAACAACCCTCTAGAAAAGAGAGAAGAAGCTAACGCGTGCGTGAAGGCTGTTTGTGGTACAGTTACTGGTACTTACATATTTTTGCAGTGCTAGGGCACGTTTTGCCATCGCAGACAGCGATATTCTTACCGATGTCAATGCATATGAGCAATGTATGAGTATGTTATCAGCGGGAAAGGGGCATAGTGCCGTCCGAGCATTTTGCGAAGAGGTTGGTACCTGCATGCTCTAAGTGTAGTCAACTAACTGCTCATATTTATCGCAGAATTTCATAAATGCTAATATGTTGCGAGAAATTACATCATTAAGACAAGACTTCATATCTGCTTTGGCAGAAATTGGTCTCGTTGGGTTGAAGGCCACTCCCTCGTCGCCAGAGTTGAACAAATCGGCCAATAACATCAACCTCGTCAAAGCCGCGATGTTAGGCGGACTTTGGCCCCGCGTAGTGCGAGTTCATCTACCCGACAAGAGCATCAAATACGACAAAGTATCGGCCGGTACTGTTAGACGAGAAAATCTTGCCACTGATTACAAGATGTTCGATCTCAAAGAAGGAAGAGTTTTCCTTCATCCAGGGAGCGTACTCTTTGGGACCTCCAGCTGGAAACCCCCATTCCTGTTTTATTTCCATAAGCACATGTCTAGCAAAGTATTCCTTCGTGATGCCACAAAGGTCCGCCAATTCCTTTATAGATCCTGCTTCCTCAAGAGTAATTCTTTCTCATGAAAAGGTTCCCATATATGCAATCCTGTTATTCGGAGGGCCCGTGGTTGCCAACCATATCCGTGGTGGACTTACTGTTGGCACCAAGAATAGCTTCATCAAACTCAATGCAATACCTCGCATTGGCGTGTTGGTAAACCAACTTCGGCAAGCTTTATTATATCCTGCTTAACATATAGTGTCCATACTGATAACTCAATTTTTCCAGTCGTCTCCTTGATGCCCAGTTGCAAAAGTCTATAGAAGATGGGACAATGCTTACAATTGCGTCTGGTAACCCAATTATTCGAGCGATAATGGCCCTACTCACGTATGACGGGAAAACGGAGCAATTATAATCTTATCTGGTGTCTCGCTTTCAAAGTTGTCCAGTTTGCAGTCGATTTCTGCCCTAAAAGGAATGACATAGGTTTGTAAGAACTCGCTCATCGTTTTCCCGACCGACGCAGGTGTATCGCTTCGAAACATGAACCTGAAATCCACGAGGTCAGAATACCAGTGTCATCCTTTTTTTGTCGCAGCGAGCAGTTCGCGCTCTACCCTCGCCCAGTTCTCTGTCCTCGTCCATGTGTCTTCCTCTTCCTCTTCTATATGCAGGAGACTCATTAAGGACCCCCCCGGCGACGGAACAGTCTCCGGCCAGATATCACGCCCTGATAGGGGGGTGTCTGATTGCTCCCCGCATTCTTGTCTGACGTGCACGATCCGGTGGCGACTTTCGCGTCGGCGATGGCTATGCTGGTTATGGGCTTGATGATGAGTCATCGCCACTGTGTATGGGCGCACTATGCGGGGCTGGGGAGCTAAAGACGGAAAGAGCCACAGAATGAAGGTCGCTCCTACACTCTGGAGACTCGTGAGCACCAGGTTACAGGTTTTCGTAACGACCGCGATGCGTACCTCTATGAAGTACAGGCCTGTCATTATCCGCGCTAAGAGTTGGAGGAACATAGGTAGTGGGCGCTGTATGAGGATCTCTGTATCCTCTGACACTTTGGAATCGGTTGTGGAATTTACGATCCAGGGCCCTTGATCGTCTCTCGAGCGTGAGGCCGTCGCCACTGCTTGTGGCATGAGCAAAGACACGATTATACATAGAAAGGCATAAACTCACAATCAGCGCAAGACGAAGGATCCATTGAGTATTGGCCTGTGAGTCTTCCCCGCCTTGAACCAAATTTCGAACGGAGCTTGGGATTGTCTGGATTGACGACGCTATGGCTGGACCGGATTCGTTTCGTTGAGCGCTAAAAGCCTAAAACCATGTTGTCTCATAAATTTATGTAAAATAAATATGTAACCCAACACGTGGGCGTAGTGCTTCAGAAATTATAAGTCAACGTCAATGGAATTTGAACAGCACTAAATATCTGACATGCGAAGGTTTCAATCGTATTTCGTCACAGATTCGAGGAGGGCTGGGAGATGTTAATTAAGTACATCGGCCTGGAAACGGCCTTTCACATCTTTGAGAGTGGTAAGTTGGATGCCTTTGCTCGACAACTCCTTGTACACCACGTCCTCGGATGCGATGGACTTGATTCCGTCGGTTATGAGCCATGTTCTATAACCAAATTCAACGGAATCGATGGCGGTGTACTTGACGCAGTAGTCGCCGGCCAACCCAACAATGAAGACATCTGTGACACCACACGCTTCAATGAGGTCCGGAAGCTCGGTGGTGTCCCTGCCCCAAATATCCTTGAAAGCAGAGTAGGATTCGATGTGTGCGTGTGTGCCCTTGTGGACTACGGCGTCAAATGCCGTCGAGTTAAGGCCCGGGACAAAGTCTGCGCCGCTCGTGTCTGCGACACAGTGGATTGGCCACAGGGTCTGATCGATGCCCTTCAGATTATCCTTATCCTCGGGGTGGAAGATGATCTTCTTCGAGAACTCGGGCTTCTCGTGAGTACGCGCGAAAGAGATGTGGTTATCTGGGTGGAAATCTCGGGTTGCAATCTTGATCTTCCAGGGCAGATCAATGGTGGCATTCACCGTGTTGATTATGGATTCTGCTCCTGCGACGGCCAGTGAACCAGATACGAAGTCATTTTGCATATCAATGACGATAAGCGCCGGAACGAAAGTCAAGGCTCTCTTTTCCCGGTCGATATCCGACACCGCGATTGTAGGCACTGGCTGTGGGGTGGAAGTAGCTGTACTCATATCAAAGAATTGATAAGGAAGACGTGGTGGTAAGGAGGATCCAAGGCAAATCCAAGGTCTAGGTGCGACATGATAATTAGCGAGCGCTTTCAACTTGAAATACGCCGCTTAGGGGCCGCATTAGGTATCAGATAAGATCACCATCTTATGTACGTCACACAATTCGCACTTTCGCCATAGCTTCACCTTTTCGCAACCTTATCCAGGCATGGGGAAGGAACCTAGTAATATTATTTGCGGTAGAAAAAAACACAAATAGATAGCGGTGCTGCGTGTGGACATAATGATATCATATATAAGTACATTGCAAATTCTGAATTCGATACGAATTCCGTCGTCTAAAAGTGGCCAAACGATTGAATCTGTTCAAGTAAGCAAACGAAACGAGAAGGATGGTGAAAGCACTACTCACAGAGTTATGATAAATTAAAGTGCAGGTGGAGGATACTGTCATGCAATTACGTCTCGTCTGGTCGTCATATCTACACTCGCTGACCGCGGTTTGGGTGGTAAAGAACGAAGATTCACTCGTCGTATCGACGATGTTCGTCCTCGCCCTCGCTCCGGTTCATCGTCAAAAGTCTGCGAGGTAGCTGTCTTTATCTCATCTTCGAACTGGGGTAATGTCTTTAGGTATGCTTGATAATTACTGTCCAACAGCAATGGCGGAGCCGCGAAATATGGCGCGCCGTATGGTGATGTTCGTGGTATTGGCGCGGAGACTCTTTTTTGGGATTTACGTGTCAAAAATGTGGGTGAAAGGAGTTCGGAAGGCATTCCCGCACTCGTTGGCGTAGCGGTAGAAGGGCTGGGGACGGGTCTTGACGGGGACATACGGCGAGAAAAAGATAACCGCGAAGGGGATGGCGTACTCGACTCGCCAGCAGTAACATCCGGCAGGGTGCCGCGGTTTCGAGAAAGGGTCCAACCTGCCACAAAGCTGCCGCTTGCGCGCCGTGCGGATTTCTCGGAGGTACTGGTTTCTGTTATAAGTAGCCAGGTCAGTAAGCACAAGATATGTGTTACGAAATTATGCTGACCGGTACTAGCAATAGAGCCCTGGTCGCTGGGTTTGTCCAATGCTTCAGGCCGGTGGCTCAAACCTGTCTTATTTCCAAACAGTTTGAGTTTCTGTAGGCGAGATGTTGATTTCAGCGATGAGGCCTTCGAAGAATGTGGCGACGAGTCTGAGTCTGCAGGATGGTCATCCGAGACGTCTTGCGGAGGTAGAGCAGAGCTAGTGGCAAGAGGAGAAGTGAAAAAAGGAGAAACAGTAGCATCGACCACAGCACGAGCTTCCAACAATCGGGCGCTTTGATTAGGTTCTGGCAAAGTGTTCCGTCTGGTAATGGGCGAGATCGACGAATCTTCAAAATAAACACGGCGCGGAGTAGCAGATGCGTCCTCCGGCTGTGAAGCAAGGATTGGGGTAACATGCATGGGCTCAGATGCACGCCGCATTGGAGTGGGCGGCGGGACAATGATGGGCACGATGCGTGACAGCCGCCGACTATGCCTTGTTGATGGGCGCGACTTCCTCACTTCATGCTCCTCCGCCGTCTGAGCCGCGATAGATGCTGGTAAAATCCACCCAAGCCATATGGCAAATAGACTCTAGAGCGTGAATGTCAGTAAAACATAAAAATAAAAATACACAAGGCAATGAGCACGCACTATTGCAAATCCAAATGAACCGATGGCTTTTGCAGAAATGAAAACAAGCATAGAAGCGCGGGTATCATCTTTTGCGTTCTCGGTTTGATTGCTTGGAGTCTGTTCGGTAGCCACGTCTGCAGCTTTCCGAGGCATAAGGGCGAGACGATGAGCACACGATGAAAAATAGTGGTTCAGAGTGATGCAAAAGCTGGGCATTGTCCCCTCGGTAGAACGGTATCCATCAAAAGGCGGGGACGACGGGCGGGGGGAAAGGAGGAGGAGGAGGATATAGGTAGAGTTATAAGCGAAACCGGCGCCTGAGAGGATGGCATGTTTTATTATTCGAACGACGGCAGCCCTGCCACTCAAATAAACCAAGTCTGAATGGGAATGTCAGCCCACTTTTCTTTATTTGCGTAAGCACCCATGTCACCGCTCGGCCCTCCCCCATACTCGGATCACTTTCATGCTAAAATAGAATATTGCCCGCCCAGACAAGGCTTGGATCTGGTACGGTCACGAACTGGGACTGCGAGAATCTCCCAAATCGTCAACTTTGCTCGTCATGGTACTGTGCTTAGGCTCTCTGGGAAGTTGTCGAAACGAACACCCTCTTGCAAGCAACTGCTATGCAGCTTGCTCCGTAGATTTCACTACTCGATTTCGTGACCTCGGGACATATTTCTTTCGTCTGCAATAAGTACTGGGCCGGGACAGTTCTGGAGTGAACCAAGATACGATCATGCCTTGAGAATGTGTCATCAAGAGTTGCTATACCCGATGACTGCTCTCCGTTTTCTAATCGAGAGGGATGTGACTGCAATGATCCTACAGTTGACGGCGAGTTTGCAGGATAACTCTTTCCCTTGTCGTAGCCATTTGGTAGCCGTCGATGACTCGGAACTACTAGGGTCACATAGCCACCTCAGAACGAGCAAGAAACCAAGAAACCGCTCACCTTTCCATGCGAATAATTTCCAGATATATTGACCAGCGCATGCCACACCAAAATCGGTATTTACAAGTCGAGACCATGATGACATTTACGCGGCAAGCACTAGGGCACAGGTCGACATTTCGACCGTAAAATTATCGCAATCATCAGCGCATTGCGATTGTCGTCGATCATGACTCTCCGGGAATCGAGCGCCGAGTAATGCTGTTTTGAATGGTGACTCGATTGACTGCGATGGGGGCCGCGATATAGATTGCACAATACTAACGCCGACTCGGGACTACATTCAATGTTCATTCCCTTCGTTTCTAGTCGATGATATACCGGTCCCAAACCGGTCCTATCGGACATACCCTCAAACACGCCTTCACACTCATCGACCCGTGCGTCAACATCGAGACGAGGGGTCAAGCGGACAGCCAACCTATGTCAAGCTGGCTTACTTTACTTGGTTGAACTCGACAACATATATGTGCGAGGCGAAAGCAAGCACTCGGTGTGTTCTGATTGCGACCTGACAACTACCGACAGTCACCCGACTCCGGAAAGTCCGCAACGTGAATGAGCGCACCAAAAGGGGTCTGTCACCTGTGTTATCGCACTCCTGTAGTATAACAGGGTCCCGTACAACATCGGCCATTGGCTTGACCATTTACGCACCCACAAGGCTCGCGCCAGCATATCTACTAATGTCGCCAACATGATTAGCTCTGACTTAGAGTGACGGGGGAAGAACTGAAAAAACTGATAACGCGTACCAAACTGAAAATAGGAACCTTGAGTTGAAACTTTGAGATCGTCGCTAGTCTTCAACGTGAATATCGTCAAAATATTATGGGTTCGTATCTACAGATAGAATAGGTGGTCCGAGTCATGGTGCAGGCAAGGCGTACATTAGTGTACTTATATTATCCAGGTAATGTTTATATACTCGCAAGCTTGTTTCAGCGACTTGAATCTACTTGGAGATGCAGATGCTTCTGTCGGAATCGAACTTGTACGACGGAAGACAAGAGTCCACAAGGCAAACCCCGGACATGCAGGATACGCTTTCAGCCCCGGAAATTAAGGTGCAATCGTGTCTTTGACAAAGAAGAAAAGTGATGAGGAAATGAAAGAAAGCGCCAAATAGAGTGAAGCTCACTTTATGTCAAGGCTGGCACATCCACCACACGCCTCTAGATCGGCAGTGACATCGACACACTCGAATCCGCCGGAGACCCAGTCTGCAAAGGTCGACGGTAGGGATGAAAGCGAGCCCGCATCGGCGATGGGACATCCATAAAGGTTCTCCGGACAGATTTCAGAGGCAATTTCAGAGGCAGACATAGCATCCAGGGCGCGGTGGACGTTGGGTCTTGCAGAAAAACTTGAGCTAGAACGTTGCGAAGGGCCTGGGTTTATGGGCCCTGTCGGGTTGCCTCCTGCATCATTGCCTCTGCCTCCTAGCCTATTCTGCCTTCCTATTAGGATCTAAACCAAAGTGTGAATATTATGCATCGATAAAAGAACGAGGGGCACATCCTGACTTGATCCACTTTAGTTTCCGTGGCTGGGGACACGATTACCGCAGCTGCTGAAAGGCTGAGCACCAGAGCGACCAAGGAACGAGGAAAGACCATTTCGAAAAGGAGGCAGAAGACAAGTGGCAGAAAATGAGGGGACTACGAAGGGCCAAGTGGAGCTACGATTTGTTTATAGGTAGCGAGGAATCATATAGGTGCCAGAGAAAAAAATCGATTGGTACTTCGTCATCCTGCAGGCGCGCATAAAGGATGACGCTGACATGAAATAAATCGCGTCCAGAGGCAGTAAGAAATGATGTGAGCCGAATCGACAAGACTAGAGTATGTTCTGGACAGTATGTTATCTTATTCGAGCGTGTATATTTTCGAGTAAGATCTTGCGAAGTTCGAACGATTACGAAGGTCGAGCAACCAGTTTAAGTGTGGCCAAAAAGTGGCATCGCGCCGTGATGAGTCAAAGCGGAGATGGAAATTTCTGTGGCTATGCAGCAAATCTATTCTCGGCTCGGATTCCTGAATGGCTCCTTCAAGATTCGACATCAGTCAATTCCTACTACTGCTATCTTAAGCGCAGTACTACTATTGGAGAATCGGATCCGTAAAATTTCTTTCTAAATTCCCTCAAACTATTGTCGCTCTCCAAAGGTTCGCCAGGCTCGCGCCCGTCGTGCAAGCTGTATGAAAGCATTAGAAGAAATACAGAATCTCACGCAAATCTAAACATTCGAAATTACAGTCCGGTAATAGTGGAAACATGTCGGATACTAGCACTGACGAGTATCCTGAATTCTCATTCTCTTTCACGGAGCAGGATCTGGAGAAACTGGATGCCACTGTCGCATCCGTCCTCGAGAAGGAATGCGAAGCGGACGTTGATGCATCTACGGAGGGCGACCCCGTACCTTCTCAAACCGACACAGTGCCGGTGGAAGACTTGGATGAGCACGTCGTAGAGTCCTCTTTTGCATCCGATGCATTCGACCTCAATTTAGGCACACTAAGCGCTGAAGAGCTCGACCTTCTGGATGCTGGCTTTCCTCTGAACCACCAGTCCGACAATGATGGTCCAGCCATTGAGATTGAGATTGAAGTCACAGATTTGGGTTTGCCTCCACCATCTCATTCACCCATACCCTCCGATTTATTAGCCCCATTACCCGCCAAGTCTCCGCTCAGGCAATTTCGCTCACACATGTCGCTATCTGTTTCAGATCTCTGTGCCCCGTCATGGTATGAAAAGGATACCCTGCCAACTTTTTATGGAAATCTAATCTGTTAAGGTGTGAAGTGCAGTATGACTATGGATTGCGAGGCAAGCGTTCCCGTCCTGTCACTCAACGGCCCAAGAGTTTTGTGTCTTCATCTGGAAAAACAATATCTCCGGCTGTAACTGTGGCGAAAAAGAATGAAGTCACAACACGGCAAGGCTTAGTGAGTTGAGCGTAGAGAACCATCTAATCTTTCGCTGATCGCCCTTTTCCAATTACAGGCCGTACACAAAGAACTAGAACGAGAAATCAAGTTCGAGGAACTTAAAGTAGACATTACAACACCGGAAACGCGATGGGCGCTGAGGTGCTTCAGCTGTTATCTCTTCTATCTTGCATTCCCTCAGATAATCTTAAAAGATTGGTCAATATGATTGCCTGCTTGCGCGGCATCCTTGACGGATTCACTGTGAGCAATTACAAATAGAGAATTTCGTTTTACACATTGACATATTTCGTATCAGCGTGAAATGCCTGTTTTCGGTATATTACAAGGCGAGGTTGTTGTTGGCATCATGGTAAGTTATGTCTTTCCCGTCCGTAAGTTTCCTAATCCCTTGATAGGATGAAGTGACCAAAACCGAAACCCCGATTGTCCCCAATAGCTCAGGCCCAAAGCAACATAAGAGAGCATCAGATCGCCCTCATTCGAGCCCCAAGTCGAAGCGCTCGAAGACTGGTATATCCCCCAGTCAAATTCCGATAGATCGCTTTTTTGCAAGCCCAGGAAATTCAACCAGTAAAGAAAACTCTGAGCCAGGAAAATGGCCTTCACCATCTCAGCAACCTATTGGGTACACCCTATTTATCAAGGACAACAAGACGAGAAAAAGCGAATATCTACCTTCAGAAGCCGATAGTTACTCAGGCCGGATCCAACTTATGATATACCGAAGGCTTCTCTCTGAACTTCTGACAATCGACCCTCCATATGATTTTAATCCCCTTTGGAACAAACTGGGTCTTGACTCTAGCGAGATCTTTCCAACGCGATTTCTTGTACAAGCACATCTGATCGAGGAAAGTGACCACTTCAAGACGGCGTGCTTGGATGATCTCGTGGATTCGTGGCATAATTTGGTCAAGGAATCCAATATCCTCGGTGTCTCGCCGAATTTGGAGCTGATTTACCGTTTGCGACCACCACCGGATTTGAAAGGGAAGCAGAGGGCCACAGATCCAGAACCTATCGGTGAAGATAAAGATCTCGCTGTAGCCGTCGCGGCGAGTCTGAGAGACGTGCACGCTGGAGACGATTGTGAAGCGGCTGGGCCATCGAAGAACAAGCAGTCGCAGCCCATCATCCTAGACACAGTAGGCGAAGCAATAGAGGGCGTAGCTGGCCAATATGCTGACCTGGAGGACGCGCAATTACAATGGGCTTTACAGCAATCATTACTTCCTCTAACACATATTTCTCGCCCCATCCCCGGTGAATTTTGTCATAGTTTTTGTTTGCGTAGCGCCGAGTTCTGACAGGCATCTTCTGTTGCAGAAACGCCTATTCTACAAGAGATCGCTGAAGCACTTGCCGCGAAGTTAAATTCAGGAAAAACCGGAAAGCCGCAAGAGGAGAATGGTGTCCGTCGTTTCAAAATTATTGGCACCAAACACTTTCTTCACAATGACCGAGTACTGGACATACACCTCACTCAAGTGCTCATGTGGTGGAAAGGCGAGAGGAAACCTCAGGGTGTTTCTTTGGAACACTCGTACCGGTGCTCGTGAGTCCATTTGCAGCGGTCTGCTTTGATTATGTTTCATGATTTGTTTCACAGTACATGCGAATACGCTAATGATTGCGAGTGGCGAGCGGAAAAAGCTCTGGAACATAGCTCAAGGAAGAATATGTGATGGCTTTCCAGTGCTTAACTCTCCACTCTCTAGCGGGATTTCTTTTAGACTTATATGTATATCCATTCGATTTCTTGAATACATTCACTCTTGGTTCTCGTGTGTTTATTGGACCTATCATTGCAACTGTACTGGCTTCTCAATCCATGATTGCCAAACGTTGCAAGGATTATTGCAGCCGCGCTCAGGGCCTGCGAGAGACGGCGGATTCCATGAAATGACGGGCGCTCACATTCAAAAATAGAATGTTTCAAAAAAAGCGCTTAACAACGCCATCAACCATGACGCAAGTACAAACAACCGCGGACCAACCAATGCTCCAATTGTGCTAAATAACTGCGGCCAGGCCTACTCAATATGATGAACGAGGCGCTGTAAGCTAACAGTCGCATTCAAGGCCATCCGGCGGCCCAAGCGATACTATAACTGCACATTTGACCACCACCCCTCTCTTAGGCCTCCGCGGCTCCGTCATTCATTGCGATGAGCTTCGAGCCACATCTTCACTGGTCCTTCGACAATGAACACATTCTACTTTCTTCTTTGATCCTCAATTCATTTGCCAATTTCTTCGTTGCGGCCATTATCGTTGCTGCCATTTGTCTTTCCGAAAGGTTCGTCAACTCTGCTCTGAGAGTTATCAAGCCGATTGAATGCGGTTCCATAACCATTAGGCTGCTCAGTTTTTTACTCGATACTGATTGGGCCCCGCGCCGGCTGGGGCATTCGCGATTTTCCTCTTCTTTGTGGAGGACAGGACTGTATGCTTTCACCACTTTTCTGCGACTGTATGTGTTCTATTCGAATACGCGACTTGACTGGATGTCGTTGAATGACGTGTGGCAACATCAGATGCTACATGCTGGTGGCAATGTCGTGTCATATGGGGTGAGTTGCAAAACGTTTTTGCTCGTATGTTTCGGTCCAATTAATGGACCATTCTCTAGGCTTATAATCATAATTGTGAGCATGAACACCTGTCTGATGTCGAAGATTGTCTAACGGTCAAGTTCAGGTCACAACACTTTCGCTTGCCCAATTCTTTATCGAGCTACGCAAGCAGCCGAAAACTTCACAATCATTGCGTCGGTGCGTCGCTTTATACTTTCAGACCAGAAAAAGACCGACGTTGTACCAGGAACATGGACGATGCCACTCACTATATCCATGATTCTGCTTCGCAACCACTTCTGGACCAAGATGAAGGCCGACAGTACCCTCCGAAGTCGATGCCAGTGCAAACGCGCCCCCGGTCCAAATCAAAACCAGATGCCATTTTCATACATCCGACGGAGTCTAATATTGCGCGTGCTGATGCTGCTGCTCTTGAAATGGGTCTCGCAGGCGACACGGAACTAGTCAAAGGACACTCATACATGAAGGAGGAGCCCGCTTGGGAGATCGGAAAGGGGAAAGACCTGGCTCGAGAAATGTTAGTTGGTGCGAAGAAAAATCCTCCCCCACCCCGAGAACCGTTTTTCATCGGTGACGAATACGACTCAGACTGACTTGTAGATACTACGCACTGTACCACTAATAATTAATAGATTCCCCTGGCTAGGGATCTGTATTTTAGTAAAGCTACCATGAAATCGTCCGTACACGGAAAAATATCCACCTATAATAATCGGTAAGTATCATAGGCAACTATGTTATCTGTCTTCGACATGGATGGTCCCCGCTCGTTTATGGGGCAAACCGCCTCGTTTTCCTGGACCAGGGCGACCTTGATCAACCTCGGCTGACTTCGATTTCTTCTGCCATTGGTCAATCAATCTTCCGACACCTTGGTATGGAGCCTCAGGCGACGATGATTGAGGCTCCTCGATGCTGGATGCTGTGGCATCCCCAGAAAGCGATATGGGCGGTTTTCGAGGAGAACCTTTGGGTATCATTGTGTTTTGTGATGGTGCAGGTGGTTTGCTTGACCATGGTGTTTCCACACGCGAAATGGAGGTTGTTATCGCATGTGCTTTGACAGATGGCCTCCTCGCCCGCGGCGTGGTTTCGTTGGGAGCCTGTGAGAACGCCGCAGTGTCCCTATCAGGAGAATGTTTGCGATGCACCTTTACAGCAGAACGCGAAGGATTGTCCGCTTGCCGCATGAATTCCTTCGAGATTTGTGGGCGCGTAGCAAAACCGTCTGTCATACTGTTATTATCGGATGTAGCATTTGACGAAATGGATTTCGCGGCGACCGGAACTGAGTTTGGGATTCGACTATTCTCTGCATACATTCCACCCTTCGTAGCAAACGGTTTGTGAATAGTTGGAGGAGCCACCGGCGTCGGTGTCGGTGTTGTACCTGTGCTTCCGATGGCTTCATATAGTTGAACCATATCTGAGATTGAGGTCCTTCGCGTGGCACGGGGCCGCGAATCGGGTGGAGGCACAAGATTATTAGAAGTGGAAGTAGGCGAAGGTAACGTATCGGTCGACTTCGACGGGAAGATGAACATCGACTGTGGGCGAGCACGCGCAGAGGCTGCTGGGTTAGTGACCTTTGAACCAATTGAGGGTTTTGTTGAGAGAGGCGGAGGTTGTGGCCGCTCCGAACTTTCGAGCAAAGGTTTGGATTGGCTGACAAGAGATGGCTTAAATGTGGTGGTCGTAGGAGAGGGAGTCTTCTGTTTCACTATCTGCGATTTGGGAGGAACTAACCCTGTGAACAGAGGTCGAGATTTGGTAGGCGTGAAATCGCTGGGACCGATATTATATTTCGAGGAAGGTCTTTCCCATTCCTTTTCTGTTTCCTTCTCCTTGCCCTTCTCCTTTCCTTTCACCTTCTCGTTATCCTTCGGTACAAGCCCACCACCGTATTGGTAAACTAGGTCATGGACAGAGCTTTGTCTGCCGCGAGGCTTGTTGATCTGCCGCTTTTGAGGAGATGTGACACTTGGATCTTCCGGCCCCTCGTCTGCACTTGATGAATCGGGCTCCGAATCTTTCCTAGCTGGGATCCATGAGTCGGCCACTTTAGCAGAGGTGCTTTGCTGCGGTCTGTCCGTGAACACCTCCACGGCAGGGAAATTGCGCTTGAACTTGGAAACAGTAGGCGACAGCTCCGCAGACGGCAAGTTGTCAACCTCCGGCACAGGAGCATCAACATGCTGGGCGGCGGAGCTCGATATTATGCGGAAATTATTGTTCTCAATGAGAGAGGCTCGTTTGCTTGGTGAATTTCGGATGATAGGGATATCAGGTGTTATATGCGAGTTGGTCTCTTCATTGTCATCTCCTGTTAGCCAGTCTTGGAATGAACTACTAGGTGGAGAGAGTTCAGGCAGCCTTGGGGCCAACACATCGTCTGCAGTTGAGAATATGTTCGACGGATTGTCCAAAGTTTCTGTATCTTTGCTGGTACTAGATGCATAGATGGGTTTGATTGAGAGCGAACTTCGTTTTCGTACAACCAACGGTCTAGGCTGTAATATTTTATCTCTTCCAGAAGACAAATTATTTTCGGAAGCGTGATCTTTCTCTGATGCGGAGGGATCCCGGCTAGCGCTAGCGCCGCCATTTGGAAACCTTTTGTTGTCCTTGACATCTCGCATCGCTATACCAGTTACCTGCTCCGACCGTGTTCCATCAGTGGCATAAGTAACACCGGAGGTCAGAGAGGGCTTCAGATAATTTCCGCCTGTCTCCGAACTACCAATGGTGCTAGTGCGCGAAACGTAATTTGTGCGGTTGGTAGGTTGCTTCTGCTGCTGAGACGTGAGTCTGGAACTGGCTTCGTTGACTGCAGATGGATACAACGCATTCACAGGAGGGCTGAATTGAGCATCTAACTCTTCGAGAGATGGGAATCTGGCTTCAATTGTACCTCCGTCAGGACTGGTGGCAGAATTTGAAGTGGGCCCATGTCGAGAAGCTGAATATGGCGAGCGGACAGAAGGGCTACCTGACGATCCCGCAGTTGCTACGGGGGACATTGACTGTGGTATAAGCGGCGCTGTGGAGAGATATCGTGGCACTGGCTGAGGAGAAGGCGTGGGGCGTTGGGAAGTTCCTCTCATATTGTTATCGTTATGACGGAAGTCATTGTGAGCATGATTGCTCGCAGGCGGACTGACCATAGCAAGGCCAGTTCGTAACTTTCTCGCCTCTCCCAATGTCGGGGCAGATTTTGGGATATTAACCATGAGACCCAATCCCTCGAATGCGTCTTTATCTCTAGCATCTTTGTTGAGAAGCAACCGATCCTGCTTGGGCCGAACTCTACTCGGGCCAGTGAATGCCAATGACGTCGGCGGGGCTTCACTTGTCCTCTGAACACTCATTACGACTCTGTTTGGACTGGGAGTAAGCCTTGGCTGTGAAGGTGCACGCAGGTTGGGATCCGGTGCGCTCCATAGATTCTCTGCGAAATCATCACCAAATCCAGCAGGCCGGTCCTTTGGGACTTTACGAACATCGCGAGGGGATTTATCGACATTCCACGTCATGTCGTCGCCTCCGGGGGCCTTGCCTTGAGCAGACCTTTCCGTCGCAGCCTTCCATGCCATTTCCTGCTCCACAGTGAAATCCTGGTGTGTTTGCTCTCTGGACCCCCCCTGGTTAGAATATCCAACTTGACCGCTTTTTTGTGGGCTGGCAGGTCGGGAAGTCGAATGTTGTGACTCCCTGGAAACATTCGGTCTACCCCGCCGCATTGGTGCAATTGCTTCCAGAACTCTATCTCGAGCCTGGATACCCTGATTGGCAGTAGGAACAGGTACTTGCGACTTCATTGTAGGAGTAGTGTACGTGACTAGACCTTCCAATGGGTTGGGAGATGCAGGGGGTGGTTGTTTCATGGTGCCATGAGAATGCGGTACGAGTGGTTGCGAGGCTGGTACATTGTAGGAGAACTTAGACTTGGTTCCACGCAGGCGATGTATGTGATTCAAAAGCTCAAAAACTGTTGGCCTCTGAGCTCCATGTTCCCGCAGCATAGATGCTAGATAATGGGTGAATGATGAGATCGTGGAAATAGATTACTGACGAGAAACGCACCAATCAACATGTTCATATCTTGGGAGTAGACAGGGTATGGCGGTATCCGGTATTGAACATTGAGGATGGCCAATGGCCCATGCTCTTCAAATGGAGTAGTGTAATAGCATAGCTTGTAGAGGAGTACGCCTAAGGCCCAAATATCACTTTTCTCGTTGACTGGTCGTTTTGAATACACATCGACCATCTCAGGGGCCCTGTATTGCAGGGTCGTATGTCTGTTCAGATCTGCCTCTACTGCGCGAATTTCCTGCATGTTTGTTGGCGGGTTCGAAACAGTGGTCGCGGAGCCAAAATCACAGAGCTTGAAGGAAGTAGGAGAAGACTGTAGAATGTTTTCCACTTTGAGATCGCGGTGTAGAAGTGGCGGTCGTGAATTGTGCATGTAAGCAACACCTTCACAGACGTCAACAAATATCTGGAGGATTTCCGCCTCTGTAAGTCGTTCTCGTAGTCTCCGATTCATCATATCAATTATTCCGCCGCCTTGAGACTTATATGAGCCAAGTATCTGAAGATGATATTGCCTCTCTCACCAGGGCAGAATTCCATGAGAATAAACACCTCAAATGTGTTGTTAGGTAGTTTGTGCCATGCTGCATCGATGAGGTGGACAATATTGGGATGTCCTTTGAGCAACCTCTGGATTTGGTGTATGAGTTCCACGGAGGCATGAAGTTCAAGATGAATTTATATTCACCATAATATCGACCTCCTTCTTCACATCCGTGAGCATTGATTCGTTGGCAACCGCGATGCGTTTGAGGACATGGTGTGTCGTATTGTACACAGGCTGTGGCGTTCGTACGAGGTACACATGGGCGAAACCACCTATAATGGTAAGATTGTAGGTTTATAACAATGTACCCAGGCCAAGGCGTACCCTGAGAGAGATATCGCTCTACCTGCACGGTATAGTTATTGACTGAAATGGTTTGTCCGGGAATAAGAGTCCCTTTGTTCTGTGGATACGCCTGGTATACTTGCTGATTTGCCATATCTTGAATGATATATCGAGCTTATGACAAGCAGGTCAAACGTGCGAGTACATCAACGAGGGATGGAGTTGGAGACCTTGCGGCTTGCCACAAGTTCCAACTGCACGGGTTAATCATTGAACGTCGCGATAATAACACCACGTGACTCCGCGGTGATGTGCTGGTGGCAGTGCCGCTGGGCGCTCGTCCCTGATTTGATCATGGTGGCAGTGCTATAGTCTATAAGCAGCTTTCTCCGTTGACTATTGTCCAGTCAATGTCCAGTGTCCCGCTCTCCATATCCGCTCATGCTTAGTAGTCAACCCAACACTCCTCGGAATAAAAAAGAAGTGGTACATCTCTTTGCCGATGCCAAGTGGTCGTAGGACAATCGTACTACGGTCACCGTCATGGACTTGGGCGCAACTTGGGCGAGAACTTTATTTTGATACTGTAAAAGGTCATTTCTAGCTGAACAACTTTGGTGAGTCTTCCTTCGTTGGCGTCCAGGGTGGTGGTGATTCGGACCTAGAGAATTTTGACGTACTGGCGGAAGTACTTATCTACGTTTGCCGAGGAACCAGTCAAGGCATCGAGTCGAACATAGTCGGTGGCTTAGGCGTAGTTGTTATGCTTTCCTCCTTTGTTTACTAAACGAATGGTCTAACAAATTCTTTACCTTCGACACTGCAATAACATTCTCCTCCTCCGAGGTAACAAGTCTTAAACTTGACTTTATTCTAATATTGTACTTATGTACTATCTCCCTAGCACTGTAAATTGCGAAACAGGATGTTGGAGAAGAATTTTTTGGCTGAAAAGCAGTCGCTATCGATGGCGGTTACCCCAGACAATGGACATATTCGTTGCCTGACCACCAAGTAAGTATGTGGACATCTGACCCGATGAATTAAATGCCCGTGTCCGACTGCGTTTTCGGAACCTCGCTAACGGCGCGTGCTGTCAAATATGTATGCACAAGGCAGGACCCACAAGATTTGAATCGGACTGGAGCGACTTATTAATCGATTATAAGGAGGTCTTGACCGTTTCCCGTTTCTAGAGAAAATTACCCGCTGATAGCATTTTACCAGGATTCTAACGCGCAGTCGGAATCCAAGGAAAACAATGGGATCTTATAAATTTCAAATTTCAAATTTTCAGATGCTCAGTATCACCATGATCGGATGTAAAGGACCGCACAGGACTGCACTGGGATGTCTGGCCAAATGCTATCCAGACGAATCCCCAACTTCCGAAAATAACGATGATTCGGCCGCTGCTTCAAGTTGATGCTACCTCTGCGATACATTCTATCTCCACTTCGGCACCATATGGTAGATGAGCGACGCCAACACATGTGCGAGCGGGCATCTTTCCTGCTTCGAAGAACTGTCCCATTCCCGTCAGTTGACGCAGATCTATCATGAGGTGGAATTATTCACTTCCATGTACACACTGTTCATCAGTGCGAAATCACGAGGCATGTTTGTGAGATAGACGTTGGCCTTTACAATATGCTTGAATCCAGAGCCCGCAGCTTCGAGGATGATGGCCAGATTACTTAGGGCCGCGCGCTAACCACCCACAATGTGAGGCAGGTAGGAAATGCAACAGAAATAGCTCCTTACAGTTTGCGCCTGTACACCGCCTTCTACGATCTTGAAATCCTTGTCACAGCCAATGTTTCCTGAGGCATAGACGTGACCTTTTGAAATTGTCGCTTGCGCTACGCGCCGATGTCAAATGTATGTCAGTATAGGCACTATCTTTTGGTCGAGAAGGGGTACTGACAAAAAGTAGGCAACGGCGGAATGGCATCAGAAGTGGACACGATTTTTATGGTTGACATTGTTCTGAATCGACTGGTTTGAGAACTAGTGTGGCGAGGCAAAGGATGGAGTGCAATCCGAGTCTGGCTTTAAATAACTTCATCTTCGGATGAGCATCACCGAGCTAATACCTCCATTAGACATTTATTGGCATATTGCGGACTTCCGTTGAAGCATAGCACGTTGCAGCACGTTGCGTATTATCGGTCCTTAGGCAATGCCACCGACGTTCACTCAGCACCTTAGCCTACGTTAGCGCTACTACTACAAGTCATGTCAAGCCCGAGATCACACTGCCTTACACATCATATTTTTACGGGGGAAAGATGCTGTATAAATCGCCGACAAGAAGCAGTGAGTGCATCAGGATTCAGCTCACATACATTTGAAGATGGAAGCATATTAATCAAAGTCGTAGATCCTTGCGGTACTGAACGAAGTCACCCAGGTTTTCATATACTTCCTCTCCTCTGCGTCTAAGTTCTTTGCCACCTTCTTTCCTCCTGTCGATGGCCTTCACCGCAGTTTTTATGCTGTTCACACTCTGTGCCAGTATATTCAAGTAGCCTGCTTGGCGGAAGTTCACGTCGTATGGAAGGGTTTCATCCGAGTATATGTCGATCAAAGCGGACACGGCTTGGATCATGGGCTCCGTATCCGCAGGAGAGAAAGTGCCGCTTGATGGGAGGAGAGAGATAAGATATTTGGATATAACCTACAGGACGCGTCAATACAATTTAAGAAGTATGGATGTCGTCAAAACGTACCAGGTTCGCTTCTACCGCAGTGGGGTTCTGTGCGAGGCACTCTAACGTACCGATACACTTGACTTTAAGGCGTGGATTCGATGTCGATGTCGCGAGCTGGATCAAAAGGTTGATCTGCTCGTTATCAGGAATCTGGTTCACGGACTTCAGCGAGAGAGACAGTTGGAAATATCAGATTTTAACATACTATGCGACCCTTCCACACGTTTCCGACACCCCACAAAACACCAATAGCTATATCCCACATCTCTTGGCGGCGTTCTTGGCCCAAGCCCGTTTGCGTTCCAACTAGGCCCAGCGCCGCCCAGATGCCATTCCATACCGTAATTCCGCTGTTGACATCAGATGAGACGCTTGGATTGGGGGATGTTGCAAGCGACAGGAATATGTTGTTCAGACACTCGAGGGCGCTTATATGGACTGAGCTCAGCGCAGAGGTTGTGGGCGGGTGCATAGAAGGAGCAGCAAGCGGAGGGAAGGATAAAGCTGTCGGTTGAATAAGAGCAATCAATGGTGCCACCAGATTTGTCACAAATGACGGGCTTGAGTTGGTAGGTGTAGTGGGCTCATCGTCCATGCTCACGTCTGCGTCGGTGGGACCTTCGATGTCAAAATCTACTCCTGGGCGGAAGAACGTCAGTCGCGGGATGAATGGCGAAGACAGTGTTTATTTTACCTTCTTCCTCTTCCTCCTCATTACCTTCTGTATTGGCAGGAAGGTCCGGTTCAGGGTCTGGCAAAGTGGCACATGTGCCCGTAAGGATCTCCAGCGCAAGCTGCACGGTCCTGAGTTTCGACTCCAATAATTCCAGTTCAATTTCGATGGTCGATTTATGGTCGGATTTTGGGGTGTTTTTGATTGACAAGGCCTCTAGCGAAGGTTCAGAGGTTTGTCTTCGAATAAGCTCTTGAACTGTATTTGATGCATCTTGAAGAGATATCGAGGATATCACAGGCTGCAGAAGGGGCAGAACTACATCTTTGTCGAGATCTATAAATGAAACTGCAGAGGGAGGTGGTATAGGCGAAACATTTCGTAATGTGCCTACAGAAATCATTCAGGATGGAGTTCGATGAAAAGATACGAGTGTCGCTACCTGCAGCTAGAACAGCAAGAGTGATGGACTTTGGGTCTGCTTGTGCTTGCTCTTGGCGCGCTATCGAAAGCAAGCAAGCAAGATAACTGGCGTCTGTCCTCACATCAGAGATGGCAGGCCGGTTGTCGTCAGTAAGAACGTATAGACATTGGGCTGCAATGACATACTCATGTAAATAAAACCGTCACAAAATAGAACAACATTGTAGTGCTTACCAGCTGAAGATACGGTCGTCAATGGAAGGTTGTCGCGAGCGGCAAGGAAGGACATCAGGAAAGGCACAAGATGGGTGTCGTTGATGACATGCAATGCCTTATTTGAGGTCTCTCTACGGATGTAAGTGGGCCGCTGATACATCCAGATTATAGCGGACTCACGAAAGGCACCAAAGGATGGTGATGACGTTGTCGGCGAAGTCATAGACGATTCTGCTGACATTTTCTGGTGCCGCTTTGGGCGCCGCGAGGAATTGAGAAAGAGTAGTTGATATCTGCAACAAGAAGCTATTAGAAAGCGAACGAGATAAACAGTCCTTCCACGGACCTTGGGTATAAATGTCTTCAGCGGTGTCAGGATATTTTTGTTGTACATCTCCGCGCATATATCGTATCCTCCATCAATGCAAAGATTCCTAATGCAGTTCAGTACATGAGCGCAAAAGCATTGTAGTAGCACAAACCTTAGAGCACCAACAGCTTCCACGGAGACCTCCTCCTCGCTATCCGTCAATCTGGTGATCAAAGCACCAACAACGTTTTTGCCTTGGAGCAATCGCCGAGTAGACGGGTCGTTCTGGATGAGATTTGACACCGCTACACAGGCCCATTTGCGCTCCGAGGCGTCTGCGCTTTCCATCTGAACATATAAAAATTAATGAGATGCATCAATAGTATCTTTGGTGCGCGCACTCTCTGTAGGATTGGCAAGATCTCATTTGATTTTGAAGACGATTCCGAGGCCGACGCCAGGCCTTGTGGAAGATGGGAGTCTGGGACGCGCATAGGGTTGTGTCTGCGCATCACCTTCTTTTTCTGAGATTTACCCATGGTAGAGTGATATTCTGGACTGTGGTATAAAGAGCGGAAGATCAAGTTGAGGCCAACATCAATTTCCTTACGATTTGCCGCGTTTCTCGAAAAAAATAAGTGGACATGTGACTTGGGCGTTGAGGGTATCCCGGACCGCCCTCGAAGTTCGAACCCTCCGTAAAGGTACCTGTAACATTTACGTACATGTTGTGTGCAACCCTTGATTGGATTCATAATTACGTTCGCGCTGACATTAATGAAATGCTTGATACAATATTGTGCGCTCTTAGCACAGATTAGATTTCAAGAAACAGTAGTGCGTAATGCGATATGCTATAGCGGAGTATGCCGATGGAATGCGAGGATAATGTCAACAATACAGTTCCACAAGGTAATAATATAAAGAGAGGGGGAAGAGCGGGCCGTCAGCGCTATGGTTGATATCCCGGTAGTACAACACTATCTCTAATGGGCGAGGCCCCAGTGAAAGGACCCGGGCCCACCAAAGATGCGTGCATGTGGTCTGACGGCGAAGGCTCATGATTGTGGTGTTCCCTCGTTGTGACCCCTGGCTCTGATTCGCTTTCGGGTTGTAATGACGGATCCAAAGGTGGCGCGCTGGGCTCTGCGTCTGGGTGTTGATCATCATCAAATAGAGGGGGTGCGGATGGAATAAGCCCTTCGGGCGGCGGCGATGATCTTTCTTCAAACGGTGGAGCCGAAGGACCCGCTTCGAAATCTAAGGGAACAGCTTCGTCGAACGCATACGAGTAATCGTAGAGCTGTTCCGCAGCTGCCAATCTTTCTTTTGATGGTGGTGGAGGGAACATGGGTGAGAATGGGAATTGGGAAGGCGATGGAGTTAGTAGATGTGATGCAATGTCCTCTACGTCGTCATCGTTCCATTCTGGTACAGAGGTTTGGGGGATTGGTCCCGAGTCTTCTTCGGGCGGGGCACTTGCCAGCTCAGCAAGGCGAGCCAGCATCGCCTTGTCATCGGTGGCTACATGTGCGGCGTGCATAGACATTGGAATCGACGATTGGGGACGATCACATAATGCTGGATATGTCGGAGTATGTGCGTCGTCCTGTACTAAACGCTCCTTTCCAGTGGCCGTTGATGGAATCAACTCAGTGCTACTTGCGTCTCCTGGAGAAAGCATAAGAGACGGTATTTGACCATGATGGTGATAAGCTGGCGGCGATATGCGGGCTTGAGGTTCATGCGGTGCAGAGGCATCTTCCCGTGACGAGGAAGACGACGGCGGGATGGGAGTATCCTCGCTGGGATGATTATCAGCCAAGGACGAAGTAGACGATCGCGGAGAAATCCCAGGTTGAGCCGATGGCGGCGGTTCAGCGAGACATGTACGGGAGTTGTCAAGTGAGGCGGACGACTGGTTCGACAATGATAGCCGGGCACTCAGCCGTCGCCCACGGCGCTGACGGGCAGAAAAGCGGGCGTTGCTCCGCCATCTCGCTGTGGCTTTCGCCCAAATTTTCTGCTTCGCCTTGATTTCCTTCTCCACCAGTATTTCTCTGACATCGGCCTCGTTATCCATGTGTCGTCTTCTCTTTTTCGCCTCCACGTCACGGGCTCTGCGTCTTTTTAGTCGGTTCCGCCACAGCATTGACCCGACAATCAAGGAGCCTATGAATAATGCGAGAAAGAGAGAAATAAGTAGGATGAGGGCCGTTCGGTTGTGCTTTTCGAGCGGTTTCCATCCTGGCGGCAGGTCGGTTGGAACGGTGTCCAGAAGCGTGCTTGTCGTCGCAGGGTCCGTGGCGTCGCTGACCTGAATCTGATCATCCAAGGGGGATATGACGGCTGTCGGAGTTGCGCAAGACTGGAGTTATGATGAGAGCCGGCGCCACTGAAGAAGGGTACCGGACTTACCGAGCTGCAGGCAGGCATGGTCGATCCATACAACGTATACGACCCCACTCGTCGCCAAGCGCCGTCTGCCTGTTTGCTGAATCTGTCGGGGACGTTGCGGGGCGCGTGGGTGTGTCTAGGGTCGAAGGTGTGCGGTGGTCTTGAAACTTGGGTCGGTGCTCTCTTGGCGATATTGCACGCTGTGGGGTCGCCCGATTCGAGGGATGGGCAGAGGAAAGACGGTGGCGTTGGGCTGCCATGTACTGTAGACGAGGAAGCCAAGGTTGCCAGCAGCGACAAAATTGAGAGCGAAGGAGCGGCCTTTGCCTGTGGCCTTGGATGAGAGCGATGACGAGCGCTTTCTGTCGGTGGCACGAATGCTTGGGCTGGGAAGTTAGATGAGCCAGGAGGCGCCAGTACAAAGGGCTTGGCCATTGGTATGCTGTAAAGGGGCAGAGGAATGTGAGTGCGCCAAGGAAATTTGCACCACGGCCCCGCCGAGGATGATGTGGCAGGGGTGATGCACGGCGGTGTCTTGGGCAGTGCGGGGACGCCAGGCAGCGCTGGGACGGAGGGGGGAGGAGCAGGCTGGCGGGGGAGAACGAGTGCGTGCGATATCAAGGAATCCAGGATTGACCAGGATTCTCTCAGGCGACAAACTTCGGTAAACAGACATCCATTCTTGCAAGGGGCGGCCGTCCAAGTATGTCCGAACAATCATCGTTGTCATCCTCTTTACACGGACATTCTAAAAACTACTGTGTGCTACTCGTCGACGCTCCTCTTCGCGAGCGCGCGCCCTGGACAGCATTTCGCTGCTTTCCTTGTCCCATGCGTGCAAAATTAGGTCTTCGCTCCCCGTCTCATACACCAACTTGTACGTTGGCACGCCGATTCGAACGTTCATGTGATCTTCGACCACTGGGGCTGTGCTCTCTCCCGCCACACGCACATTTCTAAAAATACCGTCAGAGTCTATCAACCATTTAACCGAGAAAGGGCTCCTACCTTCGAAGGAATAGCGGGCTCGTCGTCTTCTTGGGCTCAGGAAGCCACTCTGTAGGCAGTGCCATCACGTAGGTGCTCACATATCCCCACCACCGGCTCAGCGGTGAGCCGTCGGTCTGGACACTCGGCTCGTCTGGACTGCAGAGCGACACGCGCATGCATCTTGACTCCCGGACCTAAAAATGTTCGTCGCATCAGATCAGGCAGGTGTGAGGGAGGATAAAGATAGGTGTACACATACCCATTGAAGGCGATATAAATGGTCGTCCTGGCCTACATGCCGTTCAGCTTCCCGGCGATATCTTATTATATCTTGCACGGAGTTATTTTTAGCACACTGTGCGCTTTTCAGCGACGACCAGAGCTCCTGACACTTGTTATCCGACAGGATTGTCTGAACCTGGAAATTGCCGAATACCGGTGAGTAAATTTTGCAAAATGCATGAAAGTGAATTGCGGCGATACACACCTGCTTGACGAGAGCTATTATGGATTTGTCCAAAGTAAAAAGAGTGTATGCCTAAATTTAAGACTCTAAGGATAGTCCCTTCACATAAAGGTCAAAAGTAAACCCACCTTCGTGCCGAAGAACCACCTCATGTGCTCTTCAAAAGTAGCCTGGTCCAACTCACTGTCAAACAGTTTCTCGCACGCAGTTAACAGGTACATGTACACCACATTGGTGTCCTCAGCGTTGGGTTTCCCTAGGTGATCCATTGTCTGCGCGAGAACAGATGCCGGACCATTAGGGTCATCCAACCCTAGGTCGACGGCAACCTTGTTAGCCAGCAGGGATGCATGCTTTTGCGCTGCGTATTGTGCACCGATCTCGTGGCACATCAATAAACGAGAATAGAGTAGCTAGTAGCGTAAAGAAGAAAAGTTAGTAACGATAACGAAACCCAAAAAAACATGACGGCGTTTCTGGAAACGACTTACTTCTAGAAGGCGGAGTAGTGTATAAAAAGTTGTGTTGACAAAGAAGGGATGTTCTTTGTCACAGACAGACGCAATGGCATCTGGGGCTGATTTTAGGCTTCCTTCTTTGATCCATATGTCTGCCGATTCAGAGCTATCGATATCCATTGGAGCGACTTGAGGAGATCGATGGCCTGCTGATGACGGCGAGGCGGCGCGAGAGGCAACAGAAGAAGCCCCAGCTCCATCCTTCTTCGACACCTTTTCCTGTGCCGTCTTGAGTAATTTCTTGCGGAGATCGCTGGCCGGTATCCCACTGAATGGCGTCGAATGCGCGCCTCCAGCGGACCGCTTTCCGCTGGCGCTACGCGTGCCATCTCCATGATCATTTCCACCGTTGTCATCCTCGTTCGGTGCCTCGCCTGATGCGCTGTTCTTGAGCTCCGCCTCAGACGTCATACACATCATCGGCACAAAGGCCCGCAGAAATTTCTCGACGGCTCGGCGTTCCTGCGAGCTATAATGCGCTTGAGAATGCTCCATGAAGGAGAAGACTATCTTCAAAGTATCCTGTAACACCGCATTATTCTTGAACGAATACTCCAGCTGGTGTCCGACGGGAGCGTATGCAAATGATTTGCTTCCTCTTCGCTCCGATTTCTTCAGTTGCTGTTTCTTGATTGTTTGGATGTCAGCCACGAAGTACTTTGCTGTGATGTTCTTTTTGTCGTTCTGCTTGAAGTTAGTCCCCTGGTGGTCGAGAGACTTGTAAAAGTTCTTGGAGTCGACTTCTTTCCATGTCCGACTCCATTCCCGCTGGGCTCGCCTCCACTCTTCGTCTTTCTGTTTGAGTCGATTTAGAACAATTGGGACAGTGACACTGGGCGTATCCAGTAGAGCCGAGATGACTTCTACGCCCCAATCCCTCCCATACACTTTCTTGATAATCCGGTGATAAATTGACATCCCAGAACCACCAAAATCGGGCTTAAGTCGAAAGGTAGCGCGCTCCTCGTTCGTCATGCCGTCTATTCGCGAGTTAATCGGCTCTAGAACGGCTATCGTCCTCGTCAAAGCCTCGATTTGCACATGAAACTCGTGTCGTTCTTCTTCGCTTTTGTGCACAGCCTCCTCGAAGGGCGTCTTCTTGTGTGAAACGAACCCAGATTCCTCTGAAGCCCATGTCGGGTGGGACACCCATTCGTCGTTTAGGACAGAACGGCATAATTCGTCTCTGCCGGAACAAGCAAGTTGCGTTTCCTATAGAATTTTCCATTAATTTAAACGGGATTGATCAAATGAACGGAGGGTGGCATACGCTTGGGAGGAGACGCCTATAACTAGGTCCTTCTCCGTCGTCCACGGGAAGGGCGGACGGCGTCTCAGGCGGTCCAGTCCGTATACTCCCCGGGGGCCCTTTCTCCAATTTATCTCGAGAGTCAAAATGCACCAAACGTACGAAATCAGCCATGAGCTCCGGGTGTAGCTTCCCCAAATATCCTCGCGCTTGATCAACGAGAGTTTGGACATCGATGATGTCCTTGGAGAAGAGATTGAGAAGCTTCAAAAATTCTTCGTAATCCTCACGGCTCTCGAGGGCTTTCTTTGCTCGATCGAAAAAGAGCAGTTGGTCGGCATACGGGTGGCTTGCAAAATCTTGCGGATGACTGTAGTGAGGCTGTGCCTGCTGGGGAAGATTCGGAGGCCCTGCTTGGCCATTGCCGTAGAACGGAGGAGAGTGGGAGTCGCCGATATAATTCGGAAAGGGAGGAGCCTCATTGTCTTGATTATGGGTATGTTTAATTTTCTTCGCCTGCTGCAGGTCCCCTGTCAGAATAACCGCTCCAGTCGAGCGAGAAGATACATACCCTAGACGGCACTGGCTTTGGCGGAGGAACTGGGGTTGCCTCTTTTTCTGGCACTCTCTTTCGACTCCGCTTGGATGGTGGTGGCTTCTTAGCGGCATTATTGGGGGGGCTGTCGTCTGGTGGATAAGACGGCCCTGCATATCCTACGCCCGTTTGCGGCAAGGGCGCCACACCGTTCGGACCGGGGCTGGCTGGTACGGCATTGGGCAAGAACTTCTTGAACTCTGCTAGCAAATCCGGTGCATCCTTGAACAAAGTCTGAACTTGACTATACACTTGGGACTGTATAAAGAAAGATAAGTCGGGTCAGCCGACCTATGAACGAGGCAATGCAGGTGCAACATACATCCTGGGGGTTCTTCTGCTCCTTCTGATATGCCTGCAAGATATCCAAGAATTGCTTATAGGTATTGGGCTCCTCCGCAAACCGGGCCTTGATGTTATTGAGATACTGTATAGCGTGGTTGAACTCTCCCTGTGGCTGTCGTTCGACGGTGTTCTTGTTATTGCTGTTGTTTAGATTGTTCAGGAACGATGCAGCAGCAGTGGTCTGGTGGTTGGGAGGGCCAGGGGAGAAGGAAGTGGCCTGTTCAAAGGGGGGTTGGCCGTGCCATGGAGTTATGGAGCGTGATCCCGGGCCAGTAGCGGCATTTTGGAGAAGGGACGCGGTGATGGGATAGCTCGCGGCGTTGGGCTGCGCTAGCGGAAGGGGGGCAGGGATTTCTCTAGCCGGACGTGTAGAAACTATGACCCCGTTAGTGGTCTGTGTTGTCGTTCCGGACGGGGTGGTGACTATGATGGTGTTTGGGTCGGACGGGTCCGCGGATATGTCTATACGGTATCCCGCTGGAAGGAAGGTATTGAAACCCTGGATGAGGTACGGGTTGCCGGTAAAGAGACGCGAGACGCGGTCGATGACGCCTGGTGTATCAATGCTGGAGACGTGAATATGTTCAGTGACGCCTGAACAACGCTCCTGGTGGCTACTCACGCTTGGCTCTTGAAGTCCTTCATGATGTCCAGGAACTGGTTGTACACATCTGGGCTGTCCTGGAACTGGTTCTTGACGGCATCGAGGTAGCTGAGGGCGTCGGTGACATTGAGTGGCCGGGCGACCTCTGGCGAGCGTTGGTTGGCAGAGGAGGGGGACTCGCTGGTCTCCGGACGCGGCGTGTTGGTGGAGCGGGGTGGGCGGGGATTCATGTCGACTGGAGCACCAGAGGCAGATACAACATTAAGGAGGAGGGCAGGGTCCGTGAACGAGGAGGAGACAGGTGGCGGAATGACAGGAAGGGGGATTTCAGGAATCCCAAAGAGGTGTGTACGAGGGCTTGCAGGGGCCAAAATAGATCTCGTCTCCGAAGATCTGTTAGCCAGGTCCGCCAGCCGACCGCCAAGATCAACCTCCTCCGCGTTCCCCAGCTCAACTAAACTCGACTCGGCCAGTGTTCCAGACATGCATTCGACAACTCTGCCTCACTTTTGCTCGTCGTGGTTAATGTAGAGAATAAGTATCCCGTTCAGCGGAGGCAAATCACCGTGTGAACCAATTCACGCAAGTCAGATCGAGATAAGATAAGATCGGTTGGCGCCCGACGAAAATATGCTATCGCATCAATATATCGTACAATACAGGGTATGTACAGAACAAATGAATGTGGGCCTGAATCTCAGGCATAACATGAACGGTGGTATTACAACTTATACAGAGAACTTATTCTCTTAAACGAATCGAACAAATGGCTATGATTTGGAGAATCTTCTCATTGGCAGTTTCTTGTCCAATGACGATTTCGGGGATGATTCGGGGGAGCTTGAGTCTGAGGTCGTGCGATCAGATATAAATGTGATTTTCACGGGCATTGAGGGAACGGGATGGGGAGCAAAATAGGGCGCCTCGTACGGATGTGTTCGCAGTGTCTGGGATTTTTTCTTCTCTGCCTTTCGTGTTTCAGGCTTGGGCGCTGGTTCTGTCAGAAATCGAGTTAGACAACGCGCATAAAAGAAAGTAGATTATCCTCACTGTCGGTAATACTACTGCGAGCCTTTCGAAGGGATTTCCATGACTTGGTCTTCTTCAAGTTAGCTTCTGCCGAAACATCAGAACCAGTACTTGCTGGTTGATTGGGCGCTGGAACTGGTAGAAATGGACCTGTGTATAGCTGTGGGGACGACCTGCACCTTTTGAGCGTCTTCGACTTCTTGTCTTTTCCCCACGACTTCGGATTAAATATACGAGGGCGCGACTTGCCGTCACAAAAGAAATGAGTGGTGGATGATCTCCTTATAGGATTGATTGTGGATGGCGGCGATGCATCTTCAATGTGAACTGGAGGACGGCGTTCGGCGTCGAGATGGTCGGCAGAGTTCCAAGTTATATATTCCGAGGAATCAAAGTTGTCAACTAAGATGGCGGGAATCGAGTGCGAGCGCTGATGGTGAAAACGACGTTTATGCTTCTCAAGGAGTGGCTCTGGCACTTTCTCAGCACCTGTTGGGAGCGGACGAAGAATCTGGAATGGACTGGAAGGAGGACTTTCACTGAATACAACACCCTTCTCTGAAAATGATCGCGACAGCACTCCTTCCGATAGTAGTCGAGGAGGAATTCGGTTTGTCTGTTTATCAGAGAAACTGCGAATTGGTTGGCGCACGCGGGGTGTCGGAGAAGTGGTAGACCCAGAATGCGAAGGCAAGGCCAAAATCAGGTCGCTGGGAGCCTTGGAGCGACGATTCAATAAATTATACAGAGCTGCGATAACACTCTGTGGTTCCTATAAGTATGCACTATGGTTCAAGAAGAAACTGCTACTAACCAGTGAAAATCCCAAGCAAGCATACAGTAACCCGGCTGCACTAATGAGAATCCCTTGTGCGTTTGTGGTATCCATCCCGAATTTCGAGATGGATGTGCGAAAGATAAAGAGAAGGGCAAGTGGTCTGAATGACGAAGGTCCGTAGCTAAAGAATAATCTTGAATTTGATGCCGGGGTTACGTCGTCGACGCCGCTTGTGAGTCGGCACAGGGATATTCGGAAACTTGAAACGTCGAGTGACTCCGGGCGCTCTCCTCAGACTCGGGAGGCGGCAACCAAATCAGATATTCCGATGCAGGCTAGAGGACACTGCAACGAATGCGTGCGCAGTGATGCAGTATGACGCTTGAAGTTGCTGGTGCATGCAGAGGCGAGTAAATGCATCTTGGTCAGTCGTCCTTATGATATGGCAGGATCAAGCCCAACACGGATTACGGTATCGGCATGACACGATGATTCAGCGCGGACACTCTGTGCATTTGGCGAGATGTTGTCTTTACGTGAAACAGTTTACTACGCGCCGGTGCAGGAGATGGAGAGGACCATTGCTCCGGCAAGGCTGATCAGATGGTTTTCCCACGCTTTACACTTGGTCTCTGCCCACTCGCAGCCAACTCGCAGCATGGCTTTCGCCAAATTCAAGATATTGTTCAAAGGACAGCCGTGGAACTGGTCCCGCATCATTGAAAAATGGATTTAAAGTGTTCACACCAAGTTATGAGCTCACTATCAAATTACTGTAGACAACTGTCACGGTAAGGTAGGCCACGGCTACCCGGAATAAACACCAGACAGACTCCAAACTTTCGGGATCGGACGATTGAATATTTGTGACCGAGTACCCAACGAGTACCAGATGTTGAGCACGAGAAATTTTACATAAGTAAAGGTTCATGTTTTCTCTGTAGTGTATGGTACTTGCACCAATGATTTTATATAATGATAAAATGTAGTCGATGAAGATTCCATTGCAGCATCTGCCAGACTCCAGAGTAAATAGCTCGTCGAGTTGCTGTTTTTTGCGTACGGGATATGGCAGTGAATGGTTCTAATCAGGTATTATATAGCTGCCAAATTTACAGGGTGTCAGCAGGTCGAGACGGTTAGTATCTTTGAATCTGACATCCGTGCACATTTCCGACTTTGGGAGGTTAGTTCGAGCTATTTTGGATGACGTGATAATCCAGGTCAAAGCAAGTTGTGGAGAAGTTGGTCATTTGATACATCGTCGCCGGTCAGGGACTCCCATTGACCGAATATTCTTGAGCCGTACAACAACGTTTGGGTCAAGACTGAGATATCACGAACAGTTTCTCCGTGGAACTAGCATAACCCAGCATGTGCATCCATAAGCGCAGAGTAGTATCGCCGGGCGCCTAAATCAAGCTTGGGGTGCGGGCCGGTGGATGTTTGAACTTTGTCTCCGGTCCGCAGCCTGCAGCCTGCATTGACTTGGCGTCGTTCAGTTGAACTTGAGTTAGACAGACGATTGCCAGATGGTTAGCTCTCGGCGCTCAAGCGTCCAGTGATCATCTCCTCAGCGCTCCGCTCTGAGTGCGATGTTCCCGGTGATTAAGTATATTTACAGTTCGGCTACACTTGCCATCCCTTTCGATTGGAATTTACCTTTGCTTGTATTATATGGGTAGTCGTTGTCGTTGAACTGGGCTCTGCTATCGACTTTTACAGTCCTCTCCGCAACACCGAGCAGAGGATCAAAAGAGGGATAGGAGTTGCTCTTTGACCGCCGATCGGGCCGCGGCCAAACAGGAGCCGGATTGATATATTACGTAAGTGATGTTTTGATCAAATCAAGGATTCTCGATGTCTTATCGGACTTAGCATCACGCGTACCCTCGCGTACCTCACTCACCCACAGCATGTTATAATATCGCAGTGTCCAAGCATCTGCCTATAATCCGTCTTTGCTCTGGGATCTTACTGCTCCCAGAAATTCTCTTGCTTCGCAGCTGCCCGAGAATTTTTCACTGGAGATCTGGGAACGAGTCTAAGTATAAATCGCGTCCATCAACCTTTCCGACGCTGTGCAATGGCTATGTTCAGGGTCCTCATCATTTGGCAGCATGGGAATTAATAACGGCGCTCAGATTCGTATGTATACTAATCGAGCTCAGGACGGAAGCCCCTTGTCACTTTCTTCCCGCCTTCACCTGAGCGCAAGGGAGATCCGCCAAATATGAGGCCATTTACTACTGTCTTACTGGCATTCTTGACCGGCTCTGCAGCTGCGCAGGTCGACTATCCCACATGCCTATCAGGGTTCAGTTGGGTATGTTCGCAACAGTGCACACGTATATATTTACTGAATGTGATACTATCATTTTGTCAACCAGGCATTCAATAGCCTGAACCAGAGTCCATGCCAGGTCGCCTCTGCTCTTGGAGAAGCATGCACTGGACTTGGTGAGCCTCAAGATGGACACAACGGCTTTCACAGAGGCAGACGCTGATCCACGTGTCAGATTTCCCGATTCCGAACTTGACTTCGACGCAAAACTACCTAGGCCCAATACCTGCAGCAGCGAACCAGTGCAGATGTAGCTCAGTGTTTTATTCAGTTCTGAGCGCTTGTGCAGTGTGCCAGGATGCATTGGTCTCAACGTGAGCCGAAAGTTCGCTTCAAATGAGAAGATATTAATCATGCTACACTAATCGTTAGCTGGTCATTTTACAATGAGAATTGCACGGAGGTGTCGGTGTCGGTGTAAGTCCTTTACTTTTCTGACATCTAGAACATAAATCTCATAGTCTCTCAGCTTTCCACCTCCAATCCCATCGGGTATTGCAGTACCGAATTACGCATACCTTGACCCAACAGTACGATCAATCAATCGTGTCTTCGGTATACTATCTAATATTTTTCCTCAAAGGCTAATGGGGTCAATACTTTCAACCCACAAATTGCTCAATCAGATGGTAGGCGCCTGTTTACTCATACCATCAGACCTGGTGAATCTTGCTGACAATGTGCGACTAGTGGGTCCGGACTCCACGGCTGTATCACAACCTACTGGAGTCACAAGTACATCCGCCAGCGGTACAACGTTGCCCACTTCGTCAAAGAAGAAGAGCAGCAACGCTGGAGCAATCGCGGGGGGAGTAGTTGGAGGCGTTGTTGCTGTTCTCATAATTGTCGGCCTCATACTCTTCCTGCGTCGTCGCAAACCAGTAAAAACTACGGAGCCATTCGACTCGGACAAGCTAGTCGCAGAAACCACTCCGGGGAATATATCCTCAACAATCCCTAGTACTCCCGCTCCCGCTAAATACTATGTAAGATACGTTTCTACTTTTTCTATTCAATTCGAGGGACTTAGCTTATTTAAATCTTTTAGGACCCTAACGACCCCACTACGTACCCTGCTGAACCTTTCGTTCCGAGCTTGTATTCTTCTCCCTCGCCTCCATCGCAGAACCAGAGTTTCCCCCATAGCGTCGTAGGAGCCAATCACACTGGCACCACAAATTATAGCGGCATGGGAGTTATTCCTCAGCAGAATATCTCCTATCACCCAGGGCAAGCCGGATACACAGGCACTGCAGAGGTCATGTAATGCCCAGCTACGACACTTGACACTTACGATCGAAGAAGGATCAATTGGGTATTTCCCGTCGTCCTGTCCTCAAGGAATATGCATTTTCTGCAGTGTTCACCTTTCTTTTTCTTCTTCTGTATATACTTAACCAGATGTCTTAATAAAAAGTGGATTATCACATTGTGTAATTTGAAATACAAAAACAAATCATTTAAGTTTGTTTGGAGCAGCATTGATTCGGGGCAGTGATTGACGGTGGGCATGTGATGGGTACCAGGGCTTCAAGGCATGCAATATATGGCAAAAAAGAATTCAAATAGACTGAGCTTTACGCAGTAAAAGTGGACTGCGCTGCGATATGGAGCACGGTGGGGCAGCATGCAGAAGTCTGAAAAAGATTGTGCCGTCACACCCGCGAAGGCGGTGTAGCCGGATTTGGGTCGCCGAGCGCTGCAGCGGCTCTTTGCTCATAGCCCCCACCTCCTTTCCCTGTAACATTTTAAATCTCCCTTTTACCGACTGTATAAAGTTGACTCAGGCAGCCCAACTCTATATCTCCGCCATTGATGGGTTTCATACGCCCAGCGACTCCCGGCTTCATCGTCACGCTTGTGGCAACCATCCTCCTCGCGGTAGTTTCGTTCTGCGTGCCCTACTTCAAGTCTGTTTATTTCCTCAAAGCGTCAATATCAGTCAGCGGGAACTCAGGGAATATCACATTTGGGACTTTGGGGTACTGTCTCGAGCTGTCGAACGGTACAACATGTTCAAAACCTTCAGTTGGCTATGAACTGGGTAAGAACCTGATGATGCTCTGGCCAATGTAGTCTTACCTCTTAAAATCAGATATCAACAGCCTGGTTGGAAACAAACTTCCTGTTGAAATTCCCCAGATTGCCGTCAAATGGCTCACCTACGCCCTGGTCCTTCACATCGTCGCACTGGGAGGTGCCGCCATTTCAGCTGTCTTTGGCTTGTTAGCACATGTTCGCGAGGTGTCAATGGCATGCTGTAGCACCTTCGTCTCAGGTTTTGCAGCAGTCGTGGCCTTGTTCGCCTTCATCTTCGACCTCGTTCTCTTCTTCGTCGCCAAGTCGCGAATCAATGCCGTTGGATCGGCACAAATAGGAAATGCGGTCTGGCTGACGCTGGCTGCGTGGCTACTGTTATTCTTCAGCGGATGCTTCTACACCATCGGAAGGTGTTGTATCTCGTCAAGGCCAAGAGCTCCTCAAGATGGGAAGGGGAACAAAGGCTGGTTCAACAGAGACGCAGAGGCAGGAGGGCCAGACAAACCCTATGCGGAGCAAATGCGCCTGGACGCTGTCAAGGCTGAAGCAGATCGTAAAGCGCGACAGAACCAAAATATCGAACAAGGCCTCCCTGCGTTCTACGAAAGCCAACCACTCACAGGCCATGTTGATGGGGATCAAGTTTATGTCGACAATGAGCATGATAGCACTAGCCAAACTCGTATCGTAGGCGCGATGGCGCCTATCGCAGGGCAAGGTCATTCAGGATATGTCCAAGGGTCCCCTGGGGGTCGAGCGATCGATGATTATTATGCCGGGCCATCACAAACCTCAGGCAGCAATATCTACCCCCCGAGTCGTCGCGAACCTAGCGCTTATGCTCCCTCGACTTACAGCGCCAGCGCGACGCAAAGTCCAGTACCGCAACATTCGTTGCCTCGACAGGCCAGTTACGGCGCATCACCCTATGAGTATAGTAACCCTGCGGCACTTGCAATTCCTGGACAATATCCGCAAGACCCTTATGCACCACAGGGTGAATATGGACATAACGTCGGTGGATCGTCATGTAAGTTCAGTGTATACCATCCTCTTCTACGACAATAATTTGATTCTTCTTCAGATCATACAGCTGTAGGAAATCACGACCAGCAGTCTTATGACCCGTACGGCCAGCCACCACAGCCACAACGATCCGTTTGGTAGCAGTCCATCCTACGGCGGTGCGGCACAACCCAACCCGTACATTCACGGGACATCTCCTCCCCCGCAACAAGACCGCGCATACACCTTGGGCGGTGGTTACGGAGCCAGCTCCGTTCCGCCCCTACAGGACTATAACGCTGCGGGGGGGTATGGCTACGCACACAGCCAATCTCCTCCACCTATAAACACCAATGTGGGATATTCAGAACCGCCACTGCGGAGTCCTGTAGGAGGACCTCGACCGCAGCCGGGTGCACCTGCCTCTCAAGAAGACGCACCGCCTGGTTACGAACCGGGAGTGTCTGGCGTGACAGGTAACTGGGGCAAGCGGTAGATGCGCTTAATCAGAACGCTGGTGCATACATCATTCAGTCTGAGTGGAGAGCTACTCTGATGATTTGTTATCTATTTATTGTACGAACCTATGGACTGCACCGTTATTATTCGACGCTGCGAGTAGCCATATGTTATATGTATCAGCATACCGATTTAAGAGATCTGGTTTCACGCAACAATTGGTGGGAGTGAACAGCTGGTAAACGGCGCTCAATGACAACACATGTCCAATGTCCATGCACACGAATGATGTGGTAGTATCACCACTCATTCCAGTTGCCTTGACCCCCAATAGTCACGAGTGGGGCCTTCTAAATTATCTATCACTTGCGTGGAATTTGAGGAAATTCGGACAGCTGCCGATTCGATTTACACAACAGAGTATACCGCAGTGATATACCGTCGACGATTTATACACTACGATGGCCAGGCTTTGTCGGTGGAGCCTTTGTCAGTAACATGGACATGAAATCGTGCACAAAGTCTGCAGCCGCGATTCCTGTGATTTCCGCTGAAGAAAGAGTAAGCATCAACACAGTAACTCATGGAGCAGACGGTCTACCATTATCGTAGGCAGGAGCGACTTCGACGATATCAGCGCCGCTTCACATACCAGATCAATTTCATGTGATGCTAAATCAAGGTTTACACTTACACGAAGTTGAGCCCAGCAAGACCGCGAATGATACGTTTGAGCTCGCGAGTTGTCCAGCCGCCGGCCTCCGGTGTGCCAGCTAGAGATTGCCTCATCAGGTTACATGGCCGGAGAATGCTGGAGCTGTATACTCACTGGCTGGAGCCAGTCCGGGATCTGAAAGAAGGGATAATTATTAGTGGAGGTGGCGATGCTCGTATCTGTCTCTCTTACCTATCACGTCAATATCAAGACTGTTGCAAAAACGTATTAAGTTAGACAAAGATATAAGAGCACGAGTTATGTGCATCACCTCAGATATACAGGACTGTTGCCAATGCGATTCCTGATTTTACGGATGATGGCGGGAACACCAAGGTCATCGATGTCGTCCGTGGAGATCACCTGGAATCCCACTTCGGCGTCGTTTTCGAGGTCTGATAATCCCTGGACATCTCAATTAATTCATGTTACAGACTATTAATTCGTGGAGATGAGTACTAACCGCTAGTTTGCATCGAATGCCACCATGGATGCTATTATTTCCAAGTAAACCTTCCTCCTGAGCAATGTAGAAAAAGGTTCCATGAGTGATTCTGGACTGATCAGTGCTCTGGCCAGGGTATGCTGCCCAAGTGTCCTGTAGGCTGCGTTGAGTTTCCTCAAATCAATCATGGCCGAGAAATCGTTACTGACCAGATGTGCGTCAAAATGAATGACTGATATCGGTCCGTATACTTTGTTCAGAGAACGTAAAATTGGAAGCACCTACAATAAATGAATGAATAAAAGAGCACATCATGTTGGAGTATTACTGACAATCGTATGGTCTCCTCCCAGGCTAGAATCCTCGAGAGATGAATTGCAGTTCGTTGTGGAGAGACGAAGATACTTACCTGATAATCCGAGGATGTTCCAGGCCATCCCTTGCTAGGAGACTCGTAACAGGTTGGTCAGTGCCTCTGGCAGCAGGTCGAGCAAGGAGCGACGAATATGCAACCTCCATTTGATCTATAGCAAGGGCATTATCAACAGCGCTGACTGGCACCTGCATGTGATGTCCCAGCATGAGATATTGCGCCTGTAGCATTGCATATCCATCATAGAGCTTACATCACCACAGTCGATAAGTTTCTGTCCTTCTGCGAACGGATCATGAGCCCAAGAAAGGGTGTACCCGCGGGCGTCCCGTTGTCTGCGGCTGCCCGAACGGATTGCGAAAGGACCGAAACGAGCCCTAATAAATTCGCAGTTAAAAATAGTACAGGTCGGAAAGTCGTCCCAAAATACCCAGGTCTGTAGGAGGTCGTAGTGTCGAAAGGCAGGCCAAGAATTGCAATGTCGAAATTGGTATCAGCATTGTCCAAGCACCGCGAATATGGCAAGTGGGAAAACGACAATGGGCCGGAGAAGGTCGAATCGATCTGAGCCCCGTATTTCTCTGACCAAGTTGGGCCCGTGAAAGGCTGTTGCCTTGCGTTAATAAGGTCTTGGGAGAAGTGCATCTGATCGTCATTAAACGGATCTGAGGAATGGGAGTTGTGTGCAGATACTAGTGCCCCAAGGACAACGAATGACGTGAAGACTTTTGAAAAGACCATGTTGACACCCTTCAAGTTCAGGCAAGGAGGATGGTACTTTGCAGGCGGTTCGGATAAGAGCTGGATATAAGCACCTTATTTATACGTCTCGGAGTCAGATACGATGTGAAATTCTGGCGCGCCTTATCGCAGGCGTATCTTTCATGGTAGGTCGTCCACTCAAGCTGGAACTGGGTTTCGAAAACAACATTGCGATGCGCCTAGCTTCAGAGTTACAGAATATTTGGGTGCGAACCTGTTAAATACAGCACCGAGCAGTGAGCAAATGTACACATGAAAGCACGTCAGTTGGAAGTACAGCTGCGATCGCCCGAAAGCACGGTCGCGGCGCATCGGTCACGGTGTGACGCGCTGCCCAATCGAGCCTGCCGCGCTGCCGCCGCTGCCGTGGGGGCTGCCGCGTCGTTCCCATCAACGTGATCGAAGGCACGCCAGCGGACTCGCGCCGGCGCGCGTCTCCTCCCTCACTTACGGGCAGGCGCGTCCTGCACGGGGCGCTGCGCCAAGCGCCGAGCGAGGGATATGCGCCTCAAATATGAGCGCAACTACTGGGCCCTATGTGAAGCCCATCAGTGGCGCGCTCGCGACGGCGTCTTCTCCACATGTGCGCTCTTCCCAGGGCCACGATGCGCTAAGCACCGAGTACGCGCCCCTTCTATACAGCCATGCCCATCCGAATGCCCAATTTCCGCCGCTCAGGCCCCTTCTGATCATTCAAAAATCAAATGTAGCCGGAAATGCAGAACAATGGAGGAGCGCGCACACACGGCATGTTATAGAAATTAGAATGGTGTGAAAAGGACATCGGCGCGCATCACGCGCATGGAAGACAAAAGAAACGACTCAAAGCAAGTAACAGAAAAGAAATGACGTACCTCCACATCCCGACAACAGGCAAAATAGGCATTGTCAAGTAGGGAGAAGTTCTGAATCGATCAAAGAGAGTGGGTTTGCCGAGGGGGAAGAATAACAACTTAGTGCACTGAGTCCTGAAGTAATTATATAAGTACTCTATGTACTACATGCACATGTTGTGCACATGTTACCATACACATTGTATATGTCAAGTTACTGTACACGTCTTTTGTTCGCGTCTTTCAATGCGTGCCAATTACTTGTGCTAAACTACATAAAGCTGTCACGGAATAAGCGAGTAAATTTCTGGCTGTCTTAATTTATTAATAGCAATTGCTGGTACATCACTGCTGGCCATCAGAAGACGAAGCTGTGGTAAATGTTCTCGAAGACAGTCCAAGCGAGAATTGCCTATTTTAACAACTGATAACTGTCAGTTTTCACTGCTACAGGACGATCCGACTGATAGAAAACAGTCGCATTCTTTTTATAGGCTAAACGCGTGTGTTAATGCGCCTGCGCCGTGCTGCGCCGCTCCCGCCACACCTTGGACGCACCCTCAACAATAGGCACGTGATCGTGTTTTGCAATGCGCATTGACGTTGAGCGCTTTGATTGATTGATCATTCTCTCTCCTCCAATCTCAGCTTCCAACCACCGGACTTTACTTGCGACGTCTAACCTTAGGCGACGGGGCAGAGAACAGGAGGTACAATGAATGTACGCCCGCTTGGATGCGGACTGCATGTTTTGGGCTTCTGACTCCTGCGCTGCGCCTGCAACACCCTGCGCCGGCACACCCGCCATCCCCGCCGCACCTTATATCCACGAGGTCGACTACATCCACGTTGAGTGCTGCCCTTGGATCTGCCCCTGCCGGATCTCTTGTGGTGGGTGTCACTGCAGGGAGAGGTGATGGCGCATCACATTTTCCTGCTCGGCGCGCAGCCATCGCCTCACCTCTTGTCCAGGACAGTGCTAATCCGCACACTGGAGCCTGCGAGCATTACCGTGGACACGAAGTGTTGAAGCTGCCGGCTGTGCTTGTGACAGCAGCAGCGCCGTATTGACGCAGTCTGTGTCCCCACTGAGTCGACCGTGACAATGCGCCGGCGTACCGTGTGTCTGCGCCGCTCGCATATAGTCACCCCAGGAAGCTTCCCTCCCAGCCATGTGCTTGACCAATGCTCACCCCAATCACGTATATGCATGGCAGTGTGAGCAGGACGTCTGCTTCCACTGCATGTGTCACTGGCCAGGTGCAGATCCGCAGATCGAGGTGGTTGGCCGTACATACGCTAGGCTCTCCCGCCTCCTGTACTTGCTCACGGCTCGGCGAGCCGCAATCGTTGACGTGATTGTCGATGTAATTGTTGGCTCCATACTGTCGACGTTCGAGTATGTGCACGTTCATGGAAACTGGTTGCATTTGGTTGATCAGGACCCTACCTTCACCTGTGAATCATTGTGATGTATGTAACTGTACGTATAATAGCTTGTCAGGGAATCATATCTGTACATGTCAGTTGCACATTGCAGCCTGCTGGTGGCTGGCGCTTAGGTGGCTGGTATTGTATCTAGCGAAACCTGAGGCTGACATGGTAGAAAAGGTATAAAATATGCTGTTGCTGGAGATGTAAATACATACCAAACTATATACCGATGTCTCCACTTCCTTCCACAGCAGCACCTCTTTCTCCAAATACTGATCTCTATGCTGGCCTAAAGGCCGTGCTGCAGTATTCAACAAGCCAAGATCATTTAGATCAGTATGAACGAGACTATATACAAGCAGATATGGAAGGCGAGCAGGAAACATTGCCTGATTTGACAGCTGGGGACTTTTCTGTGTCCGAGACCGAACTCAAAGACTCCGAAATATCTCAGTGGAAGAAAACCATTGACGGCGCCTCCAAGAGCGTCACAGATGATACCGAGCGCGGATATCTTCGGTAATATGTAGCCTATTGTGTTGGTATCTGCCACTGTCTAATTTTTTTTATATAGACTGGTTGACGCTTGCACAACATTTTTGCTTGACAAAAAATTAATCAAGAATCGAGAAGAATTTTTGTCCAGGAAGCCGCTGTTTAATACACCCTTCCTCATCATTGCTTGGATAATGAATGAGTAAGTACCTTTATGTCTATGGGTAGCATGCACATCTTTAATAAATTATTTTTAATGGCATTGGCAGGTGTGATTCTATTGCGCTGGATGGAAAATCTGCATTACAAGGCTCCCGAGGAACATATACCCATGCACAGAAGATGAGAGCTAGCATGACGTATGTATTTGGGCGCATTCATGGCTTAGGATCCTATCCGTGGCAGATTATACACCCCGAAATGGAAGGATCTGAGACTGCACCCCACGCAATTGGAAATCCATCTGTTTCCGAGCAAGTTTCAACATATATGGTCAGCCTCAGGCGACGGAAGGTACGCTAGAATACTCCAAACTATTTAATTATCTGGGTTAAAATATTACTTAGGTCCAGAGCGGCGAAACACCCACTAGCGCGCGAGCCATAACTCCAGTGAGATGATATTCTGCCAATATCTGTCTAAATTATGAGCACTGAAATTTGCTTTCAGAGAATATTGGAGGATCTCTATGATTACAATCATCGTCCAGAATGCTTGAAATCCACAGAATTCCAGGCTGGCACACGAAGCGACACCAAGGACCTTCACCACTGGGGAGAACCATCAGTCCGCTGTGCGGCTCAAGCAATATACACCATTGCTTTTCTGTGCCTTCTTCGGGTGGATGAAGTCCTCCGAATTGAATTCAGTCACATTGAATTGATCAACAATGGGCCTAATGATTCTCGACTGATCCTCACTCTGCCGTTTCGGAAAACACATCAATTTGGAGGTCAGTGTAAATTTGAATTCTCTAGACACTGCATATCTCAAATAATCTATCCAGAGATCAAGCCATTTGTACTGCATTATATGCCTGATGAGGAAGCACACCTATGTCCAGTACGTGCCATGGGAGAATGGATCAAACTTAGCCGTGTTACAAGCGGATATGTGTTTCGGAAAATAGCCTCAGGTGGTCGTGTCTCTCAGCAAAATGCAGCAATGGTGCGTGTTTTTTCAATTATTGACCTACATATTAATATCTTGTATAATTAGACCGCGCAACAGTTCCTTGAAGTCTTTCGGAACAATTTAATTGATATAAATATTGATCCTAGCCCGTACGGAACTCATTCTTTTAGGCGAGGGGGATGCCAGTATTTCTCATCTTGTCGACGCTGGTCTTTGCGAACTATCTGTGACTGGGGTGGCTGGAGTGCCGAATTTTCAAACATGACAATAGTTAAGTATCTGATCTCGTGGAATGATGAACCTACCGAAGCGCGCGAGGATTTTCTCAACCCGAATCGAGGCCCAGTTCAGAAATGCTATGCATGTGGCCGAAGCTGCCCATGTGCGTAGTTTTATACTACTTACTCCATATCACTATCTACGTCATCTGAAATACCAAGAAGTCTTCGATAATGCTTCGCAATCTCTGACGCCTTTGTCTTGACATAACATATCCCGTTCTTTTTGTATTTGAACTCATCAGCAAATTTTGATCCCGGATAGGCTTTGTGCGCTTCTTCGACCAACCGAGAATCTTCCCGCTTGCGAATAGATGCTAACTTGCCAATGATAGCTGTGTAGGTCATGGGTTTACCTGTTTTTTCCTCGCAGAACTCGTGCCAGAAATCTGACTCCGATCCCTGGCGCAATCGCTCGACAATTGTCTAACGAGAAAATTAGTAAATATCATTTTAGACTTCATATGAAATAGATATGAGGACACGTACTCGCCAATTAAAGTAATGACCCTTCACTGCCTTCCATTGCCGAGGTTTCCAGGTGGGATCGCCTCTTCCGTTTCTCCCTTTCATGCGCTGTGAATAGACGGCCTTCCAATATATAATTGGAATGGGAACCCCTTTGATTTCGAGGACAGACAATCCACCCCAAAAGGGGCTCGTGTCATCCCACATGCGGTTGAGTAGGGATATATCTTCTCGGGATGCAAATGATATTGCAGGAGGTGGGGGCACGTCATCTGCAGTGAATGAGACGATGGTTCCATTACCCAAGGTAACGGAGCGTGTGGTGGGAACACCATCGTCATCCGCATCTGTAGTCGACTCGGAGTTGCGGTTGGTCTCGGGGGGTGACTTTGGTGGGAGCGATTCCTGGGCCGCAGTTGCGCCAGTAATCATACCGGCAACAATTTCGGCCAGCTGAGAACCGGTGAGGTTGACTTTCTGTTTTAAACTTGTGAGCGACAGCCTTCGACGCGAGATACTTAAATAAACTCACTGCTGTGTTCTTCTGGAGGCGCGCTTGCGCGGCCTTCAGTCGCTGTTCTTTGTTTAGGTATGGGCGTTCATGAACGACATTATCGGCCTAAGTAGTAACAAAGTCAGTTGACAATAGTACACAAAATAAATAGGGTGGCCATGCGCTTACCCATGCCAATATTTCCTGTCGCTCGTTCGGATTTTGCATTGGGGCTAGGATAGGTAGCTTATTCGGCGGATGAGCAAGCGGCTGCACCACGCGGTTGCTGAATACCGCGTCCGCTCGGCGCGCCGACTGCGTTTTCGACCGTTTGCCCTTCGAGATGCGGCCAGTTTGAGGCCCGCGGTGCATACGCTTGGCGCGCGGGACGACGCTTGCAACAGAGATTAGATTTGACAACCGCGTGAACGACATTTCACGGCGCTCACCTTGCCCACTTGGCTTTGTCTCCGCTGAAGTCCCTCAGGCGCCTGTGCAAGACGTCCTTGTTCCCTGAAGACGGCAGCCCGAAGCCGCGGCACCACTCCTGCAGCTTTGTCTTGTTCGCTTGTTCTCTGAAAGAATAAGCGCTCCCGCGGTGAGCAGAGATTCCACGGCTAAATAAAGCGACTCACATATTTAGATACTGGTCCTGCCAAACGCCCGTGTCCATCATTTCACCCGGAAAGGGCAGGCAGCCGCCCTGCTCGTCCACGTCCATTGGAGCATCTTGGTGGTTTGCCGTGTTGCTGGAGTCGGTCATTGCTGCGATGACGAGATGTGTGCGAGGCGGCGAGATAAGGAGGTAGAGTGCGAGCAGGATGAGAACGGCGGCGGTGATGGCGGCGCAGACGTGGACATTGGGGTCGACGAGAGGGGTTGCGGCGGTGGTGGTGCGTCGGTCGAGCCCAAAGGAGCAACCGAGAAGGTCGCCGATCACAGTGAGGACGCCGTCGACGCGCCGTGAGAGGGCCGTGTTGCAGACCGATCTGGAAATAAAACGGCGGCAATGAGCGAGCGGATCGACGTGCGGCGCGGGCGGCAGACGGCAGGCAACGGCGTGCAGAGTAAACACGGCGCAGCAGCTGCAAACGGGTGTGACGCGGCATCGCGCGGCACAGGGACGGTCGGCAGGTGCCGCCTGATGGCGGGCGTCAAACGGTCGCGGCATGTCTCAGGTGTGATCCGGGTGGAGCATGTGACCCCGGGACCGTCTAGACCCAGAGAGAAGTCAGTGAGCAAGTGCGCGTCATCGCTTGGCATGATAAGTCGCCGACGATATCTTCGGCGACTCCCGAACACCCCTTTAACCAAACCCTTCGAGCGACCCCAAAGCGCGCCCCTTTTCAGATTGCTGCTCAGCTGCAATGAGACTCAACTCTCGCATCCTATGTCCTTGTCAACGGACATGATGATTTACCTCGTCTGGCTACCACAGCCAGCAAAGATGATTGATGAAATTTTTGGTGGGATCACCTAGGAATTATTGAACGCTTTCCAAGGACGCAGAAAAGCGCGACCACGTAACAGATCTACTACGGAAACCAGTGGCATCATCTGAGACCGATGCTCATAGCCTATTCACAAAACTTGCCCGTCCAACTGTGCGCTCCCAACCTGTTCGTTTCTCGATTCGGCGGTCGTTCCCATTGCTTCAATCCAAGTTCTCTGACAACGCTTCATGGCTTTCCCTATCCATAGCCCTTCTACAGTACAAGGCAGATATTACCTTTTCCCTCTGATTTGCACACTCATTGCAACACCATTCCTTCTTCTGACAACTCTGAGCGCTCCATTCATCGGCTCTCTATACTTCTTCGAGGCCAGTTACAATTTCCGGGACAGCACAGTGCCCATCGTCTTTGGCGTTTTCGGATTTTGTTGGAAACGCCATGGAACGCTCTTTTGCTCGCAACCGAAAATAGGATATCAACTAGGTCTATAGGTGTCATTATATTGCTCGTAATCAGAGATACTAATTCCCATACTTTAGACGATGTCATGTTTTTTGCCGCGCACGCTGTTCCCATAATTTCACCCGCCAATTTGAACGCTTTAGTTCTGCATGTCATCGGCACTGCATTATCGCTCTTATCCGTCATCTCACTTCTTTCGGCGACCTTCCATTGCAAGATCGCGGCACATTGGTCCCACATAATTACCTACACAGCGGCGACACTGACCCTACTTTCATTCGTAATCGACATCACTCTTTTCTCCTCCGCGAAAGCAACTTTCGGACTGAATGCGTCCCTACGGCTCGGGAGTGCCATCTGGTTCACTCTGACAGCATGGACAATGCTATTGTCCGCCTTGACTTATCGTTTGTTCTTCACGATCCAATCTAAACATCGTAGTATTCCAGACGCAGAGGCGAATATCGACCAATTTCAAGCAAGGGAAGTTCAAGCTCGCAGAGGACGATTTTCATTCGGTGATACACTTGACAATCTCACGACTCTGAGGGAGATATCACAAAATCCCGCTATTGCGGAGGGATTGCCGGTGGTCAGCAATAGTACCCGTGCAGCTTTAGTGAATCAAGGCATTCAGTTGGACTCAATTTTGAATACATTCAGTGGACACATCCGCCCAGACGTACACAGCGATGGAACCGACGAGTTAAATACATCTCCTTACACCCCCCACACCCCTTCTAGAACAGCGCCTAACACAACATCAGTACCCTTTATTTCTGCCCTCCAACGTGCCTCGACGTTCCGGATCAATTGGAAGGCATTCTTAATTAGCAGGGAGGCGGTGGTGGGTACGCATGAGTCTTATGAACTTGCCGACTCGTATGCCCATATAATACCCTCTGGAAAAGTAGAAAGTAAGTAAAAAAACATGTTAATATTCAGGCACTTACGCGTTGCTTTTGCTAGATCCAAATCATGATACACCACAATTGCATCGACATCATCGGGCTTCTGCTTCCGACTCAAGTCTGGCCTCAATCATTTCCGTGTTTCCAGTGGTCCCGCATCACCCGCAGTTTTCACGAAAAAATGCTAATCCGCGGAAATGAATGCTCGTCATCTTGGATGTAGCTTTTCCGGACGGGGACTGCATAGGAGTCTCTGTATCCGATTACTTATTTTCGTTATTCATCTAGTTTCCAATATTGCCACAGTACTGCCACAATATATAGCATATACTAAACATAATACGTAGCCAGTCATTTATCGCAGCTTATTACTGGTGCTTGAACAGTGCAGTTTCTATTTGACGGCTTGCAAAGGCGCAGGCCGCGCAGCACTGGCAGGCCCGGTTTCAGGCCGAACACGTTTACTAGAGATGGTCCGCGGGTATCTATTACCGTGGCTGATGCCAGTGAACAAATAGTAATTGAATACAGGTACCTTTTGATTTTCGACGTCAAGTGAAGGGTCCAACTGCGTGTAACCTGTGCGCTGCGGCCTGTGCTTGCACCGACAGGCGCACGTATCGACGAGCGCTAAAATTCAACTCCGACTGAATATTTCTCCCTTCAAGCTGCGGTGAAGCTGTCACGGTCCGACTCATCATTCTCCCACCTTGCTTCTTGGAATTCGCGTCGACAAGAGGTATGTTATCTTATGTTACTCACTCTGACCTGTGAATGAATCTCATTCTTCTATCTCAGCCAATCATCCAATATCTTACATGAACGGACAAGAAGCATCCCGCTCTACTAGCATCAAACCATCATGATTTTGGCTATTATAATTTCATGATCAGGCTAGCATTGCTAAGACCACTGCAAATAGTGTCACCTACACTGGATAGTGTCGGCGTTCTGTCATCAGAAGCGACCAATATCAATCACAAAGAGTCAGCCAGACAACAGCGATAATGGGAATATCATTGCGAGCTGGTGGCGCTTCGCCGACGCCTCAGCGGTAAATGGGCCGTGGTATATCTACGGAGGCTAGTTCAACTGTTCATCGTTCCGCCCCCCTCTTGACGACACGGTTCCGGGTTGTAGTCTTTCCTAGGCCGACCATCTCTTATCAGTGTTGTCGGAGAAGTGGATCGACCAGGCATCCTGTTACTACCCTCGTCCCATTGGCCAGGTGACACAAGCGCCCACCTTCCATACGGTATCCACCATCCATCCCATGACGGCGTCTAGCCGCCACCGCTGGTACATCTCGCCTCGTTCCTCTCTCCTCTTGACAGTATTCGTGTCTGTATTCTTCCTGTTCTTCGCGGCATTCAGCGTCCCATATATCGACTTCATCTATTTTGTTCAAGCCGACTTTGGTTCTGGTATAGGGTTTGTCACCCTAGGAACCTTTGGGTTCTGTTATGAAATGTATGGACAGCAGAAAATCTGTTCACCTGGCGCAGCGGGATACCAATTGAGTGAGTATATGCGCATTTTTTTTCCATTCCGAAATGCTGATCTATCTTTCATGCAGGTGACATTTTCCCCCTAGAGCCGTCGATATTTTTGTCATTCCCAGCGGTGCCTACCAATGCATTGGTAATTCACGTCGTGGCCTTTGTGCTCTCTCTTGTTACGACGGCCGTGGTCCTTTGCAAGCTCTGGAACTTTCAGGAGGATTTGTTGGGACGATACGTCGCCCCGGTCGTGGCTATTTTGGCAGTGTTCAACCTCGTCGCATTTGCGGTCGACCTTGCATTACTATCTGCTGTGAACAAGGCATTCGGGACGACTGCCACCGTAAATATAGGAAACGGCACTTGGCTGACCTTGGTCTCTTTCTTCTTCCTTCTCCTGGGATTATATTTCAATCGACAGGTCAAACCGATGCCAATTCCTCATGACGTCGACGAAAAACGACTCCCGCAGCTTCCGCAAGACCTAGAAGCAAGAGGATCGACTCCGAGGTGGGAGGAGGGCACACCCACATCGGACAGCTCTTCGAAACGTTCATTGAAGTCCCCAAAATCTGCCACCCATATAACACCATTCATCGAGGTGCCAAAAGCACGGCCACCCCCCAGCGCGAGTAGCAGCATCGACGAACACACGCCTCTCACCCCCGTGCGGCGGGTACCTGGCATCCTGATCAACGGCGTCGATCGCGATGAATCACCTCGCATAAGCCGCGTCCTGGACATCATACCAGAGAAACCCTCGTCGCGGCCCTCGTCCATCGGATATGCGCCGTCCACATACTCGACATATTGCTCCGACGAGTCGGGCGTGCGGTATTTCACGCCCAGCACACTCAGCTCCGCTTCAACACCGCGGTCGACGAGCTTCCCCACGCGCCACCCGGCGCGGCGCTCTACGCTGAACCCCCACACCATCGAGCGGCTCCTCAACGCCGGACCGCACAGAAGCAGGTCGATCACAGGCGCGTATCCATCATCGTTGCTGATGGTCAGTGCAGTGGTATTAACGCGCAGTGATTTTTCTCCAGAACGGCTCGATGACAGGTCGCTGCCGCCGACCGGCGAGTCCTCTACTCGGAGTTCGGTGATGATCCAGCAGTTTCCCAGCATCCCATCCCCACCGCCTGTCCATCATGCGTTTTCAATCCAATTCCGCGATCGCTTCAATTCTTCAGTTTCCATGGACGCAAGAAGCTTTACATCTGCTGCGCCCAGCAGCGATATCGAGCTGGACGTGCAGACTATCCCACCGAGCAGTCCAAAATCATTCAACGCGCGGGATATACCAGATGTCCCTCCCCTGCCAGTAGAATTCGACCTGGCCTGATCCCGTATGCATCTGACTGCCCATCTCCTCATCACATTCCCGTTGTTCCCTCTTCACCTTGGTTCTATGTATTCATCATGTATCTATCCGCCGTGCGACGCAAACTCTGCATGTCAGTTTGATTCATCTATCTGTTTTTGTTCTTACATCCCACTTAGCTGCATCGGGCATGCCCACTGTCTTTCCGCCTCCTTGCTTTCATGTTGTAGAATTGCTTGATTGTTTTAGCACATTTACATTTACATCTAGTTTGTAGCTATAGAGTACACGGTAACGAAAAAGGAATCCAGGGAATTCGAAGCGATGCGACGTCCGTGATATGTAAGACAACAACATACGGTAGAGTAGAGTGCGCGTACAGGTAGAATAGTATGGAATATGATACAGGGTGATCCTACAACAGATGAACGAACGCGGTGGGAAGAGAAGCACGAGGTTATTCCTCACAAGGTACACGGCTCCCGGCGCCCGCAGATGCCACAGATGTCCGGGTAAGCCAACGCAAATGCAGGCCCGGACCCAGATGCAGCCGGGCACGCCAACGAAAGTGGGAAAGAGACGTCCGAGATGCGAGTCGGATGTGTAATGGATGTGATGCGATGATGGTGGTGGTGGCTGCAGCAGTTCGAGATTAATTCCGCGATGCGATGGGCGAGCGAGCGTACAAATACAAGCGTGTGCGTCGTGAGGGGGGCGTGGCTGGGCAGAAGGAAAGTGGGCGGCGGCGAGCAGAAGAACGAATGGGAATAAAAAAGCACGGCGACGCGACGTGGTGCGGCGCTGCAAAAAACAAGGGGCTGATGAATAAATGTGATGTGATGCGCAGTGAATGTGTGTGGGCAGAGCGGCGACGGATAGCGGTGGGGCATGATGAAAGCAAGCAAGCGAGGGACTTCAGCGCGCACAGGGCTCGAGCGGGCGATGCGCGATCAGCGCTTCAGCTCGCGTCCGCGGATTTCGACCGGAACATCCCCAACAACGAGCCCGGGTCGGACTTGATCGCGTGGAAGACGCGGATCGTGCGGACATGCGTCAGATCGTCGCGGTGGTACTGCCCGTTGAACGAGTCGGACGCGCCCACGGCCGCGGCGGCGGGCGCTGCTGCGGGTGGCGACCCCGCGGACCGCGAGTGCTTGACGGGGACGACGTCGAACGCGCTGTGTGGCGTGGCGGGCGTCGCGGGGTCGTCCTCGTACGGGTCCGGGATGTCCGCCGGCCAGTTGAGGCGCGCGCGCCGGAAGCTGCGAAGTGTCATCAGCATCACGCACTCGTAGTCGCACAGCACCACACCGCAGCGCAGGGCGACTCACCACTCATAGTCCCACACGATATCGTCAAACTCGCCCGCGGGCACCTCGCGCGCGCCGTCCTTGTCGCGGTGCAGCGCGACGAACTCCGCGAGCGCCGCGCGGCACCCGAGCAGCATATGTATATTCTTGCACGCGTGCATCTCGAGCTCCGCGGGCGGCAGCGCGATGTACGTCGCGGGCCACACGAGCAGCCCGGGCGCCTGCGTCGTGCGCGCGCGCCGGCGGGGCACCTTCGGCGGCCTCTCGACCTGCGCCGGCGCGATCGCGCTGCCGTCGTTCGGGCCGTACGCGATGCCCAGCCGCTCGGCCGCCTTGGGCGTGAGGATCGGCGGGGTCGTCCCGGGCGACGTCGAGAACGGCGGCCCGCTGGGCGGTATCGAGAGGAGGGACAGCCGGCGGGGCACGCGCCGATCGTGCACGGTTGCGCTGAGCTCGGGCTTGAGCCCTGCGCGCTGGGGCCCTTTGCCAGCCGGAGGCCCGGTTGGGGTGCTTGGGAGGATGAGTCCGAGGCGCGACGCTGCCTTGGCGTTCATCGATGCGGGCAGAGCCGACACCTGCGCTGGGATTACCAAGCTCAATTCGCTCGAGCTGCGACCAAGATGGTCCCCGTCGCCAGACGTCCTCGGCTCCTTGTCGTCTCTCCTTTTCCTGCCCTTCTCTCGGTCGCCGCCCATCCACTGCTTCTTGAGAAGTTGGGGACTCAACACAGCATCGTCTGGTTCGCCAATGGGCGAGTCCACCGGCGCAAGCTTGATGTGAAAACTGAACTTCTTCCCCGCCGAGTCCTTGCCAAATATGTTCTGCAAGTACTTGACAATGCGGTCCGCAGGCCGGTAGGAGATCCCGTACTGGCGCCGCAGCATCAGCCGGAACACCTTCTCGAGGTCGCGCGAGGCGTGCGCCTGCCGCTGCAGCGCCAAGAGCCGCGCCTGTGAGGCGTACCTCCGGCCCGACGGGACGACGTATTTGTGCTTCTGGTGTACAGCCCGCGGAGCTAGGTCGGCGAGCCGCCCCTGCGCATCGAGCGGGCGCACGGTCGGCGATTCGGTCAATTGCGACGCTTTGCCGTCGAAGGAGGGCGGCCGCGAGTTGTCGCTGACGAGCGTCGAGTCTGTCTCGGCCGATTCGTGGCCTTGGAGCGTCTCGCCATCGAGACCTTCCCGCTCATCTTCGTCAAGCTCGTCTTCGTCAAGGTCCAAAGACGAAGCAGAGCCGCCCTTGCCTATGGGCTCGGGTGTTGGTAGCTTGGCGTAGGGAAAGTGGATCTGGTCGTCGATAATTTCTACTCTACCGCCCGGTGTAAGAACACGCCGAATCTCATCTAGTAATTGGGTCCACAGGTCCTTGGGGATGCAAAGCGCAAGGTTAGCCATGCGCACGAATTCAAAAGACTTTGAAGGAAATGGCAATTTCTTGTCGAGGCTATCGAGATGTCAGAGCAGAACATAATTTGGAGATGGAAACTCACAAATTGCCCTGCTTGAACCACGCATTCTCTGTTGTCTCAAATGCCGGAAGTGTAATATCGACAATGTCCAGGCCGGTGATTTGGCTCTGCCTCCACAGGTTTGCGGCATGGAGGACCCAGTGGCCCTGGCCACAGCCAAGGTCCAAGACGGTGGCCGGTGGCCGCTTGCCAAAATCGTGGAACGCTGGCCGACCGTCGCTGAGGTGGCGCAGCAGCAAATCCGTATGGTAGTCGCTACAAACAGGCGTCAGTCATCAAAGGACGGCAAATATATGCGGCGGATACGCACTTGTCTAGCAGGATAGGGTCATACGCCTGCATGTAGGGTACATGCTCGTGGTACGGATGGAGGGTCATGTTATGGCGCTTGGACCATATGTGCTTGGGCAGGAATATGCCGGGGATGTCAGGATCGCTGGCGGAGGGCACGGCTTTATTTGCGGGGGATGTCTTGTTTCCATTGTCTGGGGTGGGCAGCGGCGGCGGGCTTACATGATTAGCCACGAGGGGCGATCGTCGTAGGCCCGTATTGGGCTCGCCATTGCCCGATCCGACCGTTGGGGCGTCGGAGGATGTAGTGAAGAGGGAGACCATCGAGCGCTTCTTCTTCATGTGGGCGGCGGCGGGCGACGGGCGCGTCGTGCCCGAGGAGGTGGATGGGGCGTCGTCGTCGAGGAGCGGGCTGCGCCTGGTCTTGAAGCGGAGCGACGCGGGCATCCTGGCGCTGGGGAAGCGCGGCGACGACGCCGCCTCTTTGGTGGTCTTGAATTTGTCCTTGCTGCCGGCGAGGGCGATGCCCATGTTGCTGAGGGCCTGCATGGCGCCGACGGACGAGGAGCGCTTGAGGCGCGTGGGCTTGGGTGGTTGGGCGTCGGTGTACGGCGCCTCGGCGAAGAGGGTGGAGAAGGGGCGGTAGTGGCTCTGAACGCGCGGCTGGGGCGACGGAAAACGACGCTGCACTGGGGTGGGGGAGTCTGGAAAGTAGTCGCGCTCTTCGGGCTGAAGCTGGGAGGCGGCCAGGCGGGCAGCCATGGCTGGTTTGAAAGAGGCCTGTGGCAAAGTGGGCCAGGACTGTCTTTGTTGAGCCACGAGCAGTGGCAAAGTAGGTGCGTGAGACCGGAGTATGTACTGATAAAAGTTGGCAGATATCCGCCCGCCCTTCTTCCCCTTTTGGCCCCTCCTTTCTCCCGGCCCGCCGTGCTATGTCCAGACTCCCAACTAATTGCTCTGACTCTTAGCGACGCGTAGCACATTCCGAACGCTCTCGATAATCATGTATGCATTCCACCCAGCTAAGAATACACGCAACACCCCGATGTGTCATGCCAATCAATCATCGTCCTTCTTCGGCGGCGGCCCACACGGCTGCAGCATCCGCTGAGGTGCACATACATGGAACAGCGTCAGCCAGCGATACCCCCGGGCCACCCGCGCACGCACCTCCGTCATCTCGAACTTCACGCGCCCCATCGACTCCCCGTCCGCAATCGCCAGGTAGGACGTCAGCGTGGGGTGCCCCACGATCGACGAAAGCGTGTCGCGGTGCTGGTGCGCAAGCCACTCACTGCGGAGCGCGTATCTTTAGCCCCCCAACGTGCCCCGGTGAAAGAGACGCCGCTTACTACTTCGACAGGTCGGCATGCCCTGCGCGGTGGGTGTAAGCATGCGCACACAGCGAGAAACCACGGGGCTACGCACCAGTCCCCGTGTACCGTGCATGCACTGCCCGCAACCGTCAGCGCACCGCACCACCACCGCGTACCCAGGACGACTCACAGTGCTCCAGCTGCGTGTTCGCGGTGTACCTGAGCTCAGACGACTGTCAGCGCGCACAGCGCTCGTTAGTCATACGCGCCACTTAGAAACGGGGTGACGGACCATGACAAGGGGCGTGTTGACTGCTGTGTGCCACAGCCGCCGAAATTCTCTGCGGCGCTTTCCTTTTCGGGACACCCCCCCTTTCCCCCACCCATGGCCACCGACACCGCGAAAGTCGCGGCGAAGCTCGCCGCGCTCACCGCCTCCTTCGCCGACCTCGAGGCGCTGCTCGACCCGCTCCTCGCCGACCCGCTCCCCGAGACCCTCCTCGCCCTCGAGCCGCTCCAGCAGGCCAAGCTCCAGACCGTCCTGCCGTACATCGTGTACGACCTCATCTTCAGTGCGTCCTCCCCCCCACCCCGCCCCGCCGGGCGCTGACACCGCCCAGTCTACCTCAAGTCGCGCGGCATCGACCCGAAGACGCACCCCGTCATCGGCGAGCTCGTGCGTCCTTCCCCGCCGCGCGCGCGCGGCACCCTGCTAACCACCACCCGCGCAGGACCGCATCCGGCAGTACTTTGACAAGATCTCAAACGCCGAGAACCCCCCAGCCAGTGCGTCCTCCCTCCCCCCCAACCACACTGCACTAACCCACACCACCCGCAGAGCGCGCCGAGCTCGACAAGGCCGCCGCGGGGCGCTTCATCAAGCACGCCATCGCGCAGGCGCAGTGGAAGAAGACCGCCGCCGAGACGATGCAGGAGGACGCGCCCAGCGCGGGCTCGAGCGCCCCCCGCGCGCCCGCAAAAGTGACGCAGAAGATGCGCGAGCGCGCCGAGTACGAGCAGGCGCTCAGGGACGACGACGCGGCGGACAGCGCGGACGAGGCGCTCGAGGTGTTTGAGGACGCGGACGTCAAGATGGAGGTCGTGGACGATGTGCCTTCGAAGGGCAAGGGTAAGGAGGTGGCCCCCACCGCGGACGAAAATTTGCCAGTGGCCAGGAAACGCCGGAGGCCCGCGGTGGATGTCTTTACTGGTGCGTTTCACCTCGTCTTTTTCAATCTCAAATTTAAAAACTACCCCACAGGCCTCAGTGAAGAACCCTCTACAGATACTGCTAAAAAGTCAAAGGCCTCGAGCCCATCGCCGCCAACAATCCCACAATCGACCCCATCGTCAAAATCCGGCGCATCGACGCCTCCCATCTCGGAAAAATCGAAAACCAGCAGTAAAAAGACCAAGAAAAAAAGTAAAAAGTAGACATATCGTCTTGGCATTCACATGTATACATACAGCCCACTATTTGGCGTGGCTACCTCATCTATCTAATTGGAAGTATAAGTCAACGGAAGGTTTCTGGGGGAAATAATACTACAAAAGGGTTGGGAGGACTTCTTCCTGGTGTTCGGGAAGGTCAAGTAAGAAATGAGAACCAAGGTAAACAAAACACATAAAACTGTTTGTGATGATATAAAATGGTGAAAGATACAGTTACGACTTTACGATCGTTATGACGGAGCGATAGGAAAATAGGTACAAGGTCAAATACAAAAAATATACAACAAATATAACAACGGTAATTTACAAAACACAGGTAGGGAACGACACTTGTACAGAAATCCGAAGATAAGAGGCAGTCATGAATGATGGTCGTGATAGTATGGACGAATGGAAGAAAGTCGAAGTCGAGAATTGGTGAAGAAAGGAACCTACATCTACATCGCGCGGCAGCCCTCATTGTTCAGCTCCGGAAGCATAGGCGGCGAGTTGCGCCCGCGCCCAATCGCATTCGCCGCCGCCCGCCGTCCGCTGGGCGACCACCACCGCGCCGAGCGCCCAGACACCGGCGCGCCCCGCTCGCCCCCCGCATCCATCGACGCATCGCTCGCCGAGCGGCGCGACACAAGCTTGCGGCGCCCTTCCTTCGCCGCCTGCACCGCGCTCACCGTCTGCCACGAGTAGAACGACTTGAGCACCACGCGCGCCGGGTCGCACTCGTCCTGCCCGAGCCGCAGGTCCTCCTCGTTGTCGTCGCGCGCGTCGAGGTACATCAGCTTGCGCGCGTCGTACGCGCGCCACCCAAGCCGCGGGCGTGTCTGCGGCGACAGCTCCTTGACCACGCTCTCTGTGATCCCGCGGCAGTCGATCGCGACGACCTTCGCATTTGCAATCTTGCGCTGCCGGCTGAGCTTGACGAACTCGCGCAGGGTGTCCGCGCCGAGACGCGTGTTGTCCGCTTCGAGGACTCTAAGGCGGGGGCAGTTCCGCATGAGGTAGACCAGGGCGTCTTCGCTGACGTTGGAGGCGAAGGAGATGTTCAGATATTCCAGAGCATGGCCTGCTTGCTTTGGAGTGGAAGTGCCGGCAACGGTACCGGACGCCGGGGCAGAGGGTGGGACGAGGGGAGTCAGTTCTGAAATAAGGAAATCCGTAATTTGGATCGCATCTTCGAGGTCCAGGCGACGGATGTTCGGAGTCGTTCCCAACAAACGGGCAATGCCCTCGTCCTTCAATTCTGCCCCAATCCCAGCCAACTCCAAGAATTCAAGGTCCGGTAAAGAGTGGGCCAGATTAGAGCATGCCATGTCGGTGAGGAGATAGCAAGACGATAGCACCAAATGGCGCATCTTTGTGACGCGCCTCCTGTACTTGCCGGACTCATTCGCCTCGCGCCCGAGGTCGCGCGCAGAAACCACGACTGTGTGCGGAGCATACGGATCGACCATGAGGGAATCACAGGCAACGAACGCCTCCAACGCCGAGTTGTGGAGTTGACGAGCATAACTGAGGTCCAAGACTTCGAGGTAGGGCATGGCCCGCCCCAATGCCTGCATCACAGAATCAATCATGTACTTGAGGCCTGAAATACGAAGTTCCTTCATAGGCATGTGCCACTTTCCCGCAACTGCAGGAGCAACCAACGAGGAAATACCATAGCCATCGACGTTAGGGCACCGGCTTAGATTGAGCGAAGTCAGATTATGCAAATGTTTGGCGATGATTTCGCAAGTAGTGTTGGTTGCTGTGGCTAGACCTTTGAGGCAAAGAACTCGTAGATTTTTCGACAGAACCAGAAGATTGTGAATGGATCGCGTAGTCAGATATGTACACCCTTGGAAATTGACGCTCGTTAATTGGGTGTATGTAGAGGACGTTGCCATCGTGAGACAAAGACTATTGGTGATGTCAGACATGGCGTCGGGAAGCAGTTGGACATGCCCGGACAAGTTGAGGCGTCGGACAAATGACCCAGCAACTTTCACTAGTCGAGTCAGGATAGAGGGAGGCAGTCCCGGGAAAGAGCGGAAGTCGAGATCAATCCATAGTTCACCGTCGAAGACGAGGGCTTGCCATGCCTTGGAGACCTATTCCCATACAGGACAATAAATCAGTAAATTATCAGGCGTATATGCGCTCGGAGGCATACTCTGCTCAATTTGAACAGCTCTCTGATTCCTTTATCCCTGCCAACCCACCGGCCCTTGGATGACGTCGCTTTGGCCATGGTCAGGCGTCCATCGGCGATTGAACGTACAAGGTCCTGCTCATGTAACTCAACGAGCGCCGCCAGGATACGCAAGCGAAGCTCCCTCGGAAGAACACGATCGAAGTAATTTATAACCACGATAGGAATGGGTTGGAAGATGTCCGACGACGCAATCGGCACGTAGTCGAGCGCAGAGATGGGGTAGGGGGAGGATTTGGAGCGCGCCTTGCCTTTCAGTGTGCCAATAGCATGGGCGGACGTTGCTGTATGAGCCGCAATCTGAGGGCTCAGGGCGAGCGGTTTCGCGACCGTGTACCAGGCAGGGAGATACGCCCTTGAATCCGCTCCGACGCTTATTAAATCCGGCCTCACCGCGGAGGGTCCAGGAAATCTGTTAATAGAGTCTAGAAAGTGAGAGTCGATATTGTCCTTTTTGTCAAGGAGCTGGCGTGAGATATTGCTGGGTGAACGGGATGGTCCAAACGTAACTTGTGGGCTGACCGTGGTTGATACAATGTTGGGAGTAGAAGATAAATCTTGAGAAAGAGAGGAAAGAGACCGGCTGCGCGTAACATGCGAATGTGATACAGGTTGTGAGTGATCCGTGGAAGAAATAGAATTAGACAGAGGAAAATGTGGTAACCGGTCGGCGCTGTTTTCTCGGGTAGGTGAAGGTCGCACTGAAGGCAGGTTGACTGTCGGCGATGGAGGACTGAACAACGCCCCATATGACGACGGCCCCGCAGACGGGGAAATGATCTGAGCGTAATCCAACTGCATTATAGAGAACGTGAGGGGAGGAAGCATGGGGACCGATTCCCTCTCTTTTCCCTTGACTGAAGAGGGCACCACGATGGGCGGAAAATCGCCTTCTGGAGATTCCATGCCTTCCATACTGTCGATTGAGAGGCTGCAATGGCGAAACCTATCTTCAAAGCTAGAGGAGGAACCCGATGAAATGGGGCTGAAAGCCATGGACGAGCTTTGGAAATCCCGGAAACTAGGCGTCGCATTGACACTCGCAGGAGATGCGTCGAAAAGATCGTAAATTGTAATCGAATCTCGCATCGGCATGGGCATTGTTGACCTAGCCTTGCCCTTTCCCACTGACTCGCTCGGACTGGGCATTTCCGACTCCCCAGACGGATCGGGGGATGGTATTGGCTTTGGAAGTGCTACAGTGGAAATGGTACAGGTTCCGACGCTCGACGAGGCGACCATTGACTGTTCATCGAATGGGTCGAATTGAAAGAGTGGCTCTTCGTTATCGATGTCATGAGGAGACCTCATGTTGGGGGACCGTCAAGCAGCAAGCGGGAGATGAAGATTGTCGGGGTAGATAGGAAATATATGGCGAGAATGAAACCGATAAGACACGATTCACATCCTCAAGTGACCGAGAGAGGATGGCTCTTGCACACTGCAGGCGGCATACGGGCACGCAGTGACGCATCGAGGCACGAGATCAGATCAGGATCATTCCGTACCCCGCAAGCGGCGCGCCAGCACCCCGCGCGCTCCCTGCCAGCTGGCATACGAGTTCAAGGGTATGCGTATTGGACTGCAGAAAACCAACTATGTATCGTACGTATATATGTAATAAAAATGCAAACACTAAGACAGCAACCCGCAAAATCGGGGAACAAAACGACAGCAAAACTACACCCAAACCAATAGCTACACAACCGAGTAAGATAAGCAGGGATGCATGATGCATAGACTTGTGAATATGATTATATGGAAACAAGGGGGAAAGTGGGGGAAGGCTGATATCTAAACAACGGGCGATCGATGGCGCACTCTTTAGGCTGCCTTGGGGTTCTCTTTGGAAGTTTTCCAGTTGGTAGTAGCCAACTTGAACCTAAGAAAGTTATCAGACGCCGCTCGCCACAACTTGGCGCGGGTACGCACCTGTCTTTGTGCTGCATATCAGGCTCCGTCTCCTTAAGACGCGCCATCTCGCTTTGCTGCGCGATAAGACGGGACCAATTGAGAAAATCGGAATTTTTGGGGGGATGGGAGAAACACACCATGAATTTATTAAACGCTGACAACTTCTTTTTGGCACCACCTCCGCCCGTGGACTTGACTGAACAAAATGCCGCTGAGAATGATGATGATGGACAAGATAAAAATAACCTACCCTTCTTGGCTGGCTTTTCAGCAGCGGAAGCCTTGTTGGATGCAGCGCGGGGAGCCATGAGCGGTTGAGATTATAAACCGGTGAAGTTGAGTGCAAAAAAGAGAGGGCGGGTGCGATTTTCAGGAGGGTCAGAAAGGAGGGAATCTGTCTCAGGGAAAAGGAGAAATGAGCATCGGAATGAAACAAAAAACGAGGCTGAAAAATGCTTACAAGGGGCCAGCAGATGTAGCAAGGTTTAAAAGTGGGCGCAGGGAAAAAGGTTCAAAGATGCATTTTGGTTCAGGTTGACGGAACTTATACGAGAGCATTCAAATGACAGGACTTCGATCGTCTATCTGAGACCCCGGGCACCCCCCGCATCTCGCTCTCTGCCGGCCCCAACAAGGTTTCCCTTCAGTGCGCGATGCATCCAGCCACGATGTCACCATCATGCATTGCACTTTGTCCATCGGGGTATGTAGACTGCACACGTTTGGCCGCGAAATCCCAGTTATCAATCCATACCGAGTGGCAGGGGTAATCCGTTTAGTCACCCGGTCCAGAGCCGAACCAAAGCCCTTGATCATGCTGTATTGTCGCCTCCCTTTCGAATTACAAAATAGCCTATAATATTGACTCAGTCGGGATGACTTCTGAACTCGATTCGCGGTTGTTCGACATGTCCTCGCCTCTCGGTGCCCCAATCCCATCCCGAGGGTGACGGGGGTACCGCGGCCTACGGAGTGGACGGGCAAACAACAAACAAACGCGTCGCGTAACTCGATCAGGAACGTTGTTTGAACTTGATCATTCATCCTTCTAAACACAGAACAGTTCGCCCAAGCCATGTGCTCGTGCTTGTGAAAGTGTTCTGAGAAGCCGTACTGTGCGTGGATTCCCTACACATTGGCCGATATGCCTTTGGAACCTGTCGACGAGATGCCAGCAATGCCATCTATGATACTCGCTCCGCTAATGATGCCAGTAGTTGCAATTAAAAAATTGCGGCCTGGCCGTTGATAATTGAGCAAGATCCACTGATATCAGGAAGAAATAATAACTTGCCCTTGTTCTGACGTCCCACCCATCGAAGAGCTGCAATCTCAGTATAAGTGCAGCCACCTAAAAAGAACACGACGGTAGTTGTCTCTGCAGCCATGCATCCTTGTAATTAGTCTCAATCAAGATACTGACCTGCTAATACTCACCCATCGAGGGGGAAGGTGCCACTTTGTTCGAGACCTTCTGGAGTATTTCCACTGTTCGTCCCGGGATTATGGAAATGACATCCTCGAACCCTTTCCAGCCGACAATAGGATGTGCCTGCACTTTGCCTATAGATATCTTCCTCTGGTTCGCTGCGTTGCTCGCATCGCCGCTGACCTTCTCTTTCTCGGCCGGATTGCTGATGACACCGCCTTTCTGCGCGATACATTGGACAAGTCGAACGCTAATAGGCGCATATCCAGAATATACAAAGCTGATATCGTTCTCGATCTCGTCCAAGGCTTCTGGGTTATCGTCGATAAGAAGGCGCAGCGATTTCCGAAGTTGTATAAAAGGAAACTTTAATCCAGCCACAATTGACGGCGTGGAAGGGGGTAGGGGATTCGGCAACAATACAGCAAGTGATGGAGCGGATAAAGAAAGCAGTAACGGCAGATATTCGTATCCGTAGGCCTGGGCAAGGCAAGTATAAGTAACTGATATCGTCATAAGGAGAAAACTTGACATACTTGCAAAATCTCACGCTTAATATTTTCCAGGTTCTTGGCCTTGACGCCGCCCCCTGTTAAGCTTGCAAGACATAAAAGGCGAAGAACTATTTGCATCTCGGCACCTTGCGCTATCAAATCCTCAATGGCATTCAATTGTGCGGTAACCTCATAAGATGCGAGCAAGTCTGAGCATGCGGTCAACACAGCTTCACAAAGATTAATATGAGATTACTTTGTTGAATTTCTAAGGACTTGTTAAAAATATCCGTTCTTGTCAACGGAACTATCATCTCGGAGAGAGCAGTGTCTGTCCACTTCGATAAGAATTTATTTCAAGAAAAATAACGCGTCGACTCACGAAGTCGGAGTGCTTGATGCTCAGTCTGCAAACCACCTAATTTCCCCACAAAATCTCTCAACTGAGCGACTGTCTTCGTTTGAAGATTTGTCTTGAATGGTAGGATGATGAATTATGAGTAATGGTCGGAGGGTTGGAAATTTTCACGCAGCAGACCTTGTAATCCTCATCTAATCTTCGCGCGACTTTGTTGAGTTTCTTTCCAACAGAGGAGAAATTGAGATCTCTCAGTTCGGCAAAGAGTGGGTCCGTGGTAGTTGTCAAATGATGCTTTTTCTTCGTTTCTTTCTTCACCGGGACTACTGGGACAGTACTTGTACCTGCTACCGGAGAAGAACTGCTTGAAGGATTAGAAGGTCCGGCCGTTGGCGGGGTCAAGAGAGATACAGGAAGTTCAACATGTGCTTGGATTATAGTTAATCTCTTGAGAGTTTGAGAATAGCGAAAGCTCACAGTTTTTGATACCGACGAGTTCATCCACGAGACCTTCGTATGTTAGTTGTGTAAGAAAAGGCGTTATCATATCAACCCGGCGATCTAGAATGATCAGGGAATCAATTTTAGGTGAGCCCGACAGTGGCTCTTCGCGTGTGTTGTTCGCTGCTTTTGGACTTTGGCGTGTCAGAAGAGTCGCCAGCCGCTAAAGTCTCGTTTTTAGCCCGCAATTCCTGGCTTGATTTGGTACTAGAGCTTGCCTGAGCGTAGTCGCCTTTGCCTATGATCTGTGGGAAGGGGCCATACAATTTCTGTATCGCGAGGAGAGCTTGTGCAGAATCGAATATAACGGTCTCGTCCCCATCCTAGAAGACACATGCATGAGTCACCCAGCTAGCTAGAAAGGGCATATATCCTCACTCACCACCCACAATTCGCGCAATGCATTCTCGTGCTCCAGAGATATCACGTCTTCCGCAATTGGTATAAATTGCAGGTTGTATGATGCAATTGTAACGTCCCCAAGAACACCCTCTTCTTCTAATATTCGAGAAACCAAGGTCGATATACGTGGAACCAGCAATATCGTATAATTGTGTTTCCTCGACTCCTTAGCGTGTCTTTTGATGTGATCTTGAGTCGTGTCAGGCAGCGTATAATGTTTTGACATGAGAACTAACCAGCAATAATTTTTACATAGCTAATCCGCGGCCTACAGATATACACAATATTCGGGGTAGAAGACGTTAGGGGCCCTGGCTCTAACCAGAACATCTTGTCCACGCCATGGTGCTGAACTTCATCTTCAGCAAAAGAAGTGAACCACATGATTATGGAGACTAGCCTTCAGCAATGACACCTCCGTGACAAGGCCAAGCGGGCCTGCGAGAGAGGCATCCAGAACGAGAGTCTTTGCGCCATTCACCTGGAGCCGAATCCCATATTCAGTAGCGTTCGTTGAAAATAGATAACAATGAGACTGACAGAATTCAACGCGTCGATGAGATCCTTCTTCGCTATTTCCTTGAGAATATTCACATCCAATTGTACGTCCACATCTGCACCCGAGGTGGGGTGGTCTCCGGACGGCATGAAATTCGGAAGTTAGTTGCAGCCGCAAAGACAGGGTAAAGGTACAACAAGTAAGCAAGGTAGGACAAGGCCAATGACGATGTAATTTATGGGGAAGGCTTGTGTTTGGTGCTTGGACGGCCGGAGCGGCCCGCGTTTTAAGCATGCGGACAGGGGCTACTCTGTCCTGCACCCAGATGCATAACTGCTTTCACGAAGTCAGACTGTATTGGTCAAAATAATTACAGTACAATATTTATCTAGTTCCCATTCTGTTGCCCAATTTACGTATACCTATGATTTACACGACATATATGAGGTTGCACATGGTTGTGATTAGCAAGTCCAATGCTTGAATGCCCTGGAAATGAATTCAAGAGCAAGAGTGCCGAGAATCATTCTTCCTTCCCATCCACAATGTTTAGATAGAGTTTCGGCGAGCACTTCTTCCTTTCTTTTTCCCCCCTACTTGCCCATCTTTGCTATCAATCATTGCAGAAGGGAGGCGACCGTCCGTTTCCAGCTTGTCCAGAATATCGATGGCCCCATGATAACCTTTCTTTAAGAGCTCGTCAAATTTACCGAACTGCATCGTCCCGTAGTCTTGCACCGGCATCGGTAGATAAAGACAGTTCTTGGCAACTTTGGCTTGCTCCAGTGTATTCACACTAGACACACTACAAATCGGCGTCAATTCGGCATCCTTGTGGTCGCAAAGTCAGCTTACTATGCCAGGCGACTCTGAATTTCCGTGATGGCGGGGATATTTCTAGCATTTGAGAATGGATTCCATCTGTTTATAAGAAGCCACCATCCCGAAATCGTATCGCCAAAGTTTCTCGGCGAGTTGTCATCGATCTTTGTGAGAGGAACAAAGTGAGAGGAACAAAGTGAGACGGCCATCAGTCTGGAAGAGAAAATAGGATCTTACAGAGCCAACATCAGACGCAAAGATAGTGCTCGCACCCATGGATGCCATAGCTGCTACCTATAAACATGATATAGTTAGAACCGTGGAACGAAGACAAAGGGGAACGACCGACTGGTAAGTTATCGACTAATCAGACATCAGCTATTATCAACGGAACAGCTTGTGGGGACTTACTGTAGCCACCATCCACCAAGAGACTGCCATTATCACATAAAGGAGGCAGAAGGCCAACCAAAGTCATAGAAGCACCTGGTGCGAATAGCTTTATGAGAGTGCCTTATCGTAGTAAGAAAGTCATATTTACGGATAAAGCGCCAGGCATAGCCGGTTTCGTGTATTTCCATCCGAGATGTCATGATGTTTGTTGTATTGCAAAAGTATGGGAGCCACATGTCTTCGATATGAAGGTCGTAGAAAGCCTGTTTATAAGCCTTAGAATGCTTTCTAAGAAAGAATTAGGAGCACAAACTTTGTAAAGAGACCTGTTGAATTCGTGTCCCTGGACAAAAATCAAAACGGAAGACTGAAGTAAGCAATTTGAGGACTAACTGTTGTATATGCAACAATAGGGTAGGTCACATCAGAAAGTATCCTCCAGATGTTACCCATTCTTCCGCTGAATTGTTTGGCTCGAGCAGTACTTGAAATCAAGTCCCCCTCACGGGCATACAGTCCTCCAATAAATGCTCCAATACTGGTACCTGCCTCAAAGGGTTAGTTTCCTTCAAGATATATTAGAAAAAGACTAGACGAACCAGCGATATGATCAATTGGTATTCCATATTCTTCCATGGCACGAATGACACCCTAAACACACTGCTCGGTCAAACCCAATGCGCTAGATATATATGCAAACAAACCAGATGAGCAATCCCGCGGGCTCCACCCCCTCCAAGAACCAGACCAATGGATCTGCCACATATACGCCTCGCCAATCGGGAAAAATCGTTGATATGAGGCAACCGCTGTGGTCGAATGTCGGCGGGGCCTCGCCGGTATTTCTGAATCTCGATCTGCACTTTCTCCTTTAAGTTTTTCAGTGCTATCACAGCGTCTGGATCTTTAGGAAGAGTGGATTTGGTTATTGGTACAACCAGTCCCTGATTCTGGTTATTAGCACTGATGCTGAATTTCAACAACAAGAAGTACTGACAGGCAGTTCAACATGGATATGCTGATGGATCCATGGCCGATTCTGGAACTTATGTCAGATACAAGCATGCCGCAAATTGAGTAAAATTTGACCTTGAGCCACAAACGTGTTGTTCCAGGAGTCACAGATCTATCTGGATGGAGGAGAACAAGCTCCTTCCGAGCGGTGGTCTTCATCGAGAGAAGGAGCCGTTCGTACTCTCCGATGGATGGGTCATCTCCCATACCGACAATCATGACGCAATCTGCTTGCCGGATGCAAGTCTGTGTCCATGGGCTGTTGACCGGGGAATCAGCCACGTAGAGGACGGTATGGAACCGTTGCTCTTGATCAGCAAGCCACCCTGCAGACTATGGGTGATTGTATAAGTCAAATTAATATGAAAGGGGGCTGATTTCAACGGACTTTTAGTTTTCCCATTCTGGTGAATGCATGTCGTCCAAGGTGGTTTGCGATTATTGCTTGATTCAAGTAGGAAGTGGAGGCACCTATTCCTTCCAATGCAGCCTGAAGCTTCTTTGCAAAAGCCTCAACTGGCACGTTGCGAGATACAGGCAATACAGTCACGGTCTTCAGGTTAGTATTGTTGTGCCCGAGTTCAGCACCAGATATCCCAGCCTTCCTTTGTTGGCCAGTGGACGTATTATCCACTTCATCTCGTACCCGGGAAGCAATCATGCGCAGCAACCTATATCAAAGAAATTATAGAAATGGTTTGAAGCAACACAATAAATATGCAACGAACTGTGCGGTTGTCTGAGGGTTTCTAGTGACACAATAGCAGTGATTAGTAGAGTTTTCAGGTTAACAAGCAGGAGGTAAATTTACCTTGCAGATATAGCGTTGAACAAAGTCTGTGGCATTCTGATCAATTCCGTGTCACGAATAGCATGCACAGTGCTTCTTCTCGGGGAGCTAGTGATTACGTCCAGTTCACCGACCGTATCGCCCTGACCGTACTCTCCGACTATCGAGACTTTGCCGTTCTCTGACTCAGTAATCGCTCGCAAACGTCCATTGATGACAATATAGAAGCTATCGCTAATGTCTTCAGGACGCCAAAGAACCTGTCCGGCGTTGACTTGCATCCAATCCAATGAAGCGTCGATATGCAATACTGTATGACACATTAATATGTTACTATAGAGAGCGGTGCGAACCACATACTGAGCGGGGACAGTAGGGATATTAAACGTTTCGCCAAAGTCAGCAGCACAATGGGTCGCTTTTCCAGAATACGCTCAAGGGCATGCAAAGGTAGGAAACCAACATATGTATCGGTTTTGGCTTTGATGTCGACGTATGACGCAGTATTTGAAAGTGAGGCTACAAAATGCGCCTATGAGTATAGTATATAAACCGCTCAGAAATAGTACAAACCCAAATATCCAGCGATGCCGCCAGGTTTGACAGTGAATAGTAATTTTTGTTCTTCTACTTTCTTCGCAGTAGGGTTCGGTGGCGACCTCCAAGGCTCCGAGGCGTCTGAATCAGGTGGAGAACGAGTATTTTTAGACGGTACATGAGGGTCTTTACTGGTATCTTTCTCTGGTAACAAAATATCAAGGAAACCTTCAATAACGTAGAATAAACCTGTATTTTAAAACAATTCAATTGAGTATTGTAAATTGTAGAACAAGTTGGCGTTCATACCTGTATTGACCTCTCCTGCCTTTGCAAGAGTGGTTCCAGCGGCGTAAAACAAGATTTCAACCTCGTTGTCAAGTCCACTGAGATTGTTGCTCATTGATGCGGTAGATGCGCCGGCAGTGCTTGATGCGTCGTCACCGATATCCAGTAAAGATAGCGAACCAAACGGGGAATTAAAGGCGCTTGTTGTGGTCTTATTGCGGTATTCCGATGGCGGCGATTTAGGCGATTCTGGGTCACCATGACTTAGAGGAGGTTGGAGGAGACCGATAGATTTAGCGATGCATGACATGACCTCCTCTCGAAGATCGAAATCATCTACAGACCATCGAGTTGGCCTTTGGGCCTTCATTTTCTTCCCCTGATCTATGTCGTCTATTGAAGACGAAGGCACTCGAGGGGTATTCGCCACGCTATATGTTCGCGACATGTATCGAGGGTAGTCACTGAAGCTCCCGTGGGCAATGAGTAAATCACCAGCCTGAACCATGTGTCGCGAAGAATTGATCGAACTAGCACGAGACAGACCCTTGTAGAACGAAGGTTTTAAAGGAATGGGATTGTCGCTGATCTTGCCCAGAGAAGCAGTAGAAGAAGAGGCCGAGATGGAGGCCGATTTCGCTGCGGAAATAGGGCTTTGCGTATGTTGTGACTGGGTGAAACTGAAATAGTCGCTATCTGATTCCGAAGTATTAGAGCTGGCGCCGTCGAAACGTTGCCGTAGATATTGTAAGCCACCACCTTCATAGAAAGAGGGTGGAAGAGGGTGACAAGCAATATCGTTAATAGCCTTTTCAGTACGAAGTACTTCAGCGGTCAGTCCGAGGTATTTATGCGCTGCATTAAATGTTACGCGCGAAAATCTGGTGAGAATCACTGCGAAGAGGTTACATCATGATACTACGATAAAGAGAGTAAGTTTACTCACCTTGTACGATGTGGCCGGTCGCTTTGGGAAATTGCTTTGTTAAACGACGGAAAGCTTCGGCCGGGATGACAGCTAGTGTGGTGTCAACTGTAGCGCGCGCAACGACTCCCGATCGGCGCAGCGATTCAGGAGGATCTGTCCGCATCCGGGGCAGCGAAGTTCTCGGCATAATTGGCGTGAATTCATGATCATCGTCGTCCGAAGAGGCACTTCGGGAAGGAGATCGATGTCCAGGGGCATGCACAGTTGACGCTGAGGACGAGACAGAAGACCGACGAGTCCTCTGGGAGGTTTGTGCTCGAAGGTCATATGTGGAAACATCAGAGTTGGCTCGCCGTTGCCGGCTTTGCGGCTTGAGTGTCGACATTCCATCGTCAAAAGGTGGCATATCATCGGAAGAAACATCAGGATATTCATCTTGCCAACTCATTTGGACATCTTCGGTGAATAAACTTAAGATTGTGAAGAGACTAGACAGAGTGCCTCCACTTCCCACTTCGTTGAGGAGTTGATAACCGTTCATGTCTTCATCATCCCATGAACTCTGCTGGACTTCAGGACGATGCCCAGTTTGTGCAAATACCTGTACAGTCCCTTCTACAACGCAATAAAAGCTTTTGTCTTGATCAAGGGATATACTGTCTCCAGCAATCAATCTCCTTGTTTGTAGGTGACGGGCAAGTTCGTGGAACACCTGAAAAGTGGATTAGGCCAGCAAAGGAGATGTCACATAGGGCAGCATACTGGTTTCTCCAGCTACGGGAGGTATTTGTTAATTAAATGCCGTCGAATTAAATAATCTACTCACAAATCCAAAAACCCTGACCGCTTGCAGGAAGTCATCGAGGTAATTATGAAATGTTGGTGGGGGATCTTCGGCCATTCTTTAGACGATGATGACTGCAGAAAGAAAGGAATCCGACATACCACTGTTGACGTTGACGTCAGGATGTAGTTCATTGACATCTGGCTTGACGAGAGGAGGTTCCTTCAGGTCCATATAATCGTTGAGATACTTGAAGCGTATCCAGTAGTTAAGAGTGACCACGGAGAATACGAAAAGAATGGCGAAGTTCCAGAATCCAAGCTACAATAGGATAAATGAACGTTGAACATTCAGGTGGGATCGAGAAGATTTCATTAATACTCACCGTCAAAGTCATCGAATACGACAATATGGAATATACAAATCGTGGAATGGTTATGGTTATGAATGCGACCAGCGATTTCGTCCATGATAGTAGCCACACTTCATTTGATAAGTTATCACTGAGTTTCGAAGGGAATGAATAGCAGGATTCGACTTACATATTACCCAGAAACAAGCCGATACCAACGAGACCAATGGATGGCGATCAATAGTCTCGACTAGGAGGGGATCAACCTCCATGACAAAGTTGAACGGCGGGTTGTGCACAGTGACTGGTGAGTGTACTTAAGTGTTTGCAAGGAACGTAAGCGGAAGGGTATAAGGAGAAGTATGTAAAGTGAACAGGAAGAGGCAGAAGATGTACATTTCTCGGAACTACGGCACTGAGGCACGGTCATTTTACAGCCATGACGTAACTAAAAGTATATTGAGCTTGCACGCCTTTTCCACGCCGTTTAGCTATACATCCTGAGCGGCCTAATAAATGCCTGCTTTAACTCTATTATAATTGGTACTACATGTCTCCGTAAAATATAGCAGGAGCCAAAGTCATGGGCGTTGGAATCCTTTTCACTTCAGTCTTTTCGTATTTATCGAGATTCGACACCACAAGGATAGATCAAGGGCTGATACACGTGTTGCCTCTGCACATCGATGGTGGTTAGCCGACCTACCCACACAAACCCGACGATTATCTCGCATAACTCTCGCATGATCAGAAAGAATGTTCTGTGGAATCCTTTCCAACAGAAGATGTGCTAGACGATCCCGAAGAAACTGTCGAGAGGATCTTGTCGATGTAATTCGCACCACTCCTAAGAAAAATGCGGTCAATGCAGAAGCGAGGCGAGAGATTGAGATAGCGAACCATTTTTGATGAGTGAGGACATCGCAGCCGATTTCTTTTTCTTTGCGCTGAATAAGGTCAACGTATGCCAGCATGCCGTCCTCCTTGAATTTCTGCGAAAGTTCAGCTAATTTGACCAATGTCAGCAACGGATCCGGGAGATAACGATGAACTATGCTACCGGTTGTAACAGCGCCACTATGTAATCCGGCTAGCGAGATAAGCTGGAGGACAAACCTAGCGACTATATAAGAAATACATTGAAACCGGTAACTTGAACGAAGACAACACACCGTTCCTTCGCAAGGTCCCAAATGAAGCTCTTCAAAGCAGCATCTATATTTCTTTCTCGTCAACCTTTCAATTGGAACAGGAAATCATGTTCAAGCGAACCGGAGAATCCATGTTGTGACCAATTGAAACTCGGGCTCAGGTTGTATACAAACCATCTAACAAAAATGATAAATTTGGAGTATCCGGTGCCACTGAATTATAACGTACTTCTCGGGATATGTCTCTCTGATTTTTCTGGAGAAGTATGTGGCTTGCTTAAGGTCCGGAGCCTTAGTTTCGAGCCATAGAAGATCCGCGTATGCGGCGAATGCTTTTGTTCTTTTGATCGCAGCCTCAATAAAGCTTGTCAGCTCACTGAGAAACGCGAATGCATGCTGTTCATTACCTCGACTCCGCCAGTGTAGTGATAATAACCTTCCCGTGTGCGAGGGGCTATAATATAATATAAGTCTGAATCCACGTAGCACAACATGAACGTCTGACCATCCCAATCCCAGAAAACTGGTTCTCCAAGAATATCTGTTGCAACAGTACGCGCAACTGAGTTGGACTTGCCTGACACAGCATCAAGATAGGATTTATATGCGCCGGCCTTGTCGTTGATGCCGGATTTATTAATCGCCTTTTCGACGGCTTGAAAAAAATTGTTAAAGCAGAAGGGTAATGGAAAAGGGGGAAAGCCTGGCTTTACCTTGGTTGAAAGTGCACATTTCATGTGATGAAGTCCATTGCCTTTCAAGTGCATCGACCTCAGCTCCTGCAGCACCGCTGGCCTCGGCGTCAGAAAGAGTTTGCGACAACGAATCTGTGCCCGAAGTAATTGTTCCGACAATAAATTCGTGGTCTGCAACGTCGACATTCGAAGAAATGAGTTTCCCTGATTCCGAGTCCGTTCGTGCAATGAGCAGCATGGTCGATTTCATTAGGTCAAGCTGGAATCGCGCGGAAATCAACCGAGAGATGTGCGTGGATGTAGGTACAAGCACTTTGCCGCCTAGGTGTCCGCACTGTAAAATATAAGCATTGGGCTGTTTGCAAGTGAGATTCGTTAACTACCTTTTTGCCGCCATGAAGTTGATCTTCGAGATGAATTGCCGATGTTCCCTAAATATAACAATGTCAGGTTGTAAGTAAAACAGAAGCCATTAAATACCAACAGATTCCGCAAATAACTTAACAAGCTTCATGACGGCTGAAAGACCACCATGGCTGGATATGGTTAGAAAATACTTGTGCAACAAATCCTTCAAAACTCACCCTGTATCCGCGTCCGCAATAATAGGCCTTAGATAATCAATAAATGGCATCTTAGCCCGTTGCTCCGGGGTACTAGAAGCACGCTCCTCGTAATGTTTCTTGTCATGGAGTTGTTGTGCGCGAAAAATACGATGAACCTGGTTAGGGACAGTGGTATAGGGATAGTCGCTGCAGGAAATGAATGTAGCTTCTATAAACATCCATGATCTGCACTCACCCAAGATCCGGCCCAACTTCGTTATTGCCAGTTGTGAGCACACTCGACGCGGCCCACCCAGAAATGTACACAACTTCTTGATTCTTCGCCATTTGTGTCATTTGTACGGGATCAATTGCGCCCATCGTGTGCACTGGCTTCCCTTCGTTAGCCCGTTCAGTGAGCAGCGCGAACAGTTTGTCGGCTAGTAGCGACGATTGCAAAGGGGTAACTGGAAGTGAGCCTTGCTTCGAAGCCACAGACTCGGGGGTATATGGCCTCTTGATGCCTGCAAATCGTGGTTGGGCGAAGAACTCTGCCATCTCGTTTGTTCGCGCCTCGAACTGCGCGGCTTCTTCATCTAGAGACAGTGGTTGGAGAGGGAGTGCTGGTGTAGACGACATTACTCGCGCGTTCCGGCTTAAGGACGCGATTCCCTGGTTCATTCGTGTGCGTAGCATAGTGGAGGACACAAGCTGGGAAGCGGGGAGGTTTGCGGGGAAGCGGAGGCTCTTTATTACCTTCCTATTCACGTGTGTGTTAACTTACTAAGTTACGGTTAGAGGCGATTCTGCCGACTGAGGGTTGAAGATCTGCCGCCGCGGGGAACTTCAAGTTACTTACAATTTACTTGGAAAGGAAGTTGCACGGACTGACGAACTCTGTGTTATCTATAAGCCGATGGTATTTCAAGTTATCAGTTAGACAGTCTTGCTCAAGTCGACAGGATGTGCAAATTCTTAGTACTTGCGGGCGTGATTCGTGAAGAGCGCGATCCGGCTTGCTGTTCGCGATGATCCGACTCGTCCCGACTAGGCAATGTTGCGCGTGCTTGGCTAGAGCTTCCCTTTGGGTGGCATCACCTGAACATCAACTGAACATCAACTGCAACGTTATTATCTACTTACCACTTGCGAGGTTTTGGCGAGGTTGAGCACTTGCAATTTAGGGCGTCTTCAGCGTTTTTACCCGTCCGATCCAATAATGCCTTCTGCTGGCTCGAGCAAACGCAAGGCCGCGTCGTCAAAGCCTGAGCCATCAACCACCGCTGCTACGAAGCGTGCACGAAAGAACAAAGCACCGGCAGAAATCATTGTTATCGAAGACTCCGACGAAGAAGATGACGAACTGAAGATATTGGCGCAGATCAAGGCCCAGGAGGCCAGCGAAAATCTTGCGAAAGAACTACAAGAGGAATTTGCTGAAGCTGGAGATACTCCTATGGAGGACGATGAGGCGTTGGCGCGACGGCTGGCCGAAGAATGGGCCAAAGAAGAAGACTCAGTGGAAAAGACGACAGCGTCTTCATTACACTCTCGGCTTCTAGATGGCTCGCTATCTAGCATACCGGTTCCGGAAAGAGCCCACTCTCGAGATATTGATGCTGCAACATGCAAAGGAAAGGCGAAAGAGTGCCAAGTTTCCTATACCAAGCCCGACGAAGCTCTAGCTACGTATCGCAGTACATTTACAAAGTCCAGAAAATGCTCAAGCTGCGGCGTCGATGTCAAATCTCCCAGAGGTTGCGTGAGTCGACTGCATTATACGTGCAAGATATCCCGGACAATGAATACTATTAGGTCATGTTTTCGGTTGCCCCAATACCCCCAAGCTTGGTATATCTACTTCACGCACCGTGCAATTCCTGCCGTACCAACCATTGCAGGGGTTGCTTCACCCCGCTTGCTTGCCCACCATCCTGCAAAGGGCCATCGAAAAATTCGAAGTGTGTTGTCTTCACTTGCTGTGCGGAAGTCCGCGCCATCGCAATCTTTGAAACTCTGGGAGGATTTGACCGTCAATATATATCCCAACGCGCTGAATCAGATTCCCGTGCACTACTCATGTCTCAGGCTAAGCCTAGCAGCAAGTCTGTGGGGCCCGGAGGCACTGGCTATGGAACTGATAATTATGGAATTGAAATGTTCCCCAAACAGTATGCCTCTCCTGCTGCTACTCACCCGCGAAGCTCCAGAAAGACCCAACCCAAGACCAAAGCTAGCTCGACAAAAGCATCGACAAACTGGGACAGCGTCGTTCTTCACGCCATCGAGCTACTGATTCAACTCTTACCATCACCTTATACCGAGAATCCACATGGATACGACCTGCTGCCTCATCCGTCCATTGGACATATACTTTCGCTTTCTCAACTCCCGACGCTGTTGGCCACACTATTGCGCAACGATTCCGTGACTGACTGGATAACACGGAAGGAAATATACAACGTAATGTTGTCCCTTTTGCGGTGTATGGCGGGTTGCGAGCTTGCTATACAATGTTTGATTGAACAGCGCCTTGAGATGGCCACCACCTGTGGGCTGGAAAACTGGATATGGGAAGACGGTGAAATAACCTGGAAGACCACGAGCACCGGCGAACTCGAGACCCTCCCTCCCCTATACACTTACTTCAAGAAGCTCACAACACAGTCGGAGGCGTTCCTAGCGGGCGCGACGCAGATGCTTGGTGAGGCAGCTGACGACGAGATCGATGAGACGATGATAGAAGGAACGTCTCTTTGCGGTGATATTATAGCGGCGCGAGACGATTTGGAAAGAGCTATTGCCGTCCTAGGGCAACCTTCTGCCAGTGCCGACCGCGATAATCGGACGGATCAGGCTGAAAATACTACTCACGGCCGTCCGACGAATAATGGGAAAGGGCGCGATCTGTCTGCGGATGTCGACCGGGCGTACGAAGAAGCTTGCGAAAAGTTGTGCTTCAAATATGTATCGCTGACAGAGGACGCCACTGCGGGCGGGGAGGGGCTTCACTATGCCAATTTCAAGTATGCCCCGCTCTTGAATCAGACGCAGAACTCGACCCGCAATCCTAAAGGCCGCCTTCATCTGTTGAAAGAATTGGCGGTGACAGCTACAAGCTTGCCTCCTGGTGTATGGGTCCGCGTTGATGAGGTCCGGAATGACGCCATGTAAGAAAGTCCCGCCTGATCTATAGACCTTCCTTACTCACTTAATTTTGGGCGGTGTAGTAAGATCATGATTGCAGGACCTGAAGGAACACCTTACGCCGGAGGATTGTTCGAATTCGACTGTTACATTCCCCTCGAATATCCGAACACTGCCCCGCAAATGCATCTTAGAACTACTGGAGGAGGAACGGTTAGATTCAACCCGAATCTTTACAACTGTGGCAAAGTTTGTTTGTCACTGCTCGGGACATGGCCCGGTCGGTGAGCTGATTGTGTCCAATATTTTGTGTCAACGTGTTATTAACATTGGTGCACCTGTAGGCCAGAAGAACAATGGTCGCCCAAGTCCACGCTTCTACAAGTGCTTGTTAGCATACAAAGCATGATCCTTATTGATGCACCGTATTACAACGAGTAAGTTCCCCTGCTGCTGATAAAGTTCATGGCCTTTTATATTCCCTCTTTTTCCTTCAGGCCCGGACATGGTCAAGCCAACGTGAAAGCACCTGTTAGTGTCTCGTATAACTATAACATTTCGGCAAAAACAATGGAATGGGCTATTGTCGATTGGCTACAGGACAAGCACTGCAAGGGGATCTGGCAGGTGGGTGTGACGTACAAACACGGTCTGCACGAACCTGATTAATTGGACCGTGCATTTTAGGACGTCATTAAATCACACTTTACTATTCGACACGAAAAGATACGTCAACAGTAAGTCATAATGTCTACACCTCGTGATCTTCATCTCATTTCAATATAAGAATTATTGAATGGTGCAAAGAACCTGTACCTTCCTATCGACAGGCGGAACCCTACTATCAAGCCCCGTCTAGTCGATCTAGCAGCGCAGTTCAGCGCGCTGATCTACTCGCAGAGTTTGATAAGGGCTTTGCGAGAATCGAATCTTGGAAGAGCGACGGAGATGAAGAGGAATAGGATGTAGATTCCTCTAACTCGCTTGCATGCACGTTGTATTCCAGGATCTTTTCCATGACTCATTTTGCGGGCAGCACGCGCCTTGCGGCAGGCGCGAGGAGTCAGATATCGTTTCGGGTTTACAAATTTCAGCCAGAAGAAGATCTGAATAGGCAACAGCATAGCTTTGACTGTCTTTCTAGCTTTACAGCTAGACGCGATCGATGGCAAAGTTTATGAGTTAGAACGAGATTGAAATGTAATGGCGAGAGAATCTGCGCTGACTCTTTTAAAATAGAACCGGATCAAACGAGGAGATCTGAGCGGCAGGACGTCCGTCCCTCCTTATGCATTGCAAACGTCCATTTTTCAGGCTAGGTGCGCCTGAGACGTGCTTAGGGCGCTGGCGGGTAGCGTGGGTGGCCGAACGGAGCTTCAGAGGCTGGTCCCTGGCCATTAGAAGCATAGGAGGCTGAGTTATCCGAATCTGGCGCTGGCGGCCCTTCTTTTTCTCGACCACTCACTTCGCACTCTTCGCAACAAAAAACGCTGCGATGGCGCCGTTCTATTCATATCCAACCCTTTCGTTAAATAACATCCCACCTCCACCCGCTGGAACTGCACGTCACGTCAGGCCAGAGTCATTCTCTCTACTCCGACCCGCGTCCCTCAGGTATGTGGTGTCCGCGGCTTTTATATCTACACCTGTTCACCGCTCGCAGACACCGATGACCACCATGTACGCCTCGAAATCGACCCTCCTACACACAGCGCTTGCCTACACGTCTCCGGAACTCGAGACGATGGACTATGTCATCCACAACGCGTACAGACAGTCGCTTCTAGGGAGCGCTGTGCTGCCAACGGAAATCCTGCTCATTGTTCGCGAATTTCTTCTCCAGACAGTCACTGCACAGCTCATCAACCGCTCAACGCTCGCGCTAGTGGCGTACGAGCAGTCTCTGCGCGACCTCCTATGCCCGGACTGCATCTCATACAACCTCGACATATACGGCCCCGACGTGTGGCAGTGGGACCAGTTCAACGGGGCGTGCGCGTGTATTGAATCCGCAGAAATGCACATCGGTTCTCGAAGTTCCACAGGACGCGTCAAAGAGCCCCATATATCGCCCCAACCGCAATCGGTACCGGGAGGAGGAATTGTGAATCCCAAACAATTCACCGATAGCAGCCACTGGCTCGAATTTTACCTATCACGCGAGGCTGCTCGCCGCGTGCACCCCTACACTCTAGGCGCCGCGGAATCGCGGCCAGCACCTCCTGCCGACATCTGGTACAACGTGTCCGCCATGCTTCGGGATTACGAATGCGAAGCCATTTGGGACCCCGAGGAGGCAGCGCATTCCCGCTCGCACAGCCGCATTGTGCGCCGCCCATTCCATTTCCAACGCGACCTCATCCAGATATCGGCCCTACGTCATACACACGCGCACCTGGCGGGCGCGTTGGACTGGCAGGTGCAGGCTACACTGCAGCGCGCGGTGCGTGAGCTCGGGCTGCTACTCGACTATGCGGAAGAGTACAGCGCGTACGGGCCTCACGTGGTACCCACGACATACACCCTTCGCTGGCCAAGCGCGTCAAACGCGTGCTACCACGGCCAGGACATGGTAGACCTCGCGAAGGCGCTCGCGCGCGTCCTTCTCTCGCTTACGGTGGGCTGCGTGTCCGTCCCCATCACCTTCGCCACGCTTGCGGTCACGCTATTCTGCTTTTACTCGCGCCCAAGGGGCTTTCGCGTGTTCTGATGCAGAAGGGTCACCGACGATCATGATAGAGGATCCAAGCGACGAACTTCGCAGAGAATGCGTACGGCTTCCGTGTCCATGATCTGCAGCTGCGCTTTGCCCTCTCTCGCGCCGCGAGAGCGCCTTCGCTTCAGAGTCCAGAGCCTAGTCTATGTATCACATCATCTTCGCCACCACGACTTGCGTACAATAGACACAACATTTCTATAACTGCAAACCCTGGTGAACCTCGCAACATCCTCTCAATGGAACTCAGAAATGTGCCCGACCGAGCATCAATATTCAATTTAGATCACGGCATAGGTTACATCATTAATCATGGCCATATAGATTAGATCTGCTAGATCGCTTAAATTATGGATGTTACCCCGCATTGGCGACGGTGCACCACACTCTCTTCCGGCTCTGACTCTGCCAACTTCCTCGGACAAAAAAATACACAATGACTGTTCAACGTCCAACGTCCAACGATTGATCCTCGAATCCAAAAAAGTGGGGGAAAGTTCTGATTCCGAATTAGTTGCAAGTGAACACGATTGACATGGCAATTGCGTATTATATTGACAAACATCTAGTCCTACCCGACAAGGATACTTACTCGACACCTTCGAGGTCGGCTGACGCTGGAGTCCTCGATAGCAGGCTCATAAAGTCATACAATCCGTCATACATCACTCGTTCTTTTTCATTGCACCTGATTCGAGTTCATACGCAGATACGCTGAGTGCACTACTCCATTCGTCTGGCTGTGTGAGATACTGCAATTCGAGCTTCTTCGGGGACCAACTAAATGACCTATTAACACCGCACGAATTACCGTCTCCCAGGTCATATGTATGCATGTACACCGCGCAGCATCGCGCAGGCCTGGATGCCAACCAGGCCCGACGCCCCAACAGTCGCGACTCGCGTCTGATATCTACTGCTGCACCCGCTTCGACGTTGCCATGCATCGATTCGCGAACCCCCGCCTGCCTTCCCAGGCGCCCTCAGCGGACGTGCCACACCATTGCACAATTGATTCCGGGGCAGCCGCCAGCGGGAGGCATGGAAGCGCGCGTGTCAGGCGGCCTGGGCCTGCGAACTTGCGAAGGGCGCCTTGACGTGCGTCACTTATCGCTGTGTCCAATTAGTTGTGCGCGGTACTGAGTGCGCATGCTGTCAGCGGCTGTCGGGGCCGTCGCAGCGCGCTGCCTTCTCGGGGTGCGCGCGTTGCGCGACGCGCCTGGTAACCGCGCCGGGCCCAACAGCAGAGCACCGCACGGAGCGCCATCGCGCGCGCGCGCGTATCCTAAGGCGCGTGCGGCGCACGGTCGTGCTATCCAATGCCCATCATCCGTCCTCATTCGCCCAACCAAGCCTAATTGAAATCACAGACTCTGCACAGCTCTCCACGCGCAATATATATCCGACATTGATTCCGCCAGGCTTTCATCGCGCTGAATTGATATCTATATCGGCTCCTAACTGCCGCCTATGTATATTTACAAAAAGAGTCTCTGCGCTGCCCTGCCGATCGCTGCACTCGGAGCGAAGGTGCGAAGGTGCCTACAAATTGGACGAACATCGAACTCTCGAAGGACATGTACTCTACAGGCCATTCATATGCCTGGGCGCCAAGGTAACATAGTGTAATTGCATTGACGAGCCCGGTCTCGTGGGTCCCGGAGAACACGAATTGACAGCCTCTTCGAAATCTAATCACGGTTCTTGTGAGGACAAAATTGGCTAGCCGCCCCCTTTGCCATAGCCTGCTGTAGACTAGTTTCAGTATGTACTGCGCATGCATGCTGAGCGCAACTGAGACACCGCGGACTCAATACCTCTTTCCCAGCAGTCGAATATAGAAAGATAGGTACAACAGTTACGGAGTACAGCCCACCTACTTATGTAGCTAGCCGTATGCGGCCTAATGAGGATGAACGCGACAATTGCTAACGAGGTGGGAGAAAATCCAAATGGAATTTGAGAGCATACATGCATTTCTCTAAGTAAAACAGTTAATACTTTTCTTCTCTGTATCTCGGGGAGAAATCTACAAATTTCAACCAATGGGAGAAGCGAAACAATATTTCGATAATAGCAAGAAAGGGAAGGGGCATACGGAAAAACAGATAGTCTGTGTTGCATCGTCAGGATGCCAATTGGAAGAGATGGGAGGTAAGATAAAAAGCAAAGGTAGGGCAAAATCGAAGACCGGCGGAAAGTAGAGGCGGACAGAGTCAGAGGGCTACAGAGTGTGGATTGCAAGTACAGGATGTCGAAGCAAGGCAGCACCAATATGCGTTACAGAATTTGGGGTTTCGTAGGTTAGGCTGTCGCAATAGTCTACAACGCAATTTTTGTTTTGAAGATAGACAACCGAATGAATAAATAGCAGCATTCTAATAAGCAATGCAAAATTAGTTCCGGAGGAAGGGACATGGCGACACAGAAGAACTTACAAAGATAGGATACCCCGGACAGGTGTGAGACCTGACTAATGCACGATATGGTGGTGGAAGCTGAGTAGCAGAAGAGCGTCCTCGACTTTGACACCACTAAATTGATTTACTGTGACTTTGTCAAATTGCACCGGATATGGCGAATTGCGTCTTTCGAATCTGCTGTAGTCTGGTGTCCGCGAACTATCGACAGAGGTGGTTGGCGGAGGCGATGGCGACGTGCCGGGCGACGGCGTTACAGCCTCTTGATACTCGTCTTCGCTACCGTTGTCCGAATGTGCAAGGTGTACATCGTAGTCATCCGCGTCTATTGAATCGTCGTTCATCGACGAAGAAGAGGAGCCAAATGAGGGAGTGCCAAAGCGCGAAATCGATGCCGAATATGGATCCCTGCCCATGAAAGAGTCGTCGTCCTCATCATCGCCGCTGCCAGATTTCTTCGCGCGCTTACGGGCCATCTGCCGCAGATTGCGGAACCAGTTTGTCACTTTTCCGACATCCCTGTGAAATTGGCACCGGGGTTAGTGCATACCTCCATAATAACACGCATCATCACGTACATTCCGACCTCAAGTGCAAGTGCCGAGCGTTCTTCGATGGTTGGCGTCGAAGTTTTCGAAAAAAGCTCCTTCAAGGCGTCGAGCTGATATGGCTCAGGGCGCGAGCGCCGTGGGCGATTGAAGCTTGCAGATGCAAGACTGCCATATGGAGTTGAACTCCGGTGAGATGATGATCTCCGCGGGGAGCGATCTTCCATAGAGGAAGAGATACTGGGAGACCTGCGCATAACAGAGCCATTTGCGAGAGATGGGTGCGTTGACGGCGGGGGCAGGCCCAGCGACGGATGTGGGTGGGAAGGCGGAGGAAATGCCGAGTAGTGCCGCGTCTCGTGGGGATACTCGGCTCTGGGGGAGCCCAAAATGGGACTTTGCTCTGGATCGCCTTCCTTTCTCTTTTTTGCCAGGCTGCGCTGATTTTGGAACCAATTCGTGATGCTTTGATAACGCCTGCATCAAAAACCAGGTTAGACTGATGTTCAATTCTTGGACCAATCAAAAAAGACAATAGATCATAGATATGTAAAGAAATAAAAATAACTCACATTCCGATTGAGGCTGCGAGCATTTGTCTTTGCTCCGTCGTCGGATGGGGGTTGATGCTGTACAGTTTTTTGAGCTCGTCGGTCTGTTCAGAAGAGGTGCGCATTCGCATGCGACGGGGCATGTTGTCCGATTCCGTGTAAAAGTGGGCCTGATCTGGGTGACCTGCATAGAAAGACGACGGGTAGTCGGAGGGTATGGCAGAAGCCGAGCGAGAGTGCTGTGTGTCGAAAGCGTACTCGTCGTCTAGGATGTCGTCCATGTCGTGGTTGCGATGAAAATCGTGAGGCACAGAGGAAGGGTGCGGCGCAGGCGGCGTATTAATAGGCTGGCTTTCATACGAGGCAACAGTGCCCCCGCGGACTCGTTTCTTTGAAGAAGCCCGTTTATTTTGAAACCAGGCGTTGACGGTCTTTGTCTCCCTGGCCGGAGGTGAGGAGGGTGACAAAGAAAGAGAAAAAGAGGACATACATTCCAAGACGATCTGCCAGTGCGGTGCGCTGCTCAAGTGGTGGATGTTCATTGCGGTCAAAGAGGTCGTTGAGAGCAGCGAGCTGGTGGGGAGAGTGCCGATGTCTTGGTTTCTTGCTCTGCGGCGCCGAGGACTGGAGGCTGGGATGTGGATTGTGGATTGCGGGGAACTGGGGCTCCGATGCCCAGGAGTCGAAGGGGGGAGGCATTTTTTTGGCGGAGGAGGGAAGGATGAGAAAGGATTTTTGAATGGACAGAGGATTTGAGTGATTATTACAAACTTTACATATGACTGATCGGTTGGCATTCCATTTAAGCAATCTTCCCACGTCTGCATATTGTCTCATCCTTCACTTTTTCTGCATATCTCCGCTCCCCAGCGCAACCACAGTGCGTCCCACCAGCAAGCCACCCGTCTCGCTGCCAACTGCCGCCAGAAAACACAGCGGATTGCACCAGAGTCAGACTCGGTTTACCGTTTCGGGCATAACTGAAAATGCTTAATGACCATTTCATATGCTATATCTTATCCATCTGGCTGATGAATGTTCCTTTGCTGTATAGATCCTGTCTGCCCATATCTGATCACAGCTCCCGAAACGTCACTTTCGTCCCAGCCCATACCGTTGTCAGTGCGTTAATTACCATCACATAAACCATGCCACTTTCACAGATCCTCGGCAAATAACAAAGCCCCCTTCTTTCCGCCGTGGTGTGAGCCCAGCTCAACTCTTTCATATGTCAGCCCAATTTATTGCTCCAGGGCCGGCACATGCTTTTTGGCTCCTTTTGCGCTCCTAGGCATTTCGAGGAAAATGGAATTCGTCAGAATGATCACCCAATGACGTCGGCACTATATCATATTCACCGAAACATACGGGATAAGCTGCCTTCGAATTCAGAACGAGGCGGGCTCCAGGCTAGCTAATTTTTCTTCAAACGTTTGCATCTACAGCACAAGCTATACAGCCATCCAGCTGCATGTAATCAATTATGTCGTACCTGGACCCTTGGCCATTAGGCAAATACAAGGCATGAGATCAAATACAGACATTCAGTAGATCTGAATCAACTGCATACCCACATTCCCACATCAATGCGCTGTGTATCTGCACAACATCGAACAAAGGCATCTACCAAATGCGTGAATTAAAAGAACTCTTGTTGCAGTGCGAATACCAAGCATCGCCTGCCGTGCCAAAGAAATTTGCGAACCGGATCCTGCACTAGCCGACCATTTCTAGCTTGCCCAAAAATACACACATTCGAAGTCAGCATCCAAGGAAACCCTTCCACATGTCGTGTTGTCCCAGACACCCTGCGCCAATACAGACACAGGTCTATAATTACCCATGCAGAGTTAATCACACCTCCCAGACCTGGTGGCGGAAATGAACACAGCAGCCTATATCGATGAGACACGCCTGCCCAGAACGTGTCCTCTGTGCAATGTGCATGTCGATGTGCATCCCAAACAGCGAAATCGATCATCGATCGTATACAGGCCCATCCTAAAGCATGCCACCCCGCCTCCGGGATTATCACAATCATGCTTCGATCATGATCAACACAGAATACAACACACAGCTATGAGCAGCTAAGTGTGTTTTCGGAATATCATTACTCTGTACCTCGGTAGATGGTGTCACGGGGCGCTGTAAACCATTTAATCTATTCTCGTCCGAGTGAGTAAGTATTTCCGGTGGCATCCGCGTTGAAAATTCGGTATTATGCTATAGTACATGTATTGGTCATGAACGATCCTGAAAACGGGGGAATAACAACGTTAGAAGCGCGCGCGGCAGTTAACACTCTACCGCTTTGTCCACACGCAGGTATTTTTCGGAACGCAACGTGGGGGCTAGTTCAGCAAATCGGGCTATGAATCCGCGTCGAGCACGTCTGGCGACGGCTCGATGTTTCTTATCCACGCGCCAATCGCGCCTCTAGAAGCAGAGAGACCGGTTAATGCGTTGTGTATGTAAAAAGAAGAGGACAGGCTGACAGGAATCCTTCGTGGCGAAGAAATAGAGCCCGCTTCGTTCCTTTACTCCAGAATCGGATGGCGTAAGAAAGTGTCGCGATGGTCGCCGCATGACCTAAAGCAAGAGAACACTGTTAACGTATAGTCTCAGAGCATAAGGGTATGCCACGCACCTCGGATGAAGCATCCACCAAAATATATTCGGTCCAAGTTGTATTTTTCTGCATTCATGTATCTGTAAAATAGACATGAGCGGCCACAATTGCAATACAAATATCAGATAAGAGCGCGCAACAGTACGCGCTACGCACGCGATCTGGCCGATATTATTGGACATGGCGTATAAAAGCGACTTGCTAATGTCCTCGGCCGAGAATTTGCCCTTTTCGCCGCCCTTCTTGAACACCTTCCCAAACGTACTCGCAATCATCGTCGACTTGAGTCCGAGCTTGCTGTAATCTTGTCCGTAGATATCGCCCACGAGCATATCTACCGTGGAGTTATCGCCACACTCCGAGAAGGCCAGCATCTCTGTGCGCCAGACGCGGACACGGAGGAAGTACCAAGTCAGCGGCCGCCCGGTATGAAGATAAACCCATGCACACTCACCGTCGAACGTCGTCGCTGGCGTCAGGAGACTCAGCAGCCCCCACAGCGTGCCCCCGCCTAGACTCGTCCCTGATACACGCTCGAACGCGCCGTCCTCGTCCACCTTGATGATCGACACCCCTGAGCCGATGTTCACCAGCAGGCAAGGAAGTTGCGGCGTCGGATTGCTCTCGAAAGTGACGCCGTACTTGGGAGGATCGGGGCTCGGCCGCTCGAGCAGCGGTGGCAAGGGCAGGTGTGCCGCGCCGTCCGGCGCGGGCTTAGTCCACGCCGCCGGAACCGCCGGAGGGATCGACGGCGTCGGATGCGACACGCTCTGGATGAGCTCGTCGGAGAAGAAGTACACCTCGTCCGGGATGAGCGTGATGAACTTGAGGCCCTCGATGAGGCACTCCATTTCGTCCTCGCGGCGCACGTCGACATGCAGCGCGCCGCTGAAGAGCTCATAGAAGCGGTGCGCGCCACCGCCTGTCGCCATTATCTTCACGCCGCGCCGCATCTCGTCGAGCGGCACGCCGTTCACCTGCGCGGAGCGCTCGATGAGCGCCTGGATGAACGCGACGCATGCGTGGATATCGTCCGTCTCGAAGCGCTCGAAGTTGAGCGAGCCGCCGGGGAAGTGCTGTACCGCAGCCGCGGCCGCCGTCCGTCGCATGAGCGAGTCGTGCAGCAGCCCATTCGCGAGCGCGGACGGGCCGCCCTCTAGTACAAGTGGCGTCAGCGCGCCGCTCTGCTTGCTGGTGGGGTGCCCAGAGGGGGTGAAGACGCCGCCCGTGCCGTCGTCGGACGGCGAGTGCGACCGTGGCGGCGAGAGACTGCTGGTGCTCCCATTCGAGCCCTGGGTGGCGATGACGGAGGGCGAGGAGGGTGGATCGGGTGACCTGGTGAAGTAGACGACCTTGGCGAGGGAGCCTCCGACCTAGCATGTCGCGCGTGAGCACAGACAGAGCAGGAAGCGGGCAGCACGCACGTCGACGGCTATGTGAGATACAGGCTCGATGTAGTTGGGGAGGTAGATCCCTCGGCTATCTCTCGTCTGACGGGGAGTGAGCTTAACGTATCGGTTGCGGGGAAGACATACCTCTGGCGACTCCTCGGAGAGGATGATGGCGCCCCGGGTGTCGACGTGGATCACTTTGGCGGCAGGGAGAGACGGGGTAGCCGACATCGTGCGGTGTGGCGGAGAGGTCCGAGCGAATCCCTCTGTTGTAGTAGAATGCACATTAACGGCCGGTATATCAGGCGATTGGCGCTAGGTAATCCAAATAGGTTCGATTGCTCATCGAATAGCCGGGCGGCTCGCGCTCCTGCCGGTACTCCCCCGCGTTCGGCTTCCCGCCACGACTCCAAAGAAAATGGGTTATACAGATAATCGAACCACACGCAGTCATGAATACATAGTCTAGGTTTATCAACCCCCCACAGCCGCCAGCACAAGGTCGCACACTTCCTGCGATTCTGCCCGCACGCCGAGCTCCAGCGTAACCCCAGATCCATGCGAGAACGTCATCCGACAGCGCACCAGCACCTTGCCGCCGCCTCCTGTCACCAGTCCAGAAAGTTGCAGGGTATGTACTGTCGGCGCTGCAGGCACTTCAGAGCCGCCCAAAGGCTCCATGTTGAGCACCTCGATGATAGAGTCGCATGCAGCTGGAAATTTCAAGATAAGATTAGACTTTTTGACACCATATATATTTGACCTACCCTTGAGACTTTCCATGGCAGACAGTGCAAATGTTTCTGTTGCGTTCGGCGAAGACCGCATTCGTTCCCACTCAGATCCAAACGACGCATAGCTGGGAACGATGTAGTCGCCGCCAGCGCTGAGTTCGACCTCTTCCACTTGGTATTCGTCTTCGTAGCCCTCTTCTTCTGGCACACCCGTTGAAGGGTCCAGCTCTTTACTCGTAAACTTCAGTGTGCATTGGAAGGACGCAATGGCATATAACTCGGGGTTTTCGCGCGTGAACGAAACATAGACAACTCCAGGAGAGTTGGCTGCGGAGAGAGCGGGTAAGTTGATTATGAAGTCTTCGACAAGACCGCAGTCTTCGGACTGAGGCACCATAATCATGGAGACTTGTTCCAATACAGTGTCCGGAATAGTGTTCGAGATATTGAACTGTCAGCCTTGTTAGCATCCCTATATTTTTAAATACCACAATTCACGCACCTGGAAAACAATATGTTCTTTGAAAATATGCTTGACACAGTTAACCTGGTACTCGGTCTCATTTTCGGTGAGTTGCGAAGGCGTGGCGCTACTGTTAATGACAGGGCCATATGGAGCGAATTCGGGGACCTCTGAGAGTTGCTGGGCATATGCGGATTGCTTCTCTGCCGCCGAAGGAGCTGCGGGCGCGTCGGCCACCTTCTTGGACAAGGGCGCGCCAATGGTATCCAGAGTACTTGGTCCTGCGGATGAACTTGCATCAAAATCCAGTGGACAGCTTAAAATCAAAATCAAAACTCACGGGCTGCCTCTGCGGCTGCTTGAGCACGACTAATTTTCGGTACCGACGACACATCGAAAGCTTCTGCTGCCGCTGCAGGATCCTTGACATAGGCAACCAATTTTGATTCCAACGCCGCGAGCGAGAAGACAGACTCTGAGAGTACATCAACATCCAATTACATTCAATCAAATCAGAATGCACGAACCTTCCTTGACATAGGTGTCAGCCAGCGACTGCACCTTGAATACCTTAAGGTACAGCGCCGCTCGGTCGCGGACTTCGTCGTCGACGTCATCCAGACACCTGAACGATCACCAGATGAGATGCAAGATCAATCACAAATCTAATAACCGACCGACCTGTTAAGGAGGACAGTAATACTCTTCTTCAGCGTAGGTTCTGCCGAGTTGACTCCGAATTTGGCCAGACTGGTGACAGCTGCAGCCCGGACGGTGGCGTTCTCTAGTACAACACGGTTATAGATGAATCGGATGTATTTGGCGGGCTGTGGCGAATGTGGACCCTCCACGCCTAGCAAATGCAGGATGCGGACAGAAAGTTTGGTAAACTCGCAATCCTCAATGAACTCGCAGAGGTGCGACAGGGCCTGTTCTTTCGACTCCGGGATGAATTTGATCATGTCGAACATCGCCTCTACAACAGCGCGCTTGAAGTCATATCCGCCTTCATCTCTGAGGACGCTGGACAAGAACGTCAACATGGAAGCGTGCTTGGAAGGGAATTTGAGGCAAAGAGATCGTATGGCATCTACGATGATGACTTTGAATTCATCGCTGATCTCAGACATGAATCCAGTGATTTGTTTGATGAGACGGTCAACAGATGCCTCGTTACCGGTCTGGAGGCCAGCCATTAGCATTGGCTTTCGCTATTATTTCAAGAATGGTAAAATACCTTGAGAAGTGTGGTGATAGCATATGTGGCCACGCTACGGTTGGGATCAGCAATGAGGGTTTCCAAATCGATATTGCAGGTAGCAACACTGCTAGGGTGTGTCAATGCAAGAGCGGCGAGGGTGCGGGCAGCGGCAAATTTCAGAACGGGTTTAGGAGTGGTCAGAAAGACTTGGAGAACTATGTAGCGGTAGCATAATAAGTATATTAGCCGGAAGAACAGAGACAGTATATTACTTGCCTGCAATGGGTTTTACTACCTGAGCGGCTGAAACGTTCTTCATCTCGCAGAGCGCACGCGCTGCTTCGAAATTGACCATATCGCTCTTGTGACGCAGCCAGCCCTCGAGAAGATCCACAATTTGGCGTTGAACACTGAAAGCAAGATATCAACATCCAAGTACGGCAGAAATGAAAGCATGTACTTAGGGTCCTCCTCCATGACCTTTGCCGCATATCGAATCAGCATGCACAGCGCCATAGGGTTCTTCAACGTCGTGCCAGCGCCGGACTTTCCTCCACCAAGCTGCTGGATCATTTTGGTGATGGCCATCCTGTCCTGTTGGCGAATAAGATACAGCAGGCCGAGAGCATGGTACTGGGCAATGAAGCTCGTCGATGGCAAGGCCTGGGGACCGGATGGCTGGTTTGATCCTCCACCAAATCCTAGGTATCCACCGCCGCCAGTCGAACCAAAGAACGTCGACGAGGACTTCGCGTTGATGGCCTCCTGGACCTCGTTGACCCATCGCTTGACGACGTCTTTGGCATGGGGGAATAGGTGGTATGCCGAGACGAGTGCGGCAGAGGCAATAGACGGATTCTTGTCGACAATAGCCGCTTTGAAGAAACGCTCAACACCTTGAGCCATAGATGGCTGAACAAATACGTGAGTGGGGTCCCGACGCGTATTTCGCGCGCGCATATGGATAGCTACGTACATCGATGATCTTGCAGAGAGCACGGATGGCATTAGGCTTGTAGATGACCTCAGAGTTGTTCTGCATATCTTTCATAATACTGCTGGTGACCATAATAACATCCTCCGCCGTCGTTGCGAGTTCCTTGATCGCCAGGTAAACAGCTTGGCGCAGTGCACTCTGTGAGCGACGGTAAGTCAACCGGATCTCCTTCGTTAATTGTGGCACGCACATCCTTGTGTTGGAACAGTTTAGTCGTCCCAAAGAACAGTGTAGTCGCCTCCTGTGTGCCAAAAGTTTCGCCCACATAGAGAAGGTATACGATCCGTGTTAGGAGCGCCCTACACTTCCGGGGGCTGATGGGCGATTCATTGAACACACGAGCTTCCTGGATGATTGTCGTTTTGTTGTTGTAGTAGGAGCTCAGGCCGCTTTCGTCCTCTTTCTTAGAGGGAAAGACCATGGCGAAAGAGGCCATTTTGGAGGAATATGCAGGTTGCGTCTCGATGCCGAGGGGCTGTTGCGGACGTGGAAGATTTGTTTGGCAAGCCCAATAACTTTGTTTGGTTCAACGTGTCGACAATTTCTTGGCTCGAGCTTTGCTCACTGAGCTGCTGCCACGCCGTGCTCTCCAAATTTTGGTAGAAATATTTGAGGTCCATTCAGAGTAATAAACACAGACTATAGCGCGGCTGAAAATTTTTATCTGAAGACTTGGGCTACAATCCAAGTTGCAACCCTCGTGATGGTACTTATATTGATAAAAGTACTGACTGCTATTTCCATTGACAAGCAATTACAACACTGGAAGGATCGCGATTCGCGTAGTCAGGTATAAAGCCAGGTCGTTCAACTTCGTACTGTACAAACATATATATGATTTTCTATTACCAGGCGCGAGGCTGCAAACCATCTCCAACTGAGTGGCCAATCTATGGCGACCCATCTCTTCCACATGTATGCATCTGCGTCTCCACCTTAGCAAACCAACATCTGCCCCTCTTCTTCGTCGTCTATACCGCGTCGATCTTGGAGCCCTCTTCTATCCCGCTCGCCCTCGACGGAAATCTCTAGCAGTCGAGATCCAAGAGGAGGGGGGGAATAGAAGGACAACACAAGGCTTTGCAGAATACAAAGAATCGAGACCGAGAAGAATGGAGCATCAGGCAAATGTGTGGTGAGGAAAGGAAGTAAGAGAAAAAAGAAAGAAGCTCATCATGACCAGAAGAAGGGAAGTGTGAAGTGGGGAATGTGTGGAAAGAATGGTGTTCGTATCATGGCTATTGTTGGAATGCACCAATTGTATGGAACACACAAATATGACGACGATGAAGTGGATGGATGTACGAGGCAAAGGAGTTTGGACACAACGCTCGGTAAAGTATGAAGAAGAATATCCAAATATTAGCGAGGGATGAAGAAAGGAAGTCGAGGAATGGGCGCATATTGTGGTACTATAATCAAACATGTGATGGAAAGAGGGAAGGGATAGGATGGTAGCCAACTAAGTGTTCTTGTATTGCTGCATCCGCTGCTGTGGCCAATGATAGAATATGAAGGCACAGATACCAGACAGGATTAGGGCAAGTCCAAGTGTTGAGAAGGCCGTCCAGCCAGGGAAAAAAAGGAAAAGCGTCCGTTTATAAATAGTGCTGTTATCGGGCAGTCGTAGCAAGCCGTTATACAAATTGAGGTCGTAGCAGGAGTTTGTGTTCACCGCTATACTTTGCATTCGGTGTATCGCGTGCGAAGTATTCTGTGAGCTGGCAAAGGAGCGGAGGAGAGGGCGGACAAGCGCAGGAATTGTCCATTTCGTTGCTTCCTGTCGAAACATTGACGGCAGATTATTCAAGCGACCATATCGATGATATTGTCGAAGAGCAGGATAGGTAGTCGATATTGATTGCTTGATTTGCTGTATGCCGCTCACGGTGAGAATTCCGCGAAATTTGAACCGGACGTGCCCCGGCCGCTGAGAAAGAGTTTTGATCCCCGATAAATCGCCAAAACCCATACCAATACCAATAACCACCCATGTTGCGACAACCACCATTGAGCCCTCAAACTCCACGACCAGCTGAGAGAGAGATCCAACCACACCTACACCGAGCGAAACCATTGCATTCTACCCTCCACCCCCCACTTCGCCCGGTACTCGTGGGACGCGCAGAACGAAAACAGGCAACCGCAGTTGACCCATCAACTCAAAGTCCATTTACCACAACTCTGCCTCACGCCCCCGAGTACCACGTTGCTGGCCAACTGCTCCTGGGGCCGCCTGCTGAGCCTGTCGGGTATGAGAGCGAAGCCTGGAGATGAGAGATCGAATGAGCAAAGGAAGATCAACACCCACAATATATGCGCCGTGAACAGAACTTACATCCGGTCGCTGGTGCGGTGTTCATCTTCCTCCTGGACGACCTTGCGCCTAGGGGCCGCTGATTTAGAGCCAAACGACTGGGCACTGTCTTCCTGGGCGCCACGCTGGACGCTCCAGTCAAAGACGTAGTCGTACTGGTAGCCCTCGCGGACGAAGAGGTCACGGAACAGTTTGCGGAGGTATGAGTAATCAGGCTTGTCGTCGAAACGAAGAGCGCGAGTGTAATTCAAGAAGATTCCAAATTCGTTGGGGAATCCTCGGCAAAGGAGGTCGGTGGGGGTGGTCATCTTCTTCTCCATGATACGGTCATACTTTTGCTTCTTCGTGGCAGCCTTGAGGCCTTGCCAGGGCAGAGCACCACGCAAAAAGTACATGAGGACATAGGCGAGGGACTCGAGATCATCTCGACGAGCCTGCTCAACGCCCAAGTGCGTGTTAATGGAAGTGTAACGAGCAGTACCAGTCAGGTTCTTGTTCTCCCGGTAGGGGATATGAAGATGTGTCTTTGGGTCACGGAACTTCTTCGCAAGACCAAAATCAATGACGTTGACCTGGTTGCCACGCTTGCCAATGCCCATGAGGAAGTTGTCGGGCTTGATGTCGCGGTGGATGAAGTTACGGGAATGGACATACTCGATGCGCGAGATCTTGCAGAATAGGAGTGAGATGGGAATAAAGACGTATGATTACACAACCACACACCAATTGGTCAGCAAGGAGGAGGACGGTCTTCAGGCTGAACTTGCGGTTGCAAAAGTTGAAGAGATCCTCCAAGGATGGGCCGAGCAGATCAAGAACCATCGCATTGTAGTCGCACTCCGTACCGAACCACCGAACGAACGGAATTCCGACACCACCCGCAAGAGTCTTGTAGACCTTTGATTCATATTCAAGCTGGGGATGCTTGGCTTTGACAGACTCGAGCTTGATGGCGACTTCCTCGCCCGAGATGATGTTGATTCCCAGGTAAATATCACCTATGTTGCAATGGGTTATGAGGAGAGAGGGGCGCTGACGACGACGAGGGAAACGCACCGAAAGAACCAGAACCGATCTTTTTCCCAAGCCTGTATTTGCCACCAACTCTGAGGTCGAGTCTGTGGGATGAGGTATCTGCCATTGATGAAAGAAGAGAGAAACTGTAGGAAAATGTTTAGCACAGGGGTAAAAGAGGGTAATGAAGAGGAAGAGATGGGGGATGATCCGACTAAATAGTGGCAGACATGTGCCTCTGAGGCAGCCACATCACATTATGATGTGGGCGGCTGACTGTGCATATCCCTAACAGTGCATCCACTATGCAGCCGTGCCAATCTGGGTAATCAGGATGCAGCGCAAGGGCGAGCAGCGAGTTAGCCACGTTGCGTGCGTCATGCAAGGCGTCTCGGGCCCACCGACAAGGAGTTCGTTCGCCGATGCTGGCCGATGTCGACGCATGTACGTCCACACAAGTGCAATAAGAAACACTTGCCTATTTTTTAGCAGTAGAAACGGAGAAGTTGTGGGCGTGGAGGAGGTTGGGAGGAGGAGGAGGAGAGAAGGGCAGACAACGGGAACCAAACAAGCTGTGCTGGCGGAGTTTTAAACCCTTGTATCGATTCCGTTTATCAAAGTCCTTGTTCTGTTTCTCCTGTCTGTCTCCAATTGTATACACCCACGTCGCCGCCCTTCATTTCTTACACGTATTCCACCCTACTTGTCTGACCACTTTGCTTCGGATTGCATTCAAAACATCACTCCTTGGCAACTGAGAGACTTCTTGATCATTATGTCTGTATCCTGTCGGCATCGCGCCGTCTTTCCATCGGACTCTCGCTCTCTCTTGCCGTGCTCTAATTCTCCGGTAGGACCGTATATATTTTTGCATCTCAGGTATACTCCAATAGCCGATCCGCCGTACCGTCCATATGCTTTCCAATTTGGACCATTCGCTGGCCTGGCTGGACCGACATAGCCTCAATGACTGGTGCTGTTATCAATTGATCAGCCACGCAAACACTTCGCTGCGGGGAATAACTGCAGTGAAAATGGGTTTCGCTGGCAATGTTGCCCGGCTCAAGACCGTGGTAATGACCCATATTCACTGCAGCACTTCACAAAGTTCACATCCATAGACCAAAGATGTAAATTTGTTTTCTCGTCGTAGGTATGCAGCCGGCCCGGTGAATGCCACGGTCGGGCATTAGCGAAAGGGCCAGTACTTATCATGTACGCCACCGACGCATTTATCAATTCGAAGGGCTGACAATATGCCATGCTAGGAGGACCTACTACTTTAGTGTGAGATCTTTTTGTACATACACGATCCATACAATTCTGTAAAAGTTTATGTTCAACTTGTTGGCAGGCCGCTCGACAAGCTCGAACGTTTGAACCTTTGGACAATTTCTGTGGACAATTTATGGAAATTAAATTGCATGAATGATTTCCTTTGAATGGAACTGAAAGATGAATGTAATATTCCATGATTTTTTAGCTGGCGGAAGAGTGTGGTTGAGCTCGGGTCGGGCCTGGTAAGATAATAAGCAGTGCATAAACGCTGATCCAAACATCAGTCTTGTTCCCCATCACCACCACGGTCTCTTCCTTCCGCCCCTTCCTTCCCCTCCTTGTCCTCTTCTTCCAAAGTCCCTGATACCCTCTTTTAAACCACAGTTCATTGCTTATACGCAAGCACAATGGCCTACAGGCAAAATTCCGATCCTTATGCGAACCAGCCCTACCAACAACCGTACCAGCAGCCAGCGTACACCCAGCCACACAACGACAACTATGCAGCATACGCCCCATCTCCCGCGCCGGCCGCTGGTGCTCCCGCCTATGCCCCTTCTGCACAGGGATATCGAAACGACCAAGAGCACTGGGACGCCAAATCATATACGAGCAGCCATGCCGGCTCGCAGGCCCATCTAAACCCCTACGAAATGTCGCAAGTCAATGTTGCGTCACCGCCAGTGCCCCAGGTCCCCTACCAGCAGCAATACCCACCCCCTCAGCAGTACGGACGACCGGGAATGATGCGCGACCAGAGTTCCGCAGGCTGGTCCGTCGCTAGGGAGAAGCTCATGAAGCGACGCTCAGTCAAGCAGGTGCAACTCTTCCAAGGCAACTTAGTTCTCGACGTCCCCGTGCCGTCGCATATTGTACCTGCGGGGAAGGTGGACGAAGAGTTCTGCAAAATGCGCTACACAGCCGCGACCTGCGATCCCGACGAATTCATGGCGTCCCGTTATTCTCTGCGCCAATACCTCTACAAGCGCGAAACGGAACTGTTCATTGTCATGACTATGTACAATGAGGACGAGGTATTGTTTGTGAAGACCATGAACGCGTGAGCGCCTTTCAAAATTTCTTTACTGCGGATCTGCCATCACATATTGATGTACTGTCACAGTGTCATCAAGAACGTGGCCCATCTGTGCGGACGCTCTCGTTCGAAAATGTGGGGCTCGGAAGGGTGGAAGAAGATAGTCGTATGTGTTGTATCCGATGGACGAAGCAAAGTCAATAAGCGCACCCTGCAAGTTCTCAGCTTGGTACGTCCTCAGAGTTTGTTACATCTTACTCCTGAATATATACCTAATCATATATCAGATGGGATGCTATCAAGAAGGGATTGCTAAGGACTCTGTTGGAGGGAAAGATGTCACTGCTCATATTTTTGAGTGCGTGGATTCGGCTTGATTTTTTGATCATCGGACTTTCTCTGATGCTCTGTCGTTTTCAAGGTACACATCGAGTGTCATTGTCACAGAAACAGGCGAAGTATCTACGGGATCCTTCCCAGTTCAAATTTTGTTCTGCCTCAAGGAACAGAACAAAAAGAAATTGAACAGCCACAGGTGGTTTTTCAATGCCTTCGGCCCTCTAATCAAACCCAATGGTGTGTGGATTTTACTCCAGAATCTCGCAGACTATTGCTAACATTGCAATAGTTTGTGTTCTACTTGATGTCGGCACTAAACCCACTGGCACCTCCATCTACGAGCTTTGGAAATGTAGGTTTCACCCTATTCCCGGAAAACTTTTCTCAACCGCCATGCTTCCTAGGCTTTGACAAGCACAAGAATGTTGGCGGCGCTTGCGGCGAGTAAGTATATCTACCTTAAGATTGCAAGTCGTATCTCATGTAACTTGTCAGAATCTGTGTTGATTCTGGACGGGGCTGTTCTCTCGTTCTAGCGTCACCGCTAGTAGCTTCGCAAAACTTCGAGGTGCGTACTCGTTGATTCGTACCTGACCATATTTTTACATGTGCTCGCATTATTTCCGCAGTACAAAATGTCGAACATCTTGGACAAGCCCCTTGAGGTTCGTTGCAAATACAATCTATTTTTATTCTATTAGAAGTTGATCATGTGGCCGGGAATTTCTAGAGTGTCTTTGGCTATATCAGCGTTCTTCCCGGAGCATTCAGTGCGTACCGCTACAAGGCTCTCTTGAACGGTCCCGATGGCAAGGGCCCGCTTGCGTCCTATTTCAAGGGCGAGACTATGCACTCAGGCTCCAGTGGTGCCGGCCTTTTCGGCAAGTGCTTGACGTCTTGGGCAATACACCTTTTCTAATTAAATGTATCAACAGAAAGGAACATGTATCTCGCTGAGGATCGTATCCTTTGCTTCGAAATCGTGACCAAGAAGCGCGAGGGCTGGATGTAAGTTTCTGACGGCAATAATTGTTATGTTTGTTCAATTCAATATTTTATCCAGTTTGAAATACGTCAAAAGCGCCAAAGCATCTACGGATGTACCAGCATCTGTAAGTCGTTCAGCCTTTGCCGTATTCATTAGATGTGAAACCCATACCGGTTTTAGGTTCCAGAGTTCATTTCCCAACGGCGTAGATGGCTCAACGGTTCCCTTTTTGCATCGATCCATGCGACAGTCTTCTTCTTCAGAATTTGGACATCTGGTCAAAACTTTTTCCGCAAGATCTTCCTTCAGGTAAAATATTTCCTACGATTCTTTGCTCTCGTACAATTGCTGACGAGAATATCTAGATCGAGTTTATTTACAACGCGATTCAGCTTTTGTTCACATGGACATCTTTGGCCAACTTTTACCTCGCCTTCTTCTTCGTAAGTTTACCCTCCTATCTATTCAATGCTCCCCTGCATTGGGTCCTCGAGGTGTGATTAATATTCCGACACTTTCCTACGTTCATAGCTTGTCTCCTCGGCCACATCATCATCAACAACCGGAGCTTTCAATTTCTTGGGCCAAGGTGTTGGGAAGATTGTGTTTGAAATTTTCCTCAACCTCTACATTGGCCTCATCTTTTTGGTTCTTGTTTGTTCTTTGGGAAATCGGCCACAGGCAAGTACATACAGAATCCAACGTTAACTTATGGGAAACTAAATTTAATGAAGGGTTCGAAATGGGCATATACAATTGCGATGTTCCTTTTCGGTCTTTGTAACATCATAACGACATGGTGTGCTGGCTATACTGTTTATCTTACCGTACCCCACAATGTTGCGGGCTGGAAAGACTTTGGAACGTATGTGATATTCATTAATGTCTATGAATGCTATCTAAATGGTCCGCTGATGCACCTTGGATGTTGCAGACTATTCAAAGAAAACAAGACCTTGCAAGATGTTACTGTTGCTTTCCTGGCAACCTATGGATTGTATTTCATCAGCTCATTCATGCATCTCGAGCCATGGCACATGTTCACAAGTTTCACACAATACCTCTTCTTGCTCCCCTCGTATGTCAACATTCTCATGATGTATGCGATGTGCAATCTGCATGATGTCACATGGGGTACGAAGGGAGACAATGGTGCAGCCAAAGACCTCGGTGGAGCCAAAAAGGTCAAGGGTGACGACGGAAAAGAGTTCATGGAAGTGGAGATTCCAACTGCGCGCGAAGACGTCGACCAGCTCTGGTCCGCATCGAAGGCCGCCCTTAGGAACAAGCCCATGGAGGAAAAGGAGCACCGTGATGCGACAACGAAACAGGCTGACCACGACAGGAACAGCAGAACTAATGTTGTCCTGGCCTGGGTTGGTTCGAACATGTATGTCGCGCTCAAGCAAAATTTGTCTGCCGATAGTTTACTGAAACAATTGCCTATTCGAAACAGGGTGCTGATTCTCGTTTTCACATCGACTGCCTTCACGGAATGGGTTGCGGAGCACGTTACTACGTCAAGCAACAGCGCATTCAATCCTTATCTGTCGTTCCTGTTCTATGCATTGTGTGTCCCCCCTTGTCGGTTTTCTCTCAAAAGCGATACTAAAACTATACCTCGATCACAGCGCAGGTTTATCGGCAATCCGTTTCACGGGCTCTTTGCTCTACCTCATCTTCCGCCTCGTTGGGCTTTAGACTCTTCCTTAGCTGACTAAATCCCTCTGTAATTTCGGACATCTAGCGAGCACCTGCTTTCGCCCCCCCCCCCCCCCCCCCCCCCCCCCGATGCATTTATAATGACAAACCTTTTCGAAAGTTACATGTATAGTTTGTTTACGGATAGATACCCCGAGAGACCCCCTCGCGAATTGACTTCGCGTGGACAAACGCACACATTGATTGCGGGGCTCTTACATATTCGCTTCTGACTTCGGAATAGTCGTGCTTATTCGTCCTCTAATATGTTTCAAATATATGTTCCATGTCTCTCCCCTTTCCCATTGCAAGATGTCAGGCTGTTTAGCCAGCATAAGCTGGTACAATAATGATCACTGACATAAATGAAATACAACGAGCAACAGAAGATCAAACTTGCGATAGCAAAAGCAAGAAAACTAATTCGAATAAACTACAATGCAGAAATTGATGAAGATATGGGGTATTTATGCGAGCGATGCAATGGTGTGTGTGGATGGATATCGAGGAGAAGAGCAAGTCTGTCACTCATCCAGCTGGTTGAAAGGATAGCTTAATGTTGTGCCTTTCGGCGACACGAACTCGAACTGGGATGCATCGAAGCTAGGCCGCGAACCTTGTGAATCACGGGACGAGGCCATCGATCGTTGGGGAGATTCTGACCGTGCGTTTAGCGATATTTGGCGCTTCGGCGGTGAGTGTGAAGAATCCGTCGACGATGTCGTTAGTCTCGATCTCTGGGAAGACGTGCGATGGTCCAAGGCCCCGGTCTTGACCAAATGATTCGGTATTTGCGGACTCGGGGGCAGGTCCGGTGTCGTGACGGACGTCCGTGTTGATGCATAATTCACGCTGGGTCTACGGCCGTATGAGCTACCATTGGTGCTTGTCCGATCCAAGCTCGTCCGTGTTTGGTGATCAGACGACGGTACTGATTGGCTGCTGCTCGAGCTGCTCGTACTCGCGGCTGATTTCCAGCGCAATATTGACTTGCGGGCGCCCGCGTTCTCGCTCTCAGGGATGGCAGGTAGCGCAGTAGGAGATGGCGGACGAGGTGACTGTCGCACAGGGGGTACAGAACGATGAGTAGGATACGGAGATTCTTGATCGAAGTGAAGACGGTCTAGATTGGAACCGGATTTGCTGGCCTGCATGTAGGGCGTAATTATTGGACCGGGATTAGGGTTCCGCCCCGGATATGAAGGAACATTAAGCTGTTGATACTGGTGTTGTGGTGGAGGGGTAAACTGTTGAGGGGGGTATTGTTGTTGGGGGTACTGTTGAGGAGGGGAATATTGTTGGGGAGGAGTGAACTGCTCAAACGACTGACGTGGTGGTGGCACGAACTGCTGTTGTCCTTGTATCTGTGTCGGCCTCCGGCCTTGTTGCTCCAGAGACATTCGATTTGTCGGCGGCATCTGGTCCAGAGAAGGACGTGACGGAGGTGGAGGCATGAGCTGCGGTGACAAACGGCCAACATTAGACGGCTGCGGAGGCGGCACAATGTTTTGACGATCGAGAGAAGGCCGTCCGCCAGCGAAGAGTTGGTCCTGCGAAGGCAGATGAGGCGACGGTGGCAGCGGCGAAGCCAAGCGAGATTGCGGTGGCGGTCCATTCTGTTGATCTAATGACCGTCGTACTGGATATGCCTGATCTTGCGATTGAGACTGCGTTTGTGGTGCAAGATTTGGCGACAAACGCCCCGTGCTGGCCTGTATAGGGAAATCTGGCGTGTTAGGTAAATACAGCTGATCTTGTGAAGGTCGTTCTGGGCGTTGTGGAACAGATGGGGCCGATACGGATGACGGCGTAGGAGGAACCGCAGGAGGCGTCTCGGCTTGGACTTGACTCAGGTTTGCGGCTTTACTTGACTTGCGCCAAAGCTTTTTGATGCTTTTCACTGATATCAGTGCAGCTCGATTATTTGTTTTACCGGCGGCGGCAACAGGATCAGATTCTCCCTTGACCGAGTCGACCGAGAAGCGGCTGGTAGTCGATGATCGTGCCCGCCCTTGCACAGGTGCTTGAGGTGCTTGTATTGCAACTACATCAGGACCTCCTTTTCCAATAGTCATGGTATCCCACTGGCTTCCAGATACCTGGAATGTTGGTGGTTCCGGACTCGAGGGATGTCTCCCAAACGGATCTGGGGACAACGGGATGATTGGTGATTCTGAGGAACTGTTGTTCTTCATAAACTTGGGGGTGTTGTAGAAAGCCTCCTCGTCTGCAAGCTCCTTTTTCCGGCGGTCGCTCTCTGAAGGTCCCTGCTCTGTGACAATACTGGGCATATATGACTTGGGCGCCGACGTAGAAACACCGTTGAGAGCAAACCGAGGAGGAGAAGGGGGCATGTCAGAGTTATTACCGGTTGCGTTGATATCTCTATCCTTTATTGCCGAGAAGGGTACTGCAGGCCAACTTTGTCCGGTGGGCCTATTTCATGGTTAGAGAGCCAGCGAAGTTAAGAAGTGAAAATGTATGCTTACGGCTCATCTCCAGGCGGATTCAGGTGCTGAGGAAGCCTCGGCGATAGCGGGGTCAAAAATTCAAAACTTCTGCCAGGAGAAAGACTTGTATTCGCCGGCGTGCTCGGAGAGAGCGTAGCCGAGTTGAAGCTCAAGTTTTGCTCCTCCTCCAGACTGGTTGTCATGAATCGAGGAGAGAGTGAAGCCATTGTCTATAAAGAGAGGTCAATCAACGCTTCACCGGCGGCGAAAGTGCTGCCGTACCCTCTCAATCGCGTCGAGCTGTGCACTCATAAGATATTGACTTCTGCGTCTATCATTGGGGTCGTTGTCGTCAAACTGGAATGCCCCGGGGAAATCAGCTCGGTGAAAGAGTAGACAACGGGAAGCACTTACATCCTCAGTTGGATCCAATCCCAGGTCAAGATCATCGAAGACTGCGCCGCCGCGTTTGTCTGACTCGGCAGGACTGCGAACACGCGTCGTAAATTTGTCCAGGTCGTCCATATCATCTTCATGCTCAGAAGCTTCTGAATTATCCGACATCTCACTTCGATACGCGAGCCGCGGAGTGTCAGCAGAGGTATCATGTACGTTCATGGCCGCCACCGGTGGCGACATAGTCTTGTCCTTCGTCTTGAGTACAAGCGGTGGCGGGATCTTGCGAGCGCCATTTACACTGGGAGACGACGACCGTTCGATGAGGTCTTTTTCGGGCGAAGGGATGGAGATCGCCAAGTTGGATTTACCCATCATGTCGAGCATCTCAAGGACATCCTCCTCCTCCTTTGTCGACCTCGTCTCATCGTCAAGGTCTTCGCTCAAGTCGTTTGGCAGCGCGGACAGCTCTGCTGCAGTCAATGCGAGGTTGACGACGTTAGAATCGACAGGTCTATGGAGCTCGCCGTTCTCCGCATGAATCTCTGCCCAGGTGTCCTCATCGTTACCAAAGACATCTGCCAGTGGGTCGGGTTTCCCTACCAAACTTGCTGAAATTCTGGCGGTCGCGTCCTCACCAAAATCCTCTGTATCAGAGTCGCTGTCCGAATGGATCTCGTCCGGTGACTCCGATAAACGGGCATAACCACTGTCCTCTTCCTGTCGCCCCTCATCCTGCTTCTCTGCCTCTGCCTCCAGCAGTGCCTCCTTTGCACCGGCCAGCAGCCCAAATGGGTCATCCCTCTTTGCTTTGCCCGTCAGTAGTTCAATGGGAGCATGTACTCTGACCTCATCATTTCCATCCGCCTCCTGGGCTCTGCTCCCTTTGCGACTCTCAGCCCGCTTAGCATGGTTGACCTTCCTGCTCCGCACCCAGGGTTCGTACCACGCTGCCTTCCGGCGATCAATGTCAAACTCGACCTTCGCCAGGATGGGTATCAACGACGGCGAATTGAGCCCGGGCAGATCGAGAAAGTTGGCGCGCAGGCCCGAGTCGTCGACGGACGTATCAGGAGTGCCCGGCTCCGACTGGGAGATCGACGGCGGGGCCGATTTGTTATTTGACTGCCGGTCGGATGGGGTTGACGGGGTGGACGGCGCGGTCGTCGTTGGATACGTAGGTTGTGGAGCATTCGGGGAGGGCAACGGCGGCGGCAAGGGTTCGGTAGGCGTCTTGATGAGCGGGGGAAGATGGGTAGTTTGCTCCTGGGCTAGGAAGGGGGTGGACCGTGCCGCGGGGGCGAGGCGCAGTATCAGCGGCGCGTGTGGGGTATGCGGGGTCGGACTCCGAGAGGGTATCAGCCCGTCATCTCGCTGTTCCGTGCGAACTACGCGCGTCCACAGGTGTTTCCAAATGTCTTCCGATAGTCGGGGGCCGGGTTCGTCTATTGAGTCTGGAGATGGACTTTGCGGAGACGTCACCAAATAGAGTATGAGGCCTGCTGAACTGGGCAACGCGTACTCCCTCGCGATTGCCCCTAATTGGGCGTTCAGCGTCGAATGAACGGGAACGAGAGTGCCGCGTCGGAACTGTGTATGATATCCAGGGGCGTTTGGTGGCGGGGGTCCTTGTAAATCTTCATTACTGTTGGAGTCGTGAGGCAGATGTAGTGGAGGGACAACGTGGAGGAGGAATTTGGAGGTTGATGGAGCTGGTGAATGTGATGAATATCCCATGGATGACCCGCCAACTGAAGAAGGAGTTGGCGACCGCGGTATCCGGTCCATTGAGCTCGCGGATTCGGAATAGGAACGCGACAAAAAGGAAGTGCCAGGCAGAGTTGCTGGAACCGGCGTCGACACACCGAGAGCATTGGCGAGCATCGCAAGACGATGAGGTGCCAGAGGCGACTTTGGAGGTCGCCATGTTGGAGATAAGGTGCTCGGAGACGTGGGGGATAGAAGAGATTGACGCGGCGTCTCGTTCATGTGCAATTCGTTTGCAGCGCTGGCCATGATTGTGCGTTACGTGCGTACTCGACGCGAATTTTTGGTGCCTGGTGGGTATCGAGGTATCTTCGCTATATGCAGTGCTGAAACATTAACTCTAAGGGGTTGAACATTGATTAACGAGGGATCAAGAGTTGGTTGAAAACTGCAACACACTAGCAATCAACGAGGATAATATTAGTCGTAGCTCGTCGATTTCGTTATCGTAGACTTGGATGACCAAACAGGTTCACCAGGCGTCTCTGAGGGCAGCGAGCTCCAGGCGGTAATTGTCGAGAAGGCAGGAACAAGAACTTCGGACGTGCCCCTCTCTGAACTCGAAAAGCGGTGAGAATAAAACACCAAATTCGGTAAGTCTCTCCAAAAGTGGCCGCCGGACCGAACACTGGTCATTTCTGCAATTCAGGCAGCAGGCTACTGGGATTATAGAATATTTTGAGGCTACTTACGGAAGAGGAAGCTTGGGGGAAGCCGCGATGTCAGCGGATGGTGGGATTGATGCCAAACAAGTGTTCTGGACAAAGACCAGTGGCGCGTTGGTTCTTGAGTTTCGACTCTTCCTTGTCCTTTCACCACCGTACTCCTTTTTCCTCTTCTTTTCTCTTCACGACCTCTTTTCACGTCAAGACCATCCCGCTCACGATCCCATACGACATGAACGACGAGAACCCCATCAACAACTCGCAGTCCTACTACTATCCAGGCGAACAGGAACCTGGATATGGAATCGGGTACAATACATATCCAACACAGATGCAGCATCCCGCGGCGCGTGGTACGTTCTCACTCCCATCCTCAACGCCGTTACGCGTGTCGATCTGATAATCGTCCCCCTTGTTTTAGTTCAGATCCCGGATATGCACCCTTCATATCACCCCCTTGGGTTGAATCCGTATCCAGCAGGCGTGTTTTCTACCTCGCCGCCTCATGGTTCCCTGCCGTTGGCTAATTCTCCCCCACCCCCCTCTCCTGAAATGTACGACCCTATCTCCCCTCCTCTTTCCGGATCAGACACCTCAGCAGACGGCATATACCACCACTCCAACAGCAGCGGTGCCAATTCGCCATCTTCTTCCAGAGGCCACAGTCTCGTGCACCGTAGTCACCGGTATAATCCAACTCCTTCCCCCACCAGCTCCTCTAGTCGCAGACGCAGCCGCTCCCACGATTCCGACGACGACGACGACGTAATGGGCATTGCAGCAGACCAGAACCTTGCCTACTCGCGGAAGGAGGCCACTAGGCGCCAACGTATTGAAGCCGAGCAGCGTAGGCGCGACGAGCTTCGCGAAGGATATGCCAAACTCAAAGATGCTCTTCCGGTTTCCAATCAGAAGAGCAGCAAAGTCTCATTGTTGGAACGAGGTACGGACAGACCCTCATCGGCCTTTTATCATTTCTCATCATTCTTAATCTAGCTACCAATTACATTATCCTGCTGGAGCAAGAAAAAAAGGAGCTCATCGACAAGTTGGTCGCCGTTGAGGAAGAAGCTAAGAGACTTCGCGTCCTCAACGAGAAGATATCACTCAGCACCGAAGGCACTCCTTCTCCCGACCATGCAATGGGCAGAATGACATCCCCTACTCCGGATACAACACACACCCCTTCCCACTCGTTGGCTTCTGTTCGAGGCCAACAACCGCCCTCTGAACACTCTAGTCCCTCAGCATCGGAAGGCGGCCACTGATGCACGTGTTTTCCTCGTTCCTCCTCTTGCTCAAATCTATCATCGTTTCTTATCTTCCACTTTATTCACCATCGTCATCTCTACCGATTTCTTATTTTCTGTGACATTCCACTCGGAAAAATGGTTTATTTTTTAAAATTCCTCTCTTCTTTCTTCCACCAGCAAGGACTCGATCCCGGAATGCTAATCTTACGCCGTGCGTTTGACGCCACCGACATCGTGCCTCCAGCTGCTTGTGACAGGGGAAAATTCGGAGACTCGACGTTGCCAGCCGGTGCAACAGTGGACCAACAACCACAACCTGTGAGATCGACGAAGCTGACGCAATCTCGATAATCGTCCATCATCCATCGACCATCTGCCGCCTCTTGAAGGAAAAAAATACCGATCCCAGGAGGATCCTAATCTACGACCAATCCCGTTCCGGCCATCCTGGCCCCAATTTTTGCATACCTATGGACGCATTCCTTTTTTGATATCTTGGCTATATCTATATTCGTCCACACTACTGTTCACCGAGAGGATGAGTCTTTCGCTATGGATCTATTGATATCTCAACATGCGACATACCCCACAACCCACATTGCACATCTCCACGAAGGCCCACGAAAACTCATGATTCTTGACGAAAAAAATCGACACAACACCTTTCTTCACCCTGGACGGACTGGGCCCGCGTTTCGCGCGGCACGCGATGCGCCTAGTCATATGCTGGCGGCCGTTCATAGAGGCATATAGTCGCCATAGGCGGCAAAAAACGAATTCCGACCTTCTCCATCCGCCCACCGAGCAGAAGCACTGCGTTTCTTGATGAGATGCTGTTGCGAAGCGCCTGACGAGGGCGACGCGGGTAAGTAGTGCTGGATATGAAGGATCTTACGTTTTACACCACTGCTGCGTTACTCTGCCCTCGCGCATTCTTGCCCAGATGTTCAATACCTACTACCTCCCACTCTAGATATATAATTTGGTTCTCTCGCAAGGTTCTGGGCCATACCGGCGCGATTTAAAGCGAGTTCGGACCTGAGAATCGAGGAGCAACTTTTCCTGGATGGTGTTCTATGCCTGCCAAACAGATATTACCTGTCTAATTCCATCGATTCTTCCTCTGCGGTATGCATTGATCCTACTTCTAGGTCAAAAATCCACTCCTAACTATCATGCTGCAAGTTGCGGGTGTTTTTAGCGCGAGTCGATGATAATATCTGGAACCACTAGCTCGGACGTTTGACAGCTATTCAAGACATCGATGGATTTGAAAGAAGTTGGACAAGAAGTCACACTACGCGTGTATGCCTCATTGTTCGCTACGCGCTACTGATTACCAGTATGATCATATGCAAAAGGAAGACTGTTTCAAGGCCTCGAGACCGGCTCCGATTTGTTAATTCAGCTGCTCACAGTTGCGCTAGAATCGCGGCCTGCTTCGTTCGGTCTGTGCTCAGTGTTATAGCGAGCATTAGCTATATACCCTGGACTGAAACAGAGCCGACAGGAACATGAAATGGTCATTGAAAATGTAAACATCGGTGCGCCTCGCGACTTTGGTCCTCGTGTCAGTGGCGGTAGCCTCAGCCTGTCAAATTGTTACCAGCTCGGCGAACATCATGATCCCGAAAGTATAGAAAACGTCAATACAATCACACACAATACACTTATCCTCCTCATAAGGACTGAAGGTTTCCACAGCTCGAAACATAGTCAGCATCGATTTGGCCGATTCTCCGCAGAGGAATTTCATTTCGGGTAGAACGATAGCCTGTTTCTATTCCAGGCTCAAGAACCCATCAAAAGGTATTGCGACTGGGTAAAAATCCACTGTAAACATATCCCGTTCAAGGAGAGTCAGCCTCCGAATTTAGGGATAGAATGTGGGTCGTTTAGAATAAGAACCTGGGCACCCCTTCCCACCACCGGCTTATCATATACTGACCGAGCTGATGTCACCGTAGCCGCTCGTACACTTTCCGTAACACGCCCATGTATTATTGGGACACCTTGTTGCGAGTTCCGCACGGAAGTATGGCAAAATCGGTGGACTAGCCGCCTCCGAAGCGTTACTAGCCCTGTTACGGTGAACAAAGGGCCGGGGTTTCAGTAGGGAGTGCTTGTGACCATAAAAGATAAGAAAATGCGTAGTCGTGAGAGACCAGTTGTGATCCCGTGGCAAGAAGCAGAGAAACCGAGAATAAATCGAGATAAAACCTAAAATTGACAATGGTGCTTGTGTAACGTCTCTGTGCAAAAGTAATATCCTCGTAAGGAGATGAAGACGGAGGGGTTGCCTGATTTCATAATGTTGGACCTGTGCTTTTGACTGTTTCCACATACAACCGCCACCATTTCGCGCTTTCCGAGAGAGACAGAGCGAAATTAACGTCGCGGAGGAGCTGTGCGTCCACCGGCGGTGGGTTCCCGCACTTGTCAGCTCATTCCGGTACACAATTGCGAGGTCTTCGGCATTACAGGAACCCCAAATGCGAAACTATGCGGCGAGCGGCGGCCGCGCCAGAGGGAAGGTCGAGGCCCGTGAATGCTGCTCGAGCGCCACAGCGTATAGCCACCGATGACAGCTGTGTTCCCAGTAAGTATTCCACTCAGCCGGTGTCAAGTGTTGCGCAAACAATGACGAGACGAAAAGAGGAGTAATGTGCATCCTTGAAGTGGCGAATCGCTGAGCCACAAACATAGGCCAGACGGTGAAATTCACGATAGCCATCTCGAAATGGTGAACTAGGATTTAGAGAGGGGTTTCCTGTCACCGAAAAAAGAAAAGTCGGAGTCACATAGAGCGAGCCAGACTGGTGGGCCGAAGATAAGTAGTGTGGCTGAGTTACAGAGGCACGTTTCTGAACCTTATCTGTCGAGGCAGAACAGCACTTGAATGCAAAATAAGTCTCGCTACCAATACCAAGGTCGGCATCGATTAATAGCGCGCTAGAAAATTGAATAGAAAACGGAATGAAAAGGCATTTCATGAAAGGTCGAGCATAATGTGGGATATCTAGAACCAGTTCTGTTGAAGAAGCAGAAGCATGTGCGTAATGAGCGCGGGGTAATGACAGGAAATGGCTCGTAGCAGGGGCGCGAACGTCGCCGGCAGCCAACAAGAAATCCAGAGAATTATATAGGCAAGGGGCGCAGTCCAGGGGTGTCTAGAATTCCCCTAACATAGATCGCCAGTAGGTGCAGAAGTCCAGAGAGATCATCCGACCAGAGTCCCAAGGCGGCTACCTCTCGGGTGGAAACTCTTCCGACAGTACGACGACAATGAAATTGACGCGGTGAGCTGTGCCAGGTTTGGATCAGAGTTCAGAAGCTGTGAACTTCGATTGTCAGAATGTGTTCCCGTAAGTGCTTTGGATGCTATTGAGTTATGCTATTCCTGGATGGTATTAGGATGGTGTCATTTTGTTACGCATAGCTGCAAGTGTTTGAGTTAGCTGTATTATTATACTCTTCATGGAAGGGTTATGACTTACGGCCCAAGGACGCACCGCAGCAGCGTGATTGGGCGTGGCAAGGTTAATTTCGTGCAATGCGCGCAGACTTTTTGCAGGACTGGACGCGACGATGTTGCGACGATGAGACACGAACTTCGAAGAGGCTAAGCAATCAGGCACTCGCAGATTTCTGCCTTTCGAGGAATGTGACAGAGAAGGGAAGATAGGTTATGGGATTTATGCGACGTATGCGACGAGAAGAATGAGAGGCATGGCGATGGATGAGAGAAAGCGAACACGCCTTGCAAGGTCTGGCAAACAAAATCGAGCCAGCCGTATGTCTTACGCGCGTGACTTCTGCTCACATGACACTCTGGGGAAGCAGGAACGACCAGTCACGATGATATAGTGTCACGCTCGCTCCCCTTTCCCCACCACGGCAGGCGACGCTGCGACCGCAGACTGCTGTACAGGTCTGCTGAGCATCGATCCCACATTACTGGATACTCCCAAGCGATACACCTCACGACGATCCTCTAACTAGTGCTTGATCTTCTCTGCGACACCTTTTACACTCTACTCGAGGCCATCTTTCCTTGTATACTTATCCAATTTACAATGTGGTAGGCGGTCCAAACCCAAATCAGGGAAATCTCTCCGAACTGAACCGTTTCTGCTTCTCTCCCTCTTAGGTGTGACAACTGCTTGCTCGTTTTACCTCTCGTGAGCTTTGAGCCTTCTTGTGCCCGGAGCAAAACTTGTTGATCCGTCGACTTCCATCCTGCTTTCCAGAGGAGTGGTGCCATCGCCTGGGCCGTCTTAGTCGCTGTACGAAACGTCCCCCCCCCTTTGGACTCCGGCATCGCTCCAGTAAAGGGATCCACTAATTATCAATCCGTGTTTTCAGGCTTACAGTGTCGCCGGTGGAATCTTTCTCCTCATCCGTGGACAATATCTCTTCTTTGTCTATCCAGAATGGTGCGTATTACCTTTGTCCTCGGAAACTTTTATATACCATGGAGCCCCACCCAGAAAACCATGCTGACCTTTGGACACAGGCAGATTTACGGAGGCATCGGGCTTTTCGTTGGTGCTTGCGCAGTAATCACGATGTTCGCTCTCTCCAACGTGAGGGTTTCTCCTGTGAAGTGTTACAAATTTGTTCCGCTGACGCTGATCGGTAATGGAACACTTTTTTCTAGCGATCGTACATTTGGATACGGGTAGCCAAGTTCTTGTGGCCATTCGTGATAGTGATTTCTGCCGTACGAGCTATTATCATGATCGTTGAGCTCCAAAGAGGGTGAGGATTTACATTTTATAGTCCCATGTTGACTTTCTAATCGTCATCTGGGACAACCTTTATACCGATATTAAATCTTTCGCACCACTGATAGACAGGATGAAATCTTGTGGGAATGTAACAACGGTGGCCAACTTTGGACGGCTTCAGTCGAAGCTGGTATTTCAAACACGGGCTCCCTTCCAGCTGCTTTTTGCACTGGGGGATTCTCTAGCCTGAATACGGCCTTCATTGTATCGCTTTTGGTAGACCTGGTGTGTCAAGTAAGTGAAGCTCGATTCGCTCCTTCTCTTACGCAGACCCTGATGCCGGGAATGGAATTTGTATAGTTCTACATGTTCTTCTTGACATGGCGCTTCTCCAAACGCTTAGAACACTACTCCAATATGAAGGGACCATTCGAGGGTGGTAAGCAAGCGTACTCCGGCTGCCTTGTGAATTGAACTGATTCTTGTACTGTCACAGGATATTACAACGCCTAAGCCAGGACGACTACCATGTTTCCACGGACATTATTCTTCATTTAGTTCTTTCCTTTTATTCTTCTGACTGGACTCCGAGTTGCTCCCGGACACGACTTACGACTTCTTACGAGCTTTACGACACGATTAATGATATACAAATATTCTCTGATTTTCCTGACGCCCTTTTTCCAAATGAACAGGCATAGCGTCTCTGGACGCCGGTAGAACATTGCGTGGGCAAATTATTTTGGGCCCATACGGACTCTGAACCTTCTCACTGCTTTGCTGCGCAAAGTATGATCGGACCAAAGCGAATCTAGGATTAAAAAAACGTTGCGGCCCAAAAATGGAAGAAGATCCCGGAGGAGGGGGTCTGAGCCATTTTGATGAGATATGACAGGGATGATTTGTCCCAGAGTGCCCGAATGACCTCGGTAAGTCGGATCTTGAATGGAGATAGGGAGATCGGATAGGGTGCCAGACGCGGATTTCGGGGCGATTGCGAGCACGGAAACAGAGCAAGAGAGCCAGGGCACTGGGCACAGGTGCCTCGAGGCGCTTAGCGTCACTGGGAAGATAAAAGGAGACGGTTTGGTTCCCAGACCCCATTCCTTACCCCCCTCCTCCCGCCACCTCCCGTCCTTCCCGTTCAGATCTCTGCAGTCCCTTTTTCTTGGTACTTTTGTCCCTTTCTCTCGTGGAATTGCGCTCATTTTGTGTTTTTAGTCTTCTTTTTTTGTCAGCTTTCAGCAAATGTCGACGTCTACCGCTACACATATGTCCAACATGGAGTTCGACCACAAGCCGTTCCCCGAATCCTCCTTCGAATCGGCCTTTACATATATGGACAGCGGCCTCGACTACTTCCAGTACCCTCCGTCCCCAATCGGCGTCAACGTCGGATGTGAGTATTCGAGTCCCGGTGTCTGCAATCTTTATCTGACAGGGCATCAGTGCCCCAAGCGGTCGCGCCTTCGATGGATCTGCACACCCTGAACTCCATCAGCGATTACGCATACGCTTCGTCGAGCTTCGCCCCGTCGCCTCCCAACGCTTTCACGTCGCAGGACGAGGAGGCCAACGGCGTCGCCCCCCAGGCCCTCTTCTACGGCCTGAGCGGCGGTGAGCTCTCGGACGGCCTACCCTCGGGCCGAGCCAGCCGAGGCAGTGGCTCGCGCTCGCCTGCGGCAGCGCCCTACGCAACAGTCCCGCGCTCGCAACGGTTCAACCCCATCGCTGTTCCAGCGTCCAGGCCGAGCACACGGGCGCAAGTCGCTGCGTCGCACAGGCGCACCAAGTCCGCGAGGAGCAACGACCTCGATTCCGACGACGACGACGATGAGGAGTTCAAGCCTACTACTGGAAACCCTGCTGAAGCGGGTGACAACGTTCCCCGTGACTCGTAAGTCCAGGCAGCCCATGATATGAATACAGACGAACTAACTGTTCGCTTTAGTGCTTCGCGCCGCGAGATTGTACGCAAGCAGCGCATTGAGTCCGAGCAACGCCGTCGCGACGAGCTGAGGGATGGGTACAACCGTCTCAAGGACACCCTCCCACCCACGAATCAGAAGACCAGCAAAGTGTCCCTTCTTGACCGTGGTGCGTCTACATGTCCTATTACCTCTTACCCTTGCTTATGATTATCCACAGCTACTGGCCACATTCGCGCTATCGAGAGTCAGAACCGCGAACTTATCGAGCGCGTCAAGAGTGCTGAGCACGAAGTACACCGTCTCCGCACCGTCAACGAGGCCCTCATGCTCAACCGAGCGGGTGCCAACATCACATTCAATTGAGTGACTGCTTGGCACAGCGACGAGTCGCCTTGACCGTTTTCTGTGCCGATCAAAAACTCGTGGTTAAACGGTCCCGACACGAGCTTCGCATATTCTCCACCTGCATTTGATTTATGACAACGGACTGCACGCATCTTCACTATCTATTTCGCAACACACTTTCGGCATCACGATTTCTCCTCGACGCAGGCTTACAACTGCTTAGGACACATGCTTATAGGCTGTGTCTCGACGACACATAATTCCATGTCCACGACATTCAACACTCTGCATCACCCCGTCTCTTGCAGCCGTGCTGCACGCTTCGCCCACATCTGTATCCTCGCCGTTGAGCCCTGACCTGTGGTCATCTCGAGCGGCCATGGATCAAAGAATACGGCGTATCGGAGTCGATCATCGACGAACACTCAACTGCGTCGATGGGTACCCTGGAATTTGGTTGATTCGTGGCTGGGCGCGACATTTGCAAGACCCAGAACTGAGCTTGAGGCGTAATATCTCCCCACTCTATGAGTGTGCGTGAGTGCATACCTCGCCTGTTTCTGCGGCGCTTTCTTGCTATCCTTCTTTTTTTTAACCCGTCGTACTGCCCCCCAACGTAATCCCACTCCTAAACATCCCCATCCATCACTGGCTTGAGGCGACGACCACTTTATTGTGGTTCCGTGCCTCGCCACTGTAGCCGACACACCGGCACCGTATGTTATCGTCGACAATCTTCTCGGGACTCCGCAGAGGTCACAACATGGGAGTCAACTTGTGCCTCCGTTCAAAGCATATTCCCCCCTTTGCAGTCGCCCGCCGCGTCCCTTGTATCGATTTTTTTTGTATCAGCACTGTTTACCTGTTTATTATCCTGTATCGTTCGACACCCACCCCGATTCTCTCCACAACACCCGCTAACCCCACGATCGTCGTGACGGCTCTGTCTGATCAACAACCGTTACTCGCTCGCCTTCTGTCCGCCAAGCTCTCCTCGGTTCCCTTTGTCCGATCCTCCTTCTCCTCTCTCGTGCCCCCCGTCCATTTCTATCGCTCCGTTACATTCCTTCGTCTCGTTCCCATCACAGCTACATCGTCATACCATAGTGCTTGCGCTATGGGCCAGTGTGGACTTAGCGCTCGCACGGTTCGCTTGGGAGTGGATATGGATACGGTGCGCAGAGGAGCGACACACACGACGACAAAGAGGACCCACAGCAGCTGCACGCTCGGTCGGACCCAACGCCGCGGACACCACGCGCAACTGTCCGGCCTCATCCTTGTCGCCGCCTGCTGCCGATTCTGGCGCGGCCGGTGCGCGCCGCCGCCTCACTTGTCGCCTCGCCGCCGCCGCCACGCATTCGGCAAGTCCGTCTGCAACGGCCGCTCGCGCGAGCCGCTGACCGAGACCGCGATCCGTGCGCCGCAGTCGCTGGGCCCCGCCGCCTGTGCCGCGACATCCGGATATGCTCGACCTTGTGCGCCGTCTTCCGCGTTGAAGTGCTCGACGCCCTTCCTGCCTGCTCCCTGTTGCCGCCCGCTAGTTCGGTCCGCACTCTGGGCCGCAGGTGTGTCTTGCCTTTGCATGCCGCCGCTGTGTCTGCCTCTTTATCGCTCGTGTTTGAAGCCCATTTACGTTACCTCGACCACTATCCATCGACGCCACTCTCGCTTTCCCGGTATTTGATGCGCGCTGGGCTGTCGGTCTCATCGTCCATGCGCATGCGTGTGGGTTGGTGCGGCCGCTTTCCGCTGACGATGCTACATACCTATACATGATAACTACATACATACACACTACCTCACGTTCCGCCACGACCTGTCAATCTGAGATTGTAGTCTACATAGTTCCGCTGTAGTACGATTTCTGTGTGATCTTACGCCAACAACGAAACCCCTTGAAAACAACTGCTTGTGAAAATTTAAGTGAAAATTTAAGTGAAATGTCAAGCGCAATTCATTTCGAGCGAATTTTTGGGTCGTTTTACTGACAACCAGCTCAACACGAAGGGGCAGAAGCTCGACTCTTCAACTGAAGTCTAATTCAAGTCTAATTAAGCAAGTGCATATGTATGTAATCCAATTACAAAAACTGCCACAAAATTGAGTCCGCTGACAGCTGAATTCGTCGCGTAAATGCTTGATAGACCCTAATACGATTGCATAAGTTACCACCAAAAGCGCGCACTGCCTTCGTGCTTGGCATATAATCCCAATCAAAGCACCAGAAAGTTCAGCAAAAGATGCACGGCCGTAAGTTCGAGGCTGAGTGCGACTGTCGCCAGATTCGCAAAGAGAATCAGATGTAGCGGCAAAGATAGGCTTTTCTCAAACCCCACAGGGATGTTGCAACTGCCGAGGTTCCTCAACACGAGGCGCCCGTGGAATGTTACCTCCCGTATTTGTGACCTCTGGAACGTGGGGTATGTTTCGCAACTCGTCTCGAGAGCCCTGTGGCAGTATTATAGCAATGTCCGCTGCAGAGCTGCTTGGGAAACCGGGCGGCACATTATTCGGCTACGCGAGGGGGCCCGAGAGTACTTTCAGCCTCTTTCAGCGCCTTTCTTCGTTTTGGTGGTTTGGCCACGTTGCTGTGAACTTTGAAGACACTGCATAATTGACAGGCGATTAGTACCACCGGTAAAACTCGTGTTTAATGGGCATTGCTTTTGCGGAGAATAACAAGCTGCGCCCGCCGGTAATCAGCGAGTTGCTGATCGCTTTGGTTAACCCAAATTTGAAGGGAGGTGTATCATTGCAGTAGTAGGACCATCGGAATTTGAGTGATAAGCCGCCATACGTGTTCCAAACTCCCAGTGCAGGGTGTACGTCAGTCAAGAAGGGCTCGAATTGGTCCATCGGAGGAGATTGGGAAGACAACGAGTAAAGTTAGAACGGAGCATTAGAGTCCTGGGAGTCGCATTTCCAAGTTCCCTGTAAATTAATTTGTCCTGAAAGCACTGGGGAGTCGGGACACTCAATACACCCGAGTTCCGTCCGCATTTCGTATCTTATTTTCTAAGAATCTGTAGACTGTTATGACTTACGACAATTGTTCTGTTCTGACTGAGATTCTTGAGAATTATTGCGTACAAGCGTTCCATGTCCATACTAGCTGCCTCGACATATCGTTCCAGGGCTGCGATCGCCGTGACAGTTGTTTGAAGAAGAGCCGTAAGATAAGGCCGAAGCTCTTATACCGGACCATGGGAGAAACAGGACAGAGAGAAGTCCAGCACACTGAAGAGACCTCAAACAGTTCCTCAAGGCTCAACCAGACATGCAAAAGTGACAGCCTGGAGAAGGCATTTGTAAGGCGCACGGTTTCAAATGATCGTCCTGCAGGTACAGATTAACCTTGGAGTGGTTGAAAGGGGAGGTGGGGGGGCAAAGCTACGGGCAGTCATTGTCAAATAATGAGCAGCAGAAGATGGTGGAAGTCTCATCTAAGAAAAAACTTGAGCAGTTGGGCGCTTCTTCCTCGCCACGTCGACTTTCAGCCAAATGCCCAAATCGCCCGGATCGCCTTGGAATCGCCTAGCTCACAGCACATGCAAGCTGAAGGAAATTCAGATTTAGGCAAGGGATATGATGATTGCAGTTGACCGCTCCTAGAGACAAATTGCTCGCGTTTGAGTTGAATTAACGATCCGCGCAAAGATTTGATTCGGCTGAACGCAGAAAAGAGCGTGATCTGCAATTACAGCCAAAGGCTTCATCCGATGATCGATCTGAGTTCCTTTACCATCCTCCTATAATACATATTTCCCGTCCAGATGAGTGATACTGCAGCCATTCAAAAGCAACTCAAGATCAAGTCTGGCGTTGTACAGAGGTACGCCATCCTGGCTCTTTGACTATATGTTGCAAGGGCTTCTGCTAAATCCGCTTTACTCAGACTTGCAAAGGAAGCTAAACTCTACATCAAGGAGACGGGACAACTTACGACAAGGAAAGCCAAGCTCGTTGCAGATGGAGCTGAAGAATGGGACATCAAGAATGCGGTGCGTCAAGTGTATGGTTCATTACCTTGAATGTTCACAGAAGCGGTTTCGGCAGACGAAAATGGTAGACGAGTCGGAAAAGATGGAAATCGATACGAAGACGCGTCTAGATAAGGCCATCGCAGACCTGAAGCAACTCATCGTATGTCACATATTGCCGGACAGTACGACACACCTCCTTATTTGATTACCTCCAGGTAGCAGCAAAAGAAGATGCAGCGTTGAAAGACAATGAATCCCTACTCAAAGCTGAGGAGACAATCAACAACGCTACTGCCTAAGCAATTTTTACCTTTGTAATAGTATGATGCAAATTGCGAGAAACCAAGCTAATATCGATGGGATGTTCACTGAAGCCGAAGACTAGCACATGTTCACTCTTCCATTTTAGTTTCATTCAGAGTTTCAAGGCCTTGCGATTCTTGATCCCGCACTTCCTTTATGCGAGTAAGTGCGGCAAGGATGTTTTTCCATGAATCGCGCTCGACTCTTTCTTCCTGCAGTCCTCTATTTTTGCGAGTAGTGCTGCCATCAGAGGGAAGGCCAACCCCGAGAGAGGGTGGTACAAAACCCGGCAGGGGCGCATTGATGGCGGAGGGTGCAATACGTGAATGCCTGATATGAGCAAGCGAAGAGCGTATGGCAACATGAATTGACTAGAAATAGAAAGAACCTTGAGGAGAATGTGAGATTGAGATGAGGGAAACACGGACATCAAGGCGTTCAAAGTATTCGCTGACTTCGAGCACGAACTGCTCGGATCTTTCTTCGCCTTGAGGGAGATTATCACCCGGTGCGTCCGTCTGAGGAAGAGTTAGCAGCGAGATCGAAGACGCAGCCAACGCCAAAAGGCGTGTTATATCCTAGACAATGATGAGCAGTAGTCCAGTAACTGAGAAGGGATACATACTTTGTCAACCTCTCCGAGAACATATATCTGTCTTGCAGTACGGCTTGTAGTCCATATAGGATCTATCTCTAAGCCATCTATCTCTTGTTCGGCAGTAGAGGCCATGAGTGATGATTGGTTAAGGTATAGTGGTGGTGGTCATTTGGCAAGATAACAGGCACACGCTATTTGAATTTTGGTCAAAAGCATGCATAAGTAATCCAAAGGGAGTGCACTGTGCAGCCGGTCATCACAAATCATTCGCGACTTCATAAGTACAGGAGAAGATGTATTTTCATATTTTACGCGTTCGTTCAAACTCTATAGCTCTTAAGTCCTTTGTGTACAATGCGACCAGCGCGCGTTACATGTTCGACCATGTTCAGTATCCTCCGTGACCGTGCCTGCGGCCGTGCTTCTTGTCATCTTCTGAATCGGAACCATCACGGTTGCGACCGCCACTGCGCCCGATGTCGAGTCGTTCGGCGCCAAAGGTATCGTCACGGCCTCCGTGAGTGGGACCGTATCCCGAAGCGGGGGGTTGACCGTACCCTTGTTGCTGGTCCAACGGTTGACCGTATGATGGTTGGGTCTGCCTACCACTGGCACCATACCCCCCGCCTCCCTGTTGACGGCGCGGCTTGTTATTATCGTCAAAGTCATCGCGACGGCCTCCGTGTTTCTCATACTTCTTGTTGTTGTCAGAATCGGAGTCATCATCCTTGTGGGATGATCTTCCGTGTTCATTTCCGCCTCCTTGGCCGTGACTGGGCCTGTATGCCTTTTCATCGTCGGAATCTGCCTTCCTGGGCCGTCCATGGCTAATCTGATCGCCGACTCCATAGCCTCCTTGACTACCCCCGTGGCTGGGTTGTCTCTGTGGGTTGCTGTTATCATTATCACGGCCATACTTGGTCTCTTCTGGTTGAGAGTATGAAGGCGCATAACCTCCAGATTGTCCGCTATATCCTAGCTGAGATTGTTGTCCAGAATATCCGTCATTGTGACCACCAGACTGACGTCCTTGTCCCGACGTCTCTTGGTGGCCGTAGGATGCCTGAGGTTTAGCGTCTTCGCGTCCATGTCCACCATAGGACGGTACTTCTTGGCGTCCATGCTCACCGAAAGCGGTACCTTCCTGGCGTCCGGATCCACCATATAACGGTGTTTCCTGCCGTCCTTGTCCACCGTATGATGGTACTTCTTGGTGTCCTTTTCCACCATACTCAGATGTTTCCTCGCGGCCGTGTGCGCCATACGCGGGTGTTTCCTGGTGACCGTGTGCGCCATAGGCAGGCGTTTCCTGGCGTTCATGTCCACCATATGCTGCGGCTTCTTGGCGACGTTGTTTCCCGTAGCTGTTGTCGTCGTCATCCTGACGTTGGGCGACATGACTCCCAAACGCAGTTGTATGACCCTCCCTATGAGAGCCAGAAGTATATTGGGATTGCGAACCTATGTACGCAGGGGTTGCGGTATGTTGTTGAGAGCCAGTATTGTTGGTGTTTGTTCTGTTGTTGCCAGATTGATTATATGTTTGTGCTCCTGTTGATAGTCTGAAAAGGTGGGCTGCAGGAAATTCAAGGCGCTCGACGTACCTCCAGTATTTACCGAGCTGCCTGTATTTTTACTGGGTTTGTATCCATGGCCACAACCTCCATAACCAGCTTCTTCAGCAGTATCGTCCAATCCGGGACGCTTGTTCTTGTGATTGCGGACGCTTTCCTTGAAGTGCAAACGCATGAGTTAGCTTGCCTGCAAAACGAAACCGAATGACGTACTTTGGTCAGGGATTGAAGAATTTCAGAAGACTGCGATCCGAGGTCAGCTACCCATATTTGCATGCGTTCCATCATTTTCTGTTGGATAGCTGATCTACCAGTTTCATAGTAAGGGTGATGGAAAGCTTCGAGTATCTAGTAAAGTATCTTTATACAAACAAGAATCATCGAGGCGAGCATATCACTGACCTGGGTGATGATTTGATCGGTATCATCGTTATTGCTCCATGCTTTCACGATGAGATTAACGCTATTTTCGACGACAACCTGCGCGATTTTTCCGGCAGGCTCATTGAGGATGAGACCGAAATGATCCTACAAGCCGTTTCATCCCTGTAAGTTTTTTTCACAGTTCAACAAATAATTATCATATTATCGATCACCTTCGAAAGTAGACTATGGGAAGGATCGGATGCGTGCGGGTTGTTGAAAACCTGGTCATTCGATCGGTAAAAAAGACAGTGAGACATAAATCAGCTAAACATACCTCGTATTGGTCATCACTCTCAATGACAGCTTTGCTCCCTTCATTCAAGACGCCAGTGGCCTGGGTCAAAATAGGCTAAGAGGAAGATCAGAAATAGTTGAATTAATGTAGAATGTCGCGACTGACCCCAAGATAGGGAGCAAGAATAGTGTAGATGTCTAATGAGTCAGGTCAATATATTATCCGTGGACAAAACGAAGAGTCGTACATTCGTTCAATGCGTTGGAAAATTCATCCATGAGATTTGTAAGACCAGGTACCATTTCTATCTTCTCATTCACATTCCTGAAAATATCATCGTGCCATTTGAGCAAGTCAAGGAGTTGTTTTTGGACTTCCGGCGGCGCAATGTTATCGGGATCGAAATTGTAGGCCTGAGATTGTTTCTTAATTTCTTCTCCTTGGTTTAATTTGTCTTCGCCCCCGCCTAATTTTCCTAGGATACCTTTCAGGATTGAAAGATCGGGTGCTTGTCCCTGAGCGCCCTAAAATACATATGAGTAAAATAAGTTCACCAGCAAGCGAAAAGCCGCACATTGTCCATTTTGGCAGAGAGGTCGGTTACACTGGCTTGGCTCAGTTTACTAATAAAGTTTCAGTTAGTTAGTATTCGATTCCGAGAGACTATACCAACTTACTCTCCTGCTTCTCCTAGAAGAGAATGCATGAAATCAGCGCCTAGGAAGGACGACATGGTCAGATATTGTTGATATTCTGTACAGGATCAGTGGCTTACTCCCAAATGTGCCAGTGACCAGGGGTGGAGCGGTGCCATTGGGCGTATTGACAGTGACTGTATGTGCAATGAATTTTGAAATATCCACGACGCATATGTAGAATGGGACACTGACCATTATCACCAACGTGGCAAAACACATCTCTGTGCCCTAATCTACGAAGAGCGAGCTCACACCAATTACTATGGGCAAGTAGATCTTCCATGGTATGGAGGCCAGTTCCAAGTAGGCGGTAGGCTTCCCAAAGCTCGGCTCCTTCATTACCTTGCGCTCTGCGTCCATGTTCAATGCAGGACTTGAAGGTCCTTCGAATGAACGCAGTCGAAGTATCCCATCCTTGATTCTCCGTTGCAATATATTTCTAGGACATACATGAGGTTACAAGCACATGCAGATAGTGATATAATACGGTACCTTCATGCCGGTCTTTGAGTCAATTTCTAATTCGCGAGGGGAAACAGGAGGCCTAAGCTTGGGGTGGAAGCTACGAGCATCTCCTTCTTTTTCAGCATAACCCCTAGAGATTATAACTAAGTTCAATGAATTGGACGGAAATGCAGACAGGTCTTCCTACTTCGGGTTATCAATATGTTCCTATGGCATGTTTCAACATTTACAACGAATATCGTAGAACAATGATTGACGCACGACTGGCAGATAAACGCCGAGACGATCAGCGGTCACTTGGAACTCATCTGAAGCGAAGCCGAAAGTCTTCGAAGTGCGATCAGTATATTCAGACATATTCAAGACATCCCACCGCGCACCATGAAACCAAGAACAGCAACGATGAGTACCAGCGTATCAGCTGATAGTTTACTGAGACCAGCGATATCCATAGCCTGCGAATAATCTCGCAGCCAATTTCCCTGAACATTGAGATCTTATAAATAGTGACATGATCGCAATTGAAGTATAAACTCACAAAGTAGACTTTTTTGACGTCGCTTTTCGTGAACTTCTTCGAACCACCTGAGGCATGTTTGATAACCGATGAAGCAAAACCAAGAAGACTAGAGCCGCCGATCGCAGCTCCTGACGATTTGACTATAGTTTCCAGAATATTTTCAATATCTCCATGACGGAAGGCCTTGTCTACGAAGAGCCAAATCGGTCAGTTGTGGGCGTTTCACTGCGAGTAGACTCACCGTTAAGGTACGCAAAGTCAGGAATGTCACCGGCGCCGAATGCGTATGTTTCTACGGGAAGGAGGACGGCTAGAAGGGCAAACAAGAAAAAGGCATTAGTGAGATTTGGCGAAAATGCCATGTTGGAACTGGGTCGTTGTGGTAGGTAGATGCGAGGGCTCGAGAGAGCTGCGCAGTTGGGATGGAGATGATGAAGAACAAATCCGATAATCTAGATTCCGAGCACCCCACATTTGCCAAGTCAATGACATGCTGAACGCTTGGCACGTATGTAAGTATCGATCATCCACATGAGGAATGGTAAGTACAGGTAAACTACAACTTTTTCAACCTCAATTCTTTGTTGCCTATCCTCTTCTTTTGATCTTTGACCTCAGCGCCAAATTGTTCCTTTGTCGATTTTTTCTCCATTCTTCGCTGCTGTCGTTCTGCCTTGATTGCAGTTTTCCTCGCCTTTTTCTCATCTTTGTCCTCATTACGAGGCCGACCCACTGCTTGACCTCGCCCTGCTATCATCTGTCAAATTATATACGCACTTCGCATGCACTTTAACTCACCCTGATCGGTATCGGTATCCGATCCCTCGGTATCATCGGAGCCAGAGAAAGGTGCAAGGCGTGCAGGGGCCTTGGTTTTCTCAGTCTTTTCCGCTGCGCTGACGACTAAAGGGAGACCAGTTTTGCGGTCAAGGACAATCTTTGGCGTCGGCCTAGGATCCCGGGCACGGATGAGACGGGGATGATTTTCGATATTCGTGTAGGTAGCTAGAAAGATAAAATAAATGATATAGCTAAGAAACGAGAGGTCGAGAGGCCTACTCAAAATCGTTTCGCAGTCCCATCGGTCCTTGTCGTCTTTCTCAGGGAATAGATCATCAATGCGGACATCATCTTCAGCACCAATGTCAGCGAGGCGGTTGCGCTCGTCTTGCCCCATAGTCCGACGAAATATATCCAATTTGTCTACTCCGCTTTCACCCTCCATTTTTGGTTTCATTTTGCGACCCAGAATTTCGAAGTCGTTCAGGAAGGTGTTTACCATTGAATCGAAGTCATCGCGAGATGTAATCAGTTCTGGGGCTTCATCTGAATCGTTATCGTCGTGCGAATGGAGATCTTCCTCATCCTCGTCTTCGTTGTATTCTCTCAATATCATCTGTTATTTGTTCTATCGGCCGTAGACAAGGACGGGGTAGAAAAATGATCACTGACCTGATCGAAGCGGTCATCTAGGGTTTGCAATGCTTCATTGCGGACCATAGATGAACTACTCATACTGTAGCCGGATGCGTCGCTGGCGGCCCTTCTTTTTTTCTTTCCTCCAATAACCGATATCGCAGGCAGAGTTCCGACTGTATCACCTCCGGAGTCATATCCGTCGTCGCTAGTTTTTTTCGTGTCGGCTTGGTTTTTCTTGAAGTCAGCAAATCTTTGCTGCCAGCTGACATCTTCATCCAGTACTTGTGAGTGCTCGTCGACGCGGTCGATTCCTTCTGCTCTGAATTCGAAATCAACTTCTTCGTCGCTGCCTCGTTCACCGTCGGCAACTAGTTGAGAGAAAAAATCGTCTTCAAGTTCATCCTCCACGAATGCATCATTCTCAAGGGCTTCGAGGACTTGCCGAAGATGCGCATCCATGTCAGGCTGAAATCCAGCAATACTGGCTGGGACTGCCTGCTGCGATTCATAGGTCCTAGGAAGCTCAGAGGTCGATGCCAACACGCCATCTGGAAGATCAAGGAGATTGATTCCAGCGTCGGCTTTGGAGCGACCTTTGGACTTTTTCTTGGACGTCGACGGTGCCTCAAGGAGAACACTATCTACGCCATCTTCTTGGATACCCACGGGCCGAAGATGGCGCATGTAATCGTATTCTGTATCGTCGAAGTAGACCCCATACAGACTAGCCTCTCCAACATTTTGTCGACCTTCAATGAGATCTTCGGGCGATAAAAGATCCTCTAGGTCAGCGCGAGATTTTCCCTAGTTCAGGTGATCAGGATATGAGTTTTTTTTTTGGTAAATTGAAGGAATTCGATGCTACACACTTTTTTTGTATTGTCTCGTTCGAAAGGCTTGAGGACGTGTACACTCGCATCAGGGTCATTGATGAGGGGGTCCCTTTGAGAGCGATGAACGAGCTGAAAATGCTTCGCCCCAGGTTGCCTGAATATCGATTTAGAGGGAGCCATGATGGAAGTCACAAAACGAGAAGGGGGTGTTACGTAAGCAAAGCCTGGTCTTGCATGACCACCATCCGAACCGCTGCTAGTGTACGACTCTACCAGTCGCAACTTTCTCTGGATCTCGTTTCTTCCTCCTCAACCCGGGTCATAGGTCTTCATTGACCTCTTTGATTTTCCACATTCGCCATGGACACTCGAATCAGCCTACAGCGCGAACACATTCGACGTGGCTTCTCTATATAAGTCACATCTCATACCGACCGTTTCTCCTCGTACTGACAATATATCTCGTATATACTAGTCATCAGAAGGTGGTACTTGAGATAGACTTTGCAGGCGCGCTTTGGGTATGTAACTATGCTCATCCTTTGTCGCATGCGTTAACCCTTTACAGGGTTATACAGAGATCACCATCATACCCACCAGCAGCGAACTCAGAACGGTCCACCTTCATTCTAGACAATGTAGTGAGTCAAATCCGGTCTACTGAATATTCCTGCATGAATCTCTGCTTTCTAGCTATCCAAAGTGTAACCGTTGGAGGCCATTCAGCCGACTTCACGCACCTCGATCCACTCACCAATATCACCATGGGTGGTCCCGCTGAAGCATCGGACTGTCACCGCCATCCTGAACTAAAGCGAAAGATCTACTCTGCAATGCAAGAAAGCGACGAGGGAGAGCTATCCATTGCTATTCCTTCGGAGGTGGCACTTAAACAATCAGGCCACTCCTCAGCGTCGTCGTTCGCGAACGAAGGTGTGCCACGCGTATTTGTTTTCGAGCTTCATTTATTGGTGTCATAGTGTCTACCCCAGAACCTCAAACGCCTGGCGTCTCGCAGAATCAGACCACAGTTCTGGAATTTTCTCCTATCGTTCTCAATATCACTTACAGTCTTCGTAATCCCGTCGATGGGTTTGAATTTGTCCTCCCGAGCGATGCATACCCCTTTGTAAGCCATTTTTCTATTGTGAGCGCTTCTTAGCCTGACATAGTGGGCAGCGCGTTCCACACGCATACACAACACCTTCGTCTCCCGACTCTGCACGCTGTTGGGTACCCTGCCTGGATAATTTGTGGGAAAAATGTACTTGGGAATTCGAATTCATTGTTCCCCGCTATCTGGAAGAACGCGACATACGTGGTGATGACGACGAGTTGAACGATGCTAGTCCAACTATCGTTGTCTGTAGTGGGGAACTGGTGGAACAGGTATGCTGTCAACATTTTTGGAAAGCATATACGTATTCATTTCCCGTAAGGTTGCTCATCCATACAATTCGAACAAAACCATATTCTTATTCTCTCAAGCTGTTTTGACCTCTGTTCAACATATCGCCTTCGCTGCCGGCCCATTTCATCTCCTTTCAATTCCACCGGATTCTGCTGCAGAAGAACCATCTGGATCCTCCCAACCTCCCGTGTATGCATTTTGCTTGCCAGGACAAGAACAAATGCTCAGCTCTTCGACGTCATGCCTACGCTCGGCCATGTCATTCTACACCTCCGAATGTGGTTCATACCCTTACGGGTCTTATAAGCTGGTCTTCGTTGATTCATTGCCTACGCAACGCTTCGACAGCGCGACATTATCTCTCCTAAACATAGATCTCCTCCATGGCGAAGATGCTATTGAACAGGCAATAGAGACCCGACACGCCCTAGCTCACGCCCTGGCATGTCAATGGGCCGGAATCAACATCATTCCAAAGAGTTGGTCGGATCTTTGGTTGGTCAATGGTTTGGCGTTGTATATCACGGGATTATTCATTCGCAAACTTTTCGGCAATAACGACTATCGATTTCGGTTGAAGAAAGACATGCTCCGCGTTGTTGAATGGGATATGGGCGGTATGCCTCCTATATGCCAGCCACAAGTCCTTGATCCCCCAGATGCCGTCACACTACCTTTTATCAATCTGAAAGCCCCGCTCGTTCTACACATTCTCGACCGAAGATTGGGCAAATCTGGAACGTCTTTGGGTTTGAGTCGCGTTCTGCCTAAATTATTCCTGTCTGCTATCAGTGGGGAACTGCAAAATAACGCCCTCTCGACACATACCTTCTTGCGGACTTGCAGGAAGGTGAGCGGTGTTGATCCTCGTAGTTTTGCCGAGCAATGGATATATGGAAGTGGGTGCCCGCAATTTGGCTTTTCTGCAGCTTTCAATAGAAAGAAAATGGCGGTGGAGATCACTATGCGACAAGATGCTCCTGCATATACGGCCATGGAGAACAATGAGGTTCAGAAGGTCTTGATGAAGCCTGTCGCATTTTTCGAGGTACGGTGACTCCTGGCATCGGCCCGATGGAATTCTGAATGCTACTTCTAGGGTCAAATGACTATTCGCATACATGAAGCCGATGGTACACCATACGAGCACGTTCTCGATATTCGAAACCCTTTCAAACGCTATGAAGTGCCGTTCAATACGAAATACAAACGCGTCAGGCGGAATACCAAACGATATCTGGCACGGCAGGCTGCAGCGCAAGCTGCGGCCGAAGGTGATGCCGAGGCTGCTGAAGCGATGGGCATGGTCGATATGGGATTTGGGCTCGAAATTTGGGAAAAGGAGCAGGAGCGAGAAAATTGGAAAGTAGCAGATTGGACCGAGGAAGACGAAGGGATCATGAGCGGCGCAACGTATGAATGGATCCGTATGGATGCCGACTTTGAATGGATCGCCAACATCAAGTTCGAACAGCCAGATTTTATGTGGGTTTCTCAACTACAGAGAGATCGAGATGTTGTCGCTCAGCTTGAGGTGAACCTGAAATTTCTTACAATCATTATTATTTTATATTCAAAAACTTTCATAGGCTGTCACTGCGCTGGCCGAGAAACCAACTGCCATCGTATCTAGCACATTGACCAAGACGCTACTTGTCTCAAATTATTATTTTCGGATTCGATGTGAAGCTGCTGTTGCTCTGATCAACGTGAGTGGTGTCTTTTATATATTGGTTGTGTTGGCTCACACTGGTTTATCATAGTGCGCCGTTCGCAAACTCGATTTCTTGGGGCTATTTCACCTTTTCAAACTCTTCCTGAGGTATTGCTACGACCCCGAAAAACCAAATCAGGACTTGTTCAAGCATAACTATGTTCCGAAACCGAACGATTTCTCTGATGTGTCAGAATATTTCGTCCGCAAGGTGTGTTTACATTCGCTGCCTCTTTTAGAATAAGGCATCGAAAAAATCTCTGTAAGGCCCTCATTTCTGCTATCTCGCGAGTTCGGTTCGAAAATGGCAAGACCCCTTCGGTTGTACGGCAATTCTTTATCGATCAACTTCGCTATAACGACAATACCTCTAACCCTGTAAATATCTTATACGGTTCTATATTTGGCCTTGTGACTGACTGACCATCTGCTCATTTAGTATTCCGACGGCTTTTATATTAGTACAATCATCTCAGCCGCAGCTTGCGCTAATGTTTCTACTGCCCCACCGGAGCGAGGGGAACTGTTACCTTCTGAGACCCGAATGGATTACAACCAGGAGGATATGGACCTCGTTAAGCGAACGCGTACTGAGGTCGACCGCTATCGGAGTATGGACAGGCTCATCCCTTCCCCTCACAATATTGTTACCATTGCGGCCTTGGAGGTATTACACAACATCTATCTTACGTTGATTGATTGCTTATATAAAGTTTTTCAGTTTTATATGGTATTAGGTATCGCAAATCTTCTGCCTAGTCACCCAAGAACCTTTTTCCCGTTTACTAGGTAAGACACGTTCAGGATACTCAAATGCATAGCTTACATGCATCAGGGAGGGCAATTATACCCAAGTCAGAACTGCGGCTTTCGATGGCCTATTTCTGACTAAGTGGTATACCCCGCAAATCATGCGTTACATATTAGCTGTTATGGCGCATGATTCCTCCCAGGTTATACGCCGATACGTTGCCCGTAATGCTTGCTACAGTCTCGCGCTTTTGGTACAAATGGGAGAGATGAAAGCCAACTCGAAGGAAGCCGAATCCCTCCTAATAGAGGAAGACGGAAATTCGCAGGAGAAAATCAAGGAGTCCAAGAAGAGTGAAATGGATACCATGATCAAGATACTGCGAAAAGACCGAGAAGTTGGAAAGAACGAAGCTCTGAGAGAATTCCTTATGCCCATTGCACTGTAAGTTTTTCGAAGTATCTTTATCATCTATAAAATAGCTAATATGTGACCTTATAGCCATCCAGACATAGACCATGAAGTCAGATGGTGCATATTCAAGCTTGCTGATCTTCTCATCCGTCCCGTTGAGGAAGCGCCTCCATCTGTCAAAATTCATATTCCAAGTACTCCTGTGATTGAAGCTCCGCCATCATTACCGGCTGTCAAAGTTCCTCCAAAGGCACCTCGCGTCCTGAAGACGGGAGGTCCGCCTGTCAAGAGTCCTCTGGTACCGTTAAACCCTCCGACGAAACTTAAATTACCCGCTGGCCCACATCCCGATGCTACCCCCGCAAAACTGCCACTCATAATCCCTGAAATACGTAAAAAAGAAGTTGTGTTCGCCAAACCCCAGTTGCCTTCAAAGACATCTAATTCACATTCCAAATCTAAAATCAAGCAACCTCTGAAGATCACAGAACGTCCTGCTCATGTACCGAAAGCACAATCAGGTGGAATGTCTTTGAACGATCTCAAGGCCTCGCGCAGTGCTCTGAAGAAAATTAAGACTAACAAGCGCGCTCTTATCTTCCTTCAACCTGTTGATCCTATTCGAGATCATGCCCCAAAGTGAGTTCATATATCAAATTTGTGGGAATATCGTCACTGACGGGTGTGACATTCGTTATAGCTATTTTGATATAGTTAAAGACCCAATGGATCTTAGCACAATGGGCGCCAAACTGGAAGAAGGGATGTACAAGGATAGGTTCGCTTTCCAGACGGATTTCCGCCTTATGATCAACAATGCAAAGCTCTACAACTTACCCGGTAGTTTTGTCCATAACGAGGCAATTGCTTTGGAATCCTTTTTTGATAAACGTTCGTATTTACTGCTTTTTTTTCTTGTTGATCCTGACATTGTGATTCGTGGTTACAGAGTGGACCATTATAAACAAGACATTGGAAGCAGCTGATAAAGCACATCCCCCACCCCCTCCGCCTCCTGTGTGGAAACCTACACATCGCATTATTCCGCTTGCCCCAGCATCATACCCGCCGATAAATTCTTCGGCACCTTCGTCTCGCCATGCTACGCCTACGCCTACTACACAACACTCCAGCGGTATTCCTGTAGCTTCGTCCTCTTCCCGGCCTATGATCAAATTAAAGGTTGGTACCCAAAGCAAACCCTCAGAGCGACCTCTCCAACAACCTGCTCCAAAGCCCAAGAAACCCAAGGCAAAACCATCTGATTCGCCCACCAGTCTCGTGCTTGATGCTCCTCCTCCTCCATATGTTGACGATGGGTCACATGATATCCTACAAGAAGTTCTCGCCATCGAAAGAGCGAAGAACGAACAACGTCAGCGCTCTGTCAGTGAGAAGGATAAACCTATCCCATCTATTCCGCAAGGCAAACGAAAGAAATCGGATTTAGTCGAAGATGATATACTGGCGTTAGCAGCACCATCCAAGAAGGAACGACCGTCACCTGCAGAACCATCTGCTCTGAAACTCCAACCTCAAGTGCAGTCCACTTCAGTCTCAAAGTCGTCGGTTCCTTCGATCAAGTTCAAGAAGGACAAAGCCACCACTGTTCAGCGCTCATATTCCGAGGCTGCTGTTCCTTCTGTCAAAGGAAAAGAAAGAGAAATACAAGCACTCCCCCCTACCCCCGTTTTAGTTCCAACACCTACACCTGCACCAGCTTTAGCTCCTGCTCAACTCAAGCGAAAGAATGTTCAAACCACTCCAATCAACGAGAAAAAGTGCAAAGAGCTGCTTAAACTTCTTACAAAGTTCCCAGAATCGGAGATATTCATGCGGCCGGTCGATCCCGTGTTAGATGGATGTCCTACGTAAGTTTTGCTGCATCAAATAATCTCCACTTTCGCCTCTGACCTCACTAAAACAGGTACTATGACGAAATCCTTAATCCTATGGATTTTGGAACCATGTCAGCAAAATTAACCGAGGGAAAATATCACACTATGGAGCAGTTCAAAAACGACATGGAACTTGTCTTCAGTAATTGCCGCCTGTTCAACCCGCCAGGTACAGTTCCTACGATATGTGCAGGTGTCGTTGAGAAAGCATTCAAGAAAGAATGGCCCAAGGCAATGGAACGCAAGCTTTCATGGACAGAAAAGCGCGGTTTGCAAGGAGTCCTCACCACTATTGTTAAGGAACCAATGTATGTTCTATTCAATTTCTGGACTTTCCGAAGTTAAGTATGTTTTTCAGTTCTTGGGTCTTTCGTGAACCTGTCGATCCCATTGCTCTGGGAATCCCAACCTATTTCGACACCATTCCAAAGAAAGACGCTCGAGACCTTCGGACTATCCGGCAGAAACTGGATAATGACAAATACGACACAGTTGAAGCTTTCGAAGCTGACATTGATCTCATGCTATCAAACGCGATCAAGTTCAACGGTCCTGATTCTGAAGTTGGCTTGATAGCTAATGGCTTTGATGAACGTTTCCAGACATTATTAGGGTCATGGAAATCCGCAGGATCAAAGAAGAGGAAAGATGGTGATTCAGGGACCCCTCAGCCGACGAAAAAAATCAAGATGGGGTGATTTTACCGGTGCTATAGTACATTATACAGTTACTTAATCTTGTTTGTTCGTCGCTATGTTAATCTGTGTACAGTAGAATATGTAAACGAGTTTCGTGAATGGCCGCAGGAATGCGTGCACAAAATTGCCTATAGAATGTTGGTCGATATGAAAACAAAATCAAAGCAGAAGTTGAAGGTTAGATTAGATGTACTTAAAGCATCCGGTTACCAATCTGGCCATAATTCTGAAAGCACCACGGAATCCTCTTCTGGCGCATCCTTTTGCTTCATCCAGCGGTCAGGAATCTTGATTTTATGCATGAGCCAAGAAGCTGTTCTTATTTTTTTGAGTAGACTTACTAAAGGAAAGTATCTTTCCATCGCACTCAAGAAGCGTTGTCGATATTGGCGAGGTGTGACGATAGTTGGTTCGCCCTTCCCAGCTCCACCCAAAAATGCTGACTCCTTGACCCAGCTCTCCAATTTTTTGTCCCACGTATACGTTCTGATATAATCTGGGTGTTCAAGGTCAGCGTCATGTCATAGGCTAGAGCCTCCTTTGTTCACTTACCGACAATACCGATAACCAATTCATTGTTTTGGCTGTCGACCTAGTAGGGACGTAAGTAATTGCAGAAATTAAGAAGGGTGTAGCCGCTTACCCCGCAGACCAGCGAATAATCCATGACATTGATGTCTGATAAAAATTTGCTGTCATTGTATAGGGCTCCTCTGAGTATGCGCTTGGAGTGTTCACGCAAGTAAAATGGGTGCTGGTGTGCAGCTGACATCCGGTTAGATGCCGGAAAACAGGTTGACGTTTGACTTCATTACCTTCTACTAAATTTTCATCAAGGAGCACTTCGTTTTCTCGTCCAGTAGACCGTACATGTCGATTTCGAGTTGAACCTTTCAGGTCATATATCTAACGAAGAGTATAAGCCTCGAAGAACCAAAGCCCATAAGTCTTACCTTTGTGAACCTCCTGTCATAGAATAGGTTTTCCATTACGAGAAGGTTCATTTGTGTCGACTTGGATTTCCCGGGACTCCTTTCCTTTCCACTCTTCCTGAATGTCAATTTGTAACACCCAAAGACTTTGGCCAGGAGCGTTGGTCTCTGAGAGGGAGATTAATCGACACAAAGCCTTCAAAAAGCACATTACTAACATCAGCGTATACGGAGGACGACATATAGTCGAAATAAGCGGGAGCAAATGTTTCCATCGTTTGCAACTCTGGTCTAGAAAGCTCCTTGGCAATGAATCGGTCGTCTTTTCATAATAGAGTGTTAAATCATCGAGAGAAACCATAAATGACTAGGCCCACCTCGCGTTTTGAGAAAGGCAGACCCCGATTTTCCGCCGCTTGCATTCCACTTGACGCATCGCGAGAGTGATTCAACCATACTCTTTTCACAATCATAGGTGCGACGCAATGCATCGAATTGCTCCGGATAAAGAACAGTGCAGCTGATTGTTAGCCCACCGCTTTCAAAGGCTTCAAAGATATGAACAGCTTGGTCAACGACGGTATGATTTGACCAGAATAAATTTCTTACTAATAGCCCAAGGGAGCTTAGATGACGGGACTCGCAAGTCTTCCGTAGGATCTGCAGAGTCTGTAGAGTCTACGTTGACGACACCCCAAGTTGAGGCAGATTCTGCGACTGATCCATCATCAGGCATGAATGCTTCACCAGATTCCGTGAGTTTTGCTTCTCTGGCTGTTCGTTTCTCGGCTCTTGATTTGGCAAGCATGTCGCGATATTGAGGTGAGCTGGAGAGATGATTAGCAAGACCAAACGAATAATCTGAGGGTAAAACTCTTTTACTTCAACGCTAAAGCAATAATCGATGTTGGCTCATCGAGCCGGACCACCATCGAAGAATCTCTAAATATATGCTCTGGGTCGCTCATCAAGTCTTCGCCTTCGATGGACTGGCGAGACGTCTGAGGCCAGAAACCAGACAGGGTTTTAAGCAGAGACGGGCGCTCTTCAAGATGGCCCCCCAGTTCTGCGTCCGAAGCTGGTGGTGTCAGTGGTCCGTCCTGCTTTACCTTCTGAGATGATAAGAAAGGGGAAGATGGAAGTGAATTTTTCCCGGGAGCAACTTGAATTGTGCTTTCCCCAACATCGGTATCAGGTGTGTCGACATCGATATCTGGAGAAGATTGAGCAGCAGGTGCTGTGTATGGAACAGGATCTGGCGACAAAATCCCTGACGAATCGAGATCTTGTTGCTGAGTGGTAGATGTCAACGAAGGTCGATCTTCGTCATTTCCTTCATCTTCATCGTCAGCTTCACTGGAGTCAGAACTCTCAGAATCATCGCGTATTGCATCTTTGACACTGTCGAGAACCTCAACCTTAGCTCTCGTGAAAGCCACAGGACGTGCGCGTTTCCCACGAATTACTGCATATCTTCCCCCCTTGGAACGTTCAGCATCACGACCTAACCGTTCGAAGTGTTTTGCGATATTAGAGACCTTGCTACCTTGGCCAGTGGGGGGCCGCCGAACTGTCGACTTGTTCAGAGCACTGGCAGTAGGGCGAGCCACCGATTTGTCTTTTGGACGACTTACGACTCGGTTTTTTCCATATTTCGTCGCAGACGTTGTCGATCTGTTATTGCTCTGGGGAGAAGACGGCCGACTGGGGCGAGGGTCCCTGCCTTGATTATCCAAAGATCGCTTTTCAGGGGAAGCTCTGCGTGACGACTCGAGTGATGCCGGAGGTAACTCCTTGGGACCTGGTATGCGGCTCCCATTTGGGTTTCCTATGGGCCTCTTATTACGTGTCAAGTACTTCGGCGCAACGTTGGCAGCATAACCTTGTTCAAAATCGGAGGTAGATGGCTTTCGAATGGGCATACGGTGTCGGCTTTTACTGCGGATTGGCGGACGCGTTATGGGCGGTACTGACGGAGGGTACTCTTGTTCGCTTTCCGATACAATCGCCTTTGGTGCGAACGCTGTTTGGGCCAGATCATGGATACCTTGAGCGGGGAGATATTCTTGATACTTTTTGACAAGTTCAGCAACGCTTGGGTTTTGGGAAACGCGCCTCGGCAAACGGGACACTCTCGGTGCGGCGTCATCAGCAGATGCTTCAAGTTCTTGCTAAAGACAGAGTATTTAACACCAATAGAAAATGAGCGACAAAGAATTGACCTTGGATAGTGGCTCCGATATTTCGGCTGGCTCTTCACGAATTGCACCAATAGTAGAATCGCTATCAGGATCAGACTTGGGCTGGTCTTCGCTGGTAGTCGTAGCGTCAGACAGCACTTTCGAGTCCGAAGCCAATTTAGAAAATTCGGGTGAATTGTGGATTTTCGTGCGGCCCTTCCCTTCAACGCTTGACGTTTCTGAAGCGTCAGATGCTGATGAATCTACGGTATTTCTACGGGTTTTAATTGGTCCTTCCTCCGCCTCCGACACGCTTGAAGAAGGAAGCTGAGGATTCTCGAACAACCCAGCTAGCTCGCTTCTGCGGGTCGGCCATATCGACGCTTTCATAGAGTCAAAAGCCGAGGACCGGCGACTACTCCTGTTGTTGATTTGCATAGTACGCGGCTTGGGAAGTTTGTCAAAATCCATCTGCCACTCAACAATTTTGTCTTGACGGTACGCAGGAACCTGATTGAGAGCCAAAGTGTCTGTAGGCGAAGAATCCCTATATATGCGGTTAATTTGTCGACAGATGTCTTCCCGTTCGAACTCGGCCCTCGTTATGAGAACATTTATGTCTGCCAGTAACCGAGCGTCCGTTCCCTCGTCTCCTGTGGCTGCGTCTATGCTGATGAGCTTGAGGTCGTCAACTAATTGTGTGTACCACAGCATATTGCGATAGTGCAACCGCTCAAACTCGGCGTTTTTGATCTCCAATTGTGTTTCTGGCCGCACTCGGATTCGGAAGGGAGGGTATACGATCTCGTGTAGTATAATCGGGTCTGCCTGAAAGCGGACAGTCATTTTCTTCCAGGAGAAATAGCGAATGTGATATTGGTACATGTTGTGTTGACACCCGGCGCCTTCCATTGAACGGACATCTGCAGGGTAAAAATGAAGCTCCAAGAACTTCGCAAAAGAGTATCGTTGCATTTCCGGAGAAACGGGAAGAAAGGGGGTAGCGGCCCCACATACGCGACATGCACTCCAGCTGGTGATTTCAGCAGGATTCTTATAATCTGTCTGGCTGACGATTTGACCGTCCCATTGCTCAACGGCTACGAAAACAGTTGTTTGATTGTGAACAAAAACTTTACCGTGCCGTGCAAGAGATTGGTCACAACCCTTCCCTGAGCAAATCGCGTTGGGGTCAAGAAACTGTGTGAGGGTGTCAGTGACGGATTTCTCGATAAATTGACCGAGCGTCATGTCATTCTCGCCATAGAATTCGATATATCGCAGGCGGGGGGCGAAACAGGGCGGGGCACTACCCATATCGGCTGCAGGAACAGTGTACTCCCTAAGATGTATACATTGATATTTGTCCACAATGAAATCGTCCGAGTTTTTGCGAAGGTACCATTCCCAGATACGGCGGAACTCCTCGTGTTGCCATTTCAATAAAGTATACTGACTTTCATAATGTATGTCGTTGGTAGTTTTCAGAGTCTCGGGTGGCTCTGGCGAAGATATAGAATATTGCGGGAGAATTTCCGGGATAATGATGGAGCCTGGTGTTCCGGGATTCGATGAAGGCAATGGCTTCATGGAGAAATAGGGGATATCATCATCATCATCAAGTGGACTGGAGTTCATCGGGAATCCGTCACCAGTCAAGGGTGTGGAAGGCAGATTCAATACGGGCAAGGCTTCTATCTCAGCAAGGAACGCTCTGCGATCTTGGCCCTCCCGCATTTCTTCAGACTGTTCAATATCTTGAGCGGGTGTAGGAGTCACGGTAACAGTCTCCTCCTGCTTGTGCATTGCGGCAATGCGCTCTTCCCTTCGAGCGAGCTCATCTTCCCATGCCTTCTTGGCGTCTATCAGCAAGTTATCAAGCTCTTTCATACGCTGAATAGGGTAAGGAGGAGGGAAACGAAGAGTTGCCGAGACAGAGATAAATGTTTTGATGTAGGGCTCGAGAGATCCATCTATCCTACGCGTCAAACGCAGTTGTTCTGCGTCCTCGTTAGATGCATTGTCGATACTTATGTCCCCCTCTGCCTGCTGGGGTTCTTTTGGGATGTCTGTAATAGTGTCATCGGTTGTGGAGAATAGGAGCTTCGGAGCGGAAAGGTTGTAAGCAGACATCATGGAAGGGACGCTGATATGTAATAGTCGGCTGACGGCTCCCGGAATCCCTTGTGGGTTAGGCGGAGGCAAACTTGTGACAGTATCTTTCCAGAGATGAGTCTCAAGCTTGAGATTGCGCACAATGAACGTCAAAAACCGGGTCACTTTCTTGATTCGTCGCAATGTGTCGATATCACCTCCTCGAAGGATAATTGTACATCCCATGTCGCGGTTGCAACCTTCAAAGCGCATGTACGTTTTCCGTCGGCCAGGTATCAGCGGGTGGTCGTAGGTCTGGATGCAATAACGAGCACAGTGACCCAACCGTGGCTCCAACGCTAGTCGATCTATGGACGAGAAAACGTCGGCTTGAGTCATTCTCGATATCGTGTGGATCGCAGTTGGTTTAACTCCACGTGCCACTGCGATATTGTACTTTGCAAGGGCATCGAGCGCAAGTCTAGACACTGACTGTTCTACGAGAACGACGTGAGGCCGCAGTGCCGCTATCCGACTAGCAAGATTGCCGAGGTATTCCTTCTCCTGCCGCACAATCTGGCCAAAGTGCAGATATTGGCCCTCTACGCGAGAAAATTCAAGCGGAAATGTTACGAGCATGATTCGCGGGTTGGCCTGAAGCCTAGACATCTGCTTGTGAGCAACATTCTTCGTGATGACCACGCCCGTGACATATTCCGAATCCTTGGGCGTTCCGCCAGGGATTTTCTTGATTTTAACATAGCGTCTGACGTCCATATCTTGTCCCTGTCGATGAGGCAGGGCGGTGAAAGTCATGTCTCTTGCAATCCGAAGGGCCAATCGAAGTAAGGTTTCTTCCCATTCTCTGACATTCGGTATCTTTTCGCTCGTCAGCATCTGCCGAAGCATGATCTTCAAGTGCAACATAGAGGCAAGATTCAGCTCCTGAGCATATCTATAAGAAACATGGTTTGTAAGTACGACGCCAGCCATGATAGAGTTCGGAAACGTACGCAGTACTTTCGCGCCGCATTCTCCAACTAGGTTCCACCTCCGATATAGCAGAATCTAATCTGCTTTGCACTCTACTCCTGATGAAAGGAGTTGCAACTTCTATCTCTCCGTAGGGGTTGCCGGGCCTAGGTTTATTCGAGAGTCGCAGTGGCGAGCCTAAATGCTCTGGAGACCCAATTGGAAACTGTATCGAGCTTGTCGATGCTTCAATCAGGACAGGTTTTGAGGTTGTTGGAAACTCAAAATTATTTTTGATTTCTGATGCCAGAGTAGAGTTTTCTGGCGTAAAATTTGATGATATATTGGCAGTATCCTTTTCCTCGTCAGATAAGCCTCGGCGGAACGGAGCTGGGTTATCTCGGATAGATGACCCCCATGTACCATCTTCTCTGTCCATAGGAGTGAGGGGACGAGACAAGCTGCCGTCCGAGCCGTACATAGGTTTCCTGGTCTCTGCAATGGAATAAAGGTTAAAAGGCTCGCTAGCCTGTCCGAAGAGTTGTGACGCTGCAAATGGAGATTGCGGATGGGAAAAACTTGTGAATGGATCCATGCCTAATTGATGAGCAGGGAAATTGGTGACCGACGATGCAACAGAACGACGGTCGTCGTCGTCATCGTCCTCCACTTTGGCGAGTTTCCTCAAACACAAATTGCAGACGCGAACCATGCCTTCGGAGCCAAACCGGGCTCCTTTGATGATATTCGACGCGCAACGAGAACAAAATATTTGGCCTACATGATTATTATATAAATATGTAAGACGGTGGGACTGAGGGAATGATTATCATACCGCATATACGACAATGGTGTTTCCTTCTCCATGTTGTGAATTCACTCTTGCAATCGTAGCATTCCTTGCAATTGTCGTCGTCCATCCAATAATCCCGCGACAAGCCTATAACGTCAGAAAGGTAATTAATCCCTTATAAAAGTACCTCTTACCTTCTCCCCTCAGGCGTCTGATAACTTTGGAGACAGAGCCTGATCGATGTACGCTGGCTGTCGTTTTGATACTACGCGCGTCATCCGGAATCGGAAACCCAGGGATTGTGGTGCCAAACTGGAAAGAAGTATCACCTCCCGGTTCAAACCCTGGTGAGTACCGAGGTGAATATCCCGGAGAATACGGGATTCTGTTATCCGGGCGCTCGTAGTCGACGGTATACGTCGGAAGTTCGGATTGCGCAGGCGTTAGTGACACGAGTGGCGGCGCAGCCAACACTCGCGCGGCTATGAGTGGGTTGGGGCGGTCGGACGCATTCGTTCGTGCCGAGAAGGTTGAGGAGCCTGTCTGCGTGGTAGAGTAGGACGGACGCCGAACTTCTGACGTGCCGGACGCAGGATTGCTCGGGTTGTTGCCTGCTGGAGTGTTGGAGGAGACAGTGACAGCGGAAGACAGCGGAGCAGAAAGCGTATTCTTCATACGCGATAATATGGACGTGACGAGGGTATATGAGGACTGGTCGTGCTCATCTTCGGCAGAAAAGGGGTTGAACGAAGTGAGGCCGTGTGGTATATCGTCCGCCAGCTTGGTGCTGCTCCTGGATCTGGAGGACTGGCCGCTGAAGGACCCAAATATGGGAGAGGTTGCATTAGGGGATTCCATAGTCGAAATTGGACGGGGGCGCCTCAAGCGTAAGGAGCATAGATAGGACGCCGGCGCATCGTCCACATTTAACCTCACACTCACTGACGCCGATTTAGCACTCCATTCATGATCAGCGCTAACATCACGTGCCACCATGGCGTCGAAACGCGAAAACAACGCGAAACTGCATATCGAGCCATACAACCATCCATTTGAGCCGCGGAAGCCTCGATAATGTCGAGTTCAGACAATTAAATAATCCAATCAGCCACTGGTTTTGTGGAGGTCAGCGTTTTGTGGCAAATATTGTCAGTAATTTAATGCGTCAGTCCACGTGCGCGTCGAAGTTAATGACCGACGTGACCCCAGCTTGCGACTGCCCGTCATCTCGATCAGAGCTGGTTCACGCCTTTCACACTTCACAATCCTATTGAAAGACTAGAGGCTCGCCATGGATGACGATGATGCCGATTATATGCAAGGAAGCGACGACGAAGTATGTCTTTCGCATGTTTGGCGGTTGTGCAACAAACCCACACGACCCCTCTTAGGACTATGGCTTCGATTACTCTGATAACGACGAGGCGAACGAGTCAGGAAGCGCCGATGTCGAGAACATGTATTACAAGGCGAAATGTACCACTCAGCCCTCCTCCGATAGTTAGTGAGATCTAATAGCGCCCCACAGCTAAGAAGGAAGACAATCCCGAGGAAGCGCTGAAGGAGTTCCGTGCTATTGTTGACCAAGAGGAAGAAAAGGGCGATTGGTAGCACTCGTTTAGCATCCTGAATAATAGGAAAGCTCTGACTTAATTTATGCTAGGGGTTTCAAAGCGCTGAAGCAAATGACCAAGCTATTGTTCCTCGAACTCCACAGAGCCGGCGATGCTCTGAAGACATATACTGAACTCCTGACATACACAAAATCGGCAGTGACACGAAACTACTCCGAAAAGTCGATCAATGGTATCTTGGATTACGTTGGAGGAGGAAAGGGTGGCCAGGTGGAAGTCGATGTACTCGAAAAGTTCTACCAAGTCACCAGAAAAGCTCTAGAGGAAGCTAAGAACGAGGTTCGTCTGTGTATACAAGAGTCTGTGCCATTGCTTGATTGACTTCCAATTCAGCGTCTCTCAGTCAAAACCAATCTGAAGCTCGCCAAATTGTGGCTTGACCGTAAAGAATACACTCGTTTGTCCAAGGTTAAATTATTGACTCCGTTGAATCTCGCGTCCTTTCACTAATGAATCCATTCACAGCTGATCAAGGAATTGCATAGCGCGACAACAGCGACCAATGAAGTCGACGACCAATCTCAGCGAGGCACCCAGCTTCTGGAGATATACGCACTTGAAATTCAAATGTATAACGAGACGCGCAACTTTAAGAAGCTCAAGGTTAGTGTTCATAATATTGTAGGTCAACCTAAATTAACGACGTGTCGATAGGAAATCTACAATGCCAGTAATGCTGTGCGCTCGGCCATCCCGCATCCAAGAATTATGGGTGTCATCAAAGAGTGCGGCGGCAAAATGTGGATGGGCGAACGTAGGACCATATTATCTTTCCTGACATTCAAAGATTTGATTTTTTCCCGTAGGGCAATGGAACCGAGCTAGCGAAGATTTCTTTGAGTCATTCCGCAACTACGATGAAGCAGGGTCCCCTCAAAGAATTCAAGTGCTCAAGTATCTCGTACTGGCGAACATGCTCACGGGCAGTGAAGTCAATCCATTCGACAGTCAAGAAACAAAACCGTACGTCCTTTGATCACAACGCTTCTTTCGCTGTTGACGTTTTAATGATCTAGATACAAGGCGGATCCTCAAATAAAAGCAATGACTGACCTCGTTGATGCATACCAGCGTCGCGAAGTCCACCTTGCTGAGAAGATCCTGAAAGGTGCGTATTCAAATGGGTTCTGTCAACAAAGAACTTAATTGGCGCCTGATTAGACAACCGGTCAACAATCATGGATGATGCCTTCATTCGGTCCTACATAGGCGACCTACTTCGCAGCTTGCGAACACAGTACCTCATTGACCTTATCAAACCATACACTCGTCTAGAACTTTCATTCCTTGCCAAGGTAATTTTGTTGCACTCATTGAAATACATCTTCTCACCTTCTTCACAGCAACTCAATGTTGACATTCAAGAAGTCGAAGAACTCTTGATTGGGCTCATCTTAGAAGGGAAAGTAGACGGGCTAATTGACCAGGTTGGAATGAGGTTGGAGCTCGACCGAAAGTGAGCCAGAATTCCAGTCGCATCGAACAAGACTAACATGTGGACTTAGGCAAAGTCTCGAAAAGAAACGATATCATGCATTGGGCAAATGGACCGAGGCACTCGAAGCGGTCCACGCTGCGGTCGTGGGCAAGACGGCTACTGCTTCACGAGGCGCTGAGTCCTCAATTATCGGCGACGGATTTGGGCTAAGAGAGCCGGACAGATGGGGTTGAACTGAGAGCTGGCCGTACATGACCCGGAATATAGTCCTTCGCATTGCTTTCTGTAATCTGTATGTTAAAAGGAAGGTATCATCACCCATCTGTCTCCTACGACTATCCAAGCTAGATGTAAAGGATGTCGGTAACTGTGAGCTGGCTGGAGTAAGCTGTCGAACACAACGTCAGAGGTAGTCCATACTCAACACCCGAGAAACAACTTACAATTACATGGGCCTATGGAACGCCTTCCACTCGTACTTCCACCCCGTGCGTGACGGGGTCTCAGTCGGTATTCGCAGCTCGCGCGGGAACAGCCCTTGAATCCTCGCTTCCATCGCACGAATCTCCGGCCCCTTCGCCTTCTTCACGAACTCCTCCTCCGCCGCCGACCGCGCGCGGGGGTCGTCACGGCGGTTCGCCTCGAGGTACAGCCGCTGGTCGAGCGTCGCCAGCACGTCCATCGCCGCCTTCATGCACGCGAACTTGCGCTCCGCCTCCGCCGCGCGGCGCTGGCGCACGTGGCGCTTGTGCAGGAGCCATGCGCGCTCGATGGTGTCGTGCGCCTGCACGGAGGGGATCGCGCGCTGCAGGGCGCGCCCGACGTCCGGGCGCCAGGTGCCGATGGGCGTCGCGCGGTTCTTCACGTTGCTTGGGTAGAGCACGCGCCGGATGATGTCTTTTTTCGGGTCGCCGCCGGTTTCCTGCATCGGCGAGGCATAGTTCCGCTGTGGGTTCGAGGAGCTAGGAAGTTTTGCGAAGGCGGCCACGGGCCTGGCGCGGGATGCGGTTCGGAGGAGAGACATGGTGGTTGTCGGGTGTAGAAATTTCGGTCGGTGAGCTCTGGATATTTGCCGTATTTGGGACACTTCCCACGCATACATGGATGGGTTCGGGTTCGGACTTGCCATAGCTTGCCATCCCATGTAAGTCGTCTCCGCAGGAAGAAACTCCTTCCTTTCTATTATAATAGATATGACGGGCCACATAGTGGTGACGTAAGTTCAAACATATGCAGTAAGTGAAGGAACGTTCGCAGTGTGGTGTATGTAGTAAGTATAAATACTGAGTGCAGAAAGTGCAAAGGAGTGTATGTATGTGCAGAAAAACCAGATGCGATATATAGTAAGCGTGTGGAGAGTGCGACGATGACCCATAATAATTAATAATACACTAAGACCCTCTAGCTTTTCATGGTGGTGGAGTCAGCGAGGATAAATAGCATGGCAATACGACGAATATGAACGAGAGAATATAACCGAGACGGAGAAAAAAATCCTAATACCCACATGACATAAAAAAGCTGAGACAAGTGGGTACAGAGCGCGGGCTATAGAAGCGCCGCACCATCCTTGCCCTCGCGCACGAGGGCCTGCCATTCCGCGCGCCACTGCACAATGCTCGCGCGGAGCTTCTTGTCCGCGAGCATGTTCCCGATCCACGCCATTAACGCGTCCTCGTCCTCCGGCACGAAGAACGATGATAGCAAAGACAGGATCGTCTCAAAGTTCGCCGCTGCGGCCGTAATATGGTCTGCGCACCGACGTCAGCGTCCGAGAAATTTCAGCAATGCGCCCGCTAGCACGCACCTCGATACGCCCATACGACGGCCACTGCCATCGCGACGAACACGTCATACCCCTCGAGGAGGAACGCGTCCCAGAGCCGTAGCTGTGTCTGGAACGGCACCGAGTTTGCAAAGAGCGTGATGTACCACTTCGTCGCGTACGCGGTCGTCGCGACGCCATGGCGCGAGCACGCGGCGTATACCGCGGGCATCGCGCGCGCCATCACGCGCTCCTGCACGTAGATGGCCTCGAGCATCCCGGGGAAGCCAGCGTCGAACACGCGGTGCAGCTTGTACGCGTCGTGCAGAAGTACAAGCACTGCATACACACGATCCGGCTCGAAGTAGCACAGCAGCGTCGCCGCGATCGGGCCCATGCCCTGCACATACCCGCACGCCGTGCAACGCAACGAAAACGCGTGCAGCACGTGGAACAGCGACCGTTGTCTGCGCGCGGTCAGCGTCCTGTGCGCGCGGCGAGGCAGGAGATAACTCACCCAGCGCCATACCGCGTGCGGAACATGATGTGCCCGCTGATCGTGCGTGGGACGTCGAGATCGATCTGGATGTCGAACGACGATGGTCGCTCCAGATTCTCGCGGTATTCCGCGGCGAGGCGCTCAAACGTCTGCGCGGACACGCCGGGCATGCGCGCTAGCATCAGATCCCACGCGGCGCGGCGCCAGCGGTCGGGCACGCCTTTGTAAGTGCGTGAACGTAGTTTGGCTTCCTTTCCGCGACGAACGTCCCATCGCTCGACATTCCCACCTACTCCGCGCTTCTGCGGAACGAGCATCCGAGTCCACTTTTCGATACGCGAGGACTCCCTCGGTGATATCTTTGCAGGTGGGAGGGCGTTTATGGATTTGGCATTGGTGGAGGCGGAAGGGGGCCCCGCGGGGACGGGTGCAAGTTTTTTGAGAAGGGGAGCGGAAGGAAGGAGGACCAGGCGGTCATGTGAAGGTATTGAAAAGAAGCCATACCTAGTTGGATGTTAATTAATTCGCGGATACAAGCGGTAAGGGCATGCCGAAGTCGCTCACCGATCAACGTTCTGCAGTAGCTTGATTTCCCTCGCATCGAGTTCGCGTTTCTTCTCCTGGCCGTCGCCCAGAGCCTCTTCTGCTTGCAGCTGACTTGTTCTGCTGGTACCAATCCTGGCGCGGGTGCGCTCGACGCCTTCTTCATAGCCGTCCCCTTTGACGCCGGAGGCCTCGAGTTGGGCATAAGTGTTGCGGACATGAAAGCCATCGACGTCCTCTCCTTCTGAGGGCACGAGCGAGACATAGCTGGAAGGAGAGTCGAATGCAGAGGGCGGATGCTTTGGGCTCAATTTCATGGATGTCTTAGGGGTGACAAGGCCGTGAGACGGAGACGGCTGCCGCACCGGTGCCTGAGACGGCGTGTGGAACTGGATCTGCGGAAGAGGCAGCGCCGGCGGCGGCTGTGATTGTGGTGTGGGAGAGGGAGTGGAGCGCAAAGAAGGTGGGAGCGGGGGATACTCGTGGCTGGCGGCAGAGATGCGGTGCGGTGAGCTGCGCGAGGAGCGACGTGAGCCGGAATGCGGGGAGCCGCTGCGTCGTTTCGCTGCGGTTGGAGATGGGGCGGGGGCGTAGGACGAGGCCGAGAAGTCGCTGGTCCGAACAGCGGCGGAGCTGGGTGCAGAGTCAAAGAGATCGGAAGCTGTACGCCGAGACGCGGAGTGGCTGCGCGTCGTCGAGGGCGCGCGGAGGGACGATGCGGTGGCAACCGACCCCCGTGGGCTGCCCACCGCTGGGGAGAAGTACGGCAGCTCAGAATCGTCCTCTGACGTGGCAGACAGCGGCCTGTGCTGGCTCGTGGATGCGACAGATGCCCGTTGGCGCGCGCTCGCCGTCGAGCTGGACGTCGAGCGCGAGTGGGTGTGCGGTTTGGGCCAGCCCGATCCGCTGGCGCGCTGGTCGTCGCTGTACATGGAGTATATCGAGAAGATTGCGTCGGTCGAGTCGCGGCCGGCGTCTTTGCGCGGCGTGGGCGCCGATTGGGTGGGGAGCGGGCTGGGGGGCACGAGCAGAAGAGCGGGGGCGTCCATGTCGACGCTCGAGGCCAAGTGTCGTGCCTCATATTTATTCCCATCGCGACAATCACCCGCGCTCTCACGCTCCTCTCCTCCTCCCCCATCCACGTGTTCTTAGACGCCCATGTACCTCGCCATGCTCCACGTATACACCCTTGCCAGCTTCTCCGAGCTTAACACCACACTTCAACCGCATATACGCTTCCTCTGCACGCTAATTTGACCTTCCGCGCTTGTTCAGCAACACTAAGAGCCTCTAATCTCCCCCAGCCTGCTATTCAACAAAATTCCTGGACCCAAATCCAGAGCGTATCATTGACCATTGTCAGTTTTAACCACCGTCTGGCCTGTACATCGGCTGGATTGCCTCAAGGTACCGAGCCAAATGCCAATCTATCCAGTGTCAATTATAGCTCCTACCGAACTATTGTTATAATACGTATGCTATGCCCAACCACTATCCCAAATGCGCTATCCGGGAGAGGTTACTTGTGCCCATCCATCACCAGCCTTTATTCGCCTATCGCACCCCGCAGAGAACGGTGCTCATCTTGGTATGAATGCTGGCAGATACTGGCCTGCCTGGGGACGCCCGTACGTACCTCATAGCTGAAACATAACGACCAATGCTCGGTGGCATGTACGTCGATGTCGACACGTCAATGGGACCTCCGGTATGATAGTAATAATAATTTGCCCACTCCAACTGTATTCCGGGACGCTCTAACCAATATCCATCATAGACGGGCGCATATACCCGCATCGTTCAAGCCAGCATCGGAAATCGTCTCTGCTTGGAATGGATCCGGGTTATTTCAAATCTGTGGATACAAATACAGTGAGTACGTATTATGTGTTTTACGGTCTGCGCGCTCATTCGAGTACTATTCGACATGACATACTATCATCATATACAGCCACAATCCATTCTAGTTTTGGAGTAAAGGTGGAGCCGTCGTGCCCCGGGAAAAGCCCTTCATCCCCGCATAGCTGGGGTTACTATTCGAATCCTTGAGCTCCTCTCTGCAGCAGGCAACACATCAGCAAAATGTAGCGAAGTATAATCGGAGAGACATGCGCACTCGATGCGCAACAGTCTATTATACTTGGTAACACGCTCGCTGCGCGCGGGCGCGCCCGCCTTGAGTTGGCCGACACCAAGACCCACAGCGAGGTCTGCGATGAAATTACTGTCGGTCTCTCCGCTGCGGTGCGAGATCATCACGCCCCACCCGTCGGACTGCGCGAGCTTTGCGCTACACGGACGAACATAAGCGCGCATCGATACATCGCCAAGAAAGCACATACGCCGCAATCGACTCGGAAACTGTGCCAATCTGGTTCACCTTGAGCAGCAGCGCGTTCGCCGCCTTCTTCTCTATCGCGATCTTGATGCGCTTCGGGCTCGTCACCGTAAGGTCGTCCGCGACGATCTGCGTGCGCGCGCGAGTCGCGAAGTGCGTCCACGCCGCCCAGTCGTCCTCCGCGAACGGGTCCTCGAGCGAGATCAGCGGGTACTTCTTCAGCAGGTCGAGGTACATGTCCGCCAGCTGCGTGTCCGATAACAGCATCGTCGGGTCCGGCTGCGCGTTCTTGAAGTCGAGGTTGTACTTGCCGTCCTGGAAGAACTCGGACGCCGCGGCGTCGAGCCCGATCTTGATCTTGCCCTCGTACCCCGCGTTCTTGATCGCGAGCACGAGCAGGTCGAGCGCCTCGTACGCCATCGCCACGTTCGGCGCGAACCCGCCCTCGTCGCCGACGTTCGTCGCTGCGCCCGGCGGCAGATCAGCCTCTCCGCCTGCACTACACAAAAAAACACCAGTCCTCACCCAAAGGCCCGTACTTCTTCCCGATCACAATTTTCAGGTGGTGGTACGTCTCCGTCGCCCACTGCATCGCCTGCGCGAACGACGTCGCGCCGACGGGCATAATCATGAACTCCTGCATCGCCAGGCGGTTCCCCGCGTGCCGCCCGCCGTTGATCACGTTAAATGCGGGGCACGGAAGGACGAACGACGTCTTCACGCCCGCGAACGACGCGATGTGCTGGTACAGCGGGACGCCGCTCTCCGCGGCGCCCGCGACGGCGACGGCCATCGACACCGCGACGAGCGCGTTCGCGCCGAGGCGGCTCTTGTTCGGCGTGCCGTCGAGCGCGATGAGGAAGTCGTCGATCTCGAGCTGCTGCGTCACGTCGAGGCCGGACTTGATCAGCTCGCGCTCGATGATGTGGTTGATGTTCGAGACGGCCTTGAGCACGCCTGCGGGGTATGAGATGAGTCTGAGTGCGGCCGAAGAACAAGCGCCGTACGCGCCTGCGCACCTTTGCCCATGAAGGCGTTTTGGTCGCCGTCGCGCAGTTCGACGGCTTCATGGCTGCCAGTTGTGGCACCAGAAGGTGCCGAGGCTCGAAACCGACCTATTTTTTTCCTACTTCAGATACTTGCCTTCAACATGTTTCAAAATTGCGCACCGTTTTGGGTGTACAAGTCCACTTCCACGGTGGGATTGCCGCGAGAATCAAAAATCTGGGTAGTGCTGACGTTATGCAATCTCTCGAGGCTCCATAAACACAATCTACCTGTCGGGCGTGAAGGCGTGTAATATACATCGCTATAGTGGAGATGAAAGTCGTTTTCCGCGCGAGCTGAGCTCAACTGCATATATTGACGCGCGAAAGTTATTTATAGATTGCAATTGAACTGCAACTTGAGTCGGAATCCTAGACTGTCTCGAACAGGTCTCGAGCTTTTGGGTATCCCCACTTTGGTTATGCGACGTTTTATGAGCTGACACAGGTATCCCATATACTCAACTAACGACCTACCATTCTTAGGAGCACGAATAGAATGCAATTCAGCAGTTTTTCTTGTAACTCAAAGTGCCCATCAAAATATTGGCTTGTACAAAATAATTCGATTTGCAGGCGATGATACACTTACTTTAGTCTATAACAGGAGCAGTACAGTATACATTCTCTTCTCGTTAGCTACCCTTCTGTTTACTTCTTATGGAGAGCGGGGGGAGTGGGGCCAACGGACAAGCCACGATCGCCGGCGAACGTGGCGCCAGTACCTTGGAGCTCCTCTCTGTATTTGACGTCAGTTATATGAATTGACGGCATGTATCACAAGACGTACTCAATGCGCAACAGAGCGTTGTACTTGGCCACACGCTCACTGCGTGCTGGGGCTCCAGTCTTGATCTGGCCTGTTCCAAGAGCGACGACGAGGTCAGCGATGAGGGTGTTCTCGGTCTCTCCGCTACGGTGAGAAATCATGACACCCCAGCCATCGGACTGGGAGAGCTGAGCACTGAAAAAGAGAAATACGTCAATAATTTGAATATGTCGAAGAAAAAGTTGGCACGTACGCTTGGATGGACTCTGAGATGGTTCCGATCTGGTTGACCTTCAACAGAAGACCGTTGCAGGCCTTCTTCTCGATGGCAGTCTTGATGCGAAGGGGGTTGGTCACGGTCAAGTCATCACCAACGATCTGGATACCGCTGTGCTCGGTGAAGTGAGTCCAAGCCTCCCAGTCATCCTGGTCAAAGGGGTCTTCGATAGACACGATGGGGTACTCCTTAATGTAACCGAGGTAGAGGTCCGCGAGCTCTTTTCCGGTGATCCACTTGGTGGGGTCGGAGTTAGGGTTCTTGAAGTCAAGATCGTACTTCCCATCCTTGTAGAACTCAGATGAGGCAACGTCGAGAGCGATCTTGATTTTTCCCTCATAGCCAGCCTTCTTGATAGCCTCAGACAGGAGTTCGAGGGATTCCTCTGCGCCAGAAACATTAGGGGCGAAGCCACCCTCATCACCGACATTAACGGCTGTGATAAATTATGTCGTCATCAAAGCGGAGGCAGATTAGAAGATAAAAATACCATCAATTCCATATTTGGCACTGATCACTTTTTTGAGGGTGTGGTATGTCTCCGTGCCGATTTTCATGGCCTCGGTGAAGGTGGAGGCGCCAGTGGGCAACAACATGAATTCTTGGAAGGCAAGTTTGTTGCCAGCATGGGAACCACCGTTGATCACGTTGAAGGCAGGGCAGGGTAGAACGAAGGGAGCCTTGACACCAGCAAGATCGGCAAGATGCTGGTAGAGAGGGACGCCCTTTTCAGCAGCGCCGGCCTCCGAGACGCCCATGGAGACACCGAGGATGGCGTTGGCGCCGAGCTTTCCCTTGTTGGGGGTTCCGTCGAGTTTAATCAGGAAATCATCGACGTCCTTTTGTTGAAGAACAGTCAGTCCGGATTTGAGGAGAGCAGGCGCAATGATATCGTTGACGTTTGCGACGGCCTTGGAGACACCTGTATTTCGATAAGGGCAAGATAGATCGCGAAGTATCAAACAACGCACCTTTGCCGACATACGCGTTCTTGTCGCCATCGCGGAGCTCGACAGCCTCATGGATGCCAGTAGAGGCACCGGAGGGGACAGCAGCGCGAAAGCGGCCTGTTCACGGATTAGATAATGTACAGTAACGCTATCCTGAAAGCTCACCTTTCTCGGTGTGGACATCGACCTCGACGGTGGGGTTACCACGAGAGTCGAAAATCTAGGAAATCGGACGGTTAAAATGAAAAACAAGACGCGCTCGGGCGGAGGTGGTTACCTGGCGAGCTACGATTTTAGTGATAGACATGATGAGGAGGGGGAGATGAAGAGAAGGAAAGTTATCGCGACGCAATCTTAAGCAGGGTTCGCAAGATTCCCACGATGAATGGCGGATTCCAGTCTCTTCCAGCCTTCTTGTCCGATCAAATCCCGAATGCCTCCGACGACTCTGCACTCAACTTAGCCCCAAGGTCCAGGCCTACCCGGTTCTTATCAAATACCATCTCATTCCAATACACAACTAGCCCAGCCCATGAGCCTCCACCCCATCGTACGAAGAGAAACAGGTACCATACTAATGCCATACTCTAGCTTTTCTTACTCCTGCCTCCTCCTTTTTTGCCGACAGGCAGCGATTTCATTAAAGCCGCTTTCTTTCGGCTCTTATTCTTGACGTTTGCCGATGTATAGAAATTCGCGGCTTTACGCTGTGGGACGGGATGTCAATGCCAATTTGGAGCAAGGGATGCATATAAATAAATACCTTGTTCGTCTTCATGCGAGGCTCCTTGGTGCCATTCTCGGAGGCCGAGGCGTCGTCTGGAAGTGGGAAAAGCGATGAGCCTTCAGAATAGTTACGCACAGTGAAAGGCATACCATCAGCATCCACATCGGCATCCACATCACCTCCAGCTGTCTCCCCAGCTGTCTTCCCGTCATCTTGTACAGCGGACGAGCCTGCCACGCCCTCGAAGACGTCATTCCACTTCAACTCTTCTTCGGCCTCTTCAACTTCTACAGGCTCGTCTGCGTCGTCTTCTGGGCTCACTGTCTCCTCCTCAACGCCCTCAAATTCTTCATCTAGCCTCTCAATATCCTCCGGCAGGAACGTGTTTTTCTGGATCAATGTCTTCAGGTTCTGCCTGACGCCTGGAACCTCCACAGGCGCTATTGCCCTCCCTTTGCCTTTATTATCCTTCCTCTTCTTGATCTTGGCCTCCGCTTCGTTGAGCTCTTCCGATCTCTCGGGCGGCGGAGCAAAGAAAGGAATGCGTCCACGAACCCAATCAGTGAGAATGATTTTCGCGACTGAGTCCAGATCGGGCTCGCCGTGCTTCAGCAAGCGACCTTTCTTACGAGCAAGCTTGTCAAGGAAGTCTTCGGGATCCCAGCCGATTGTAATGTCGTCTTTGTTGGGAAGAGGGATGTCGTATGTTCTTGATAGATAGATAGGCTTGACGCGAGCCATGAGAGCGGGAATGTGCTCGGAGGGAGTTGCCAGAGCTTCCACTCGGATAACACCCTTCAGGACGATTGAAGAGTGGCTATCGTTTGCAGATGCAGGTACAATGCCAGGGCAATCGATAAGGTAGATCCGTTTTGTGAGTGTGATGTATTGCCACACCTACACGGTGGAAATAATTAGAATGTGTAATGGATATGAGTACAATATTTCTTACTTTGGTCTCTCCGGGTACTGGAGCGACGGTGCAGACTTTGCTGCTTTTGATGGTGTTAATTACGCTGCTTTTGCCGACATTAGGGTATCCAATGAACCCGACAGAGATTTGCTTCTTGTCAGCATGGAGTTGCGAAAATTGTCGTAGTAGTTGGATGAGGGAGCCTTTTCCGAAGGAATGGTTGGGGGAAGCGTGGAATGCAATGGTAGGATACCGGGGTGTGAGATGCTTGATATATCTCGCCTACAGAGTAGCAGCGTTAGTCACAAGAGGAGATATTTGAAGATATCGTTATTACGGTAACCCAATTAGGCACGAGATCGCACTTATTGATGACCAGGACAACCTGTTTGTGCGACTTCTCTTTTTTGATAGTCTCGAGGACAGACTCGCACATCGTACCCAGTGGATCACGAGCATCGAGGATGTGTAGGATGACATCCGAAGAGTCAATGACTTTGTAGAGCTCGCCGAAAATACGGCGCGATGTTCCTTTGGCATAAATGGGTTCGTTGAAATCGGCGTGTGTCTGAGGTTCAAAGAGAGTAGATTGCAGTGGCTCTGATTTACGACGTTAGACATTAAATTTGACATAACAAACATATTTCTCACCAATGATACGGCTGCCCGCCAGCGTCGCTGCACTTTCAGCTTCCTCGGCCATCTCAGCACCCATTTTGCCGAGCTCTTCAAATGTACCCACTTCGACCCTTGGGCGTTTCCTTTGCGCCTTGGGCCCAAAGGTATCGGAGAAAGGCTCAGTCTCAACAATATGAGGGCGCTATGCGGTTAGTTGCTGTCAGACATCATTCCCATCAACATATCCTAAGAGCACACACTTTCTGCAGATTCGGGTTGGCCGCATCGTCGAGGAGCGCCATAGGCAGCTTGTTCCTTCTCAGAAGAACAGAGTATGGGTCGTCCTTCTTCGCGCCGAGGCTCGTTCGGAAGTGATCCAACGCCGTCTGAGAAATGACTCTGGTATTTCCTAAAGATCGTTGAATTTAGCACGCTGCGCTTTCGTGGTCAAGGCAGCAGACAGACGCACCAAACCACCTCTTGTCAGGCTGCACTCGGCCAGGCTTCGTTTCATCCTCTCCTTTCTGGAAAGCAGCAGCCTGCACGATCTTTCCGTCCTTGTCCCTGACGGCCTTGCCGCCGGTCAACATTTTGAGGCGATTGACCTTCTTTGCATCGCGGTAAAAGTTCTCTCCCTTGACTTTGGCCAGTGAGACACCCGAGGATGAAGACGACCTCGTCTTTGACTGAGAAGCAGTCTTCTTTGTGGGAGCCATAGCCTCAGATTGTAGGGCGATTCAAAAAGCGTTACTTTGAACTGACGAGGAAAATTCTACATGCGCAATTAGAACGTTCCCACGGTTATTATCATGTCCGAGTCCGCTGACTTGCTTGTTCCAGAGATGTTCTTTCTTTCGCAACCCTACGAAGCCTTGACAAAGCCCTACAAGCATGTACATAAACGGAACGATAAATTCAAGAGATTATGTGCGACAAATTCGGATTAAAATCTAATCTATGACGAGAGAATTTTTCACCAAAATTGTGGGCTTGGTGTTCGCGCGAAATCTATAGGAACATATAGGATTTCAATCCGACATTGTGCCAACATTATGCACTGGTTATCTACTTTGCACTGTACGCCTTTGGCACATACCTCTCGCTTTCGTGGATCTGACTCCTGAGTCGATGAGGTTTCGCACTCAGTACTTCAGCTCGGGGCTGCTTCGGATTCCATTATTTACTCAGAGAAGCAGTATCAAGCTCCGAAATATCGTAGGTTGCGACAATAATAAGATCGATACAAGAGTTCTTGTCGCTGGGGGTGTTTGCATTAGAAGACCGTGGGATGATAATCTACTTATAGTAGTTATTTCTATCTTTGGCTGTGAACGGACTTTCACTTATGGTGCGGGATAGGCCAGGTTTCCTCTGGAGGTCAACATCCTCCTTATTTGGACCCGGTTACAAAGCTATTTGCGGGGAATTCTCCACATTTTTGCAATTCGTAGTGGAGATTAGAATCTAATATTAGGGCAACCGAATCAAAAAACCAAATCTCCGTCCATAGCTGCATGTACGCATTCTAGGCCATTGAAAGTACTATCACAGGCGCTAGTGTTCGCTGCCGACGATGCGACGGACCACAATCATCTCTTCCGGCGTCAGTTCATCTACAATGGCGCCGAAATTGTTCGTGTTATGAGCAGCGCAGTCACGCAAGAAGCTAAAGAGATGATCCTATATACCCGAGTGAATTTAATGCGATGCATTTCCGAGAGAGAGATCGCCTTACCTGCATGTCCATCTGGGAGACGGGATCGTTTTGAAGGTCCTCGTCGTCATTACTATCCAAAACTTCGTCGTTGTCAAATGCCATGCCTTTGGGCCCAATGAGATCCGAGAGATAGGCGAATTCGTCGTCCTTGCGAGATCCCTGCTCCCCTGGTACTTCTGACCACTCATCGTCCTGGAAGCAAGCGCATGAAAAAGATATAGGGTACAGATTACCATGAGACTTACGCCGTCGTCTGAATCGACATTGAAAGCGCCTCCTTGAGCAGACATACTGGCCGCTTCTCCACCCGACTGAACGTCGTGGAGAATGATTTTCAAAGCCTTGACTGGGAATGGGATTGAGGTGAATTGATGGGGTGCTAAAAAGGCACAGAAAGATTAGAGACAAAGAACACGCTGAGTCGAATTCCGATGCAATATGCATACTCGTCTTTGTTCTCGAACGTGTCATGATAACTGCGTGTATAAGTATCATAGAGACATAGCAAACCTAAAGAGAGATACTCACTGTTCTTGGTTGATTGATCAATAATTATATCTCCCTTGACGACTAAATTCTTCACGCTTGGGCGACCAGAAATCAGAAGCTGCGTCAAGGCTAATGTACTGACACGAGAAGGCCAAAAGCCCTGGAATGTTTCAGCGTTTTCGCACCAGGTCTGTAGGAGAATATCAAGTGCACTTCGCCCATCAATATCCATTGACTCCAAAAGGGTGAGCACAGTATCCCTTTGGTTATTTATCAGAAAAGCGAAAGGAATAACGAGAGATTGGAGGAAAGTTGCAGTTTTGGCGGTAGTCATTCGAGAAGCCATAGCGCGCAACAGGTCAGCGAGGACGGGAAGAACGGATTCGCCCGCCTTTCTGAGCAGGTGGATGATCAGGTCTCCAATTTGCAGTCCACCAGATTCATCCTGACTCTGAAGGATTTGCGCGACAAGAATGAGGACCCATTCAATACCAGTCCTTCCATCAGGATCAGTCCACGAAACCAGCTGATTGCAATCTTTTCGGATGATAAGCGTGAGGCACGAGATACCGCTCTATAGCAGTATTAGAATGTCTTCAGTCTAAAATATTTCAAATTCACCTGTAACACATCTCTGTCCTCTGCTGTCGCCAAACATGAGAACAAGTTAGGTCCCAGAAGTCCGAAGAAACCTTCCCCAAGGCGGTCTTCAGCTGCACCCTGAACAAGACTGCTGACAAGATCAATAGCAGACCCAGCAACCCATGACTCATCCTTCTTCGCGGAGATAATTGCATTGCTGAGGATGGGCAAAGATTGTTTGACCACCGTCTCGTAAATCCCTTCCTTGGGAGAAGATGCAAGGTTCTCAAAGATGTCAACCAGAATGGAAATAAAGATAGGGTCTGCCAGGCGCATGTCAGAATTTATTGGAATTAAGGATTATTGCCATTTCTCTGACCTTTGTTGTTCTTGCTCCAAACTTCGAGAACGGCGGAAATTAATGACTGGGCAAGTTCAGCTGTCAGCCATTTTCCTTGGTGGACTTCCAGGACAACCGATAAAGTTTCCAGCACAAGCGAGAGTGTATCATCAGAGGTAATGAGTAAGAAAGGTCCGAGATCTTGCGAGATTCGATGTGCAAAAGGGATTAGTGCAGAATCTTCACCTCCTTGACAGAAACTGCGCCGAATCAGAATGGCAGAGATTGTAATGCCAAGAGCGCTTACTTATGTACAGCTTTCACGGCTGATATTTTGACGGGAACACCAGCCTCATTTGATTCGAGAACTTGGATCGCGGCATTTAAATAATGTCCTGCTGATTGAAGAGGCAATACTTTTGCATATTGGCTGGCGAATACAAATCCTCGGCCTTGGAGGAAGGGGTATTCTGGCGAGAGTATCAGCTCTGATCACTCGGTGGGCTACAAGAAGCTCACCTGGAACGTTTAGGACAGGCGGGATGATGTTCGCGAGTAAGTAATCGATATCGATAGGCTTTGGCCGCCCAGATTCTTGTTCATCCTCGATGCAATCCAGAATAGATTCTGACTGGGAACCGACGGCGGCGAGCGCGGCCTCTAGAGCCCTCCACCTATTTTGAATAGTCGGTCAGGATTTTGTCAGATTAAGAGAAAGGCTCCACCTACCAATCTTCATTTCCAGCATTTCGCAGGCCTTCGGAAGAAACAATGACTTGTTGAATGTTAACCTGAATAGATTGCGTGGTTTGCAATGGAGCTCTTTCTATCAGAGACTGACAAACTGTTAATAGGCATGATCAAGGTGAACAGCAGGATGCGACGTACACCCAAAAGATCGAAGCCAGCCACTCGAACGCTATAAGGTTGAGTTTCATCTTCTTCCTGTGCCACAAATATATTGGCGTTGTTGGCCCATGTCTCTACCTAGCAAGAAAGTGAGCTGTAACGAAACAGCTTCAAGATAAAAGCTTTTACATCTTCATCTGTCATTTGAACAAATGCAAAGATAGAAGAAACCAATGGCAAAATATTCTCGTGTACCACCCAGTCACGAGCTCTCCCCCCTCTCACAACGGCAGCCAGTAAATCGATGATCGGACAGAGCAGTTGGGGCAATTCGAGAGTTTCATCTTCCGAGGTGCTTGGGGCTGATTCAGATGCTGATAGACAATATGTAGAAAATATAGGGTAAAGAACGCGTAGATGTTCAAGTGACGCCGAAAGGAGGTCTGGTAGATATGGTACAAGGGCTCGAGGGAACGAAGTATGGAGGGTATCTAGGGTCTGTTTGAACATCAGTCACATGGGTTTTGATTGCTATACAAATTTACCTTGAAGATCTGGATCCGTACTGTCAAGCCATCCCAGTTGGAAGGGTCGGCCACATCCTGCAATGGGTCGATATTTAGCAGAACCTTGAAAGCCTCCAACCAGACCGGTAAAACCGATGCAATAGCTTCCTTTACAGCTTGAGGGTGCTGATCTTTGACCATGAATAAGGCAGTTACACATTGTCGGAAAACAGAGACGGTACGCGCGCGGGTTGGCGCCGAATGAGACTACTATTATGAGCCAGGTGGGAACATAGTGCAAACGAAAATTCCATACCTGAGAAGAGCCCAGGATTTGAAGCAAGACAGGAAGTAGTTCACGTAGGACGGGGAGAATTTGATCTTCGGTGAGGTCCGACTTGATGAATTCTGTGAAGACCTGCATTGCCCCATGAACGGACGCCGAGGATCCCGACGATAGCAAGCCTATGAGGGATGTGAGGAGATCCGGATATTCATCTGGCCAATCGCAATTGGCAATAGAAGACAATGTATGCGCCTAAGATCCCGTCAAAGGAGATCAGCAATGAGGAAATCAATACATACCGAAAGCGAGCGTATTTTTCTGTTCTCATCTGAAAGTCCACGAAATACAGCCTCTCTCACTTGAGATTTGATCTATGTACTCGGCATTAGACACATAGTTCGAGGCAAAACAGCGTGGCGTACTTCAAGTGAGGGGGCAGAACCTTTAAAGCTTGAAAAGTATGGGGACCACCTTTCTCTGACATACTTGCGCAGCGCGATGCTGGCCGAGTGATATCACAGTCTCAGGACAAAAGTCCAAATCATATAGGGCAGACACTCATCTGTCTCAGCGACATATCGGCCTCGTTGGAGAGTATCAAATGCGAAAGGGAGATTCCGACATCTAGATGGTCGGAATTATGAGGACACAATCTCTTGAACAAGACAATATAACGCGCCTAAGCGTGTAAAGAGTTCAGAGAGGGAGAGTTCTGCTGCGACGCGAGTGTTTGTGTCCGGACTGAGGGTAGCACGAAGGCATTGCGCAACTTCCGACGTTGCCATCGCGGTAGTAGATTAAGTTCGAGGCTTCGAGCTTCAACTTTGCTTCAACTGCATGTTGTAACGCGTGTAACAGTTCACATCACGTGCGCGACGCGTTTTTGGTTAAACTACGCGGCGGTAGCTGTGCGGCGGCCTAAACTGTGCGCAAGCGGGCGCAAACTGAAACAGACGGTTCGCTTTCAAAATGCTCAGCCAACGTCGAACGAGCATATTCAGATTTTTTTGAGTTGGTTGCTGTTGGTTGTAAATACCACACGTGCTAATGTACAATTTTTGTGATCCGACAAACATAATAGGCCGTATGGCCCTAGCCCATCATATTGTGCCCCTATCCTTTAACCACTACCACAACGTCCTCATGAACCCAGAATCCATACCTCCCCCGGCCAATGAAAGTGCTCAGCTTGCTGACAATATGATTGTTGGCGGCGTTGACTGTGCGCCTGGCGATGTTACTCTAACCAATGCGCAGACCCAATCTACGCAAGCGACCGTTGGCAAGAGGCGCAGCAGAGCCAAGGCTTCGAAACCTAGTGGCGAAGCGTCTACATCGGAACCACCCTCTTTGAATGAATCGTCAAATAATGAACTCGGCTCCAAAAGGCGCAAAGTTGCAAAGACTAAGGATGCCTCCGGAACATCGGTGGCTGAGAGCAAGACAACTCAAAGACGCGGTCGAGTTTCAAAGTTATCGGAGCTACCTTCGATGCCCCTTGATATTCTCCTGGAGGTAAGTCATCGCCTGCGTGTACTTTCACATGGTACGATCTTACAGAATTACTAGATATTCAGAGAACTTGAGCCCACGGATCTCATCAAACTCTCGAGGACAAATAAAGATTTCAGGAGGCTGCTGCTCAATCGATCTGTTTCTCTCTCTGTGTGGAAAGACGCCTTGCAGAGGATATCCGGCTTACCTGAATGTCCCCAAGGAATGACTGAACCTGCTTGGGCGAACCTTGTGTTTTCGCCGCACTGCCATGTAAACATTTGCTTTACTTTCACAGAAAAAAAGAACGGCCGCTTACATTTTCACAGTTTTGCCTAACACGTACGCCAAATATAGAATGGTTGTTCAGAGTACGTATGTGCCAGAAATGCTCCCTGCAACAGTAAGTTTATCTGTTCTGTTCGCGGCTCTTTGAAAAATAACGATACAAAATTACGTCGCTAGCTTGTTGCAGACCCCCGCATACTACAAAATGTCATTGCGCCATGATATCACTTTGACAAACCCCACCATGGGCTCCATGTCTTTATTGTCACTAGTCCCAACTCGGAATGGCAGTAAGTGCCTCTTTCTTGCTAGACGGGGAGCGACAATGACCTCGTCTTTACCAGAACGTAATACTACTTGCTGTCTGAAGGCTGATTATGATGCGACGGAGAAGGCCTACTCTCGGCTCAGTACTGTCGAGGAAAAAAGAACTTACATCATGGATAGGAAAGAACTTGTCAAGCAAATACAAGAAGTTTGGCTATATATTCATTTCATTATAACTTGAACTCAAGCTTTTGTTCAGCATGCTCATCGTTGTCAAGCTTGGGAAAGACTGCAAACGTTAAATCGCAGCGAAGAAATCCAGCAACTCAAGCAAGATAGGAAAGCCGCGTAAGTCACATCTGAACAGTATTCTCTCATAGCAAAGTCATTGACCTCCGAATAGAATAGTACGCAAACTCGAGGAGCTTGGTCTGGGTGATGAAGTCGAACACATTCGGCATCCGGATTCCCTTGCAGATCACAAACTTGTCAACCGACCACAACGGCTTACTGACAAAGGTCAGGAGTGACATTATTTTTATAATTTGCGCTCAATCAATTTTCCAGTGTGGGCGCATATACGGTCAGAAATTCTCCACTTTATGGAAAAGATGAAGGCCAAGCGCCTCGAGCGAGATTACAAGGCTCTGAAATTGACACGCAAAAGCATTGCTATGGATGTTATAAGGAAGTTCAAAGTATCAAACCATCCCGAGCGTCAATGTTTCCCTGAACCCCCCGACTACTGCAAATTCCCACCGATTCAAGAAATAGTGGACTTGCCCGCCAACGTCCAAGTTTCCGCATCGACATTTGCGAACATTCTTCCTTTGCTTCCAGAGCTTTTTGCGGAATGGCGTAAACAAATTGACGGTCAGCTAACTGAAGTTGTGAAAATGAAAGAACGTGTGAAGAGGAGTGTCGGGTACCCTGACTACGATGCGTATTGCGAGTCCGACTACGAGGAATTAATGGGTCTGCCGCCCAAGAAGTCCGAAACACCCAAGATGTCAGACGAAGAGGCAGCTGCCAAATTTAATTTAGCTGCCACTGTGTTCGAATGCCAACATTGCAATCCCAAAGACGACTCTGGCATGGCCGGTTACGCTTGGGCTTTGGGCTTAGACCTAGACTATGGATGCAACAGGTCCCGCGGAGCGAGCAGGCTTCTCTTCTATCCTCAAGTCATGGGACATTTTCCGTGCCTCACGCGCGGGCCGTATTATCACTTCGACGAATGGGATCTTTTTCCGTCACGAACAGTGGAGACGCGCGATCCTACGACGTATCTTGGGCGTGCCAACTCGAAGGAAAGACGGGTGTGGACCAACTATTTGCAACATAACGTGCATATCAGCACGAAGGCAGAAGCTGTTGTCAAGACCGCTGGTTTGGATCCTGCGTCGGCCACATCTGACGACATGGACAAGTTGAATCTTCGCTTTGTGTGCGAGATATGTTTGAAGTTGAGGCGCAAAAAGCAGGCTCAATCCTTAAACAAGGAAACCGACAACAATAAAGACGGGGCCAGGGATAACGGCAAGTGCGGTGGTAGTGGTGAGGCCAGAGATATTGGCGGGGCCTGTGACATCGACGAGGGGAGTAATGATGGCGAGAGTAACGATGGCGAGGGAAGTACCGATGGCGAATGCAGTTATGGCGAGGGCGACGACTTTGGCGAGTTCAGCGACTTTCACGAGGGGAGCGATGACGAAGAAGGCGGTCGCAGCAGCGGGAGGAGCAGTCTTGCACCCGGTAGGCCTGTTGAGGTCGGCCTCTTCGAATGGCGTGCAATGGTGAGCATCAAATTCTGTTTTTATACTTATTCATGTCAATGTATCTATCTAAATGATTCCATTCACCAGGTTAGGCATTTTGAGGACCAACATTACCAGGTGGAATCTATCATCAAGCTGAGCGCGAATGAATTAGGCAAAGATATCATGGACGCCGAAAATGAGCTCAAAATCAATGTTACCCCCGTATGGGTGTGTATGCATTGCATCGATACGGAGAGCGAAAAGGGACCGCGTCAATTCGCTGAATTGAAAGCTCATATCCGAGACAAGCAAGTTCGTTATAATTGTCTGGTTGTACTCTTTCTTATGTGGTTTACTAGGCACGATGTCGAATCTCCAATTCTGAACGAGGACTACTGCGAACATTATACATCCTCAGATATTCGTGCCGCCCATCGGCCGCTCTGGGTTCATTATATGGACGGCCAAGTGTCTCTTATTCCAGCCCAAAGTGACACTGCTCGGAAATATTACGGTTCGCGTCCTTCCACTGCTCAAATTGACAGCTACGATGACGTTCGAACGCTGGCCATGGATATGGGTAGCGAGTCGGATAGCAGTGAATATTGACTTTGAAGGGCATGACTCAAACTGTGAAGGTGATTTCTTGACGCACAATTTTAACTCCAAGCCAGTTTGAATGAACTCTCACATCAATCATTTTGATCCTATGCCTCATTGAGGTGTATTCTTAATCATTTTTTTTCCATACACATTCACACATCCATAGAATAAACCAAGAACGTAGTGTATCAACCGTCATAAATAATCTGCTATGTGCAAACTTCAACTAGATGATAATTATTTCTATGTGCAAATTCAGAACCCTTCCTTCCCCATGTCCCATTCCCTTACCGCGCCTCGTTTCGCATACTCTATGTCCATAATGCTAACACCGTCTCCAGTCCATCTATCAGCAACAGCCGGTGCAGAATCTACAACCACTCCCTTCTTGCTCTTAGTCTTTTCCTTAGGGGGGAGTAAACCAAGGCGCTCCAGTCGCTTCTTTTCTAGCTTATCCTCTCTCCTAGCGCGTATGAGCTCCAACATAGCATCCCAGCCCTCAAACTCGGCGTTGTTGATTAAGCCTGTGGCAGGGACAGCTGGCGCAGCCAAAGGAGCCACGTCGAGACGGGGGTCGTACGACTCTTCAAAATAACGATCCATCTTAGATGGTCGTTGAATGGGTGGATGAGGGCCAGGACTTGGTGACCGAGAACCTGAATCGCGGGGTGAACTTTGGCGGGGACTCGGCAGAACAGTTTCGCGGTCCTTGGACTTTGCTGGCGGCTTTGTTTGGGGACTTGGTTCTGGCTCCCGCGATATCCGATTTCGACGTTCTCCTCGAGAGTGTGTGTCTGACGTTGGAGATGGAGATCTGAGGGTGACCGAGTTGTCGCGGATATTATCCAGGGCATGCTTGGGGGAGTGAGTACGTTTGCGTTTATCGGACTTTGCCTCCTGCCGGGGACCAGAAGGCGACGGTGAGCGGCGTGAGTGCCTATGCGAGCGTTCGCGACTTCGTGGTCGTTTGTGCCGCCGCGAGTCCTCATGTCGTTCCTCGCTGCCGTCTCTGGACCTGTGCCTGCGGGGTGACGCACTACGACTACGCCGCCGTCGCCGTGTGGTTTCTTCGTTGTCTTGAGTGGTCCGAGGCTTTGTGAGCGACGGACTCCCTGCTTTCCTCTCCCTGTCCCTGCTCGATGACCGCGAAAGGTTCCCCCGCCTCTTCCGGTACCTGTCGTGGTCCTCCTCGTCCCGGCCGTCATAGGCCTCCCAATCTCGCGACACCTTTTTCCGTTTCGCCGTCCTCCCATCCCACCGATCCCACCCGTCTTCATCCTTGGTTGATTTCCGCTTTGCTTCGCGGCCGGACCTGCGTAGCTTCTCTGCTTCGGCCGCCTCTTCCGCACGCGCTCTACGCTGCCGCCGCTCCTGCTCCTCGCGCTCACGCTTGACCTCTTGAGCAGCTTGAGCTTGCGCCCTCAGTACAGTCCTGTTGTGGTCGTCCGTGCTCTTGATGATTGAGCTCAGGAACCGCTTGTTTGGTTTGGGCGCATTGCTGTCCGTCCTGAAAGAGCGATGATTTAGCTCGAAGAGCGGCGCACGCCGGTGTAGTGCAGTGCGTACGTATTATTAGATATATAAGCGCGGATTCCCTGCTGGCCATAGCTTTCTGCCTTCTTCTTTGCTTCGCGAACGATAAGCTCTGCGACCGCGCGGTCTAAGTCGTCATCTTTAACGGTGCTGGGTACCGACGAGCCCATGGACGCTCGCACAAGGCCTGAGACGACGGATGAAAGCGACGACGAAGCCATGACTATTGAAGGACCTAGGAAGGAGATGCCTTTGAGGACAGCGTGTGGTCGAGTGGTTCGGGTAAGCACTGCAGCACTATTAATGAGATACTATTTGGCAGTATTTGGCAATTGTGGCAGATTCCATTGTAAGCGCCCATATGCGCCCACTTTCACTAATTCTACCGCTAATATGCAGAAACAGCTAAACAGAAATCTTTGATAGATATAGTATGAAAACCCCTGCATCTTACCAATGGTGAAATAGTTTGTTAGGATAGGAATGATTCCTGCTAAAATATTGAGACTGTACGTACTGATCCCTATCCTCCGTCGTTAGGCATCGTCGGTATCGATTAGGGGTTAAATCACCTCGTTGTGGATGCTTACGTAAGCCCGAGGAGCCACCAGTTCGAATCCGGTTACCGACAGTTTTGCATTATTTTAAGCAGTAATGCAAGGAGAGGGGCAGGGGAAAGGGCGAGCGCGTGTACTATGTAGCGCAGGGCGATCACTTAATTTTTGAGTGAAAAACGTAAGTCCACTTCCCACGGGGACTTGGTGAAATTTTTCAAAAAACCTTTAGGCGCAATGTGTAATCCGGAGCAAGCTCTTTTTACAAGGGAAAGCTACCAGAAGTACAGCGACCAGTCCAGGGACTGAGCCAACAAAAGCCGCAAGTCCTTACATGCTCCCAACTGATTGTCAGTCTTCACTGAGTGAAGGAAGGATTTAATTACTCAAGGGTCATATAATGTAGGTAAACAACTATTAATATTCAGAATACGGGGGCGTCAATGATCGTGTGTATGTAAAATGTAGAATACGTGAAAGGTCGTTGGAAGGCTGTAGTGTAGTATGAAAATCAAGGTTCCAGCACGCGGTAGATTGAGCACTGTAGGTTTGAAAGTATGTGCAACGAAGTAGTTCATGCGGCAGTGACTAATATTAAGATGGCATGGATTATATATAATATTAAGCAATGGGGATAGGATGCGGAGTAGTTTAGATTGGAGCGCATGTGTGTCGTGAAGTTGAATGGGTATTATACAATGTGATGTGGGGAGTGTGCGGGACTGTAAATGATCGTAAATTGTCGGTGAAAAGTAAACCTGATGTAAACGAACTACCACGCTAACTTCACTAGTAAGTCGGCAAATCGGTCGTCAATGCGGGATGTATTGATTAGAGAGGGAAACTTACCCAAGTGTTCGCGGCACGGAATAGTCGTAAATCAGTGGTTATATCGTAGCCGATGCCTCGGTACATGCATGCAATTTTGAGAGAGCAGAAAAGCGGGTGGTGATCACCGTTCGCCGACACATGAACCGTGACGGTCTGCAGGTTTTCCCTCGTTTTGATGACGTCGATGATGCTCCCGAGAGGGGTGTTGCGATCGAGCCCAAAGGCGAGGTGCTCAACCTTGTCGGAAAGGTTTGCATGATGCGCGGATAACGTGGACGGGTTTTCGGTGCGTAGCTCGCGAAGGTAAGGTACTTTGGTGACCATACCCATCAGCAATGACGAGCCGTATCCTGGAAGGGAGATTGAGCGAAGGTGGCCTCCATGCGCGTCGATCAGATATTCCAGCACGTCGGCGCAGGGATCGCGTTCGAAATGCAATGTCTCAAGAGATTCAGCCGAATTGAACAGGAGCCATCTCATGAAATCGACGGAAGGCGTAGTCTGAAAGTTAAAGCGGACTCCGCGAAGGGCGCAGGGGAACGGTGGCGGGGAGTTCTGCAGATGCTGTGGCGGGGTGCCCCCAATGGAGAGAAACTGCAATGATGGCCATATATCGAGCAGCTGGAAAATCGAATTGTGGTTCTCCGACCAATTATCGAAGTGTAGACATTGTATCTTGGGCCCTGACTTGAGTAACGTGAGCGTCGTTTCATCAAACGACGGAGCGGCGCGGCGAAGTCGCGAAACGTCAGGGGCGCCAATAATATCGTTACCCGGCTCGGCACACCCGTAAAGTGATATCCCCATTCGCGATAGATTCGGACATGCGGTAACGGCAAGCGCCAAAGAATTTTGGTGAAGGCCCGACGGCTGGTTGTGATCCAGCACCACACTGAGGTGCTGAACGGCATCTCCGAGGGAAGTACCATGCTCGGCGCTGCGGTCGACGGCGAACATGAATGATTCAAATGCGCGTTGGCTCCGGAGGGTAACTTTGGAGAAAAGTAGTCGCTGTGACGCGTTTGACCACGTTCTGCACACCAGCGAGCAGCTCTTCAAAAGGCCAACGCGTGTGCTGTCGTCGGTCCCCTCGCAAGCGGCCTCGATGACGGTGCAAATCAGTTCCAGGGGCATTTCCATGAACGGTGAGATGGTGGTAGGTGTCTGAGAGGGCATAGGAGGAATATAGGCCGGATAGAGTGTAGGCATGGGGGCAGTCATGAAAGAAACCGAAGATGAGATGTCATTGTTCGTTGCCCTCGGGGCAGGATGAAAGCTAGAATCAGAATCAAACAGGCCGGGGCACCTAAAGAATGCGCGAAGAGGCCAAGCTCGTGTCGTGGAAAGTTGGTGGAAGACGTCGAAGAAGGACATGGCGTCCGCGAGCAGGCGGGGGACAGCAGCGGGTTGCAGCCTGTTGCTTTCGTATTTATATGCCCATTCCATTTCCGTTAATTATATAGCTTCCGTTGACGACATAGACCGTGGGAATCCCGTCTCACTGGCTCCGGAGGTTTCCCTTGGCTTCCTCCATTCTACATGTGCCGGCCAGCCAATCAAACAGTCTACGGTGACTCATTGTGTTTATTGTACATCTACGCGGTCCTGTACTAGCATGTCTCCCCAAAAATCCATGCTCGTCGGACCGACACGCAGCGAACGGGACACCGTAACGGACTATTCGTCTCGTCACCCACCTTCTGGACTTGTGCGGCTATAACACGCCTTTCCAAGAGCCCATTCTCTGAAGACTTTTGCTCCCAGAACAGGTCAAGCTTCCTCAGATACATTTCAGAAACGTCACCCGCGATATTGACCCGTATAGCTTAAAGCCAGCTTCGGCGCTATTTACATCGTCAAGAGGATCGAAGCGCGCATTCGCCGTGAAATCTCAATGCTCGATAACCTCGCCCACGTAAATTCCGCCCTTCCACTCCAAGTTTTGGCGCTGTGATTACATCTGGATTACGCAGGACAGGCGCCACGATCCAATAAGTAGTAGGTCTGGCAGAGTCATCACCGACGCGATTCGTAACAAGGTTTGCACCGTATGCACCCCATGCACCCCGTTTCTTTCTTTTCATATCCGTTCTGCTTCCTCCCAATTTTGCGTGGGTGCGCCGGCCGTATTCCGCCCACTTGCACATCTGCGATTCCTACAAAATAGCCTGTCAATATCATTCGTGCAGCCTGGTATCAGATATCAATCAAAGGACGCAATTAAAACTCGCAGCATAGCCATGTTAATGCAGCCACTGGCAGAGTCAAGAGGCCCTGCTGCACTCATTTTTGCTTCGGCTAAATCCTCATTGTTCTCCTAAAATAACTCGGCTACCATCAAAATGACCCTCATTAGTACTATGCAAGGAGTCAAAAAAAAGTTCCACGGTACATGCGTCCGTTTCATGTCAATTTCTTCCGCGCTATGTTCTAAAATGAAACCATATCATCGGGGCGCCTCACCTGATACACGCTCCTTCCTGTCCATCTGCTCGTCGATTTCCATCGCACATGTCCAGTTTTCATTGCCTCTTCAGAAGAACGCGAACGGCGGTGCTCGGCCGCCTCAGAAAACGCGCCGCTCTATGGCCTCTTCGCGAGCACATGCATGAGAAAACATAAGTGCGCGCCTTCCACCTTCCCTCCTCCTCACGGCCCCTACCATCGAGATGCACGAACGGATGCCCGCACTGCGCAGCACGCCTTCCACAATCACGCTGCCATCGGACTGCCGCTTGGGCGCGCCGCACGCCAAGTTTTCATTCGTACATACTATTAAAAAGGTATCTGATTCGTATGTGCAGTGCGATGCATCTTCCATACTATTGAAACCCAGCGCTATCTGGAACTGTCCGTCTCTGTCTTCACACTGGCGTGTGTACAAATTGTCATCGGCCCGGCGGCCTACTACGTCCAAGGAGATTGAGGTTGATTGAGGTTGGGGCGGGGAAGGCTGCAGCGGGCATCAAGGTCGCGGCGTAATACGCCCAGCTTACCTTGCGTCATCTTGGGTTCAACCTCGCTTTTTTGGACTGTCTGGCTATTGATTCTCGTAGAGGCTTCATGGCACCCCAGGATCATGGGAACACAGTGTTATCTTATAGCCCTCGTTCTGGGATCGACGAAGAGCTTCAAATGGCTGGTTTCCATCGGTGCTTGTGACACTATTGATACCCTCATCATGTGTATCTCCGTTCTATATCTAGCAATATCAATCTCGCGAGATAATCACTCCTTGAAATATCCTAAAGGTACCGCTCTACTATCACGCTTACATACACCGAGCGGCGAAGCCAAGTTTTGCGGCATTCTAAGAATAGATATCATTCCCTTATGCGGTAATTTTATCCTCATATGTATCTACGCCTTCGCTAGAGCAGGTCAAACCTGGGAGAACATTGAAATTGTATAAACCATTGAAGTGCATCACCATTCTTGAAATATGTCATTCAGATTGTTCCCACATGGCTCTGACTTGATATATCACTTGTCTCGTACTGAAATAGCCAATAATGATTGACTCCCTGGTAATTCTAGTACATAAGTATGTCGATGCCACCGGGCCCGGCGTGATGGATTTCGGCCTTCAAAGACAGTGGCTTATAAAGGATAAAAATCCGCCATTTGTTACGACAATTAAAGTCCATGGAGTTTGCGCGTTAATGGCGATCACCGCGCTGCATAGTTTGGTTCTTACCCGTTCGATCAGTCGGCCATCATCAGGCTCTCTTAAGCTTAGTACGCGAATATCTGACAGTGATGAATCCACATAGAGAATCGACACGAACAGGTCGGAATTCATTAATAGTGTCACTGGTATCAGATCGAGACGCTCAAGCATAGCATGACCACAGCCTTTATAGATGATCCAATAGAAAAATCCAGCTGCCTAAGATTAAGGCAACATAATGTACAACGATACAGAGAGCAGAAATTATGACTCATTGCTGCTCTCGTCGCTCTGCTCGGTCTGTTCGAGCACATAATCTTCCCAGTCCATCACTGATGTGGGCAACGCATCGCTCGCCACCTCGAACGACGCGTCTAGTTTGATGCCGTACACCCCCTCTACCAGCGCACGGCGCATGAAGGGGACGAGGATGCCGAAGTACACCTGTCCAAACGCCATGATCACGCGCCGCTCTCTCTCGTCACCGTCCGCGCCCCCGTCCTCGCCGTCCATGCTGCGCCGCACGCCCGAGCCATTGTCCTGCGCGCGGCAGAACGCCTTCACGTACGCGTGCACGGCCCGCCCACCCGGCGCAAGGACGGCGTCGTCGAGCACCGCAGACAGCGCGTGCAGTATGCTAGTGGGCGCGAGCAGCCGCAGGCCGTTCAGTACACCAAGCAGCGCGTTCGCGTGTTCCGCGAGCGGAGGGTACGCGGCGAGAATTTGTGGTGGAATATGTGGTGGGCTGTGCGTAAAGCCTGCCACGGCGGGCGTCGCAGGCGTCACCGGCACGGGCGGCAGTGCCGCCGTGGCTGGGGTGACGAGCCAGTCGGTGGGGGGCTCCCACTTGTTGGATCTAGAAGCACCGTTAATGGTCCGGGTATTTGATGAACTGGGACCGGAGGGTATTTTGAATCGGGCAGAAAATTTGTCGCCGGCTGTGCGCAGTTCTTGGCTGACTATTTCAGTTACGGCATGCGAGAATAGGGCGGAGAGGATGCCGCGGAAGTCGAGGCCGACGCGCGCAAATGCAGAGGAGCAGTATGTCAACTGAGTAAGCAATGACGGAAGGAGAGACATTGAGAGCAGAGGGAGGCTCGGGGATAATGTGGGCAAGAGATAGGCAGTAAGTGCCCGGGAGCCATAGGTAGTGATCAAAGTGTGCAGTCGCGCCCATCCCTGAATTATTTCGCTCTCTGAGGACGTTGTGGGCGAATCCAGTTGACGAGGTTTGTTGGACTGCTGCGAATTTGGCGCCGAGGACTTTTCGAGGAATATGGAGGAATATTGCGTGATAACATCATAGACACCCTCCCTCCAGAAATCAATGTATTTCTTCAGATATCTTGCGAGGTCTTCCTTCTCTCGATCGTCTAGCTCTCCGTGATTCGTCATCCTAGATATATCACTACCACATGGCTCTAGCGTCGATTTCAGGCACGATTCCCGGCCAACAAGGAAGGCAAGAGCAATTTGCTCTTCACTTGAGATGGAGTCGTCTATAGACTCGGAAACCTTTTCGCTTTCCGGTAATGCGATGAGGGATGTCAGATGTGGAGGAGCTGATGCAAATGGCGAAGAAGGGCCGAACACATCCATTTTGCGGAGAAAATTGACAGCCTTCCAAAGTGCCGGGAGTTTACGATTGGGCTCGTATAATGTACTGAGCAGAGATAAAAGCATTTGCATGATAGAATGGTGGACCTCTGACAAGACGGAGGAGAGAATGAGAGGTGAGGATTTGTTAGACGCCGATGCATTCGCTGCGAGCGCCTTCGCGTGCGAGACAAGAGACAAGGCTTCAGCAAAGTAGCCATTGCGCACGCATGTATCAATGAGTAGGGGGATTTCCAGTAGATCTCTGATCTTCTCGTGTTGTTCCAGCACTACTCTCGCCTTACTGCGTTCCTTCAATACGGTCTCCGTGCGATCTTTCCATCCTGCCGCGCATTCCTCCAAAGCTGGCAAACTTGATGTCAACAGAGAGTCCAGCGAGGAGGAGAGAGAGGTCAAAGAAGTTGTTAGGGCATTCGTGGTTTGATGTAAAGATAGAAACGTAGGGTATGACGTGTGGGTGAGGGAAGTCAAGCTTGATGTGAGGTGGTGCGACTGAGTCTGGAGGATCGTAGGTTCTGCGAGAAGATCTTTCAGGCTGTATGTCGTTAGGTCCGATATATATCGCTGCGAATGGGGCTTCGTGACCTGCTGCAGGGGGACCTCGGCAGACAAAGCGATGACATCCGTGAGGTGCGAGACGTCCTTTAACCGTGATGTATTCTGCACAGGTGCGGGCGACGTGTCTTCATCCATTATTCACGCGTAGTCCGCCGATACGAGGAGCGTGTACGCAGCCCTCTGCGGTAAAAGTGGTGTGGCGGCCATCAAGAGGCGCGAGAGGCCACCTCTCCGCCCTATCGCCTGTTACGTAAGGAGCGCCTCTTCCTCCTCCACCACGACGATCAACTCCGGATTCCTGCCTTTTTTACTATCTTCACACTGCAATATTGAACGCTTCATCCGTTGAAATAATTGCTCGATGAAATAACATTGCTCGACGTGCTTATTCAAAATTTTATCTCAGCAGATATCTTCGCGTCAATTTCAAGTCAATTGTCGAATTGCGCTGCTCCAAGTCCTGTCTCTCACCCATGGCAACAAGCATGAGGCGCAGTAAATAGCAACAACTCCAATCATGCTTTCGGATACCCGGATTCTCACAAACGAGCCTGCGACTCTTCGGGTATGATCGAAAACTCCTCCTTTCTTACTCTCGTCTATGATTTCAGCCATTTATAACAACCGACCTGCCAATTGTCTCGTTCTCAATACCTTACCGCCCCCTTCATAATGAACGGCACAGAGTGGCTCAAATCTCTGACTCTGTCTGCCTTCGGAGGCAGCTTGCCGACCAATATTTCTCGAGACCGCCTCCTCGTCACTCGCGTCTTGGCCGTCGCCGCCTTCACTGCATATGTCTATTCGCAGATCTACGTTCTTTTTCTACCCCACCAGAATCCATCCAAAGTTTACTCTCCCAACGAGTACTTCGTCCTCGCCAACTTCACTGCTTCGACACTTCTCAACATCTACTGGTTGAGGCAGCTATTTTTCCGATGGGATTACTCCGGTGATACAATGCCATTAGCACATGGATGGGACGAGAATTCGCCTGATCGTCTGAAGCCTGAGATTTTCTCTTTCCATCCATCTGCCATAAAACTACATGGCCTCAGCTCCGCACAAGTTTCCTGTTTACCATTCCATATCCTTGGAAGCATATTCTTAAGTGAGTGGAGTCTTTCTTAGGCTTTGTGGTCTCGGATTGATGGTTTTCAGCTGCGTGGAGTGTTGCCTGGATCAAAGGATACTTCCTAGTATCTGAGATCCTAGTCGCCGGAAATCTTCTTGCTCAACTATACACGATCTTTTTCCTACTTCACGTCGAAGGCGACGAATTCATCACCCCGATCAACTACTTGACACATCTCGTCATGAAGACTAATGCTGGCTTGGCGGTCCTTTTCTTGTGGAAGAATTGGGCAATCATTGACGCATGTATTTTTCATTTTGCTCGCTGCAAATCGCAACTGACATGATCTATCTAACCTAATTAGCAAGTAATTGCCCCTACAGTTGCGGAGATGATAAACAGTGGCGTAGTTTTCCTTTTGATGGTCAGATCTTTCCCTCCTTTCTGTCACGATCCACACGAGGGCTGATATGCAACATCTGATACATTAGACCATTGGCTCAGGGCCCGACCCAACACTCGGGCTTTGCCTCCTTTACGATCTTACTGCTCTCCTTTCCGGCCAGCCCATGAGCGGACCTTGGTGCCACACCTTCCACTGGATCATGGTTACGATTTGCATTTGCCTATTAGTCGAATTACGCCTATCGGAATATCAGGACTTTCAGTGGCTTAAAGGCTTCGACAGCTTCGCATCGTGCCCGACAGATTCCGCAGGCGAAGACATCGAACGTCAATCCAAATCTCAGGCCGTTGAGGTGTGGAACAAACCTGCTATTCAAACACAGGTTTCCTACGCGTTGTGAGCTGTCCAAAAAAAGCTTGACTCGATCTTCCCCGCCTATCAGATTTTGCGACAATCTTTGAGGCAATGTCTTGTATGATGACGGACTAATGTATAATTTACAGAATGGTATAGTAATTTACGTATCACAGACTGAAAATCTCACTACAATGGATATCTATTTGTATTCTACTTTGCAGAAATCTGGAATGTTGCGAGAATAGCTTGGACGAACATATCCCAAGCAAAGTCCTCCAGGATGCCGGGATAACGGGTTTCGGACTTGTAATATTCCTCTTTCATTTGTACAGCTCCATGATGGAAAAGTTCTGCATCTCGCAGCCGAAAGTCGCCAAAGGTGATGTCGGCCCTCGAAGCATACACATCAACTGCTGATATTGGGTCTCTGCACAGTCGCATTATATTCATGGGAAATGAATATAATGCATAAAGAAGTTGCCTAAAAACGAAGATCAATTTCGACTACTTACCACGCAAATTATAAGACAAAAGAACTCACCACAGCGTAGATGCCTTGCGATACCTTTCCTGCGATTGGCCGAACACAGGCACTTTAGTCCATCGGCAGCCCTTCGCAATCATCACAAACGACCCCCGATCCGCCACCCAACTCCGTCGGAGTTCTGCCTCAAGGTCGTCGAAAGTGTACATCCTGGAATTCCACGCCGACAAGATGTGCCATTGAGACAATGAGCTCCGCACTCGCAGCTCTTCTGGTGGCTCGCCCTCACGAAGGCCGGAAGTCTCGACCTCGTCCGAGAAGCCGCCCATGGATTTTGTCAGCGGGCTGAGATACACCTTAGTGTTGGAGTGGTTGAGACGGATAGTCTCTCCATTCAGTATCGTGGCCAGGAGATTCCGGCGTAAGCCTTCTACCCACCAAGGGTTGGCCTTGGAGCTGTTCACGAACACGGTAAAGCCGTGGAGTGTCACTGCAATCCAGGGGCCAGCCGTGAAGCGGAAAAGGACAGGGAGGATCCATAACTTAGTTTCGCAGCGTTGTAGAGAGACCTGGCATTTATTGTCGGTGTAGTCCAGCCCATCCATGACTATTATGGCCCAATACGGGCTGTCTCGCCGTGGGCGATGTAGTTTGATGCCTACTAGTTTGATGGAGAAGGATCGTCTCCTGGACGAATATGAAATATTATACAGGGAGCACAAACGGACCCGGCCAACGCGAAATTTGTATCCAAATATGCGAGCGAAGTAGAGGGAGGTAGCAAGCAGAAAAGCGAGCAACGAATATAACATGACAAGATTGCGCATCGTGCCACTGGGGGTATAATAAGAGGGGGAAGTGATGACATCATGCCTATATTTCTACGAATCTAGAGCACGACGTAGCCAGCGTTTGTTTTGCACGAGTAAATGCACTCGGCTCCACAGCTCCGAGATGACGCAAAGTAAAAAAGAATAGAAAATACGTTTAGACAATCTTGACCAAACCCTGCCTCAGGGTGCCACTTGTGTTTGGTTTCAAACCGCAAGCCCAAACTACAAGGGGCCAATAATTACACTATAGATTATTCCTTACTTGCGGTACACTCACCTGTACGTTACTTTTGGCGGTGCTGTTCGAACCGACGCTGTTGATCCGGGGCTTTATAGAACTGGTGTCGCGGTCCTCCGGCTCAAAATCCTCTTGGACCGACGCATACGTGCTAGTTCCGGACGAACTTCGTGATTGCGTTTTGTATATGCTGTCCTGATAGTAACCGCTACTACTGGTGTCGCCTCCGTTACCTCCAACATTCGCCGTATTTATTGCTGGACTTTGCTGGTTTTTTGGGCCCGTGTTCAAAGCGCGGATCACTCCAGTGTTCCAAGCGTCAGAATTGGTCTCGGCGGGATGAAATACCTGCTGGTACGGCGGAGCAGAGCTGACAAGGGAAACAGGGGTGTAGGACATCTTCGGTAATTCTGGGGCATGGAACGCATCGTCGACCAGGTGATACCTTGCAGCCCGTCTTTGTCGTTTGCGTCGCCGGCAGAGAATGAGAGCGACAATAGCAGCAATAAGAATCACACCCGCCGCTATGCTACCTCCAATAACTGCATTAGATATTCTTGCAATCAAACGTTATTTATTGTTTTACAGGGAAGCGTATAATTATACCTTGACGTCGTGTTATTTTGTTGTTGGCTTGCAATTGAGCTTTGAGCTGGTGGGGACTCAGTCATACTTGAGGTGGTGCCAGTGATCATGGATTTGGAGACCGAGGATCCGGTGCGTGGAGTACTGGGCATATCTTCAGATGAGGCGGTGGGTATCGAGTCTGATGATGTTGGGGTTGCTGATGCCACATTGAGATTGGCCTTCGTCCGGTTAACATCGTTCGAGGCTTGTGTAGAGATAACGTTTAGTGATGGTGCCGTCTGAGCAAGAGAGGACTCTAGTTTATCCGATTGAGTAGTATCTACTTCTGTGGCGGATGCCTGCTGGTAAAGTAGCGGATAAGTTGTCAGTACATAATTACGAGTAGACTGACTTACAGATTTAGGCTGGGGTGTTGATGTTGGCTGAGGCTGATTAACGCTGGGAGTATTGGCCGCCGAAGAGGTGACAGGGTGGTGGCCGTGGTCACTGGGACTTGCAGCTTGCGTTTGAGATGACACTGGTGCTGTAGGCGATTGGGGGGATACACTTGGGGGTGTCTGCGAGTGGGGGGGCGATGATTCGGTAACAGGTTCTCCGCTGAAGCTTGTGGATCTCGGTGGAGGTTCTGATTGTCTAGGAGACTCTGAGGAGGGTGTGGGGTGTGACGGCGTATGGGAATCCGACGGTTTGGCAGTACTCAGATTTGTAGGTCTGGCTGGAGGCTCTGACTGTCGAGAAGGAGATTCTGACGAGGATAGTGGCTGTGGCTGTGGATGGGAAGTTGATGACTTGCCTGGCTGTTCATTCAAATTTGATGGTCTGGTAAAGGAACTCGTCGGGCTGGCTACTGAAAGACGCGAGGTAACTCGGGCCTCCGTCGGCGTTGCGGTGAATGTTTTATCACCAGTACGAGAAGCAGTAATAAATTGATTGCTGTTGATTGCAGTACCTGTATGTCCACTTCCCGGACGTGAAGATTGTTGGTGTTCACCTAAGCCTGTAGAAGGCATTGTATGGGCAGCAGGTGTCGAGATAGCCGCCGGCGACGTTTTATGGGTGAATGGTGAATGGGAGAAACCGGTGTTCAATGAAGTATGGAAAATCGGGATGCTTGATGGCCGCGCTAACGAGTTGGTGGAACCGGGCAGAATAGAAGACTTAACGACAGTCTCAGAATTAGCAAAATTGTGACTATTCCGACTAGTGGCTTGCGAGTCGTCAGAGATTCTCGCCGATGACGATGAAGTGGGTCGAGTCTGAGATTGATGCACTGTGGTAATCTCAGAAAGCGATGGAAGACCCAAGTCGTGGTCTACAGTTGCAGACGGGATATGAGTAAGTATTAAGTGGGATATCGATAAGGATATTTGAGGGTCTAACGGCTTTGATGTTTTTTGGGCCGGAGAGGGCGCTACATCCGGTGCAGAAGCCTGGGGTTTAAATAAAGAAGATCCAAGGGTAGCCGTAGGAACCATAGCGGTGGCTACACGTGTTTCGCTTTGACCTTGTGCAGAGGCAGGTAGGATCTCAGGTTTAGCAGGAGATGCATGTTGAGGAATATTGTCATGGAAAGTTGTTCGAGACGCTCCTTTCGCCGGTACTACGGGCACTCTTTTTAGAAGCACGGGCATAGAGTGAGCCGCGGAAGGAGAAATGCTGGAATGCTGTGCTAGGACGTTAGTTGGGCGGGAAGATAAATGAGAGGAAGAGGTACTGAGCTGGTATTATAGCTAAAAATCAGCGCTGCTATAATAGACAAGGGTACATCATGTAACACAAGTAGATCAAGTGCCATGTATTAATTCTAAAACCAGAGATATCAAGCGGGATGTGCCGATTGTCAGTCGTCGTATAAAAAAAATAGCATACTGTGTTGGTTGCTCAATGATATTGACTTTGACAAGCGGCAAGAAGCTTTGATCACTGTATTTTGCTGAGATAGCATATGATCGTTAATCTCTGCCATAGTTGAGAGAAATCAGTTTGTTCGGTATCCCTATCTGATACCTTTCTACAATACCCAAGATCAGCTTTTCCGGAGAAGATACCTAGAACATGTAATACACACTTAATGTTTTCAACCATCCGTGATCTGTTCCTCTCTAAGTCTCGCAAAATTTACAGCCATCTGTGCGAAAAGATTTGCTATACTTTCACTTTGAAATCAGAATCTCCCATCCCAAGTTATAGATACCTCGACAGAAGACTGTTGAGGTATTTACGAACGAGGAATTGTTCGGACTCGGAGCGCAACATAGCATCAACGGTTGGCAAGCGCGCAGATCTGATTTGTGGGACTTGAGCAGCAGTGGGACTTGAGCGGAGCTATGGAGGTGATTTTGAAGTTGGCGACGGAGCTGATTTACTTATAATAAAGCATTTTTCATTGAAGTTGTCGGTTGAGATGATCGAGGTTGCGGTTCAAACGGTTGCGGGGCTGCCGGGCAACCGGCACCGCTGCCGGGTGTGTAGTCTCGTGACCTCTGGAAGTTGAAAACTTCAAAATAGGCGCTCGTCCGACATGCGTGGTACGGTAAGTATATGTACGTAGAATATACGCCAAAAGCCGGTGCAGTATGTGTAATTAACGAGCGTGAAATTTAAATCGCATTTTTAGTATTTATGACAAGTTTAGGACGATTTCACAACGTACATCTACAAAATATAAACATAAATGTCCATAATGAAGGAGAACTCCGACACGAATCTAAGCGGTCTGAATATGTATTTTAGGCCTTTCCAGTGTAGCACATATCAATCTTTCCCGGAGCTGGCGACGACGGTGACGGCAACAAAAGAGAAAGATCAAAATAATTATCATCAAAGCAGCAAAGCAGGCTGCGACGATACTCAGGGCTATGGGAGCCTTGTCGGACGCGCTGTAAGTCAGAGTAGGATAAGTCATATAATCTTGAAGCTAGAGTTCCAGTAGCAAACTAACCTCTTTATCACTGAATCGTGGCTTGCAGCAGTGTTCGTGCTGCTGCTATTAATTGATATTGTCTGCGTAGCTGCCGAGATAGTAATGGTGAACAACGACGTGCTGACAGATGTCGACGCAATTGCGAATGATTGCTCTGGTGAAGCTTGATTCAGATCCACTGATATAAGAGGAGGTGTCGATATAGCTGAGGAGAACGGCTCAGAAGGGATAAGGGAAAATGTGCTCGGCAAGCTTGTAATAGTGCTGAGATCAACATTGGTGTTCGCCACATCCACATCATGCGTGTGTGAGACGTTCAAGTGGTCATGGACGTGTCCCAAAATAATGGTACTGGAGGGATCGGGAATTGCCTGCGTAGTTGGCGATGTCATTGCATTGGATGTCGGGAGTAGGTGCTGTTGGTCGGACGTCTGAGACCCCGTTGGCAATACTAGCAAACCGGGATTATATTCCGTGGAAGTCACGATGATCATGGAACTGCAACTCGAGATCTGTGAGGAGTAATTTTGCGGGGTAGTTGCGTTGTCGGTACTTTGAATCGCGTTGCATAGGACTACAGAGGTCGTCTTTGTGACTATCGAAGCAGACACTGAAGCCGTCGATGCCGGAGAGAGCGATTGTGTAGCATTCAATTGGGTCAACGAGAATGAGGATGTTTTTACAGATATTGTTGATGTGCAGGCACTGTCGCTAGATCCAGAAAGTGTGCTCGATAATAAAGCGGAAGGCTGAGGAGAAATTATTTGGCTGGATGTCCCAGTCTGCGCTGGCGTCACATTTTGGGACCCTGTTATAGACGTCGTTGTATAAGGAGGAGAAAGGTATGAAGTCGACGTCGAGCCGACGTAAGATATGGTGTTCGAAGTAAACGTCGCATCGCCAACGGAAGACGCAGAAGTAGTAGGGACAGCTTGCTGCCCAGATGAACGGATGGTCACTGAGAGTATCGAGGATGAATTTGTCAGAAAAAGTGGCGTAGAAACGGTATTCTCGAGAGTCAGAGTTCCCGAAGTGACACAAGAATCGAGGACCGAGAGCGTCTCGCAGTTGGAGTTGGTGGATGCTGAAGTGACGGCTGACATTGCTTTTCCAGAAAGAGATATACTTAACAGCTGTCCTGCGCGCTAATAAGGATTTCCAGACTCCGTTTAGGTACTCAACATTGAGAGTCAAGCCTTACAAGAGCGATGACAACAGCTTAGAAGACAACCATTCAACTACCCTCAGAATCTGGTGGCGATGTTCCTATGGTTCTGAGGTTCAAGTATCAATGTTCGGTACCTGCAGTATCGGGGGACGGGGATGGGAGGGTCGGATCAAAATCATGTTGGTTGGGAGAAGCAAGGACTTCAGAGAAAGCATCGCTTTTGAAACGTTGAAAGTCGATCTGCAAGCTGGTTCAAGGGTGGGATCCTGTTGGCTCGAAGAGAGAAACGTGCGAAGTTGATAACTTTCGGGTCCGTCCGAGCGAAGGCGCGTCGAAGCTACCTTAGACACAATCCATGAAGATGTAACGACTCAACGACATCACCCCGAACATGTGGGCAACAGTGACATCGCCGCTGAGTTGCAGCAATTTGCAGTCCAGACGGAGAACCCGAACTCGTCGCCTGAGGAGTTTGATCCAAAAGTGCGTTCTGAAGACCACGAGTCGTCTGATAGTGATATGAATAGGGGCGTTACAATTCTGGAGAGACATGACGGCGGCAGGTTGGCGGCAGGAACATGTTCTATCAGAGGCAAGTTTATTCAACAACAACACGAACAAAAATAGACGGACCGTGCGAATTCACGCGCTCTGTTATCTAGCCGGGCGCGCCGCGCGAGGTCCTTTGGAGGTCCCTGTCTTTTCGTGGAATTGGTCTTCAGCTGTGTCTACTTCGCTAGCTTACCGGGTAATTCTGTGCTAGCGTCAGTTCTCTAAATATTCATTTTAGGGGTGAGAAACGATTTTCATTTTCTTGCGAGATATTTGAAAAGCTTCCCAAACTCAGAGACCTTGTGTGAGGCCGTAGAAAGGAGCCGACGTTCAAATTAATTGCGCCACCATTCGTTCTACAGATAAGATGCATTGGGTGGGACCTTGGACGGCGATATTCAACGCCATGGAATACAAACGCGAAGGCGTGCGTGGGTGCCGCGAGGTATGACCCTCGCGTACAAACGCAATACTTGCCTGACAGAGCAGAGTTCCGCCACGCTTGACAGCGTTTGAGACGCGCCAACGCGCGCCACGTCGCCACCTCCCAGTGTCCGAGCTTGTCACCGACACTCACACATGGTACACATAAAGACGAGCGCGGCTACCGCGCACGATAAGAGGGCCTGGATGCCCAGAGGCGCGCTCAAGTCCTTCTATTGACAGGTCGCTTTTAGCCTTGTTCTCGCGCCTGGATAAATTAAGTAACGGCCACGCTTCTCTGCAGTCCGATGCCGTGTGGTGTGGAAAGGTTTGCAAGACGAGAAGTAGGGCTAAGTTCCGCGCGACCCACGGAGGCAGCCGCCTATTGGCTCTGGCGATAATTTCCAAAGCTGGAGCCAAGAGACATTACTCACGTCGGAGAGGAGTGTGGGTGGGCGCGCTCATTAATAACTGCATTTTAATGTAACCCTTCCCTTCCATCTTAGGGACGTTAAATCAGGAGCACACCATGTCCAAGGCTACGGCATGCGAAAGTCCGGAGACTGGCAGTGACTACTCGTTCAATGAAAGGCGACAGAGGCTTGTCAGGCCGCAGGTGATTCATAGGAAACATGATTTAATAGCCTGTATGGTCAAGCTGCTTGGCATGCTCCGAGAAGACGCGGAGCCCTGACGCTGACAAGAGTTAATCTAACCCCAACAGTTGTCAGATGTATTCTTGCCGATCTTCGAGATGATATTTACGCGCATTGTTGGACGTGAAGAAGCATCCTTGCTAACATCCAAGCCCAAACGGGACGTCATAGACGCGCGCTACGCAATGGTATGCACAGAACGCTTACTTCTGGATTGCCTGGAAAGGTATTTCGCTCCATTTATTGTGGGCGCTCGTTCATGTGAATATGTTGAGAAATTGGAGCTCGGCCCTTTTGCGCGCGGTTAGGTAGTAGACATCCCGGAGAATAATGTCAGCTTCGGAGAAGTCGTTCTTGCAAAACAATAAAGCGATCTTAGTGGAATTGAATTTCCACATTCATAATAGCACACCATGCCACTGAGATCCTCGTCCTCCGATGTGCATAACGACGGCCAGCAAGGATTTCTAGTAACAGTGATGAGGGCTATACCCCAAGCACTGCTGGTTGAAATCTGTTGATCAGCACGGCCAAAGACGGTTGATTGAATTGCAGCTAGGCCAAACTGGGGCTGACCCCTTGATTGATGGTCAGAGGACTGCGCCTTGATTGATGTGCGATGTAGTACTTAGGCGGTGGACACTGGGGATGACGGTGGGTGTTATACCATATTGCCCCTTACATCGAGCTGTCGATAGTGGGCGTATGGGTGGGCGTAGGGCCATTTCTAATACCCAGATTAAGGAGGGTCTTCCTCGTGAAGAGACTGCATATAGAACCTCGGATTGAGCAAAAAGCTGGCAGACGTCGCGATCCCAGCGTCAGGAATTTTGCGTGGCACAAGGAATGTGACGCATACCGGCGGACACAGTGGTGATGACATTGGGTGAAAATAACCAGTGAGATATATAAGTAAGGTCGAGCAGGTCCAGGAGCCTAGCTAGTTCAGGCATACCAGAGAGTAGCGCCGGCGAGATAAGCTATTATTGGATCCAAGGCGCGAGAGATTCCGGCAGGGAGTACGGAAGCATGCAATTTCTCTGGCGAGGCTGATCGCCTGGAAAGCATTTCTAGAACGAGAACACTAGTGCGCGCGGGACGATGCGAGACAGCGTGAGGCGGAGAGCGTGGCGGGGGTGACGCTGAGGAGAGCTGCGAACGAGTCGGAATGAAAAATTGTTCGTCCCTGGACTGCATATGGGTCCAGTGGGCAGCCGCCCTGATGACGCGCGATGTCGGGTGACTGGCGGGGCGCTGTGGGGGACGACGGCGACGATGGCGGTGGTGGTGGTTGCGTGCTGGGGCGCGGTGCGGGGCGGGGGATGTGGGACGGGCACGGGTCGCCCAGACGACGTTCATGGTTCGCTCACGTGGCGTCGTGTCCATAGAAGCTTCGAAATCGATTCCCGAACCTGCATATCTTTTGGCCCAGTCCCTTGCTTCTTCCGTCCACCGTCCCATGCCCACCAACAAGCTCGAGTACCCCATCCCGCGCAGGAGGACCCTCTCCGATCCCCTCGCCGCCGCCCTCCAGCCCCCCGCAGATGAGTCGCCCCTCGCCCGCGAGCTCCGCCTCAAGGCCGAGACCGACGCCAAGAAGGTCAGCGACTCCATCGACGACATGATTCGCCAGGAGCGCAACGACCGCAAGCGCTCAAAGCCAGAGGTCTCCGTCCTGCTGCTCGGCCAGTCGGAGTCCGGCAAGAGCACGACGCTCAAACGTGAGTCTCGCTCTCGTCGCGCCGTCATTTCTTCCCCGCACTTCCGATCACATGTGGCAATACCAGCGAGATCCAGCATCAGCGTCCTTACTCACTTCGTCAAACAGAGTTCCAGCTCTTGCACTCGCCCTCTGCATTCCATGCAGAACGCATAGCATGGAGGGCCGTTATATATCTGAACCTTGTTCGCTCAATCAGGCGGTCAGTACTTTCCCGTGCCCATCCCTTGTTCGTCTGCTGACCACCTCCATTTCTAGAATTCTGGACGCCCTCGCCCCCGAATCGGATGCACTGGATGATCACGACGACGGAGATTTCCCGGAAACGGCCTCGGTCATAATCTCAGCTAGTGGCCGGCCTCCCTCCGCCATCCTGGGCACACGCGTTTCCAACTATGACACCTATCGCCGCAAGCTAGAGCCACTTGTCGAACTGGAAGAACGGCTCATTCACTTGCTCTCATCTCCAGAGGAAGACGAGGCAACTCATCTCGGCCCTACACGCACCGACTGGGAGCTATATGCGAATCTATACAAGCCCAACGAGAATATACCCCCTCATAGTCCGTCCTATTCACTCAACGGCCGTCCGGCACCTCCGGCTCTCGTAATTCCCTATTCAAAACATACGCCCCCAATATTATCCAGCAGGTCATCTAGCTCCGGCAGCCTCGCAGCCTCCAAAGGCAAGGAGATTGTTGTCCACACATCTAGGAACTGGAAAAAACCTTTCGCGCTCGGTACCAAATCTAAAAGCCCAAAAAGTCCTCTTTCAGGTGAAATTGAAGGTTGGTGGGAGGATCCGAACGACCCGGTGCACATTCTTAATGCATGCGCACCCGCGATGCTCGAAATGTGGCGTGACGTACAGGTTAGGATGCGCCTTCAAGAAAAGCGCATCCGCTTGGAAGAGAGCAGCGGATTGTACGTATGTTCATTCTATTTCCTGTCCACTAGTTCACACCTTCGCCTAGTTATCTCGACGAGATTCCTCGGATTACAGCCAAAAAGTATATCCCAACGGATGGTACGTACACTTTGGAACTCTTTCATGCGCTCGCCCTAAGACCTACATGGAAATAGCGGATGTATTAAAGGCACGATTAAAGACAATGGGCGTCGTGGAACACACTTTCTCTATTCCATCCGGGAGCAATAGAGGCGTGGAATGGCGGATATATGACGTTGGCGGTGCCCGAAACCAGCGTCAAGCATGGGCACCCTACTTTGAAGATGGTAAGATTTCCTTTTTTTTGTCCAATTTTTCCTTCGCTTAATTTTCATAATTCACTTCAGTCAACGCCATTATATTTCTCGCGCCGATTTCGGTATTCGACCAAGTAAGAGTATACTTGGATTTCTAATAAAAAGCTGCTTCTGATCGCGTCATTATTGTCTTTGTTATAGGTTCTAGCTGAGGTACGACCGCATTTGAGACCAAAAGGGTCGAAATGTTCATATGTTCTTTTTAGGACCAACATGTGAATCGGCTTGAAGACTCGCTAATATTGTGGAAGCAAGTCGTGTCAAACAGATTACTAGGAAGCGTCAATATTGTCCTTTTCCTCAACAAATGCGACCTGCTACAGGTAAACCTTTTTATGATAGCAGCATGGTTCGGGTTTTCACTCTCTTGACTTCTAGGCTAAGCTAGAGGCGGGAGTAAGACTAAACCAGCACATGATTTCGTATGGCGACAGGCCGAATGACTATGACTCTGTCTCAAAATGTGCGTATCTAATCCTCCGTTGATTCTAATCTTAAGCTCACTCACATATGGACGTGTAGATTTCAGAAATAAGTTTGGAGTCATCCACCAATCATTCACCCCTAATAAGGAACGCGAGCTCTACAGTACGGAACTTTCCATTCATGCCACTGAGTAGGAACTGACCTTGCGCAGTCCATTTTACCGCAGTGACAGACACCCGGAGGACAGCTACGATTATCTCCGCAGGTTAGTATTCCGACATAAGAGATCTGCTCAAAAGGAAATCTGCTAATCTTATGTCTTCGTAGTGCGCGACATCATCATCAAAGGAAACCTGCGGAATATGAGACTCGTCTAACCGTGAAAAATTTGATACCTACCTAAATTCAACTGGTCTAGGCCTTGAATGTTGCTGTTTGAGTGGGTTCTTTCAATCTCTTTTCATCACATACCGTGTCTCTCTGCTGCCGCCGCATCCATTTGTACCGCGATTCCCATGCTATATGCCCCTGTAACTCCCCTTCGCGAAGTGATATATCTTCTTACCTGCTGTCGACATCTGAGCAATGGCTCTTCAACCTTCCTTATTACACTTATTTTTCCGCCGAAATTCGCATCTTTGCATACTGTACATATATAATAGACAAGCAACGCCTTATAATCAAAGAGTCTAATTCTACGCATCATTTTTATTACCTACCGTCGTGTTGCTGTAATCAAATCATCGGATTCACCTGAAAATCATCTCATCTTATCAACCTTTCCGTGGCGACGAATATATATGCAGCGTCCCTGAAGGGCGGCTAAGCGGCGCCGACACCCCGCGTCTCTCGTCAAGTAACGACGAAGTCATCCTTGCAAGACCGCGGTTTTTTGCGCGTGGAATTGAATCTGCGGTCGTTGATCACGTACGCTGATGTTGCCAAGACACGCCTATCGATTGGCCCGGCACCTGCCCCCGTCCCTCGCAAGCCGCCGATTCTTCGCTGCAACCCCCACCATGGCATCCACCGTCTCCACCCACGCGTCGCTGACACCCGTCTCCACCACCCGTACGTTATCGTTATCTCCGCGCCCCGCACCACCCCCGGCGGCGCGCATAATTTATACGCACATACCAACGCACTGACATACCCCCGTCTACTCGCGCGCGCCCGCAGAGGCCCCCGCCGCGATCGGGCCGTACTCGCAGGGCATCAAGGCCGGCGAGCTGCTTTTCTGCTCGGGGTGCATCCCGCTCGACCCCGCGTCGATGCAGATCGTGCCCGGGGGTGTCGTCGAGCAGACCGAGCAGGCGCTGAAGAACCTCAAGGCCGTCGTCGAGGCGGGCGGCTCGGAGCTGGGCAAGGTCGCGAAGACCACCGTGCGTGTCCTTGGATCTTGGATTGTGGATTGGATGATGTGGGCTGACGGCAGGCAAACAGGTGTTCCTGAAGTCGATGGACGATTTCGTTGCTGTCAATGGTGTCTACGCGAAGTTCTTCGGGAATCACACTCCTGCGCGCTCGGCTGTGGAGGTCGCGCGTCTGCCCAAGGACGTGCTCGTTGAGATTGAGTGCATTGCTAGGTAAGAGTTGGACAGCTGCTGTGTTTTATATAGGAGGCTGATGCTGTGAGCAGCTTGAAGTAAACGGATATAACAGCTCGACTGTCGCAATACAAATACAACACACGGTCTGCTATACATCATTAGATCTCCATCATCGCTGCCGAGCGTTGTTGGGTATCGCAGTGTGGTTCTGATCCCTTGGGATGGACGGGGGGGAGAATGCAAATTACAATGGTCCGGATGTACAAAATTACATGGCTTCAATAACCTCCTTCAAGCTTGTCTCGTCCAAGATCTCGAAACCCTTCCCTGGTGTTACCTGTACAAGCAAATCAGAACGAAAGTTCAGATGTTATGGAGAAAGCGCTCACCTGGGCCAGTTGCACGTTATGCTGGTCGAGCTTCTCCTCCATAACTTGTTTGAGTACATTCAGTGTTAGCAGTTGGGCCTCTCGGAGGGTCATTTGCTGATGATGCAAACCAATGTAAATGCTTGGGCCGAGATGGTTTTATATCGGAGCACCTACTTTGTGGTATTTGTCTTGCAGTTCGCTTTGTGCTGCTTCTGATCCTGATCCAATGGCTTTGGCCTCGTATCGCACAAATGTACCAGAAGGATCGGTGTGGTATCTAAATTGAGACATGTTAGGAAGGCATGATATGGATGTAGGTGCGGGCGCACAGTTGGGGTCCGAGCTCGTCAATTCCCGCAATGAGGAGTGCCACACCGAATGGCCGACTCATCATAGCCTCCTCGTCGTGCACACTCTCTCCGAACCGCAGCGCAAGATCGCACACGGCCTGTGTTACGCTCTCGACCTTGATCCTCTCGTCGTATGTGAAGGCGTGGTTTTGGGACGTAACGCGCGCGTGGTCGATCATCGTGCGGGCGTCGGCGGTGAGACCGGACATGGCGCAGCCGAGATGGGTGTCGATTTCCATGATCTTTTCGATTGAATTAGACTCCAGAAGAGGTGACTGGACACGCTTTTCGACGCCAAGGACGACGCCCTCTGGCGTCCGGATGCCAACAGTCGTTGAACCGAGCTGCGTTCAGAGTTCAGCGCGCTGTGTCTGTCTGGCCGCAAAGAGAGAATGTTATACCTTGATTGCCTCAATGGCATATTCAACTGTACTGTTTCTCAGCAACACTTAGAGCAAAGATCAGCACTTGTGCCCACCTTGGAACAGACGACCTTCCGGTGAGAAGGTGTTGACACCTCGGTCTAGAGAAATATAAGATTTATTGCGGTATACCGTTCGTAATCCAGGCGTACCGTATTCAGAACGCGTCAAAAACATGGTATATAGGATGGAGGAGTGGCTGTAATTGCTATAAGCTTGGACATAGGGCAGCTTGCGTAGCTCGACGCGTGTCCAGGCCGTGGGAACGTTTGTGAGAATAATATCTAATCTTATCTATAACCTCCTCGTCATCGTACTCGGTCGTTGAGATCGCTTGGAACTTGCTTGGAACATCCACTTCAGATAAACCCCGAGTACTAAAGACTTAAAAAACACACCATCATCTATCCCTCCGCACCTAAACTGCGACATGGCCACCCTCGTTGAACTCTCCGCCAGTGATCTGCGTGCCATCCTGGTGTTTACTACAAACCTCGCACGGAAAGCTGGAGCTCTGATCCTGGAAGGATCGGCCGCTATCCAATCTGCATCGTCAGAATCAGGCGTCGGTGAGAAGAAGAACTCGGTTGATCTTGTCACGGAATACGATGTCCGTGTTGAGGAGCTTGTGCAGGCCGAACTAAAAACGCAGTTCCCGGCCTTTTCTTTGTGAGTCTTACGCGTAATTATCTATGATCGGTGATTGATATATGGAAACAGCATAGGCGAAGAGTCGTACGCGGCAGGCTCCCGTCCGCCTATAACAGACGCGCCTACGTTCTGTGTCGATCCCATCGGTAAGGCTAGCCGTAATAATAGACTTATAGAACTCATTGACCCAGGTCCAATTTCGCAGATGGGACAACCAATTTTATTCATGGCTTTCCTTTCGTCTGCATCTCGATCGGTCTCATATACAAGCGTCGTCCTGTTCTCGGTGTTATCTACAACCCCTTCCTTGATCACCTGGTGAGTACACACACAATTACACTCTCAGCCTGCCAGTGAGACGCTCCACAAATACTAAAAATCATTGCAGTACAGTGGAGTGAAAGGGCAGGGCTCGTTCCTTACACGCGGGATATCTGCCCAACCGCAGAAATTGCCACTGTCGGTACCCAAACCTTTGACCCTTAGTCAGGCTCTCATCGGTGAGTTTCAATACACATCATGTCCCATTGTCATGGCTTCTGAGAAATCGAAATCAGCCGTAGAATGGGGCTCTGATCGTAGTTCCAAAACCATAACAGCGAAATCGAATTCGTTCTCCCGCTTGGCTGGAAATTCTGCTCAGGGTGTCATTGGTGGAAAGATGGCCCATTCCCTCCGTTCCGTAGGCAGTGCTGCTCTCAATTACGCTCTCGTAGCTCAAGGTGGATTGGACCTATACTGGTGAGACGTTCCTGCATCATACCCCAAAGCAACGCTGATCGCCAAGATACCATCCAGGGAGATTGGTTGCTGGCCATGGGATGTATGCGCTGGGATTGTAATTGCGGAAGAGGCCGGAGGCGTTGTCACCGGCTCTCACGACGTTTTTGCTGTGACCTCTGAATCTGATGCAGAGTTTGGCGATGTGACAGAGGAGATCCTTACAGGGAGGAAATACGTCGTCGTGCGAGCCATTTCCGATTCTCCAGTAAGTTATTCTTCGATTTCCTTGATTCCTATGCTTACCCTGCATGCTTTTCAGGAAGAGAAAGGATCTGATGCTCAAAAGCGCATTATCAAAGAGTTTTACGCTAGTGTAGAAGACGTAGAGGCGAATTAGAATCAAACCGACTTGGACAGACTGTATAAAGTCGGAAACATAAATGAGAGCAAGGCCCAAGTGATCCTCGTAAATCAATATAACCCTGCTATCGCCGCCACTGCCTTTGATAAATAAGGACATGGAATACCCTAAAATAGTCATACGGATCATTGTGACACATGCCACTCGAGTAACAGCATAATATTCTATCCAGCGTCCTTTCACATCTCCTCCGTCATTTGAACATTCCTTTCTACTGAAGTCGGAGTCCAAAGCTTTACTGAAGTTTCAACACAGCACTAGACTGCAGCTCTAGTAGCTTCTATTGCACTGCGCATTTGTTATGAATATAAGTAGTATTGCTGGTTGATTGCTGGTAGGTAAAGTCCTCGACCAGACCAGACCTGGACAAAGTGTGTGTTCAAATAAGTACTTACGCCTGAGAGCCGGGAACCTAGTACACCAAAAATACATGTACTATTTAAATAAATATGGGGAATTGCTTTGAGTGCATATATAATGTAAAACTCAATGGCAGCAACGCGGCATGTCACCACACGTGCTTTTTACCCCCTTGTGACCTGAAATATGCCGGAGACGGCGGCCGTGTTGACTTTGCTTTTATAACTCAAACTCCCATCCTCCAAATTCTTCATCGCACAAAAGTCGGAAAAATCTAAAATGGACGCATGTTCAACTTTTTATCAGGTTTAATGTCTACCTATTGCTCCAACGAGGCGACTCCCTTACCCGGGTCCCTACCACAAGAGGCCTCAATATTTTGTATCCTCAAGCTATTTCCTTGGGTCTGTTTCTCACATGATAGATTTATGACGTTGTTCAGCGCCCCCATGTCCTTTCCCATCTCCTTGCCGACATTGTCATCATCCCATTCTCAGGCCTGCCGGCATTAGAAGTCAAAGGCGGCCCGTTCCATATGACCTAAACGCGATTTCCTATCATCATCTGACAGGATATTTCAGTCTTCTCAGCTTCTCTAGCTCAGCGGGGCTTGGGGAAATAAACAGCGATCATCCCAATGCTCCAATAAAAGAGTGGGTGGTACCCATTGCTGCTTCTTGAGTTCTTCCCTCGTCCAAACCGGTACAATATTTTTACCATGAAAGAGGGAAGAGCGATTCCGACCAACCGTTATGCCATACAATTGGCATTTTTCATCGCCTTCGGTATGTCTTCTCTTCAATAGGTTCAATACATCTAATGATTTCCTTCTTTCAGGTGGTAAGAGCGTCCCTGAGAGGCTAAATATAACGATGGTAAGCAGTCGCTCTGCCATTTCTGTTGAACGCATTTATTCAGATCGAATTCTTTAGGTCAACTCTTTTTTCCAGGATTTTTGTTCGGATATGACATTGGGGTTATATCAGTGAGTAACATAGCGGAAGACTTGCTCCCTATTTATTCCGCTAAACTAGTAGTAGGGATGTCTGATCATGCCAGACTTTATTAATCGCTTTGGAGAGGTCGGCGCTGATGGACAAATGTTCCTTTCGAGTTCAAGACAGTCGATAATTACATCGCTATTATCTGCGGGGTTCGTTCTTGCTTATATTATGTTACAGGCCTGGGACTTATTTCACACCACCATTTAGCACCTTTGTGTAAGTTTTATGCGCTTTTGGGGGATATATGTTGAGAGTATCGCAGAGGTGCTCTTGCACAAGCATTTACGTCTGATCGCTTTGGAAGACGAGGATCTATCTTGATATGGTCTGCCATATTCACCATCGGCGTTGTGATCCAAACAGGAACTACATTCTCCATAGTTCAGTTAACTATTGGGAGGTTCATTGCTGGCCTTGGTGTTGGGGCGCTTTCAGGTATGTATCGACCTCGCTCTTTGAACATTAACTGATCTTACACTCCCTACTTCAAGGTATCGTTCCGTGAGTGACGGTGGCATGGTCCCATTTTCATCGATCTTATGTCGACCCTTGATAGGCTTTACAACGGAGAAACCGCTCCAAAAGCGCTTCGAGGTGCTATGCTAGTACTCTATCAACTTCAGATCATTACCGGGTAGGTTGTTTTCGATGCCAAATCATCGTCTATTGTACTGAATGATATCGTATCAAGCATTTTCCTGAGCTATATCATAGATCTGGCGACACATTCAATCAAGAATTCGGCTTCCTGGAAAATCCCTGTTGGCCTCCAGCTTGTGTGGGGACTCATCCTACTCTCCGGAATATTCTTCCTTCCCGAATCTCCGTACGTGTCATGCATTTCCCGTTGCGTAGACCCGAATTCTTACACGAATATTTATTTGTAAAAGGCGTCACCTTATTGGAACCGGAAGATCCGAGGAAGCTCGTGGTGTTATCGCAGCACTCAATGGAGTGCCCGAAGACGACGGTCTCGTCGATGAACTTGTTGACGAACTTAAATATGCTATCGATGCTGAAAACGAGGGCGGAAAAGCCACTTGGTTGGAATGTTTCTCCACCAGGAACCATATGTGGAAACGTACCATTAACGGAATGATGCTACAATTTATTCAGCAGCTAAATGGCCAGAATTTTTACTGTGAGTCGCTCGCTCCTGGCTCAATAAATTCTCAATCGCTATAAATGCTATCCAGACTATTACGGAGACACATTTTTCCAAAGCGCTGGCACCGAGTAAGTCATACCCCCCTTGCAAGTCAAAGTTGGCAGTAAAAACTAATCATGTATATAGGTTATCGCCGTATGTCATTCAAACCATTTTGGGTGCTGTATCAGTTGTTGGCACAGTTCCGGCTTTGGTTAGTCTTGAGTTGTCTAGATCGGTCCATCTAATTTAGTACGTTATTGCAGCATTTAATCGAAACATGGGGCCGCCGAAGAGTAATTCTCAAATTTCGCCAACGATCAAACCATGTCTAATTTTTACTTCGCAGTCTCTTCTGACCGGAGCGCTCCTGCAAGCGGCGTGTGCTATCATTGTGAGTCATCCTGTCTGAGCACTCTCTGTCAAATGTTAAACCAATCTAGGCTGGCCTTGTCGGCCATTTCACTTTGGCCCCTACTGGCACTCCCAAGGCTGATCTCACTTCGCGTAACAAACAAGGCGGCAAGTGATACTGCTTTGACTTGTCCTCAAGGATGACTAACGCGTCTTTTAGGTGACGTCTTGATTGCCTTCGCCGTTCTTCATTTGTTCTCGTTTTCTATGTTCTGGGGACCAACGCCGTGAGGGTTTTGTCAGCCAAGTGTTCAAGCCTCTACTGAACTTATACTTTGCCTTACGTAGATGGGTGTACCTTGGTATGTTCCCAACTTTTTTCTTCGTGCGCGAATTGACTAGTAGTACATAGGCGAGTCATTCCCTCTCCGTGTTCGCCCCAAAGGCATTGCTCTGGGTAGCGCGACCAATTGGTAAGTCTATCATCTTGATTTAATCTTACGGTGTCACCAAGCAGATGACACAGGTTGTGGAATTTCCTCCTTTCCTTCTTCGCTCCGAGAATTGCTGCCAGGTATGCTTGAGAACGCCATGTAATTCAAACCTTCTCATTGATCCCTACAGGATTGGACCATTGATTTTGATGATCTTCTTTGGCGCACTGCTGTTCGGTTTCGGTTATGTGTACCTTTTTATTCCGGAGACGAAAGGGTTGACATTGGAAGAAGTCGATGAACTGTACCGATCAGGAGTCAAGCCCTGGCACTCGCCAGGCTGGAAGCCGCATCTCTCGGAGGAAGCTCATGAGAGAGCTCTCGAGAAACTTGGGCGACAAGAGGAGAAGGACCACGAAGGGAAGGAGATATAAAGTTGCATAGGGTCCTTGAACGATTATGCAGTGTTACGCAAATTCACGTTTCATTTCATGTACATACTCGATCGAGTATACAAGTGTCATACAATTCACGTCGATTCAGGATTCCATTCATGTGCCGGTGAAAGACAAAGATTAAACAGATTCAAGCTGGGGATAATTTGACCACTGCCCGACCTTTGACGAAGGGAATAACGTAGGCCCCAGCCTCTTGCACGAGTGCAGGAGGTGCCTGCAGAACTCCAACGCCAGGTATCGTAGCTTTTTGTCGAATAACGAGGCGTCCCGCGGGGGCTGCGGCTGCGTCGCTTGCTCCATCGGCGGCGGCGATGACCGTGAGGGCGACGGAGTTATCGCGGGGGTCGAACTCTACAACTGAGAATGCGCCGGCATCCAACGCCAACATCGTCCCAAGTGATGCGACGTACACGCGTCGGCGAATTGAATCTCGAACTTGCACTTGGACTGTGGGAGAAGTAGAAATAACGTTCCCGCCGAAGGCTTGCCACCCAAAATCAGGGTGATTAACAATGAACGTTCCCATGCCCATGGTGTGGCCTGAGAAGTTTGGGCCATAGTCGCCGGAGTATGCGTCCCATTTCAGAGTGTCGGCAAAAGAATGAAAAGCGGCCGACGCAAAGCCACCCTGGTCAATATTCGTCAAAGATCCGCTCAGTCCAGCGAAGCCGACCCGAAGGAGGTAGAAGTCCGTTGGAGAGGATTCAAACTCTGAAATCAGGGGGAGAGCGTTGAGGCCACTTCCATAGTGATGGATTTGACGCTCAATGCGTTGCAGTTTTCCGCCATATTCAAAGTCCCTGAGACCAATGTTAGTGACGAGGTTGGATAAACGGGAGTTCGAGCTCACCAATATCGCCTGGCGTTACCGTTGTACCCCCAGTGGGCAATGAGAGGTTGATAGGCGATGATGGAGTTCAAGGCATTTTCTGCTGTTACGTTGTTGCCGAAATACTTGCTCCAGCCATACACACCCTCCTGTCCCGTGGAGTCCCATGCCATTTCCGATCCAAATCTGTGCAGAAACAATCACATTAGGTACCGTCTATTGAGCAAATATTTTATAGGCTCACGGATAACGCTCGCCAGCCCAATTGGTTGCGCGACTCTTCATACGATTTTCCAATACTGTCGCATTTGCAATGAGACCCTCGCGTTTGACGTCGTCTAGGAGGTATATGAGGACAGTTTCTCCCATGAGTCCGTCGTCGGCATAACCGACAAGGCCATTAGTCATGCTGAGGACTGTCAGGACCGCTTGGTTGAGATACCATTGCCATGTATGCGTCTTGACGAGATCGGGGTAGTTGCGAGCGACACGATATAGAGCCCAATACGCTGCAGTGACGTGAACATAGTCGTATGCGCGATCCGTCGCAAACGACGCGGCCTGGTTCCAAGACCACCAGTTGGTCCAGTCAATCGAGGTGGGGTAGTCGTAATTCGGGACCAGATCGGGCTCGTAGAAGAAGACAGCCTGAGGTAGCGATAAGTAAAAGATTATTCGCCCTAGAAGATAGCACGACAATCACCTTTTTGACCGATCCTGGAAAGGCGAGTGAGCTTCACAGTCAACGCCAGAAATGACATAACGCACCATCCATATTTTGAACAGAGCCCCAGAGGGTCTGGTTGATATATTCTTCCATTTTGGCGACTTCAGCAGCACTAGGCTGAGCGTACTGCTTCATCGAGGCTGCCAACCATGAACCTGCTCCTGCTTCGTCACTCAAACCTGGAATCCACGCTCTGGGGTCGTTGTAGACGATACTGTCAACCTCGCGATCGTAACTGATTACCGATGGCGAACGTTTAAAGGGATCGGATGTGGAGACGAGCCATTGCGAAGTCGTTAAGAATGACCCAAGGTCACTGACGGCTTCCGTGGCACCTTTGGTGAGGTAATAATGGACTGTCTGAAGCGCCCCGTCTGCGTATGTAATAGATAGGCGGGCTCTTCCCCATGATTGCGCAGTAACATCGTATCCAGTCCAGAATGGGTTCTTTGCATCTGAGTTAGGGGTCCATTTGACAGCGCCAGCAGGTGATACTGATATGGATTGGACAGGGGAGCTGTGACTGAGGAAGAGCTTTGCTTTCTGATCGGCCGGGATGATGTATCCTGGTACGCCAGCGGCAACAGGGCGATTGGCAGATATCACCGTTTGCTCTATTTGGCGAATAGAAGGAGCCAAGCGGAATTCGAGGCCGTATGTCCTGGATTCTCCAGGTTGCAAAATGGCGGACGTAGGCGCATTCCATGGCGTAACATTTGCCCATTCGTTTTGAGCGTATGCAAGGGTGTGGAATTGCCATTCGTACAACGCTTCGAAGGTCTGTGACTGATAATAGGGAGGGTTCACGGTGGACTCAGGAAGAAATCTCCAACCTTCCAAAGGAGATTTTTCGACCGGAACGACGACTAACGGCGGAAGGGTCCCCAACAATGGTGTGACTTGAACGTAACCAGCATCCTGTCCAATGTAAGGATCGAACAAGCTACACAATTGATTTGTTTCCGCTGCTGTGCGGTCAGTGAAGATCTAAAACTCAAGTAAGCGTCATTCAGATGAACCGCGCAAAATACGTACGTTATTGAATTCAAGAGGTGCACCCAAAGAGCCAATTTCCACTGCGAAGGATTGGGAGTTCTGAACTGAAAAAAGGAGCTGCAATTGGTCGGTTTGAAGAGCCCATTTCCGTGTAATATTCAAAAGAGAATTGGCAGGTAAAGTTGGCGCTAGATTCGCAGCGGCGAAGACGGAGCCTGATATGGGCAGGGCAGTGACAGGTTTTCGAGCACTCGAACTGTCTCCGTCGAGCCATGTCGTAGACCCTACTTTCCGAACTCGGAAGGTAATGTCGCCAAGATGGTAATTGCCGTTGCTTTGGCGCAGTGACATTTGATCTGCAGGTATGAAATCGAAGGAGGAGTTGTTGACCAGAGGTTTGAGAGAATATAATGTTTGCGAATCCTTCACCAACTGAGCAGAAAAAATAGATGTGTTGAAAGAGAGGAACCCATCGGCGAGGCCTAAGGTGTCCTGTGCCGACGCATGTTGGACGTAAATCAATGGTATGTAAGTCGCTGTAGCAATCAGGCCACGTAGAAGACGCTGCCTGAGAGATTTTATTAGTATTTTACATAGCGAGACAAGGTAGTTGCTAAGCTTACATCTGTAGGACCAAGGCTACAAATCGACAAGACAGATGAAAGTGGTAAAGTGCTTGAAGCAGCGCGGAATGTTTTATAGCAACCAAGTAATCGTTCGAAACAAGAATAAATCCACTTCGTAACTTCGTGCATGCGGGTATCGTTATTCGACTTGGAGCTGTGCAGGTGGTTTGAGGTCATGCGCCATCGCGGAAGAGTGCATTTGACAGAACGACATCAACGGTGAATCGCTGAGTATCAGGATCAATGTAAAGGAAGATAGAGAAGACACATGTGTTGCTTACCCGTGAATCGAATCATATATCCCGAGTCGAATAGCTAAAAGAGTGCGTCGATTGAATTACCAACGCAAATCGGAGAGTGCACGGTCCCGGGTTCAATATAATATTGTGAGGATTTGTGAGGATACCGAAGTTACCATGCCTGGAATGTTTCCTGTTCTCGAAACTTAACAAGCGGTGAGCACGTTGACTCAAACACGGTATATTAGCCAGTCTGCTTGAGAAAATTGGCGGCGCTTCTTAGCTTGTGAGGGCAGATGGAAGAGAAACGGCCCGCGTTCGGACGGCCGCCGCTGTCAGTAACAATTGGCAGCGGGCCGTATGATCCCGGATTTGCAGGGTCACGCGAATGTCACGCGTTTCGCGTTTGTCCCCTTCAAGATACGCGTTGCAACTTCCAGTTCGCCGTGTCATTTGTTCCTCACCAAATAACGAAGGACCGACAGATGTCATTCTAGACAATCACACGACGCGACCAGGTATCGACATGTCCTCAAACAGAACACAGATTACCCCTAATCCACCGCGGTGGAAGCCCAATCCCGATCCTGCGTCTATTGTTGTTCCTGGCTTAGATACGGACGCATCCGTTACCGACCAGATCGAACAAATTGAACAGCTCATTACCATAAAGCTTCAGGTGAGATAACGCATGTGAACTGACATACTAAGCTAATGAAAATACAGAACATCGACGAGAACTTCTCCAAAATCCATAATGCATTGGCTAATAAACTTCTACCAGCTGTGAAACGATACGCTGTCGGTACAGAACCTGTAAGAGAAGCTGCAAAGGTGCGCGATTTTGTGAATTCACTGAAGTGTTACGAGACCATGAAAATTTGCATTCAAAGTTTTGGACCTCGTTTTATGAACAAGCAGCGCAAATACGAATACCAACATTCGACGACTACTCGACGGTGAATGAAAACACGTCAGAGCGAGAAGATGCCGAAACATCTTCCCAAGAACATGCCGATACGACTGTACAATATCGGACGCGCACCGATCAGGATGAATACGGGGCGAGCACAGTAAACAGCGAAACGTCTTTCCTCCCGGGCCAAGGGGCATTCTCTTCCACACCTGCGATCTCTCGAGCAGCAACCTCGAATAACGATAGTTATGCTAACCAACCCTCGGAACACCCTTCATGGACACATTCCCTTGAATCCCCGCTTGTCCGCCTGAACAGGGAAATAAACAATCTTTCCACTGAGACCGCAGACGAGAGTCTCCTGCCTCCTCCTCAATCTGTTGGTCGCAGTGCGCCAGATTTCAATGCATCTGTGGAATCAACGTTCAAACACGATGTCAGTGTCTTGCCGGCTTCTGAGAAAGGCAAGGGAAAGGATACATCTCATCCCTTGCTGCGCAATGTCCTCCGCCACAACCTCTATTCGACAAACGACAGTTCGTCTTTTGATAGCAAGAAGGTTTCGCCGCTCAAATTTAGAGCAAAACCCAAAACTCCCATCATCGACAAATCTCGCAACCCTTATCTCCCCGAACAAGCTTCCCCTGCTGAATGGAGTGGAATAGTTGACCTTCGAGATCCTTCAATACTCACGCCCAAGAGGATAGCTAGACCAGCTAAAATGGCTGCAGCGACACCTTATGATGACGACGACTCGTTCGATGGTTTGCCTCCTGGAATGTCGCCTCCTGTTCTTATGTCTCCCGCAAGGCCTCCAAGGTCGTCAGCCGAACTTGGACTTCTCAAACTTGGGCAGACGCCAGCTAGAGACGCGACTGCACGAATACAGCGCGATTTAATACGCGATGCACAACTCAAGAGTGGTGGCAACAAAAGTGATAGCCGTCTGTACGGAAGGAAAGGATATTATGAATCTAGCACGAGTCTGAGTACAGCGATGACGCCCCCGTCGCTGTCACGCTACAATCGCGGCAACGAATACAGCACAGACAGTAACATTACCAAGGATTCCAGCCTGGAAAGCATGATACGACACATCCGGAATGACATTCGACCAGACGCTGGAACAACATCGGCATCGAGTGCATCTGTTTTACGCGTCCGTTCTCAAGCCTTGGAACAGATACATGTTAGTGCAGCAGGACTCCGCGTTGACCAACCGCAGGCACAACCATGTTCACCTGCACTCTCGGAACTAGCTACGCCAATGTATAATCCAGTCCAGCCACAACACGACGACCTGGATTCTGATTCTGACTCCCTGGATATCGACGAAATCAACAACACCGCACATCCGTCGGCCGCTTTTCTAATGGCTTCACAAGGAGGGCAATTCAATGATGATAACTCGTTCGGGTCCTCGAATAATTCAAGCGACTCACTCGGGGACGAGGACATCATTGGTGCCGCAGGGATCGTTCCTGTTCACCCTTTCGCCCAATCAGGTCCCGTGGTCGAAGACGATGGCTTTGATGACGACGATTCAGAATCTTTCGATGGGTTCGAGACGCAACCTGGAGCAGCGCTAGGCAGTAGCGAATATCAAGATGAAACGGTATTCGGTCTCGCGCCTGCTGGCAGGATGGCATCAGGTGGTGATCTGCGTATGCTTGGTGATGACTTAGACACGGCTGTGATTGACAGGCGCCTTGGATTCCACCGTCCGGAAGAACAGAGTCCGACTCCCAATTTATGGGCTCCTCGTTAATCTTCACTACTCTACATTGAACTGCTCATCGTTAACCTTCGCTCTTCCTATAGTAAACTCCTTATATACCTGCCTGACCGGTCACCCCCAGAGTATTTTACCCCCGGGCATACAACGAAAGCTTATTATTCGTCAGTATGAAACGCGCGCAAGCCCAGAGCCGTAGATAAAGAGGCAATGTCGAAGCAGAACTCAGATATTTACAGCGGGGCCGACAGATAATTCTGCACGATTTCGCGGATCTTTGGTTCGATCTTGATTAACTCTTCCACAAGAGCTTCCTGTTAACGAAGCAAAGCCGTTAGCCAAAGAGATGCAACAGCGAGGGCGAATTGCAAATATTACCCAGAGTTTCGTCTGAGCCTGCCGTCCTTCTTGACTAATCACGTAATCGCTCGATTCTTCAACGGTGGCCAGAGAGATATATGCGCCCCGCAAATCGTCCAATTTATCGGCGCCACCAACGGCGGCCCATACGAGTTGCCGGCTACCCTCTTCCGTAGACCGTGCCAATGTCTTTTCCATCAACCAATTCACTACACTTTGAAAACCAGAGAATGTTCTCCGAAATTCAGAAATGCAAAATCCTGGGCTGACAGAGTTGACGATGAGCGACTTTTGGCGTAGCCTGTCGCTCAGGGCACGGGCGAAGAGAACATTTAGCACTGGAGAATGTGAATTAATTGGTGGCTTTTTACTAAGTTGGAATATGAAGCAAGTTACATTTGGTTTCCGGATACCTCTGGCTCCCTGTCCTGAGTTACGAGTAACGAATGTGAGTATTTATGTACGTCGTGTCTCAAGGTTTCAGCACATACTTTCCACGCAGGTAGTCCTTGTGAGCTAAAAGTCGAAAAGGCTGGGGCGAATCAATCAACTTCTTGTCGAATTTGGCCCAATAGTGGAGTTCGCTAGTGACAACCACCAGTCGGGGGATGGTTCCATATTTATCGGCAGTGTCCAACAGGATAGGTAAAAGTAGCAGGGCAAGGAGCGAAGGGGAGAGGTCGTTCACTTGTACTCTGGTAATTTTGTCAGCTTTCGAATGCAGGGTTTGATTCTAGGCGCCCAAAAAATCTTACGATTGTTCCCATCCGTCCTTTGTAAATTCAGTCTTTGGTGGAGGAAAAACACCCGCGTTCTCAAGTAAAATGTCAAGCCTATTTTTTTCTTTCTCGAATTGAATAGCGAACGATTTTACAGAAGCAAAATCTGCCAAATCGAGAAGTCTGAGTTCAGCCGTATCGCAGCCGGTTTCCATTTTCAGCTCTAAGATTTGCCAAGGTCAGCGTCAGACCAGTAGAGAACCCTTAGTCCTAAAAACTCACCAGCCAGGGCTTTCTCTCCTTTCTCTCTGCTTCGACATGCGAGAATGAGTTTTCCAGGGTGCATGCGAGCAACGTGTTTCGCCGCCTCAAAGCCGAGTCCGCTATTGGCGCCTGTAACAATGACGGTTCTTCCCGTTAAATCGGACGTAGCCACAGGCGGAACCTTTGTCCGTTGGTCCTTGATGAATTTGGAAAATGTAAACTTCATGATGCAGATGTGATGTGGTGAGGCATCTCTTGATAATGTCTTTATAGGGGGAGTGCGCAACGCCTACTTCGTTGTGTGTAATGTAAATTGGCGCGCTCGGCTTTGCCGTATCCGAGATTCACACACGGTCAAACTAAAGCCAAATTAAAAAATGCAATGTTGCCGCAATGCCTGCCAGTTATATTCCACTACGCACATTTTGATTCAAAATCTTCAAAGATCTTCAGGCTCAGAAGACTTACTTATTCTGTAACAGGTAAGCTACATGGCCTGTACGTAAAAACTGTAAGCACCAGTCCGGGATAGATATGATTCGTTAAATAGTGCCACTTACTGTGATTAAGTATGCGTCGCTGGATATAACAAGTGCCCCCAGCTGTCCACATGTCATCAAAGGCTCGTAAAAGGAAGCAAGCCGCAATCTTGCATACCGTCATTTGTGTGCCGACCGCATACGTGTGCTTTTATAAATCTTAACGCTTCGGACCCAATTTGCAAGTGTACTTATGAAAGGTAGGACTATGCTGTCTCCAAACTACAACATAAAATTAATTATAGCTTATTTCTCTGCTGCATCAGAGCCTTGGATTTCTCGCGAAGCTCACGGCGAAGAAGCTTCCCGCTCGGTGTTTTTGGTATTGAATTGATTATCTCAAAATGATGAATGCGTTTGAATGGTGCTTTGTGAACAGAAATATGCTAGAGAGAGAAATATGAATATTTTATTATGTAGAGGAAGAAGCAAGGAAGAAGATTCCTTGCAGAAACGAAACACGTACTTGACGAAGGGCTTGTTTGACTGACTCCTGTGAAAGTTGCATTCCTTCCTCTGTAAGAGCAATGAATGCAAAAGGAACTTCTCCGCTGAAGGTATTGGGGGCTCCCACAACACATGCGTCCCGGACAAAAGGGTGATCTATCAAGCAGCCCTCGAGCTCCGCGGGAGCAACTTGAAATCCGCGAATCTTTTCAAATAAGCGATCATCAGTTAAACAGGTAATAGGAACACATGACTGTTTGATATACTTTTATCATTTCCTGCAAAGAAATTTTAAAATCAGAAGACTAGGATACAAGCTGAAAATGATGTAAGGGCACCTTGATTCGATCAACAATAATGAGCTCTTCATTTCGGTTGAATTTAACAAGATCGCCAGTTCTTAGCCAGCTAAAACAGAAGTGGTTAACCATGATCTTAGGAAGGTGGCAATTCGGCGAAAATGAAAACTTACGAGTCCGGTAAAAATGTCTGTATATTGCTGCAGAAAATAAGGAATAACTCTCACCTAAAGATTAGGACTAAGTGCTAAGATATTCAATCACGTACGCTTCTTCATTGTCTAGATATCCAAGCGCCAATGAAGGTGTTCTGACATAGAGCTCCCCTTCCTCGTCATATGTTGCTAGGGCACCATCTTGCTTTACCACTTTTGCTGAAGTTCCAGGTAATAAAATTCCCCCATATCGACCGTGTTTCTCGTGAAGAGGCGACAATGCGACCACACCAGCTGTTTCCGTGGACCCTATATACGTTGTAAGTAATAAGCAAACAAGCGGCGAGATTGTAATGCAGAATCTTACCATATCCCTGTATAATGTATATGTCTGGCATTAATTGAGTAAGCTGATCATACAATTCGTCTGAAATTTCATGCAGTGTAAAATACAATTAGTTCCATGAATGACTGAATTTTTATTAATCCTACCTGCCAACGGGGCAGCCCCACATTGGATAAATCTGATGGACGACAAATCATATATCTTTACTTTGGGGTCCTATGGAGTTTGTCTTAGAATCCCGTGCATCATCGCAATCGGCAGTAGTACCTTGCATAGCATCAAAACCTGAGGAGGCACAGCCATGACAGACGTTATTCTATATTTTTCAATGCTTCGAAGCATGTCCTGGAAGCTATATTTCGGGACTACAACGATTGTTGTCTAATCCGAGAAGATGTTTTGTTAGATTCGATCAATGAGGTAGAAGTGGATCACCCACAGCAAAGAAGAAATTCAAGTGAAGCTAGTCGAACATTTAGGAAGCAAGCAGTGAGTGCGAACGATAGAGTAGAGAAACGACGTACGACAGCGCTGATTCCGTATATATCTGCCCATTTTATTCAATCCAGAGGTTAATCATAGAATATATTGTTGCGCTCACGATAAAAAGGAAGGACACCAAGAGACCTATCCCCAGCGCGATATTTCGGGGACGAAGGCCCCACTTTATTCATGAGTGTAAATTGGAGGGTATTAGCAATAATTGAATAGTGCGAGATCTTGACAATCTAGGGGACAAACCACATGTATAAATTGGTAGTTGGACAGCCCATAATCTGTCCTCACCTTGGGAGCGCCCGTTGTCCCGCTGGACGAGTTGTAGAAGGCAACTTGTGTTTTTCCCTCCCCCTTCATCAGCTTGGAGTCGGAGATGGCTGAATTTATTTCTATACCCCTTTCTATCAGTTGCTCGACAGTCGCGGAATCTCTAGTCAATCTCTTCGCCGAGGGGGTTTTGTCTTGGTCCTCGAGAATAACAACACGTTGCGACGGGATGCCTACTTCACGAGCAGCTGCATATGCAGTACCCATATTGGCTTCATGGCTAATTATGAGTGTTGCCTTTGAGAGCTTGAGGTGTTGCACAAGTTCAAATACCGTCGACGATGGATTGAAGGGCCTGTCATTATTATTCAGATCTCTGGATACGTGGATGGAAGAAACCACGTACGCGACAATCCCGAGCAACCTGTGAATGGCCCAAATGCAAACAGGATAATCTTCATAAAATGGTATCAGTCAAAACAGCTATCAGGACTCGGAAGGCTTACCAACGTGATTACTGCTAAATATGAGAACTTTCCGATACAAGGAAGGTTTAATGATCATCTATCTTTTGCTCAGCCTGAGCAAAAAGACAAACATACCAACATCGTTCCTGGCTAAAACATATACGTAGCATGTATCAGAGGGCAATCAAACTAGAGACGAAAAGGAATTATGCTGACCTATCGAGAATTGATCGCGCAAACTGGCAGCGAGCGACCTCGTACGCATCTGTAGCTAAAATATCACCACCCCTCCAATTAGCGCTGATCTGTGTAAAGAATTGAGATAGACTGCACACCTCTTCCAGTCCCCTGCCTTCTCCCGATTTATCAGCTATAACCCATGGGGTACCTTTCGGCCATGCAGGCCTCAGCTCATGCCAGTGCTCTGCATCCAGGAAAAACTGGGGAATCGTCAAGTCGTCTGGAATACGCGGAAGATCTCCTTGGGATGAGTGGAATTGCATGGTCGAGGTACAAGCAAGCTGGGTGGAGACCCAGACATGGGTTGATATATAATACGGTGGGAGCGACTGACCTTCTTTCGGAATACAAATATTATGTTTCGTGGGCGACAGTCAATGCAGTTCAAAGATAGCACGGAGTCCTATCGAGACTTCCTTTCTTCCGATAAACCAAGGACTTGCCCGGATTTTGCGGGTTGACCAACTGTGTAGCCGGGAGTATCGGCAAAAAGTACGCTCGGTCTTCAAACAACCCAACTGAGTGAGAGTCTCCGAGAAATGGAGGAGTCGAATGCTTTGTGGTTTGTGCAGTACTTGTGGGCGACGGGATGTAATGTAAGTGGGATGAGGTATAGATATATAGGTTTGACTTGGTAGCAAGCGATATATACGGGACGACGGTAAGTGCAATCCCATCCGACAATAAAAATGTGTACAGGTCACTGGTGGTAGAGTCCGAGTATGATGTGTGTCAAAAAAAGTGAGCAATATATATTACAACTTGGTTGTTTCATGGTGGCGCCAGCGCCTGGCCAATGTCCGATGTGGATATACACGTTCGTGTCGATGTGAGCAGATCGGTATGATGGGGATTCAAGGAATACGACAGCTTCCTGTGAGTAGTGAACTTCGCCTCGACGGCGGTCTCCAACAGCCGTAGAGCGATAACATGGTGGAATTTGATTGAGCTTGATATTGATTCTGTTGGATGGCGGGTTGAGTTGATTCGGCTAATGGGATACAGATTGAAAGCAGGGGGGGAGGCAAATCTGGGTGAGCGCCGATAGCCGTTGCCTAGCAGGTTTGAACAAAGAGATCATGATAGACCAAACAGCGCCCTGACACGCTGCGGTAGGGTGGGCTTGCCCGCTCTCCCATGGTCTGGTAGAGCGGTGATGGTTAATGGGACGTCACGAAGTAACCGTGCGGATTCATCTGGGGTAGACACCTTTCGTTAGCGGCGTGTTTTTTCTTTTTGAAAAGATGGGACACAGAACATATAAACTATGGCGAAAAAACTCACAATATAGTACGGGGCCTACGCCATCCCCATTCCTTGGGAAAAATACACTGACGCTTGCGTCACGGAGATACTGGACACCCAATCGACTTGCTTCCCCCGGCCGTGCGATGCGTACTCGTGTTGTCACTCCCTGGATTGACAGCGACACGATCAAATCAGGGTTTCTGGCCTCTGAGCTACCGTCGTAATCCAGAGCATGCGGATCAGCATGCGGTGATGGGAATAGATCTGGAGAGTATCCAAGTGCTGCTAATGTGTCGCGGGATATTATTGAATATGGTAAACTTGTGTCGAGTATGAAGTTGGTGGCTACTGCGGGGTTTCTCTGCATCAAGTTGGCGCCTAACGAGGACTGACGACCGTGTTCCATTTCTTCTGCTTGATACCGCGGAAAGTCAAAGACGGTCATAGCTGATTGTGGACGTTCGGGGATGATGCGATGTACCTCAGCATTTGAATGTCTTGACAATCCTCCTTTCATGGGCAAGGAAGTCGTAGACGCTGCAGCCCAGATCTTTGGTGGTGGCATATCTGGATGTGTGAACTCAGAGTCCGAGTTTGAATGCTTCGTCGGCGGGGGTCTATGCGTTCCGTAGTGTGCTTTCTCGTTCTGTCGTGTAGTGTCGCCTGTTCCCCACCAAGTACGTCGAGGGGGCTTAATCTGCAAAGGATTGGAAACGACAAGTCGCCAAGCGAGCAGACCAGTCAAAGAGCCGTGGGATATACGTACGCCAGCGCACGGAATGGTAGCAATCTCCGTAGTATATGGAACATTATCCGGGCCTAGCGCTGCTGCTAGTTGGGTGCTACTTGTGAGTGGATGATAATTCACGAGGATCTGGGGTTCAGCTTGTTGGGGAGTAAGTATACTCGTAAAATGGTAGAGAGACGCGAATGAAAAGTGCTTACAGGAGTGACGAGCGGCATAATAATCATGGTCATCTGAGTGCCTAGGTTTGTGTTTAGATATCACATTCCCAGATAACGGAATATCAGGGAGCGTCTTGTGTATCGAAGAACTATCGTCTGAGTAGTGTGGAGGTTTTTCGTGCGATAAGAGCCTCGGGTGGTATTCAGAAACCGCAGTACGGTCTGAGGATGAGAGAAATGAGTGCATTGAAAACCGCTCTGTGGCCGACGTAAACGTCTCCTGAGTTTCTGCGGCGCTCGGGGAGGTGTCATGTGAACTAGCTGAGCTGGAGCGCGAAGGAGTCAAAGGGGGTTGTCGCCGAAGGCGATCCGGATTTGCGAGCGTGAAAGGCATGGAGATTCGGTGGAGCGGAACTCAAGAGGAGCTGAGCCATATACTTATAGCAGTCGGAGTTTGTAGTGACAACAGTCCCTCAAGTTGCCACCGGCTTCCGGAGATGGCCTCTGTCGCTGTTATCACCACGTAGCCGTTGGAAATGATCTGCAGTTCAAAATCCAGTGCAATTATGCTGAAAATTCCAAGTGTCGAAGTATTGATCCCGTCGGTTTATAGAACGCAGCCCAAACGCAGCCCTTCAAGCTGGTTATGTTACAGAATTTTCGGGCATTTGCGCAGCACGGATCATAGGGGTGACATCATTTATCATCAACGGAACGAAAGTTTGCCCGGGCCCTGGACACTTCGTCGGTGTTCGTGAAAAAGCAGTGCGGGGATCGCGTACATCTGCACAGGATTTTGTGTAACTGCCCCGAGTCCGGCGAACGTCCATGAAGCCGAGCGTAATTACGTCACATGTTGTGACTGGTCAGTGCCAATTATGGTAATACTCAGTAGTTGGTGACCGTGGTCTTGGACTTTGCTTGAACTTGAACTTATTCTCAAGTCTCAACACCGTTGCCTGAGGCCATGCTCATGCTCTGCAAGCAGTATATCCTCCCATTGATCTCTTTCGCTAAAGAACGACAGGGTTTATACATTGTCACAAGAAAATAGCCTGAAATGGATTTTTGTGAACCTTGTTTTCGAAATACAAGACCGTTCGGGTAACATTAAACAGACACATCTGTCGCGCTTCTCAACCTCAACCCACCGCGTGGAAACCTTCAAATTCATAAGGAACTCGGAGGGACTAGTCTTGGAAGGCTTCCTTTAATGATACAAGGGCAGGCCTAAAACGTACATATTCAATTTGCTGAAATGCCGTCCGCCATCGAAGATTTTTTTCACCTTGTCTTCCTCTCTCTCGGTTTCTTCGGTGCAGGCCACTGCTTCCCCTCTGTTTGTCTCACTCTAGCCTGATCTCTCACGACTTCAACGATGGCTTCCTGGGCGAAGGAAACTACTGGCGCAGTCTATACTGCCTTCAGACTGTGTTTTGGACGCGGTGATACATGTCACTTGACGCGACTCCCGGCAGAGTTATTCATCAACAACCTATTCCACTATCTACTCGTTGAAGATCTTGTCCGCTTGCGCCAGGTATGTTCACCCCTTGGCCTACCCAACAGCATTCGGAGCTCACGACGTCGCAGACAAACAAGGCATTTTACCTACTCACCCATGAGCCTGTCATCTGGCGACGATATATGAGAATGCTTCACGGCATACCTGTATCCACCCTCCGTCCGACGTTCAGATTCACCGACTCCGCGGCGAACCACGAAATTGAGCACATCGTCACTACTGCCTGCGCCATGGAGCGCTCCTGGCGGAAGGGATTCCCTCGTATCCGCTCCGAACGCATCCTCATCGGCCAGCACCTCAAGATAGTTGACCTGAAGATGGTTCCCGGCGGGAAGTTTCTCGTGGCTTCCGTGAGGGACCGCTTGCACAACCGATTTTACATTGAAGTGTACGCGCTGGATATCATGCATGGATGCAGGCTTTTGGCGCGAATGTCGACTTTCAACAAGGTTTACGACCTCCAGGCCAAGTATATGCATCACGCTGATAGACCTGGTATCATGATTTCGTATACGAGGAGAAAGTTCAAAAAGGGGTTCCCGCAAAAGTCGGTTAAATATTCAACATCTGATAATTCAAAAATCTGAATTGTCTCGCTCTATAGTGTCAACCTCGCCAATCTCAGTCACAAACACAACATTGACATTGCCTACCCACTCATTTACGAGGCGTGTTGTGTACACATGCGGCTCGACAACGTCGAAGAGCTCATCAAGCCGACGATCACTCCCATAACCAAGATGACATATTTCGAGAATATCCGCCTGATGGGCCAGCCTCCCTTCCTCGATGTCCTCAGGGTAGCGACCGACTTCGAAATTCATGCGCCGTCTCTGTTTGAAACACACGAGGGAGAACCTTGCATGGGTTTCATTGAAGATCCTAGCACAATCCGATTGCTAATGCTGAGGAACCGCATTGAGGCAACACTCGAGTTCACTGACTACCCGGGGCATGCAAATACTGTAAGTGCTATACAAAATGACCATTAAATCCAATTTAGACATTTTATTCGGCAGCCCCACCGCGTCCGTGCATTCAGATATCTCCCCTGCCAACACGGCTTTCTCGTGATCCGTTCTGTAGCTCAGGAGCCGGGGCTTTCAGATTTTATTGTCTTCGAGTTCTACGACTTTCCGCGCTTAGCTGGCCCGAACATTATGACGGCCTTGCACGGCTGGAAGTGCGCAGACATCTGGCAGCTCGATGAGGAAATCACAATCAGCGACGCAGAGCTCCCGAAAAAGATGGGTGCAGACCATCCAGAATTCATCCCGAAGGAAGAGTGCCCGCCGACTCTCTGGGTGTTCGCACCATCCTCCAACCCCAAGGGCATCGCATACTGGTGGCTCAGGCCCGTCGTGAAGGAGAAGTACCGCAACTCGCAGGAGACAGAGTATGTCTACAACGAAATTAGCGAGAGGATGCATTTTCACCAAAATCGCGACTTCCACGAGCGCGCCCTGCCTGGCGCTGAGCGCACACTCCTGATCGAGATCGACAAAGGCATCACGGAAGCTACGCCACTCAACAAGCTACGACGGTTCCAATGGCCCGCGGACCGTTTTCCGAAGCTCTATCCGACCAACAACATCTGCGAGCCTATTACTGAAATAGAGCCCGACAGCGTTTTTGCTTTGAAGGATATCCAAGCTGAACAGCTTGTCACAAGAGTGGCGAAGAACGGCGGGCTTTCTGCTATTACCTGGGACGAGAATAGCGGCAGAATTTGCTTGGCCGCGGAAAACCTGGACCATATTCGAGTGTGCGATCTCGCGCCTGTCGTCGAGCCTCACATGAGGCTCGCATACAAGTGGAGACAGCAACTGATTGAGCCTACGCCGAGGGAGGAGGTAGAGATCCACTACAATCAGTAGCCGCAACTGACACTCACTTTCTATCTTGGACTTCCCTTTCATCCGTGTATCATAGGCACCAATAATATGTAGCTTGTAGACGGCACTTCTCGGTCTTAAATGCATTTCTTCCTTTCGTTTGAATAGCTGTAACATACATAATTATCTGTCGAACATATGCAAAGATGTGGCTAGTGAAATGACGACGACAACGGGGATAGAAAAACATAATTATAGCCTCAAAAGAGACGGTGCTTGAAGTACAACAGAATATCCGTTTTCCAGGCCTGATCTACTATCTGTCTGATTGAAATAATAATAATAGTTGGATTGATGGGAGAGATGGTGGGATCGCAAGGGCCTCTTGGCAACAATCTGCCTCAACTATCGAAGCAACCTTTCGCGCTCCTTGTCCCTATCCCTGTCCTTGTCCCGCTTGCCAAAGCCCAGCATGGGCGCGGTTATGCTCAGTTTTCGGCCAGTCCGCTTCAAATTGGAACTCGCTGAGCTCCCTGTGCTGCTGTTGACGCCGATCGCGGACGCCAGCGATGCGGGCGGCGGTGTGTTTCTTGGAAGGGACATTGCATACGGCGCGTCGGCTTCTATTGAAGGTGACGCGCCCGTGGGGTACGGCTCCGGCTCGCTAAATATATTCCCAGCGCTGATGTTCGTGCGATGCGTGCGCGGTCGCGCCGGCGACCTGGGGGGCGGGGCTGGAGTGTTTGTAGATCCTGCCTGGGCGAGTGTAGCAGGTAATTCGGGGAGAATAGATGGAGGCGGAAGCGTTTTGAAATCCATACTCTTGCGCTCAAGGCTCGTGTGCGCGCGCTCGGTGGCGGGCACTAGTGATGATTTGCGCGGGGGCAGGTTGTCGAGGTAGGGGCCTGTGCTCGCCGACCCTGTCGATGCTGCCGTTGACGGACGGGCCACACCGTCTGTCGTTGGCAGCTGCGAGTTTAGTAGTGACACCGAGCCCGGTGAAGAGGAGATTGATCCAGATCCAGGCGAAAAGGACTCGTCATGGCCGTTGCGCTCGGATTTGCCCGTCGCGTGAGCCTTGGACAGGTCTGGATGGAGGCCGCCATCTGCGAACCCATTTTCTGGCGCCCGTCTTAGTGGCTGTAGCGGTGCCTGAACGCTGCCGAGTGGTGTGCTATGCAATGACCGGCTAAACCAATGCGTATGCGAGGGTGAAGCGTCTTCCTGACGCGCTGGCGAGTTTGCTTGGTCAGTTGGAGGCGACGGCGAGTCCAATCGCATTTTCTCGCTTATCCGGATGCTCTTGCGCTTGCGGAACCAGCCGCCAGCCAGTTTCATGACCCCCTTCTCTTCCTTTTCTGGTTCGTTCAGTTGAGGAATGAGTATCGGAGGAGTGGGAACTGGTGAATGGAATGGAGGGAGAGGTGGCAAAGGCGGTACTTCTTCATTGGCCGAGGGGTCAATCGAAGCAATAAATGAAGGGACAGAGGCAGAAGTTCGAGGCGACTTTTCAGTCGCTGACTTGCGCCCGTCACTCCCATTGGCGGGTAGATGAACATGATTGATAATTTGAGGTACCTTCGTATTGGTCATAGACGGCGGCCGTCTAAGTGTGTTGAGCATTTTAGTACCAAACGTCGTGGGTGTAATTGGTGTTGGTCCAGCAGACATGGATTGAGTTTGGTTAGAGGCCTGTGTTGGTATAGTTACAGGGGGCAGCGGAGCTGGGGTTGATCGATCCGACACTGGAAGAATTTGTGGCGAGTGCTTTGCGAATGCCGAGGGCGGGTCATTAGTCTCCGCGTTTGCATCGGGTGCAGTGACAGCACCGAGGCCGGGAGGTAGTATGGGTGTAGGGTTATTTTGTGTGAGGGGAGATGATGAGAATGGATTGGTTATTCCGTCCGCGAGTAGTTGAGGTTCTGGGATCCGGAGACCAAGAGAGGCCAAATCGATATCTACAGCTTGATAATACAGTACATAGGCAGAGCCAGAATTAGAATCGCCAAAATATTTGGGTATATCGCTTTCCGGTATAGGATATACGTTGTCGTCGTCAAAAACAAGCCAGGTCCCGACGGTTTTGATTATAGAAACATAATGTCCATGATGGGGTCCGCTGCTCAGGGCGAAGATCAGTAACATTACTTGGGGTATAACCGAGGTAGATATGACGAACTTTCCAATGTGGACCACAATAGCAAACAAATTATACAAGCGGTCTGCATCATCCATATCGTCTACGGTGTTAAATAGGCGAAGTTCGAAAGGGAAGGCCACCCGATAGGCAAGTTTGATATATTTGCCTAGGTCTTCCTGGTATTTGAAGCGCTTCAGATGCAGCGCGAGCACATTAGGTAGTTTCTTTATCTTCATCCTGGGTACAATCTCGTTAATAACGCGGTTTTTCCATGCCCATAATAGGCTTGCGAAATTTGATACGTACCTTTTTTCAGCCTCCTGCAAGTCACAACACGAATCGCAAAAGAACTTATTCCTTTGACAAAGCATTTCGCTTGCGCTAAATTGTCGGAGACACGCCGTGACACTGGAGTTTTGCTCAATATCAATGGAGAGGTCCAAGAACGATTCATCTCGGGAGGACACCTGGGACTCGGTAAGACTATGGGAGGCGCATAGAGCGCGAGTAACATACTGTTTCGCACGTCAAGCAGCGTGTTTCGCTTGTGAGTACTCCCTCGAAGAGTTTGTGCACAAGGGTGGCATCCTGCGGATGAGTTCCGGAATTTGAGCTAGCGGCAGTAATGACTGTAGGTGGTAACTTTGAACCCAATGTCGCTATAGAGCTCGACACTGGACATATATGAAGGGGGATCGCAATACGTCACGGAAAGTACTCACAGTCCTCCCCGTTTATGCCACTTTGCGATCTTTTCTTCTCCTCTTCGATTTCCTCCACGATCTGGTTCAGTAGGTAGTTCAGAAATTCGTGGGCGTCTTGATGCATCGTTGAGCGGAAAATGTCATTGAGTTCCTTCAGCTTGTCAATGAATGCACGCGGGGCTACCGTTCCCTTGTCACCAGGATTAGTCGAAATGTTCAGGAATAGTGAGCGCAATGCCGAAAACAGGGTCGGCGGTGCTGGAGGAATAGGGTGGGGAACAGAAGCTACGCTAGACGGTTCAGCGGAAGATCCTAATGTCGAAGGTCGTCGTTCAGGCTTGCGCCTAACAGGTAAGATTGGTGTGGGAGGCTTGCTGAGGGTGGAGATCAACATTGGCGAGGGCGCTTGTTGCAGTGGTGCATCGAAATCTTGCAAGAGCAAGTCACGAAATGGAGTACAAAAGTACAAGGCTTGGAGAACGGAATTGGCATAGCTGTGAGGATCACCAGGGTGTCAGAAATTTAACAAGTCGTTGAATGTAAGAGGCTTACCAAGTGTTACCGAACTGGTGGCCCGAGAGGCGGAAAGATGAGCAACTAGGCAACCAATATACATGAGATGTAGACACATACATTCTCAAGCCCAAACTTCTTAGCGTCCGCTGAGGATGGAAGCGGGATTATTGCAGGCGCAGCGGCTGCCTTGGCCGCTCGCTCGAGCTGCTGCTGTGCACCGAATGATATCCATTTGGACCTTGCCATTACTACAGGCGGAGGTTTGGCTGGACACCAGGATCTGATCCGGGACAGCGACGAATTGTCTGGGGAAGATGAGGGGGAGAGGAGGGGATGATGGATTCAATCAATTTCAAACTAATTTCTCTCAACTGACCGTAACAGCTATACTCTAAATTACACGTGATCTTCCAAGGCAGGCGACCCGGGGAGCTTGAACTTGTGCTAGCCAGAGTTCACCAAGATCGTTGCTAAACTAATGCCTATGCACCGTCAGCGCGCCGACTTCTCTTTCTTGGGCTACAGACGATATGCTTCAAAAACGGGCAAAATCTACAAACGTGTCCCCATGTCCACAATAGGTAACACGGGATCGGGCTAGATCTTCCTGTAGGAGATAGTAGTAATGGCGCGAGTGCCTGGCCATCTGCTCTTTCCCGAATCCAGAGTAACTTTTCGATGGCCTCTTGTGTTTGCTATCAATACCGTGTGCCGTTATTTGACGACGGCCCGGCAGCTAGCCGGCCAGCGTCATTCCCGCAAGGACGAGCTGCACAAAACGATACATGTACAAAAGGTCTTAATGCACCTACGTCCGGGAACCTTATACCACTGAGTCATTCAGCGCATATACAACCCCAACAGTGACACCACTCTCTACCATTCCTTGGGGATCTTTTCAAGGCGTCTGGGCATTCGTGGCGATCACGTTTACATCGTCAAGTCTATGATGATTTCATTTGGCCCGTGATCATCTTCTTGACGTACACCCAATCCCCAACACTCACACTACCGCTTCTGCTGGGAACACCGTTACACCCAACGCAAGGTTTCAGTTTGTGTGTTGGATCAATCCCAGTCCTGAACTTCATCAGCACTTTAAAAGGGACAGCGCTATCTCGCTCCCCCGTTTCAGGGCTGACGTTGGGAAGCTATAGGTAAAGTCGGTAAATATTTTCATTGACAAGAAATAGGACCTACCAGACATCTTGTGCACTTTGACACCAGCGTTATTGAAGGTGATCGTTCGGAGCCGATCGATATCTCTTCCCAGTTGTCTTCAGCAAACGGTCCGCCACCTCGAAAGACAATATTGGGTCGGAACCTAACGGGGACACTATTCATTAGATGGTGCTTCGTTTGAGAGCAAACCGATACAAGGAGATATATGTTCACGAAGATATATATATAATCAAACGCTGTCAGCGCTCACGCACCTTTCAATTGGGACATTATCCACGCTCCAATTCTCAGCGATGCCTTGTGATCCAACATGCTTCCGGAGTTCTGTGTCAACAGCCACTGTGCTTTCTTCGGAGAGTACTAGGAGCGGGTACATGTCCTGATACTTTGCTGTTGCATCCAGCTCGGGGAAAGTAACCGTTGGGTCTATTCGCCGGGGCTTGCGTCCCTTGCGGACAAGGTGCACTGGCTTTCCAAAGTACTTGGATAAAGTCGCTGACGCGGTTCCTCTGGGACCAGTCAGTGATTCACAGATATAACCATCCATTGGGGCATGCGTTGGCCACATCTCAATCTCTGGAAGCCTGCATGTTTTGCCGCATGCCGATGAGTATTTTGGAGTTTGTGTATCGCAGAGACTTACAGTGTCCAAGACTGGAACATCTCCTCCGTGGGTAAGAGAGAAACAGAAAAGGGTTCACACCCCGAACTCTCCGGGAAGTCGACCTTGAGCGCACCATCTCTCTCAATAGAAGGCGTTATCAGAACCATCTACAGACAGAACATTGTATTATGTCGTGTTATTTTAGATAAAACCATATATATACCTTAGGAACCTCCCTTGCAGTAAGGATTTTTAGCTTTGTGGCATCCATGATAGACCATATCCTATCATTCTGTTTGAATTTAGGAAGCTGCATTTCCAGATACTTTCGTAGTCCAAGTCAACAGACCTCTAAACCTTCAGGAGTGTACTTTGCCATAGGTACGGAGATACCCCTGCAGCTCTATAGGTCTTCAATGTAAGGAGGAGGATGGAGCTTGCGTTCGGGCTTGACCCACCTTTATTGGATGTATCAAGATCTTCGACACGCGCACATCTCCGGGCTGTGGGGTTATTATCGCACTGATTGTTGAATGGGATTTGACGGCAACACTTGATGTTGGCGAATGGACAGTTGTACGATGTTGGCGTCGATAAAAGTGAAGAGCGAGGCTCGTTAGAGAAAGCAAGACTGCAGATGCCGTCCACCCGTAGAGTCGTACCAGATTTTCAAGGTCATGGGAAACGCCTGTGGAAAATACAAGTCTGGAGATATTGGCAGCGAAAGTCATTGGAGCAGTCTAGTTTTTAAAGCCGATAGGGCTTTGGCAAGTCGTTAAAGAGGGCCAAGTGAAAGTGAATTATAAATAACGAAGGATGGGGTCAGCATGGAGTCAGTTGGGAGTCAGCAAGAAGGTTAGCAAGTCCGCGAACCTCCGAAGGATGTTCGGCATCCCCGTGTCGTAATTTCCAAATTCGGTATGACGCAAGCCCCCTCATTGCTCAAGCTTCACCCCGAACGTTTATTCTCCAAAAAATGTCCTCGCGGGTCCAAAACATATCTTTTCGGCGACCCACGAATGTCGAAGAAAAGCCAAAACCTGCTCCTGCAGCCAGGCATACCGGTATCCTGCAGGATCAACTTCGAAGGTGAGCGAGCAGCCTCAATGGACCTAGGCGTGCTTGTTGACCAATCTACAGAGCACAGCGTCGACCGTGGATGCCGTCGTTCTCACTTGCTGTTCGTATTCTACTGCTAGTACGTATCGCAGGCGCTATGTACACGAACATCAGCGACTGTGACGAAGGTCAGTTCTACACGAATTACATCACACGCGCACTGCGTTGACCCGATCCACCTCGCAGTGTTCAACTTTTGGGAACCGCTGCATTTCCTAGACCAAGGCTACGGATTTCAAACATGGGAACTCTCACCAGTTTACGCATTGCGTAGCTGGGCCTACATCCTTCTCCACATTATTCCACCGCACATAGGAAAGCTCGTGCTTCCCGGTGATAAAGTGCGCTAGCAATTCCCCATGATGCGGTCTGCTAATTCTATAACAGCGCGCAGCCTTCTTCGCCGTCCGCATATCTTTAGCCCTGATATCTACCCTCGTAGAGGCGAAACTTTACCGGACTATTGTTGAGAGGATCAATGAGCGCGTCGGACGATACTTTTTCTTCTTTACGCTGTTTAGCGCCGGCATGTGGATTTCGTCTACAGGTAAGCTAACTCTTCGCTTCTATCTAATTCTCAGGACTGATTTCTTCTAGCTTTACTTCCATCGACATTCGCTATGTACACCACATCCCTGGCTATGTCGTACGCGTTCATCCCGACCAGCTCCAGAAACACACACCGCACCTTTGCCGCCACGCTCCTCTTTGCAGTAGGAGGGATTGTTGGATGGCCGTTCGCCCTCGCGCTTGCCATTCCATTTATTTTCGAAGAACTATTTGTCTATGGCGCAGACGTCGTAACTCCCGAAGATCGTGTCATCTGGCTCACCCAGCGCGCTGCACGTTTGATTGGTTCAGGTGTTGTGGCTCTGCTCATATTGGTCCCCGTCATCGCCATCGACAGCCTTGCGTATGGAAAGTTGGCCATTGTTCCATGGAATATTGTACACTACAACATCTTCGGCGGCACAGAACGCGGGCCAGAGCTGTATGGCACCGAGCCTCTGGACTTCTACGTCAAAAATCTCATCCTCAACTTCAACTACCTTCCGCTCTTTGGCTTGCTGTCCCTCCCTGCTCTTGTGGTCTCCTATTTCATTGACCGAAAACGCCTTGGCTTCTATACGCCAAGCGCCAATCAAAGTTCCCCGTTCACAGTATTGGCGTTGAGGCTAGCTCCGATGTACCTCTGGATCGCGATTTTGTCGCTGCAACCTCACAAGGAAGAACGCTTCATGTTCCCGGCCTACCCGTTAATATGCTTCAATGCGGCTGTGTGCGTATATCTTCTAAGAGGATGGTTGGAAGTAGCCTATATCAAGAGCACAAACTCCCCTTACCGAGTGAGTTATTCGCCTTTGTTTTGGTCTCACTAACCAAACGACTAAACTGCATAGGCGTCGCAATCCCTGATTTTCACCAACTTTACCTTCTCTCTTGTTGTAGCATCCTCAGTAATCGGGATCTCTCGTATAATCGCTCTCTCCCAATATTACCACGCGCCTCTCGGTATTGCTTTCCAATTCCAAATCTCCGAAATTCCCCGGCTGCTCAATGTCACGGGCCTCCTGCCAGTCTACCCGGAAGGTACCTTGGAGGAAGACACTCCCCGCATCGATCTCACTCCCATTAAAGAATTGAACCTTACGTTGTGTTTGGGAAAAGAATGGCACCTCTTCCCGGGGAACTACCTCGTTCCGAATGGTATCAAGGTTGAATTTATCAAGAGCGAGTTCGATGGAATGCTACCCCGCCATTTCGAGGAGAAGTTGACTGCAGATGATGAAATCAACAGCCTTTCTGGGAATCATACTGCTCTTTTGGATATCTCAAAGAACTGGTGGATCAAGCCGCAGACAACGTATGTCCCACAAGACCTCAATGACTTGAACAAGGAAGATCTCTCGCACTATGTGAGTTTCTCTTACGGCATTCGTGTGCTTTTGCTCATGCTCTCACACCATAATAGGTCCCAGTAAGTCAGTGTGATTACCTTGTCGACCTGGACTTCCCACAACACCCGGTGTCCACTCCTCTTGAACCCCGATACGCTGCTATGCCCGATACATGGGAGCGCGTGATCTGCCAGCCGTTCCTCGATGCCCGTCACTCGACCCTGCTGACCCGCGCCTTCTGGCTGCCTGGTCAGCTGTGGCAAGGCAGCAACGAGTTTGGGGACTACTGCTTGTTGAAAAACATCAAGCAGGTCAACGAGAAAGTCGACAGGGTCTCAAAAATGGCGCGCTGGACATGAATAAAAAGAGGATTGTCCTATTTATATGGGCGCTTAACCCCAGACGTTGGCCAGAAGTGTAATAAACTAATCAAATATCGCTGTGGATGTTTGTAGAGTAGATATAATAAATTCATAATTCATGTAGATAGATACGCCGACTTTGTTAACGCAGTCCTCAAGTTCCACATAGGTCTGATTTCTCAGTTGGTATCTACTGCCCGCGTCGCGCGACATGCTGCCTGCAGACGCGTCGGTCACGTGTACCAAGGCTCTGATCATGTCACGTCCGAAAAGGGTTGAGGTTGACAACGCTGCGGCGGCTCTGCACCTCAGATACCCACACTCTGCTTCTACACTCATCTCTCTGTACATTATAAGTGGCAGTACCGGGTGCTTCTACCCTTTCTGACTCCACGTCATGTCCTTGGATCCCATCTATGCTGCTGCTGGACACAGCGATGAACAAGCTGCTCCCTCGCAGCCTCCAAGCCCCTGTGATGGACTGCTGAGCTTCCCTCCCGAGATTCTTCTTCACATTCGTATGTATGTCCCGCTAAAAGCAAATATGTATTCACTACTGACAAACCGTTGACTAGTCTCTTATTTGGACCTTCCAGAATTGGCTATTATCGAGCAGGTCGTGCCCTCACTCGCGTTGCTCACGGCAGACCCGGTGCTGCATAGATACCGACTGCTCACCGTATCGCCCGCTCGTGTGAGCCACAATCTCTTTGGAACTGGCCCCCAGGGCCACGCCCTTCGACCCACGGTCCTCGACCTCGTTCACCGCGGCGTGTTCAGGCTTGGTATAGAGCGGCAGTGGAGGATGGGCGCTTATTTCTATTCCAAAAATGTACGTTATTTGTCTGCCTCTTTATCAGTGCTTACCTGTTTTTGAATGACATGGAAATGAATCTTGACGTATTTCCTAGGCAATCATCCAATACGAGAACGGACGCGCTCTTTCGCGCCGCCTCGCGTCCAATGTCCTCTCAGGACAGCTCCGTCGGCGCGCAGTCCCCGGGAGCACGCTGAAGGCTCTATACTCTCGCCAGGTCTATCCTGATGTCGAGTCGTCCTCCCCAAACGTCGCACGCTCTCTTCTGCCTACTGTCCGCAAGCTCAAATGGTCGCTCCAGCGGGATAGACTCGCCAAGGTTTTTAAGGACAGCGGCGCGCGACTTGGCATGGCTGCGTGGCTAGCCAATGGAGAACTTGCAAGGAGAGTCCTGTTAGAAGATGAGAAATTCAGATTGGCAGTATGTCCTGATATTCGCAAGGCTCGTGGATTCTTCGAGAGGCTGTCGAAGATCTAGATTGGTGGGAGCTGATGTTTATCTATGACTTCGACAGTGCATACTCCTGCACATTTTTTCAGTACGCATTCCTAAGGATGGTTTCTCTCTTTCAATATACGTCGGTTTACCGTCCACAATACCTTTTCTACCCACTCAATATTTCTAAACGTTCTTCATCGTCATTGTACTAAGTATTCTGTCCATATTACATGTAACTTACCCTGTGGTTCCTTCCTGGAACATGGGTCTAGTATCCATGTATCAATTCGTGAATCTGCAACTGTATGCAACCAAGCTACAGTTACGTGGCCTAATTATCAAATGAAATGTATTTAGTAATAGTATAGATTTAGAGTACGATGAACAGTGCGAAGAGTTACATGCAAAGAGGATGAAAATGTGTTGAGCTAAAAATAGAATTTCAAGATAATATAGTACTAAACAAATCCAGGAAAGAAAACAAAATCAGTCGAGAGCATCGCAGGATACGATAAGTCAGACCAATTCCTTATTCACCACCACCGTCTTCGGAATGTAACCCAGCGTACCGAGCGACGGTGGCACGCAGAGACATGGTCCGGAAGTACATCTCGGCCGGGAATATGTCCACATGAAGGAAGTCTGACTCGTCCTCTGCATTGTTCACCGCGTCACCGACAGGGGCCCCATCGTACTCGCCACCGACGTGCCATATGATCCCTACCCCATTCTCGTCTATGATGCAATCCACGTCCGATGCAGAGTCATAGCCGCTGTCATTGAGGGTGCCGTTGCAATATTGGGGTGGACAGTCCAGCTCAAGCTCCCATTCGCCGTCCTCGCCGTCGTCGAGTGTTGGTGGCTTTTCTCCGCTGGCGTCCTTTGGTAATGAAGGTACCGGATGCGGCGAGTGCATGGGGTGATGTGAGATCTCGTCTAGCCATGGGACTCGACCGGGTCCACTGGACGCCGATACTATAGGTGATAATGAATCTTTACCAGCTGCGGGCGTCACATCGATGGCCGGGTATTTTTCGCTCGTTTGGGAAGGTGCTTTCGGAATCAGTGGGTCCCTCAGGCTCTGTGCACCGGGTTTTTCCAACTGCGCAGCATGATGGCTGCTGAATTCCGTAAGCTGCCAGGCTTTGTTCATGAAGAACTGCGGCATGAGATAGGTAGTGAGCCTCTTGATATAGAATCAATTTCTGGAAGACATACCATCTTGGGGTGTAGAGGGTCCGGCTGGGAGGGGTGCAATATAGTAAGACTATTCGTTGAATGCGCTCTGAGTCGACGACGTTATATATCCTGTCGGTTGGTTAGCCACGTAATATACTGGAGGTGGCAGCGAAATTGCTTGGAGATGACCTCCATTGCAGCTGCGGCCACTATAAATATTGTGAGTGCTTCGTGCAACATGCAATGTAGCACAAATTTTTGGCCAATTCCGAAATTATCAGTATCACCCAAAGTAAGTACCGCAGCTACCATCCGAGCTTGCTCCCGAAAAAGTGTATCGGTGGAGCATACTTTTCACAATAGTGGCACCCCGAAAAGCAGAACACACGGACAGGCGACAAACGCCCGTCCGAGTCATTAGACCAAGTGCCGGCCATGCCCATTTTGCTCGCCGAACAATTCCTCGACGTTCAACGCACACCTTTCGCGCCGCTGTGATCATATGGTGGACCATATCGCTCTGTGGACGCCGAATGCACACCGAGCGCACTCATTTTTTGGACCTATTCCACGCCCGTGAATAACATATAATATTATAAATGAGGAGAAAATACCCGAAATACTAGTGTACAATATAATAGTCGACGTGTTGATGGAACAAACTGGAGGATTCATAAAAGTAAAACTCAAAGCGAAGAGGTTATGGTGTCCCGACCAATACCCCTCTGTGCTTTTTTGTAGGAGGGGCATAATACCCAATGTCATCCTCATCGCACGCTTTCCTCCGCAGACCCGGATGTGTAGGATGGATGAACACCGGCGGAAACTGAGGCCAATCGAGCAGCGTAGACGGCGGAGACTCGTACGCCCTATCCCCCGCTTCACGAGCGCGATCTGCCGCTTCCTCCAACTCCGGATCGTGCACCTCCATGAAACGCCCGAACGTGAGCTCCTCGATAGCCTCATCGATGAACTCGAGCACCCGCGCGTAGTCCCTGTCTGCCGCCGGCCGCAGATCCGCCCAGGACGGCGCATCTTCACGCCGGCGCTCGCGCTTCAGCCGCATCGTGCGTTTGTGGCCTGCGGCTGACGCGATGAACTTGTGGTATTTATCCAGCAGCGTTTGGAATATGGGGCCGAAGTACGGCGTCGGTTCATAGTCTGGGCAGAGCAGCGTGGTGAACTTCGCGAGGGCGGCTAGGCGAGCGCTGGGCTGATCCCATTCGCTAACGAAGTCGGGCATTTTGTCGACTTTCTGTCCGGGGCCGGTGTACGTCGAGCAGATTTTGCACAGCAGGTAGAAAAACGACTCTAAGTCGTCAAGGTAGTCGCGAGTGAACTCATGGCGGCCAGGTTCGTGAAACTCCAATAAGTTAATTGAAGCGAACTCTCGTGTGCCCTGCATACAAATTCGTTAGTCAAACAAGATTTACCCTGATCGAAAGTATTTTCTTACGTATTCATGGAAGAATCCATTGGAATGTTGATCCACCCGGATGGCAAGGTCCAAGTCGATAAGCACTGCCGACGGCCCTTCCGAGAATGACTGGGTCCCAATGATGATGTTCCCTTCATTGATATCACCATGCAGAATACCTGCGTTCCACAGATTCTGATGCCCTGAGGGAGTCTCTGTCAGCTTCCAAAGCACAAAACGAACAGAAACGGCAAACATACCTGTGATTGCTTCCTGGAAAGCGTATAAGAGATCTCGTCGGCCTTGGAATTTTTCAATCGTCGAAGAGTCATAGTCGACGAGAATGTTCCGCGAGAACTGGCGGTCCACAAAGGGAGCCGAGGCAACGACCGTGGGTCCCCGAAGCTCAGACACAAGTGGTCCTTCTTCGCTAGCAATGAGCTGAACGACGCCTTCAAGGCCGACAGCCATTTTCAGGAAGTCGGTCTCCCGACTGTGCTCCACATCGCGCCATGATTCCTTGATCAGGAGTTTCCTTCCTTGCTTATCGCGTGTTCGCCAGCAGCAAGTACCCCGCCCTGCGATCTGCCAAATCGTGAAGACAGGTTTGCGCGGAGCAAGGCGATAGCGCGTAGGAGAACCGGATGCATCGACACTGTTCATGAATCGGCGCCAGTCGCCGAGGTGATCTTGTTCCCAGTAAATACTCGTGTTGAATCCAATGAGCTCGTTGTCGGGCGACCATATTCCCAGAAGCATGCGGACGAACTCGACTGGGTGCCTGTGGATGTCCCAGGGAATAGAGTAGCAGATGCCGCTGCGATCAAAGACATGAAGTTCAAAGTTCTTTTCGGTGACCAGAAGTCCGTATACGAATTTCCTGTTGCTTTGCTGGTGAAAACATTGACTGAGCAGGCATGTCAGAATACCCTTGAAGAAGTATATTTTGGATCGTCCTCACCGAGCATAGATTGCAAGTTGGATTACGTCGTCGTCATAATTCCGCTTATCTTCAATTTGGAGGTCGAGGAAGGAGGTGCAGGCAGCATACGAGGGACCAGATTCGAAAGCAGATGGGATTAGGCCAAAGTTGGAGCCGCATCCAAGGCCCATGAAATGCGGTAAGACCTTCATGCTGTGTTCTGACGAATATGTCGGAATGTTGAATGAGTCAATAACTGCGCTATGCCTGTATCTAAAATGATCGAAAACGGCGAACACCAGAGCACGCATAGGTTCGAAGAGCTCCGAAACCTTCCTGCATCTGCGAGGTACGTTTTTCCAGCGCGCGTTGTCGAGGTCGTAACATTCCGTTTGCTCCAAAAAATCCTCGATGGCGAAATCTGACGGAACCATACCGGCGAAAGTGTGTTTCCCAAAGTCCTTCGAGCAAATCGTCGAGCCCGAAAACTCATCGCGTGTGTCCTGTATTTCTCTTGCACTCACAACCAGGCCTTCGTCAGCCCAATGAGTAGGGCTGAACAGAGAACCACCAGAGACGAAAGGCGGTGCCTGTTCTGGTGGAGTGGGGCGGACTATGCTTTTTGCTCGCCGGATTCCGCGAGTCCAGATACTTAAGTGAGTGGGCTTCATCATGGGAGGGATGCGAGGAGAGGAGGGGTGAAAAGTTGGAGCATCCAGGTATGTCTGCGTCGCGTTATATACGCCTACGGAACCTGTGAGCCACAAGCGTTATCGCAATCAAGCAGACAATGGAAAGATATTTGCCTCAAGCGTTTCGAATCAGACAAAGAGGTGGCCGGGCGGTGGCCCCGAAGTAGCAAAGGGTCATAACGTTGCCATGTGACAGAGCACAAAGGCGTCGAGAATTCCCGGTGACTCGGTGGCCTGGCCAAGACGAATGTAGCATTGTGAAGGGTTCGATGCAGAGCAAAGCACAGCGTGCATTGTCGAAGTCGAGAGGAAAGGTTGGAATTTGCGGCGAAGGCCATTCGCACGCCGCGCGGGAAATGCCGAAGCGTTGCTTGTCCAAACCTTTGCTTCGCTTTCTTCTCTGTGACGCCATGGCAAAACACGCACCAGCCCGCATGCCCATACCGCCATCGCCCCAAAATCGCACATATCTGCAATCGTGGCTCGGTGTGTACACTGAATTGCAAGTTCGTCACATTGTTCATTGAGTCCCATCAAAGCTATGCCAGCGCGGACGCGCCTTTACATCTCCATGGGCGCGTGCATTGTCGGGTTCACCGGCATTCTGGTCTCGGACTTCCTCGAAAAGACTTTGGTACCCCCGGAGAAACGTACAGCGACATCGCAGTCCAGCTCGACACCATCTGAATTTTCATGATGACAACGTACTTATTGCGCCATACAAGATGCTTATTCCAAGTCATGGTAGGATTGTGGGCCATGGCCATGTATGCACGAAATACGAACATATTATTTACAAGTTAGACCGGAGCGCTACATGCAAAACCATATTCATTGCAGAAATATACTGACTTGCGCACCGTGCGAAAACGCAACAGCACTCTCCTCAACACTCACCGTCAAGAGCGCCTCAGTCATGGCTGATCCAACGCCGCCCACATTCCTAGCCGCCACCCTCCTCCACCACTCCACCCCGCCCCCAGCGACGCGCCCACACGTCACCCTCACCTTCGCACAGTCCCTCGACGCGAAGATCGCAGGAGCACAAGGACGCCAACTCATCCTGAGCGGCAAGCAAAGCATGGTCATGACCCACTGGTGCGTGCTGCTCGCCCCCCACACGCGCCCCGCAACCGACGACGCCCCGCTCCGCCAGGCTGCGCACGCTGCACGACGCGATCCTCGTCGGGATCAACACCGCACTGAACGACGACCCGCAGCTGAACGGTGCGCCCCCACCCCTCCTGCTTAGGCGCGCGCCGACGCCTAGCCATGCACAGTGCGCCACCTGCCGCTTGCAGAACCCCCGCACCACCTCCCGCGACCCGTCGTCGTCGACGCGCGCCTGCGGCTCCCCGTGACGTGCAAGCTGCTGCGCAACTTCCAGGGCAAGACGGGACGCCGGCCGTGGGTCCTGTGTGCGGCCAGCCTTAACTCTGCGTTTCTGGAGCGGAAGAGCGCGCTCGAGGCAGCTGGGGCTCGGGTGATTGAGATCCCTCTGCAATCTGACGAGCAGCCAGAGGGCAGGCTGCCCGTCCCGTCCATCCTTCACGGTCTTCGGGAACGCGGCGTCAATTCGCTGATGGTCGAAGGCGGAGCGCGCATCATCGCTTCGTTCTTAGCGGAGTCAGTCGTCGATGCCCTGATTGTGACAGTCGCCCCTGTGCTTGTGGGGGAGGCAGGCGTGGGGTATCAGTATCCGACATCCCTGTCTGAGAACGGGGACGTTTTGCCAAAGTTCAAAGCCATACACACCGAGACGCTTGGACAGGATACTGTCATGTCTTTCGCTTCTATTCCGTGGTGAAACCTAAGTTCACTGCAATTTGGATAGAATATTGAACTAATGCATTGTGTGACGTGTATATGACAGCGACAATGATCAATATTGATTTTCTAAGTAAAAGACGGGATGTGCATGTAATGCAAAAAATTTAACGACATATTGTACACGAAGGGATACCCTCAAAAAACCATTCCGGGGAGACTACAGAGGCGCATGCACCATCCAAGCCAACTTCAGTGCGAAGCAAGGGCAATTCAAAGATACGTTTACAAGGGTGTTCGGATTTAGTCCAGATTTCGTTTCAGCATCGATTATTTTTCCTCTTCCGACGAGTTCTCGTCGTACAGCATCACGTAGTCCATCGCGTTAGCAGCTGCAGGGCTGCCTCGGGAACCAGAAGCAACAGCGGCCGCAGCCGCAGCCGCTGCGGCTTCGCGTTCGGCGGTCGTCTGCGAGCGACTGTCGTGCCAGAAATCTTCATCATCGTCCGAGGACGACGACGGCATGCTGATCAGCGAGATGTCGGAACCTGGATCAGAAACATTATCCTCAGTGGACACTACGGAAGTACTGAAAGAGGTAGTATGGGCGATCAAAGACGGGGTGGCATCGCTCTGCTGCACCGACGAGGCGGCAGGCATGATTATGGCCGAAGCAGCCAAGGATACGTCGGACGAATGGCGGAAGTCTGCCTCCATCACATTGATTCTAAATTGGTTTAGCCGGCAGCTTACAAAACGGAAAAGTTGCAATGAACTCACTCGATCCAAAGGCTATTGCCGAAGATCTCGCCGTCAGCCCTCAACCTCCAATATCCAACATAGCGACCAGGTAGTTCGGGCGCCTAGAGGAATAGAATGAGTGTGATCATCATCATCAGAGCAGATTCACACAAAGGGGCGTACCTTCAACTCTCCGGTCCAAGCATCGACTTCAGTACCAGCAGTGACTTTTCCGAGCCCTACAGTCAAGGCGGCAGGGTCCTTCTCGGCCGATAGCATCTCGCCAGCAACAAAGACCAGCTCAGTAGATTCAGGCCAGTCACGACCACTGTCATTCATGAGCTTCCAGCACTTGACAAATTCTGCTCCAGGTGGAAAGACTTGGCCATCGGGTACGGTGACGTCCTCTACGAACGCTGCGCTCAACGGAATCCGCGATTCAACCGTGATTTCTGTGGCAGGTGACTGAGGCTTTGGGGCCTCGAAGCTCTGCATCAGATCTACAAGCGAATGAGGAATGCGTTCGATGAGCGAACGCTTTCGTTCCGGTGAATTGAGGAGAGCTTCGCGAGACAAAGTCGACTCCGTGACACTCTCCGCCTTCCCGGCTGCCGTCTGCGGCGTATTGTCGTTGACTACGGAAGCCTCCGGTCGAGTAACAGGGACGAAACTCAGATTCTCCATTTCCTGCAACAGGTGTGACATGGAATCAGAGAAATTGCCAAATGATGTACGCTCCACAGGCTCAGGGACAGTCTCTTCGATCAGGTTTTGCGGAGTACGCTCTGCTCTGGTGATATCCCCGAACGCAGCAGTTCGGGACGCTACTACATCCTCGATGTGCTGGAACAAAGAGTTGAAAAGATCCCCGGACGCCGGAAGAGGGAGGTTTGGCAGAAACGCTTGAACTTCAGCTTGCTGTGCGGTCGGTTGTGCTTGCGCTTCGTTCTTCAACGGATCGGTGTACATCGATGATTCCACGGAAGATAAATCCACGAGTGGCGCCTTGGACGCAGACATTTCATCCTGGTCCCTAGGCCTGTGAGGTGCATCGGAAAGCGAGCTGATGACGCTGGCGCTCGCTGAAGGGCCGGCAAAGTCGTAGATAAGCTGCAAAAGCTCCTGTCGCTCCGTCGCATTGTTGGTCGGCCATGGATTCGGAATGTGGTTGGGGACACTAGGCAAAGAAATGTCGATGTCGCGAATAGATTCTTCAGCTTCTTGATATCCTGTCCCTGTGGGAGCGGCGAAAGTATCGGCGAAAGGATTTATGTCCACGAACCTCTGTGACGGGTAAAGGCCTTGAATAGAAGCCCAAGGAGGGTTTGACATCATCTCCGGCTTGGGAGGAAGAGGAGGTTTGATAGAGGAGCCCTCAGAGGTAGGGGATTCATCATCTGACATGGCCGGTGCCAAGGCCATCCACGCAGGCAAAGGAGGCACAGCCTTAGGTGTCCTGACACGCTCTTCCTCCACTGGAGTTGGGGCACGAGATTCCGAACGAACGCTGGCGGGCAACGACGGGGATGCGCGGTCAATGAGGCTCGTTTGACCAACCCGATAAACAGTTGGTACAACCGTGTCGGCAGTTTTCATCTTGAGCATCGGGTGAATCGGTGGGTGCACAGGAATCGGTAGTGCTTCACAGTTTTCGCACAGGTCGTAATCGGGGCACTCAGGATGCATGCACTGAGACAAAAATATTAAGGCACTTTCCAGAAATGATTCGCCTTGTGAACACACCTTATATCTGACGCCGCTGATGGTTTTTGTGCAACCTGACAACAGAGTTGATTTAGTATCACGAAGGCTGATCGTCGACGTAAAGACTACCATTGCATGTGGCATAATGCAAGCCTCGCTGAATGCGTTTGTGAGGCTAGAAAATAGAAAGTTAAGTTTCATGATGTAGAATACAGACACACGATAACATACAATGTAGTCATCAGACTTCTGGAGACGAACGAAAGAGTGGTCTGGATGTTGTTCTTGCGTAATGCTGATACTTGCTTGAGATGGCGAAGAAAATATACGTAAAAACAGAAACTTGCCTGAAGCATGAACTGCAAGTGTCGAAATCTGGGCAAGCAAGACATTTCTGGTGAAAGACAAGCCTGAGTACCACCTTAAAAAAACCAAAGGATAAAAGGCAACATACGTAACGATCGCCAATAATCCCTGAGTCACAAAGATCACAAGTAGCGTTATGGATAATGCGTTCTGGCGATTCCTGTGTGGCCGGAGCTACCGATGGTGCAAGTCGCCCTGTGCGTCTTAGTGCTTCACCATCACCGCTGAGCACAGTGTGAACAATGACTCGTCCTGGTTCAGTGATATCGAGAAACTCGTGGAAAGGGTTATGCGTTCCCGCGGCTCCCGCTGTTATGCATGATGTACATAAGTCATAATCTACGATAATCCGTAAGTCAGAATGGGTTTCGCTTTTAGATCATCACAGAAGTTTGAGAACCTACCAGGGCAGTCAAGACATTTGTGACGAACACCTCGAATTATCCCTGTACAGACGTCGCAGACGACGCCGTTGTGCACAACATCAGACGATGGAATAGCCGAGGTAGGGCCAGCAGGAGGAAGGGGTGTGGGGGCCCATGGATCGGGCAAGCGCGGAATGGGCAGGAATGCGTTTCCACCTAGCAACGCAGCGCCTTCCTGCATTTTGTGCGGACTCATAGTGCACAGACAAAAGCCAGGCTTCGTCACATCGTGGCAACTATCGCACTAGCATGAAAGCATGTCAGGTTCATTTCCCGTTACATCATCAGTAAAACTCACAACAACGATGTGGCAGTTTGCGCACGAGAACCAACTGTCTGGTCCATTGAGAGAGCGCGAAATGTTCTTGGTGCACACCGAGCACAATGACGGAGGCGGAGCTGATTTGAACTTGTCATCGGCAGAGTCATTCTGGTGACTAGTGGCCGGCTTGGCGTCGACTATGGGCGATCCAAGATTGGTGGCCAATACATGATTTAAATTGTCCTGGAAATTGATGAGCATACTCTTTATTTCAGCCTTCCCTTGCTCCACTGAGCAGCACGCGCCGAGACTAGGGGCTGAAGCTCTATGCTGCGGCGTAGGACGAGATGGATGCTGCGGGCGGTTCGCCCCTAAATCACGAGTGTAATGAAAGCTGCTGCGATCAACATCTATGTAATCCGGAGTGGCAGGAGTGCCAACAGAAGGGAATGCTGAAACAGAAAATGGGTTATGAGACCCCATTAAACTCCCTCGGGAACGATTGTTTGGTGTGATGGGCGGGAGGTCAAAGGACATGAGACGTCCTCCAGCTATGGCATATATATTTGGCATCATGAATAAGCTTGATCAACAGCAGACTTACCTGACTCGTCCACAGACGTAAGGCCTACATCGCACATGTTGAACCGTAGAAGTCCATGCCTCCAAACACGATCTTTGTGTTGACGAATGCACTTGTTGTAGTCCAGGGAATTATGGACCTCTGCAGCAATCAGGATATGGGAGGGTTGGGAGGCGTTTGGAGAGAAGAGAAGCCTCGATAAATAGAAATTATTAGAGATAGAGAATACACGGTAGAGCTGCACGAAGATGTGAGTCGCTGCGCAGATACCAGACTCTCAAAATGAAACTCACCTGGGTGCAGATTTGGTCGTAGGACGGGAAAGTATTGATATCGGAGAATGTATGCTTTCTGGTCTGGCCATGATAGGTGACCTTGATGGTGAACATTTCTAAGGAAGGAAGGGTACCCGAGACCGTGTACGCGGGTGGGTAGTTGTAGTAGTGGCGCTAGCCCCGCAGTCCATGATGACTCTTCTTTATAAGTCAGCGCCATCGTCACATTCGTCACATTGCCGCCCGGTTCCGTTAAAGTTCCGCTGCGGCGCGGCACTGCCTGCTTGCGTGGCAGGCGCCTACTTTCAATATTCTACCACATCCTCGAAATCTTCTTGCTCGGCCGCAGCTCTGACCCAGTGGTGGCTTATCAAATTTAGGGCGTCATTTGAATTGTGACTCTGAGTTCTCCGCTATCTCCCCGAAGGATTTTATAAATATTGAAAGCAAAGCACTTTCTCGTCGTGCGACATGTGACGTAAGTACTCCAGAGTACTCCTCGGTCCTTTCCAACCCAATTTTGTGCGGCAAGTTCACCATTATAGAGTTGTTACAGAGAACACAAAAACACTGCTCTCCGAATATGTGTGGTGCCCGGACAATCTCACAAACGACAGGTAGGCTACATATGTGCCGGATAATCTAGCAGAGATGTCCGGACAAAGCCTCGATTTGGGTGATCAGGGCTGCCGCGTTTCGTCCCGACTTTTTGATGTGAAATCATATGAGAGAGGACGTTATTTATTTAAGCAGGGTCAGCCTGACAACTGGCGTTTTGAAAAAGGTTACATATTTATATTGAAGGCGCCCAAAGAACGCTAGCCTTGTCCCAACAGTGCCCCTCTCTCTATCCTTCTCAAGGTGCTTATCGTGGACCGTCGGCTTATACCACTCCTCTACGAAGGATGGGCACTTTCGATGCAACTGTCGGTGCGCACTGCGCAGACCGTTTCATTCCATTCCAATTTGTTGACTTTCGAATCGCAGGTGTTCTCCTTCTCGGCCTGCTAGGTAGGCTAACCATACTGCTTAAATAACTAGCATTGTACTTCAACTTGAACGGATCTTATTGACCATGTGGCCAATTTGAAGGAAATGCGTATCTTTATGGTCTTGTTACATATCAGTTTTTGGTGTATCACACGAGTAGTAAGCCAAACTTTCAACTCTAATTCTCCCGTCTGGCTGATCCGTTCTTCGACTAGATTTCAAGGATGCGTATTGGGTGAGGTTCGTACTTCCCCGTTCGATGACTGGGAAGGCATTGGAACTTGACCGATTGAATAGGTGCATTGTCTATGTCCTCTTTGTGGTGGTTACAGCGCATAGCGCAGTGTATGTTTGTACTGCCGGAACGAAATCTGCGATTCTAATATCAACTTTTCAGTTCTATGTACGCGGCATGGAAACTTTGGTATGATCATTCTGTCAATTTACGGCCATCTAACCAAATGTTTGTTTACCTATAGCATAGTCAATTTCGCAAAACCGGAAAGCCTTGAGGGTATCCATAGTCGCTCTATTGCCAAAGTACGCAGCGACTGATTCCATCGCAGTCATTGGTTGGACGCTCCCATTCACGGCAATTGCAACTTCCGTCACTGCCCTTCTTACGCAAACCTTTTTGGCGCACCGGTCAGTGAGACACTAATCGCCCCAAAGGCTGAATATAAACTCATAGATTGTATTTGTTTCAGCGTTTATATTTTGACGAAAGGTACCTACTGTGTAGCGGTAATCGGTGTATCGAGCCTCCTCAGTTTTATCTTTGGTATCTATACCGGCACTCGCGCTGGTGTCATACAAAAGTAGGTGTAAATCCGGCTTCTTTCTGCTTGTCTTTCGATCTCATTTTTCTTCCGCGGATCAGAATGATGGGGCTTGCGCGTCTGTCGCCTTTTGCGGCCTGCTGGCTTGGTTTCCAAACGTTCACCGACCTTCTTATCAGTGGTCTGTCACCTATGGCATACGCTTACATATCCCTGCCTAACGCCATCACCATTCACCTGCAGTCCGTTTAATATATGCATTTGCACGATCCCGCACAGGCCACAGGAACACGGACACCATGGTTAATCGTCTAATTCGCGGGGCGGTTCAGACAGGTTTCCTCGTCTCTGTGTTTGCCCTAGCAGATTTATTCAGCTTTTTGCTGCATCGCAACACGTATCTCTATGCCATGTTCACCTATCCTCTTGGTTGTATCTATACCACAGTAAGGCTATTCAGCTCTCCTGTTCGGTATTGCAGTCAACTGATCCATTATTATCACAGACGCTGCTTGATACACTTAACTCCCGTATAGAGTTGAAGACCATGAGTAACAACGCTCGCGGATTCGATGGTCGAGTGGAATAAACTTACATAAAATAATCATCTGCTGAATGATAATACCAATTTTGAATCATTTCGGACCTTTACACGTTAAAATCTGATACTTAGTCCCCCGCCACTTGCTTGCCGTCCTCGACGACACAAATCCGTAAACTGTTCATACACGATCAACTTACAGTCGGTTTCACGATTACGGTACATAAAATAAATCAATATGGGTGTACAAGCTACATGAAATTGACATGAAATATTCATTTGGCATTGTTTAGCTTGGCAACGACAGTCCATTTGAGGTAATAACTCCCTTATCGGTGCACTCAATTTTGCACCACCATCGCCTTGTAACACCCCCGTCCATCAGCCCTTCATCCGATGGCCGTCGTCAACGAGCCATACCAGCTGCTTACAACTACGCGATATGATCCCCTCCTCCAATCGCTCATATGGAACAACGACACGCACGGCCCTTCGCCATTCTTCCTTCTACCCTTACATTTTGCACGTCTCCTGGACGCCGCAGATATGCACAATTGGTTCTATGCGCGCTCAACGCTAAAATATAACGACCTCAAGAGTCGGTGCATGGACGCAATTGCGGACCAGCGCGTCCGCGAAAGCAATGCCGTCGCTTTCAAGGTCCGTATAACGGTATCGGTTGAAGGACAAGTTGTGGCTGTTGCGACTCCTCTCCCCGCCCCCTTTTATTCCGATCCAACGCATCTCCCCCTTCAAAAGTTGCCCCCCGTCACCGCCCAAGGTACCGCAGAGCTTATATCTGCTGTTAAGATCTACCTCGACACGGAGCTGATCGAACCATCTGTTTTCACGCAAACGAAGACCACCTTCAGAGCCGTCTACGAACAGGCGAAATCCCGCAACGTAAAGGTAGCTGAAGTACGATCCGCCACCGATTGGGACGTGCTTCTCTACAATCAGGATGGGGAGATCATGGAGACGTCCATATACAATGTTGCGTTTTACCGCTCTTCTACTTGGCTAACCCCGTCCGTAAGCACAGGCTGTCTGCCTGGCGTGATGCGGCGGTGGCTAATCGAAAACGGGCGCGTGAAAGAGGATACAGACAATGTTCTCACTACAAAGGCTCTCGAGCCAGGGGAATGGGTGCTTCTGTTCAACGGCGTGCAAGGCTGTCGGCTCGGCAATATATGCAATGTAACGAAATGAAAATAAAATCAATGCACGACTCTAATGATCTACGTCCATTACGTTATCATCGTCGTCGCCCATGGCATAGTTGTCAAACATTCCATCGTCCATTTCGCCTAGGATATAGTCCACAACATAGCTCTCCTGCACGAGCCTCTCCATTCGCGCAAGATGCCGTTCTGAGTAAGGAATCAGGGCATCAACGAGCTCTTTTAACGCAGTGCGCCCTGTCGAAGGAGCGCTAGGAGAAGCCAGATCCTCCTCTTCGCCATCCGCAAACATTTTTTCGAGGTTCTCGTCGCCAAAGGCTTTGATAACGTCATCAGCCGTTCGCAACTTCATGATCGCCAATAGCACCTTCTGAGCCACGACGGAGGTCTTCGCGTTGGTGTTCCAATCCCGAATGAACCGGAGGAGTTTGGCTAGTTCCGGACCGGAGAGTGTACGGATGATCTCGTCGACAGAAGCATTGCCTGTGAGGGAAGGCGAGTCATCGTCTTCCTCTGAAGAAGCGATCTCCTTGAACAGAGAAAGTAGTCGGCCAGGCTGAGACATTGCAAGCGCAAGTTGAATGGCCCGCTTGTAATCGCGCAATGAGAGGTAATTCAGGAAATCTTGGTCCCTAATAACATAGGTTCATTTTCGTTTCCAATCGAGAAATACGCCGTGGACTTACTTCAGCGCTGACTCAGTGCGTTTTGTCTCCTTCTCTGCTTGATCTTCTTCGGTGCAATCTTCCCAGAAGGTAACAACCGAATCAGCAGCTCCAGTAATGATCGTGCTTTCGTTGGCGCTGATAGCTAGTGCCCAAACCTACATCAAAAACAGTTTGGCATGAGCCCACCGAGGATGGGGTAAAGCACCGGATTGTGAGGAAACGCACTTTATCTTCATGGTTGTCCAGCGTGGCAACGCATTCTTCCTCCCTTACGTTCCATAGCTTGGCCAAACCATCCGAACCCGTGCTGATGAGTTGCAACCCCATATTGAGGAAGTCGACGCGCAATACCGAATTTGTATGGCCTTCGAATGTCCGCAGGCACGAATAATCGTCCAAGCTCCAGAGTTTTACCGTTTTGTCTCCGCTACCCGTCGCAAGGACCCGCTCTGCCCGGCCAAAGCGCACCGACCAAACGCCGCGCTTGTGACCCTTACACGTCCCTACCAGCTTCAGCTCACCGCGCGCTGCCCCGCCAGCACCGACCGTATACACGATTTCAAACACTTTGGCGGTGCGGTCCTGCGAGCCCGAAGCGAGGAAACGATCGTTGGGTGCAACATCGAGGGAATTGATGTCCTTTTCGTGAGCTTTATGTGTCGTCAAGCTCTTACAGCGTACTGCACTGTCGCTGCCTGTATTGAACACCGTCGAGACTTCTGAGAGGTCCCACATTTTGATTGTGCGATCCTGGCTTCCTGTGAATGCGAACTTAGACCCATTTTCGCCCCCGCGCGCCATAGTCACAGCACCAACGCTTTCTGCGTGTCCTTCACAGATTGCCACGCAACCGTAGCCCCAAGTGACTCCTAGATCACTCGTCTCACCGTTCATAGGGGCCCAGATGCGCGCAGTTTTATCCTTGCTCCCGCTCACCAATAACCGACTATTCGCAGAGTGATCGAGGGCAAGTACGATTTCCGAGTGGCCTTCCAATAGGCACGCGTCGAGATTTTGTGTGGAATAGACGCGGATGAGGGAAGAATTTGTGGCAAAGGCAATATGCGAATCGCGGGTGGGAGTGGAGTCTGATGATTGGTGGGTTGGATAACTAAGAAAGCTTGCATCGACAATTTCGTCGTTGTAGCCGATGAGTTGGCGGGAAAGTGTCCCATCTTGTAATGAATGGAAAATGATATTTTGGTCGGCGTGTATAGACACCACTGTAGATGTAGATGGTATATAGCTAACCCCTGGTTAAGACATGATCACAAAAAGTCAATGGAGGAAACTCACAGAATGTTTGTGATTTGTCGCTGCTCCTCGAGCTCTTCGGAAGAGGTACTATGCTCCTGCCCAAACTTCCTTAAGTCCTCGCCTTTGCCATTCCACAGTTTCACGAGACCCTTTTCGCCGCCGGTGTAGAATTGAAGTTGGCTGAGTTCCGACTTGGCATCTGTAGTCATGACATCATCCAAGCGCAGAATACCGACTGCCTCGACTCGTTCAAGTGCAGGTATCGTTTTCACGAGCGTCGGGGTAAGAGATGTCGCGTTCTTAGCGTTCTTTCGCACCTTGGCTGGACCCATGGAAGGCTTGGACAGAAGATCCCATACAAGCACCACGGAATCCCTGCCACCGCTAACAAGCCATCGCCCATCTGCAGACACATCCAGTCCGCGCGGCACAGATACATGGCCCTCCAAAATCGCTTCAGCCTTTCCACCGCCGCTTGACGTCGAGGCGCCGGCCGTGAGGTTGAATATCCGTATGCGCGTGTCCACTGACGCCGTAATCAGCCGTATTGTCTTTTCTTCCTGGGCGGTTGTGACCGCAGAGGCGTCGAAGGGATAGTGGAACGTAAGGGCACTGACTACACCACCATGGCCTTTGAAGACATGGGTTGTGTATCCGCGCACGATATGCCACACCTTTACGACGCCGTCGGCGGAGCCTGACGCGAGGTATGTGGAGGTGGGATCTGCAATGCAGACATGGATGGGCGCCTCGTGAGCGCGCCCGACGACTCGGATAGGTGCGACGCGTTTTTTCAATGGTTCATTCGAGCTCGGCAGTTCATATATGCGCAATGAGAGCGAGGCGGTGAACACGAGTAGGTGGGATGATGATGGTGTAATGCATAATGAATTGATAGCTTGAGTGTCCTACGAGACGTTGAGTGACATACTTGCGGACAAAGGTAGGGATACATACTCCGACGAAGCGGCAGATCTCTTGTCCATTCTCGATATTCGTGAGGAGGATATCTTCTGCTACGCAGGTGACAATTCTTGTGCCATCAGAGGTTACAGCTACTGCACCAGATGTAAAGAGAGGCGCGATGGTACGCGCTTTTTTGAACCTGATAGAAAGATAAATTCAACAGGAGACATTTATGAGATAATTCGAGTGTATGCGCACGCAGTCTTTAATTTTGGACGAGCGACTGCTGGGACGGCCATGGCGTTGAGAAAAGCTTGCCGATCTCCTGCAGGGCCTACTCCCATCAAAACTTCGAAAAGTGTGTTTGGTCCTGCTTGTACTTGTTGCCAAATTCCTGTGGGCTAAATTAAGATCCGGCGACCATTCCTGGTCCCGAGTCCCGCTTACTACCGCTCTGCCGTCATGTCCGCCAAATGTTGTGCTAAATGCAAGCTAAATGTGTGTTCACCAGAAGGATTTTTGAGTACATAAGATATTGACTGTGGTCGCTGACTAAGGAAACGTCTTCAAACATCCCCAATTGGATCGTTAATGAGTATTACCAAACATCTTAAACATCTCGTAGCACTCGTAATGGTCGGGTTTTATGTACAGCTTGCTCACAGCAAGATCCGAGTCCGAAAATAGAAGACAACTAAGCGTACTTAAGACTGCGGCGAAGAAAAAAGGATTATAACAATACGTAGAAGTGAATAAATATGCCATCGATTCTCAAGCAGACGTAGTCAAAGGTTGTCCATGGCGATGGAATAGATAAGTGTGGTATCTTCAGACAATCACCCCTAGGGTGATATAGATGGTGGACAACAAGCCAACATGAAGGTGACATGAGAATAAAGATATAAGATCCATAACCTGAGAAAGAACCATGCAATGGGAAGCAGCTAGATGTGTATGAGAAACGGAAGCTGTCATGTCGCACGCACTCGGGTAGGCGACCGGATGGTGCTGCTGAGGGCATCCTCTGCCGCTCGCCGACGGTCCGTCTCCAGCGCCCGTAGTTTCTCCAGCTCTTTCCGCTTTGCAGCCTCGTCTTGTAGCATATCTTCCAAGTCCCTGACAGCTTCTCGAGAACGCGATACCTCTAAATTGGCATTCGCAAGCTGCTCAGATAATCTGATAGATGTAGACACTGCCTCCGCTGATGTCCGCCGTAGGGTCGCTATCTCCTGGCGCATTTGTTCCAGAAGTTCTTGCCGAAGAGGTGGAGTAAGCACAGAGAAAGGAGGTAGAGAAAATATTGGTGATGGTTTAGTTGGGACAAATACGCCAGTGCCTAACCGGCGATGATGACGATCGTCCGTGTCTTCCTCGCTTTCATCATCGGATATTGTTGGACCATTGCGAATCCCGTCATTAATTGCCATGATATCATCTCCGTCTGGATCTCTTGAAGTTAGAGGATATGCGGAGTCTCGCGCAGGATTCACAGGTAATGAACCTTTACGCTGAAGAGGATATGATGTCGACTGCCGACGAGAATCGTGGTGTTCAAGAGGTTGGGAGTGAGAATGATTAAGAGATGGTCGAGATTGTGATGAGACGATCTGTGATGAGTGTGGAGGCAGGTGCTGGGATGGAGGTGGGTATTGGTCTTGATGAGGGCGTTGATGGGGCACATAGATCTGTTGATGTTGTTGAGAATACTGATGTGAATGCGCCGAAGACAGTGGCGGAGCAGGTGGGGGTATTGAAGGAGATAAAGATGGATGGTGTGGAATGTGTGAGGGGGGCAATGAATTATGCTGATGAAGAGGTCTAGTTTGATGTTGTCGATGATTCTGATAGTGATTCGGATGTGGATGTTCGTGTCGATGATGATTTTGAGATGTCGGTGGTGAAGATGATGGTGGCGGCAGCGGCATAGCCGTCTGCGCATGTTGTAAGAGAGGTGGGTTGGCTTCGAGTGGTGAATGATAATGCGACATAAGCGGCGAATGATTCTGGAGTACGTGCATATTATGATGATGGGGGTGGTGAAGCGCTACCGGATTGCCCTGTGGTTGCTGAGGTGGGAGCGGCGGTGGCGGTGGTGCAGGATGGGTCTGTGGCTGGAACTGAAATTTCAAAGGTTGGTCCAGTTGCCCAGGATGCGATTGCGGATGACTTTTGTGCGGATTAGATTTTTTAGTTGCTGATCCTCCTTCGTGACTTTCTTTGTTAGGCCGGCCTCTCTTCCGTGGGCGCTTGGTACCTGGCGGTGCTGATAAATTGACCGTCCAATACGAGCCAAACCCCGGATCTGTGACTGGTCGTGGTTGTCTCTCAAATAGTCGATTCAACGAGAGATGGTGGCGAACGGATTGCTACATGGGAAGAGTCGCATATTTAGTATATTGAATTTAAGAAGCCCGGGAAAACTAGGTTTACCTTCCACGTTTGGCCGGCAGTCTTGTAATATGGATATTTCGATTCCATAGTCGCGTAAATCTCGCGAATAGTTAGGCGCTTGCGGGGACTCCCCAGAATAGCACAGCGCAAAATAACAGGGAGAGTGTGTTGGGGGCGGCCATGAGTGTCGGGTAGGCATGCCAGGGTATCAGGGCAGTCGGCATGTGCCTTGTGATCGTGGAGTCCCAGGTCGATCTTCCTGTCGTGCTTTTCAAGTTTCCGCCGCGGCGCTGGCTCTGGTCGCTTCTCTTCCCTTCTCAGTGGAAATGAATCCAAAATAGGATCCGGTTTGGCATCGTGGCTGTTTTCGTGATGTGGGGTGTCGGAGGGGTGCTCGGTCGTACTGGTAGTCCCTAGTGGTGTTGTGGGGGGTTCTTCGTCGTAGTATTCCATGTCACCATCGGTCTCATCTTCAAGGAGCTCGTCAACTTCGTCATCAGAGCCAGGCGAAATATCCTCCTCAGCCGACGAGGAGACGTCGAGCTGGTCCACGGCGGGCTGTCTGTGCTCGTCTAATCTGGTAGTTGCATGGGGTTAGCACACCAATGAGGGGCAAGAATAATAAGAAAAGCAGACTTTGAGGCATGAGGGCCGCCGTGGTCGTGGTTGAGGAGATGCTGGAGGTGGGACATGGTGGTGGTTAGCGCTGAAGACAACGTCGGCCAAACAAGCGGGAATTCGTCAATCGTGGGTCCACGAAGGTCCAAGATGATTGCGATCACATACGCTTCAGGTGAGGCAGTTACATAATTCACTTTCCCATTGAGTTCAATTTAGTTTGATCATCAGATGCTTATCGTGTTACCAATGAGTCAATATTATACACAACTACATAGAACTACATGAAATCAACTATCAAATCCTGGCCTAAATTAGTTTTTGTTCACACCCCGTACTGCCCAAAGTCATACGAGTAGTTTAGATTATTTGCGTTGTAGTCTGTGGCCGTGGTGGGTGCCCATGCGGTTCCGCTCACAGACCCTAGCCCCTGCCCCATTCCTTGTAGGTCCGTGGAAAAATCCGTGCTGCTCGGATACGCGCCCGTGGGCGGCAAGTGCTGCTGGGGCGGCTGTTGTGAAGAACCGCCTTGGTTTCGGGGCCACCACTCGTAACCTGGATAATAAGAAGTCGACGGTTCGACACCCGGAATTTCCAACCCGAGCATATGCGCCATCAAGCGAGTACTGATATCTTGCACCCCGTTTGTGCTATCTTCAAGATCCAAGCTCTGACTAGTGTCAAGCGTTTCTGGTGCTGCCGGGCCTCCGAAGGCCTCATGGGAGGGATAGTCGGGTCTATTATCTTCTCCGAATGCGTCTTGTGCACCTCGTTTGTTTCGATCTGTATTCTGATACTGCGGCTGGAATTGTGCCGGTGGGTGTGCGTGGGTCCGGAGTTGCACGCCATTTAGTAGCTCCCATGCCCTCGAGGCACTGGGCCAAACAACCTGTAAACAATGTTAATCATCGGTACCATTTGCAATGGCCATTAATACCCACCGCCATCTCCTTTAAGGCTACCATACATTGCTGTAGTCCAACGCCAGCTCCAACATTGTCCGGTCGTATTTTCACTGTAATCTCAGAATCAGCGTAAAGGTCGAATGATTCGTCAAAGATCGTACATGTCAATATGTGCATAATCCTATTTAGCATGTCAGCCCGTGTAATTTTTTTGAAATCAGTGAACGTACGCTGCGCCTAGTAAATAGGATGTCAAGAAGGGCGAAGCCCTCTTCATCGTAAAGATATCTCGGTATACCGTCACTGCAAATAAAAAATTACGACTCATGTCACCCGGCGAAGGGTGGTTAACTGCTTTACCTAATGAAGCGACGTGACATGCAGCTCCGTGAGAAAGGTCAAGCGCTCTGGTTCCAATGGTCGACCTTGGAACGCTTTCGATATGTCTATTTGACAGTTAGAATGGTATTCAGTGTAGTAGTTTTTCGATCCCTTACCCCTTCCAATTAGGTATGCTTCAAGGCATCAGTAACACTGCTGTGAAGAATGAAATTAATGACTTACAAAGCACGGTGGAGCAGAAGCACTGCGCCCCAGTAACGCAGGTGCAATATAATGATTTGAGGTGGTGGCATATACCTTTTACTGGCTCCGTCGTACTGAAGTTCATCCGGTAAGGTGATGTACCATTGATCGAGCCGACTTTCCAAATCGGCTAACAATGCTTGCTTGGGCTTGTTGGTTGTTGCCCGTACTGGGTAAATGTGGGTGACTATTGCTCCCAGAATAACGGCTGTCAATATAAATACTGTAAGCGCTGCTCATATGTGATCGTTTCAGATAGTTACTTAGCCTAGATGTGGCACAAAAGGCGCCCATGATTCGACATGGTACGGGCTCATACGGTATGTTGTCCTTTGTTAGCTCAGGCTGCCAAGGCTGGCGATCCTCTGCCTACATTGATCTGAGCTTCAGACCACCATTTCGATATTGTTTTACTCACTGGATCAACACTGGGCAGAGAAGTATCGAAGTCCTCGTCTTTTATCATGATTGGTCGGCCTGCAAGTCATGAGATTAAGAGTTTGTTTTTGCAGTCTGGAATCACATACCCATATATACAGACCCGTACCTGTCCGTCAATATGCAAGCCCACCATATCTGTCGCCGTGTTTGGGTCTCCTCGGGGGAGAATAAATCATGCCCATGCATTTTCCACGTTGACGAGTCACAATTTAATCCCAGATCAAATGCCTGGTGAGTCGATTAGACTAATTTTAACTCGGCGATACACATGACAGAGTTACCATTCGAATACCCGTACCTGTAATATTAATTGTGGTCAGATGGACCATTGAAATAAATATTCAGACAAACCGATAAATATCCATCCTTGTTCCATAGAGCCGATGCCAAATTCCCTATACCCCAGAAGCAACAGGGATTGCACTGTTGAAGGCCGTGCAACATGAAATACTTGCACTGCAAGATGTTGAGTATGGGTTGCATGGTCAATTTTAGATGAATGACACACTGAGGATGTTTCGTGCGCTATCTAGGTAATCACACCCTGCATCCCACATCTTATTGTCTTGGGGTGGATTATCGTCGGTAAATCGGGCTGCAATGGCAAATATAGAGAATAAGAGTAATCGAGTCACTTCTTGCGTAGGTTCCGGTCTTGGGGAGGAGTATGTCGATCCTGAATGCGAGCTCGGGGAGTCCCTGAAATCAACGCCTTCACTGTATTACAGATTAGCGGGGCATTCTATACGTAATAAATGTCAAACCTCTGTGTTCTGTATCATGGCATTTGTCAAAGATAGGGCGATAAAAACTGATGTTATAATTTACCTTGAGCGGTATTCCGCTAAGAAACGTGTCTTGTGAATTACGGGGAATATGGGATGTATATTGGTAAAATACAGGTCGATAAGCTTGTCTTGAACATGCTGTGATGGGAGTTCGACATGGACGTGAGCAGCAGGATAGCTCTGAATTCCAAATTTGGACGGGGGCCAAACTCTTGCCATTGGTAACCGCCTGGATACCGCGGATATGAGAGTGTTGCAACAGCTAGACCCGGGAAAAACTTGCCATATCCCACCATCTATTCGGTCGTCGGTGCGTGCGTTCCGTCCGAGAAGGTGAAGTCCACTAGCTTGACCATGGAATCGTACCTAGACTGATGTGTCAGAACAAATAATTATGCCAAGAACCCTAGCACCAACCTCCTGATTTTCATCAAGGGACAATTGTCCCAGGCCTTCAGATGCGGCTTTGAAGTCATCCGTTTCTGCATCGTTTTTAATTGTGTATTTGGTTTATACACAAATGTAACCCTACCAGGTGCCGGATCAATGGTGTAGAGGGAACCCCAATTGGCGGGGGACTGATTATCTGTACCGTTGAGCCTTCTTCGTCGCGACGCAGGAATTCCCTGATCATCAGGAAGATGGGTACTCGTCCCCGGACTTGGCCCGAATGCCAACCTCTTGGAGAGGTTATCTTGCCATTCCTTTGTCGGGACTACAGACAAGCCATGATCTAAAATCGGCTGAGTATATTGGTGTTAAAAGAGTCTGTATGTGACACACCTTGACTGGAAGATACTATTTCCCTGGAGACTCGCGATTGCCTACGAGCTCTCGAAGAATCAGCATGAGCTGCTTCGTTGCTTTTCAGGATGGATGCAAAAAAATCCTCTTTAGTTGCACCCGCGGGCTGCGTTCTTCGTCCTGAGGGACCCTGATACGTATGTCAATGTGTGTAGATGGAGTTCGAGCTGTGTGAGACTCGCGTATGGCCCCGAATCCACTCGTCCTAATATTTCTCTGGCCAAATCGTCTTGTCGCAGCTCGGAGACAATGTTCTGTACTCGCGGATCAGGGCATTGAAGGATGGCGCCTAATAGTGCTTCAACTTGATGCCACCGCTGCTCGATAGCATGGATGTAGCCTTTAGGCGGACCACGCTTATAGCTAGGGCCTAAGTGTAATCAGATATCCAATGTTACTCATGATATTTGATACTCTTTACACACCTAAAAATGTGCAAGCTATAGTTGATGGTGAATGAGACATTAAAACAATATGCAGACGGAGCGCAATCATTTACCGGTACCGGTAAGTGCACAACTCTTGCACATCTTCGAGTCGCCCTTGACCCTCTCGCATTTGCTTTTTGTTTTCCGACACTGATCGCAGGCTATGGGGGTGAGTCAGACGGTGTGTGTCGATTGCATGCAAGTGTGTATTAGACGGACCGCGACTACTTCGTTTCCGAGAGGTGGTTTGTGCATCTTCGGTATGTTGCTGTTCTTCATCAGAGGGGTCTGAGTCTTGCCACTCCATTATGATGGACTGGAAAGGTGATATTGATGGTGGAAGAAGAAAAGTAGCAGTGCTGAGTGAGTTAAAAGCAAGCAGCGGCTGAGAGCCCGACGCGAGACACGCACGTGAGCATCTCTCGATCTCCATTTATCAAGCCGCCGGCAATCAATATCAATTCGCACATTTCCAGTGAACGAAAACAAAACATGAACAAAACATCCTCCACCTTGCATCCACCGTGACAAAACGGTATATAAATGTCTGAGTATCATTCAGGCTTCTACTGTGAATCCATGGTCAGAAGGTGAATATTAACTGATGGAATACTAGCATCGATGGGCTTCTCCATGATCCAGTATCGGAGGATTCCGTCTAGGTTCCGACTTCAACCATTATTGATGGAGCTTGGAGGAGTAAGTAGACCGACTTCAGACCGACCATCACCGACGCATCCCCCCGGTAAACACATTTTATACCGTTGTTGGAGCCTGACTCCCGTAGCAATGCCTTCGTAGGTGTACATTGGAACCATTTCCCAGCGTGTAGTTTGATGTTCGTGTATAATGGGCTACTGTCGATATCATCTCTCTGAATTCGATGGACGTGAAGAGCCTTCGGGCACCGGCCCTCTCACTCTCAGACAAGTCTCTCGGAATGGCTCGGATTGCAACAGAGGGCTAACTTGGGAAGATAAATACATATGAAAGAACCTTATTTGAGGGGACTGAATGATAGTGGGTAAAGAATAAAGGAATCCATTGATTTCGCAAGTTGGGCCGTCTAGAGAATAGAATCAGTGTGTTGTTTTCCGGAGTAACACATCACACTAGCCTTTGAGACTGTTTCTGCCCATCCGTCAATTTGCCACGCCTTCTCCCGAGTCTCTTTCCGCACCTGAAGGTTTCTGTATGAGACGAGTTTAGTCTAGTCTTGAACGGGATTTATCGGAATCACCACTCACGGGTACTGCCACATATGGTGAACCTGGTGAAGGCGTCCCACTTGGGAGAACCATGCTCCCACGGGAGCTACGGATTTGCGACGTGCTTCGATACCTCTTCTCCTGGAAGTGAGGGAAAATTAGACATCGTGATACGGCGAGAAAGCGGGGAGCGTGAGTTTACCATGTGTTCTCCCACTCAAGTAGGGTCCCAGGTTTCAGTTGGTAAGTTCTCAGTTCAAATATTCCACCATCGGCATGCGGGGGAGCAGTTGGCAGAATAGCAAATTCCTGATTTAACTGATTCGTCCGTGAAGATAGAAAAGGTAACATAGCCTTGTATGCGTCGTAATGCTAACAGGAATTTATTAGCTCCGTGATTTTACGAAAGGTAGGATAACTTCGGATGCACCTCAGAAGTTTTGACAAGGTGCATGGTCTTGTCATAGCCAGCATAATTCTCATATTCCAAGATGTGAACGAAAGTGTCTTGATCCCCGACCAGTGTTTCCCAGTTTCCGGTCAGTTTGACGTTTAACTGAGAGTCCTCTTGAATGCCTTTGTAATACCGCTCACTACGCAGATAAAGCACAAATTAGATTGTTGGCAATGCAGGTCACCCGGGAGAAAACTAACGCGGCCTTCTTGTATTCTTCAATCTTGTCTGGCTTAACACGATGCGCTGGACATGGAGATATTAGAATATGGACAGAACCAAAACGAGGAACCTACGCACTTTCAAAGCCGTGAATGTACTTTCCTCTTCCCACTATTCTTGAATGCTGCTGGATTTCGAGATCGCCAGCTTTCTTCGCCTCTGGTGATCCATGTAGCAACGACTGACAACATGAAAGGTAAGAGAGTCGTCATTCCCCAAACTAGATAAACTACCTGTACTGAGATTCCACGTTTAGCAGAGCTAAGCACTCCAGGTGTAGCTGAGCGACGGGCAACGGAGGCGAGCATAGGAACAAGGTATGGTGATGGGTGTGAATGGAGAGTTGATGGAGAGCGTAGGGAACGAGCCGCAGCGACGCATAGTACATAAGGCTCACCCCGCACGCAAGCGCGCCCATGACGTAAGCGGAGGTCCCTCTTCATGATTGGGTGGCTTAACCAGGCACGTCTACGCGAGACTACGCCCAGGTTTACCTTGGGCTACGCAATACCCAGTTAACACCACGGAGTTTCCTAACGCCGGCCAAACGCCGGCTCAAAACGAAAGCCATCTCCTACGAATGTGACATATGAAGCGGTGGTGATAGACAAACTTGCCATGGACAACGGCGCAAATACGCTAACCGGATAAAATTGGGATAAACAGCAGGGTGTAAACTGTGAACACTATTAAACAATGAGTAATGAATATCTGCATTCTGCAGAGTCTTGAGGTCGTGTATCCGTGTCATGGTTCTGGGCTTAGGCATGAATAACATACATTTCAGATATTTTCCATGGGGAGTCCACGTTTCCAAGCAAGCGCAGCCGAATGTAGCGTACATGTGTCTTGCTCGCAACACTTATGCAACGAGACGAAGTGGTAGCTCCCAAATCCGAATCGGCCCTCACGATGCCAGTGCAAGACATTTGTTGCTTCGACATAGTCTTCAGGTTTTTAAAAAAGTTACAAAAATGAGAGTTGTGAAACAAATATTGTTGGCGCGGCTCACCCAATCTAAGCCGTCGGCCGAGACCTCGCACGCGGATTTCTGTAGAACAGTTATCATGGCCTCATCGACCTCCAGAACGAACTGAATTTCATCAAAGAAAAGGCAATGCGTGAGATCGAGTGATATCCATTCGCCCTTCTTTCCGTCTAGTAAATGCAACTCAATTGATAAGTATATTGATAAGTATAGAATACTTAGAATTCGAACTCACTTTCAAGACTGTAAAATATCGTTTTGGGATCTCCATCAACTGCATTGGATGGTGCGAAGTCAATGTAATTTATTGCCTGTTTTTCCCCTAAATCCTTGAGCCGTCCCTTTTCTATCTCAAACATGTCCCGGGCGGAGGTCACTGAAACGCTTGAGGTGCTTTCAGGAAGGAGCTTGATGGAAGTTTCAAGGATACATATTCTGCCATGGCATGGTGCTCGTGAGATGTCTGACGGTGGTAGATGGTGTGTTAGAAGTTGCACGTAAGGATAGGTTCGCTCGCTGGCAACAATTCCGGTATCAAGCGTAAGAGATTCGAGAATGTGGGTAGCAGATATCTAGACACCACCAATCGTCATGTTCTAGCAAAGAAAAATGATACGGAAAGACGCACTATATGGCGGTTATTTCGCTCCTCCCCTTCCGGTCCAACTGTGAATGGTTGCCCGCCGTCTAACGGTATTCCCGAATCGAACCACCTTTCGGGAAGTTCATTCCTCAGGATCGTAAAATAATTGTCGGCCATCTGATGTTGCTCTTCGGAAAGGTTCAATCGATCAAGTAATGCCAGAAATTGAACCGCCTGTGATTGTTTTATGATAGTTCCATACCCTAGCCATGCAAATGTGGTTCGGATCCTGGGGTGTATGCTAACCGTGCGTAATGTACTAGACAGCATTTCATGCGGAGGGAGTAAATGAATCGAAGAGGGGGCGTTCATATCAGTGTCCATACGACGGGTTAATGCTTCAATTATTTCCGGAAGTACGAGATAATCATCATCCTATTGGTACAACATCGACTTCATTTCACTGGGAAATAAATCAAGAACTAACCTGAATGAAGCAATAGCGAGTGGAGACATTAGCACAGGCCATGTACCGCGCTTGGAAATACATATTGTCTTCTGAATTGATGATCTGCAACCTAGATTTAGAGCAAGAGGTATTTGAAAATTCCTAGGTGAAAATATAAAATCTAGCCGATCTAAGATGTTAAAAACGGCCAAATTATTTAACTTACCTCAAAAACCATTGGGTTTGGATTGTTGTTCCAGATGGTGATGCTTGGAACGATGCTTTTATCAAGGTATTGACAAATCACAGAAACAATCTTGTTGACGTTAAATGGGCGGGACCAATTCAAAATGACCACCGCAGTGCTTGATGCAGCCATGTCCGTATCAACATTCCTACCAACGAGAAAAGACACAACAGATATAACAGCAATCAGAAAGCTAACGCGAAGGATCGCTGCCGTCATTCGTCACGATAATTGTTGCCTGCGATCAAGGACGGAGTTGGAGGTTAAGGATTAAGCAAGGTCGGACTATACTAATGCACATCCCAACTTGATGAACGTGCGAACTTTTTACCATCTGTAGGTTGCCTAACCATCTTGATGAAATGGGAAATACATTGTTCAGTTTGAATCCAAAACAGAAAACGACGAGCAGAAAGCGTAGCGTAATTAGTCCATTCTTCCCTTCAGAGTACGAGTCACTACCTTATCCTTCGTGCTGTAGATTGGCGAACTACATTAGTTTAACGCCGAATGGCAAATATACGAAGTGAAGGACTAACATGAGATGCACAACACATCCCCAACCAGAATACGCGTCCCGATCGACTGCATTCATCAAAGTTTGCGATATGGTTTCGAAAAGATCCTCGGGCTCCAAGTCAGGTTCCCAGAGACCTTCGGCAACACCATATAACTTGGTGCTTGCAGTTCCAGCCACAACGAAGTCCTTTGCGAAGTTTAGACATCCGATGAGATCAGTCGCAGCAATGAAGGGTTTATATCCGCCAGTCGGTGTTTTCGACAGGCCTGCCATGACGGGTTCGATGAAGTAGGGACCGAATCGATGTTCGTACAAAGTTGAGGACACAAGATGGGCGAAGGTTTCTGGCGCAATCTCACGTTCCTCTTTGATGGTATACATATTGACGCGGAATCGAAGACGCTCTCGCCTGTAGTTTTTAGAGCGTATTTGCTATTAGCACGGGCCCAAAGCTCACAGTGTTGCAACATCTGTTGCCAATCCAGGAAGACCAAGGTATATATGGTCGGTTACTGGGAATATCTATGCAGTTATAAGTATACATTTATGATGTGCAGATACGAAACTTACCCTCTGGAAGTTCGAGGAGATTCCCAATGCTTGATTTCCTAGCCTCAAGTCAGATGCAATCGCGACACAGTTCTTTCCAACCATGGCGATTACGGAACCACCGTTTTGATCCATGATCGACTAGTGTTTCATTCAGTATAGAGTCATACAATATCAGAGGAGTCCGTACCATGTTAGCTAGATCGTGGGGTAAAGTGAGAGAGTACTAAGTAGCAGTGAACAGAATTACGCGTCTTGCTGAATTGGTGGTGACGCGTCGTTCGAGTAACTGTCACGCGAAATCGTCAAGCGGACCGGGCCGGCTGCTGCCACACTCTCGGGCTCGGCTCCTGTCAACATGTCACCGCCCACTCAGGCATTGAGGGCAAAAGAGACAATAACCATTTGCATGTTTCGACGGTCATCGTGAGCACTCCCGTCCACAAGTTAACCCAGCCCTATGTTCAAAATGAGATATAACTCGTTGCGGAACCCGTGTCGTTCAACAATTTGTTCTGTTCGATCGCTGGGCACGACATCTGGTGCAGTTCCTTCAAGCTCGAGTGGACGCCTTCGAGCACAGGTGCGCGAGCTCAGAGTGCTTTCAATTCTCAACTCCTGACTTGAAATTTAGGCCAAGATAAAAGAACTCGATTCTACTGCACCTTTCTCGAAACATCTGACAGACACCTTCAATCGCCAACATAATTATCTTAGGATTTCCCTGACAGAACGTTGTAATCTGCGATGTATGTGTATTACTATTTTCTCAGATATCAAGGAGATCACCAAAGTCCCAGGTTTCTACTGCATGCCCAGTGAAGGCATTGATCTCTCCCCAGAAGGCCATTTACTAACAAATGATGAGATACTTCGCCTTGCTACGTTATTTGTGAAGAGCGGTGTCACTAAGATCAGGCTGACTGGAGGTGAGCCTACCATTCGCAAGGGAATCGCAGATATCATTAGTACGTCCCATATCTACCAAGTTCATGACTTGGAAAATGGACAGTTGGTGGACTAGGTGATTTGAACGGACTGAAGCAATATGGCCTACAATCCATCGGGATGACAACTAATGGTCTATCCCTGCATCGAAAATTGCCTCAATTTATTGAAAACGGACTGACGCATCTTAATCTGAGGTGAGTTATCTTCTACGCACCAACTTATCTTGAGATTCACGGTCCTAATTTGCGCAGCCTGGACACAATGGATCCATTCAAATTCGAACTTATAACTCGACGTAGAGGTCACGAAGCTGTCCTTAAGGCTCTTGAAGTGGCAATATCCTCCCGCTTAGAATCTGTCAAAGTGAATGTAGTCGTCATCAAAGGCCTCAACGATTCCGAGGTTCTCGACTTCGTAGAAATGAGCAAGGATCTTCCAATATCTGTTCGTTTTATCGAATTCATGCCATTTACCGGTGAGTCGTGGCTCTATTTATTTTCCTCCCCTCGACTTGTGACTCATATACCTCTGAACTCTGAAGGCAACAAATGGGACCAGAAGAAAATGGTACCCTCGGCTGATTTACTGGACCAAATTCGAAGGCGGTATCCGAACGTGCAGCGTGCGCCAGATGAACTCAACGACACTGCGCGGTCTTGGATGATACCAGAATACAAGGGCACATTTGGGTTCATCTCAAGCATGTCGGACCATTTTTGTTCATCCTGCAATCGTCTTCGTTTAACGGCCGATGGTCAAATCAAGGTGTTTCTAAAACTGCTCTCCAATGATCAGAAACCAATATTAACTCTATCACAAGGTCTGCCTGTTTGACGCCACTGAGGTCTCCCTGCGAGATAAGATGCGGCTGGGTGCCTCCAATTCAGAATTACTAGAAACAATAGGCCTCGCAGTTTCCGGAAAAAAGGAAAAACACGCGGGCATGCAAGACATCGACGTCGTCACAAATCGACCGATGATCCTCATAGGTGGATGAGTGTTCCTTCTTATGTAGAGCATCGGCCTTGTCTGTCTTACTTGTATTCTCAATGTTTTTTCCACCACCAGCAGATCGTGCAGGGAGGAAGTTCGACCGTTTATATATTCAATCTAAGAACCCGCGTTTTACAATACGACCGCCATTTAATAACGCGTCGTCGGAGTCGCATGCGGGTGGAGCAAGTCTCCGAATGTATACCACATCCACTGGCAGCTTGACGCATCTCGACGAACACGGTCGTGCTTCTATGGTCGATGTCAGCGAGAAACAGCCCACGAGGCGCAGCGCAACAGCATCTGGCCGAATTTACATCCCGGAAAGCGCCTATAAATTGGTTACCTCGTCCTACCCAGCGGAAGAGCATAATGAATCTCCTGGGAGCTCTGATGAAAAGGCTTTCGCTAAGGCAAGAAGGAAGGGAGACGCTCTCACGGTCGCACAACTAGCGGCTATCATGGGAGCGAAAGCGACCTCTTCTCTCATCCCCCTTTGCCATCCACTCGCACTTTCAAAGATTAACGTTACTCTTGTTCCAAAACGAGTCGAAGGTTCCGTATCTGCGCATTACAAGCACAGTATTCTATGTACGGCAATCGTAACATGTGAAGGGAAGACGGGGGTGGAAATGGAGGCTCTAACAGCAGTATCCGTCGGGTTGCTCACCGTCTGGGACATGCTCAAAGCCGTCGCTGGAAAGGAGATGGAGATCGGAAAGATTAAAGTGGTGCAGAAGTCAGGAGGTAGGAGCGGCGACTTCGTCAGAAGTGATTGATATAGATAACACGAGTTCACCGGTCGGCCGCACGAAGGACTCGGCCACATTCGAAGTATATATAACACGGATTATTCTTTGCTCAATCAACTTAAAGTTCCCATTGTTTCTGCATTGGGAATCATATCTTCCTTCAAAATACTACCATGTGGGTCCTTCCATCTGTTCTCAAAGATTGGAACCTTGGTCCTTGATATAATGCCTTCATTTCGCGTTTACAAAAGCTTGCAATCTGTCCAAAATCTCGGTTTCATCAACCAACCTTGCTACCTCCTTACCCTAAAACACATCAAGAAACGGAAGTTAGTGTAGCTTTGTGACAACGAAAATAGGCAATAACGCACATCTGCCAATTTAACGATTGTAGGAACACCTATGATACGCCATGGCTCTTGGCGGTAAACATGCGATGGGTTCTTCCATCTATAGATAAGTAACACATAGGATATCGTCGTCAACGTTCGCTACACGTTCAAGAGAATACCCGAAGCTGCGGACTCCGGAGGGACGGATACTTACTGAGCCTTGTTTCCAACGTAGACGATAATTGCCGCTGGTCCGTTTTCTGGGAATGTTTCTTTCACTAGCTGATCTACGGCCTTGCAATCCTGCAAAAGTAGATTATTAGGCATGTAGGCCGCATCTAAAAGAATAATTACAAATTCACTTACGGGGCACCACATCTGCCCATCGACTATCGAGGAGTAGAAGATGACGAATTTCTCTGGTACGGTTTGCAGAGTAGTATGATCAATGGATCCGTCGGCAACATATAGAGGCATAGTGTGCAAAAGGTACTAGTGAGCGTTGACCTAAAGGATGGAAGTGGTTGAAACAGTGGATAAGATGATGTATATGATCATTGTAATGTCGTCATCGTACGTCCTTATGAGGCGAATGAAGACCTTCAAATTATTTACTGCAGTCTAGTACATAATTTGCTTTTGAATTTGCGCCTTTTCAGATGCATTCCATTGTGCACTAACCCAGTAACGTGGACAGCTAGAGAAAGTGATAAGACAGTGCCCAAGCGGGTGGAGGGTGGAAGGAATAAATAGACTGGAAGAAGTGGGTAAAGGGAGTCCGGATGAACCTGTCAACAAGGGAGAATAATTTCGCACCCTGGAAAAAACGTATTACGCAAGCGCAGTATAGCTATGTAGCAGCATCAGCTGAAGACGAAAGTAAATGAAATTTTTGGGAAGAGTCCGATGTGAGTTGAAAGCAGTGAAATGGGTAAGGTCCATAGGTGAAGTGGTACGAGTCTGGCCAGACAACTCTATAGTATGCAACGTGAAGATCTCATGACTACGACAATGCGCGAAAGACAGAATAGGATACTAGACGATCAGCTATCTAGTAGCCATAGCCGGAGCTGCCGCTGCTATACGACGAGCCCGAGTTGTACGAAGAACCCGAGTTGTACGAGGAGCCACTGCTAGCACTCGCAGTTGCTGTCGATGCTGACGAAGACCACGTTGACGAAGGAGCAGCAGAGTAGCTGGTTTGCCAGCTGCTGCTGCCGGTAGTCAGCCAATACTGGGACTTGCACTACGAGGAATATCTAGTCAGGCCAATCAATTCCTTGTGATGCATGAATGCTACGAACCTGGTACAGGCAGTCAGAAAGCTGCGTCTGAACAACGGTCTGTGTAGCCGTAGCGGTCTGAGTCAAGGTGGCAGTTTGGGTGGCAGTCGACAGCTGGGTGACAGTCGCCGTCAATGTCTGATCCCAAATCTTGGTTGACGTGAGGGTGTGCATGATAGTTTGGGTCTAGTCTAGTCATCAGCTAACAATTCTATATTTTCAGTAAATTTGGGCCATACGTTATCAATCGTCTCGGTGGACACCCAAGTGGAGACAACAGTAGTGGGCTGCACGTAAGTCTGGGTCTGTGTAACAGTCATCAAGTCGGTCATGATGTCGGTCACGGTGGCAGTCTGGACGGAGGTCATCACATCGGTGACGGTCGCGGTCAAGGTGTTCTCAATGGTCTTAGTCTGGAAAATTTATAGGAAATCAATTTTTAGTTCTCCCAGGACACGGAAATTGTTGAACTTACGTTGTCGATGACTTGTGTGGAAACCCATACTTTGGTATATGTCGTAGGCACAAGGACGGTGCTCAGCTGAGTCTGAGTGACAACGTCAGTCATCGTTTCACTGACAGTCTGAGTAGCGGTGTTCGTCTGTGTCTGTGTCTGGGTATAGATGTTGGTCTGGGTCATCGTCTCGGTGGCGGTAAGGGTGTGGTCGATAGTCTGGGTGTTGTCAATGACTTCGGTGGACACCCAGACGCGCGTGGTGGGCACCATCTCGATAGACGTAACAACTTGGGTAACATGCATGGTATCCGTCATGGTTTGGGTGACGGTGTTGTACTGGGTCTGGGTAATCGTCGTGGGCACAGTTTGAGTGTAAGTCTGGAAATCCTGTGGTTCAGTCAAAGCTTCCAAAATCGCGCTAACGGAACACACCTGCACTTGCGTGTAAGTCTGCACTTGCGTCTGCGTCACCGTAACGGTCTCAGTGTTGTACTGGTTACTGTATCCATAACCATTGTTATACCCATACCCGCTGTTGCAGTTGCTGAAAAAAAGAGGAGTCAATTATCGAAATTTACGCTGATAAAAATCTATATACTTGTTATTCTCAATGTTGATAATGGTTGTGGCGTAGCATCCGACCACTTGAGTCCCATACTAAATCAAATGAGTCGCGTGAGCTTCGAATATCGAAGGGAAAAATAAATACGCACCCAAGAATCCTTGTTGCAAGAGCCATCCGACCCCTTGGAATACCCATAACCACAGTCCAGGCTCTTGTATCCACCGGCCATATACGAACTGTAGGGCATGACTTGGTAGAAATCACTTGTGGAGGACACAGGAGCGGCGGTTTGCACCGAAGGGGAGGCACCACCGTAGCCACTACCGGACGGTGTGGGAGCGGCAGTGACGGCCGGCGATTGCGAACCGTATCCTGAGGAGCCCGACGCCGCTGCACTCGTCTCTACTGGGACCATCGACATGCCAATTACGCTGATCTGCGCAACGGCCGCGCTCACGAGGGAAAAACCAAAAATTATCGACTTCATGGTGCTAAAAGAAGGTGGGGATGCTGCAAAGTGCGCAAGAAATAAAACGAAGGGGCGAAGTTAAACTGGTAGCGGTCTACGCTGGCGTTGACGCTGTCTTATATGCTGGCTTGCAGCTGAAGGAATGAGGACGACGAAGGCACAAGGCGATCTATACTGATATTAGATTCGGTACGGATGTGAGCAGCGGCGGGCTCACCGTGTAAAAAAAAGAAAGAAAAGACGGAGAAGAACGAAAACGAAGACGAAGAGAGGGGACAGGTTGAAGCGAGTACTTATTCGACTTGATGTCACCCCAGTGTGACTCTGCCTCGCAACCATTGGCAGACTTCATCAACTTCCTCACCAACACGCACCGGGGCAAGAGGAGATCTCGGTCGTGACACACACCGTGATGCGTCTCCATGTCCCCAAATTCCGGAACCTTATCTCATTGGTCGAACAGCCTCTCACTAAAAACGTTGCGTAGTGCACAGATATCAATATAAGCCCCGAAAATAAATCTATTACAGATGCGGTCACGCTATAAAGTTCGTCTATAGTTAGCCAATCATGGTGGAGACAATTTTGGATTGGACAACGACAGAGGTCTGCCTGAAAATGCCGCAGCACGACGTCCAAAGTCGCCATGCACATCGAGCAAAATCTTGAGCGCGTTTCGTGCACGAATCTTCGACATCTCATCCGGCCGAGAGGTGAGGGCAGTCTCCATCTTGAGGGGTTTATCCTGCCAAGGATACTAGGAGATCCCGGTGAGATAATCACAAATCAAAATGTGTGGAACTGCACTCACTGGTAGCTATGCCGCAGAATCCACACGTTACTCGGGTAAACAATGACAAGCAATCTAAAAATAGTACTACTCACAACATCCTTCAATGTTTCATAGGCTGCAGATTGTATTGGGTTAGTGGGTGTACTCAAAATACTGATAAGGGGAATTCTCACCTAACAAGGTGAAGCCAAATTGTGGACTGCTACGAATAACTCGGGCAGGACCGCCTTTGAACAGAGCACGGAAACCCTCTTCCCGATCTAATTATGTCGGTTTCAATAACTCGTCTCACAGGGGCGCGTATATTGCTCACAGATCTTGACAAAGGCGTCGCGGAGGCCTGAATAATGGGTTTGCCCTTTCCTAGCTTCCACTTGCAATCTCGTTTTTACGACGTCTGAAGGATGTCAACACAAAAGCATGTAACGGCGGCAGCAGAGAACATACCAGCAGGTGTGGTAAGATATGCCGCAGGCATGCCGCTGACAGATCACAGAACACATCAGATTGCAACTCAGTCATAACGTGAAGACGTACGCGATGGCAGCCGCTGAAAGTGTCTCCAAGAAAGAGAGTTGCTTCCCGTTATAACCGTCCTGGAACACATCCTTGCGCAGATGGGAATAGGCAGTGAAGTAAATGGCGGAGAACGGGATATCACGGAGCAGGCAAGCAGTGGCGCCCTTGTACAGACCGAGGATGCCAAGCTGGCGAATGATGTGTGCGGCTCCTTTGGGGATAGCACCTTCCACCTTGGCAGCCTCACCTTGCACTTGGAGACGGATTTTCCTAAAATAAAATCCCGGTGAGTAGTACGAAATCAGACTGGTATAAAAGACGTACACAATTTCCAAAGGATTCGTGAAGACCTGTTATGTTATCAGTTTCCTATTTAACCATTGGAACCACCAATCGACGAACCACTTGAGACCCTCCGGCCATACCACCTGCGAAGAGCTCCCACTGCACCTCGATGCGGCCCGTCTCGGGATCCATCGCTCGCGAACGGATCAAGTCATTAACAGTCAACTTGATAGCCTTCTCGGGAGCGACACCCTACAGAAACCAACTCAATATTGTGAACGACACGAAAATACATGTTACACTTACAATGAGCTGTGGTCCAAGACCGCGATAAAAGCCGACAAAGCCTTCGTTACGGAAAATTTTCTTGGCGCAGTCGATACTGTTCTTGTACAGCATCTGACCCACAACAGTGGAACGTTGATTTTGCATCCTGATGGAACATAGGCATCGGCTCTTTCTAATGGGGAAGTAGGCTTACCGGGTCTTTTCAAAGGTTAAATATCAGAAACATTCAGAAGCTGACAGCACAAGACTCACCTTGACCATGTCGATCGGATACACAATGGTAGCACCAACCGCACCAGCGAAACCTATCGACATTAAAGTCATGTAATTGCCTTGAGAATCCGCGAACTGTGCCTACCACCCTGGACGAAACTATAGGAAGACATCAATATCTTCGTGCCCCATGAGACCGCCGGCGCCTTGACAGCAGTATATTCCTCATCATGAGGTGGGCGCCATCTGGGGTCCAGGAGTTGTGCGAAGTCGAGGAGGGCTAGCCGTTGCATGCCGACCCCACGACCCGCGAAGTGAAAGATGATGGAAGCTTCCATTGGGGTAAACAGCGAGTAGCGCGAGCTCGAAGCGGCGTAGTTGAGGAAATCATTCTGGTCTATGCGTCCATCTTTGCTTTTGGCCGTGGATTCGCGAATGATTCTGGACAAACGAAGGTCAAGTATGAGCATGAGATAAAACTCTCGTCTCCTACCTTTCTACCATATCCATCTCTGTAAAAAATAGAACAGGTTTAACGGATTTTCCGAAGACGACATGAATAAGCGCCCACCTCTGATGACATTATGAAAAGCGATGACTTCCGAATAAGATATACGTTGCCCCGGACTCAATGTGCAAAGAGTGGGTAGTCGATCTATAACAGCATCCGATAATTTATGCCCCGCAATTTCCTAGCCCAGAAATCAGTTCGCGCTCACAAGTTCAACAATCGTTACTAAAAGCTTACTAGGATGATTCTCTTAAATTCATCTGGCTTTATGAATCCGTCTTCGTTGGTATCGAGGTATTTGAAGGCCTGGCGCAGCCGTTCGCCCTGCAAACCCTTCATGAGCTGCGTAAATTCATTATCTGTCGGGCCGTTAGCTCCGCTCCGGCGTCCCTCGGGTCAATAAAATGAGGCCCTTACATCCTAAAACATGGTTTCCGTTCTTCTTTCCGAGGTATAACTTGACCCAATCGCTGAACGGAGCATTAGCAGGCGGATTACGGAAACGAATAGATCAACCCGTACCAGTCGAAGTCAAAGGGTATCGCGTCTGGCCCTAGGTTGGCTGAGAAGACTGTCTTGAATTCATTGTAGTCGATGAATCCTGAGTGGTCGCTGTGGCATTATAAGCTGGAATAGTATAGGTGATAAGGACACGGAGAACGCACACGTCGAAATACTGGAATGCCATCCAATAGTCGGCATCAGGCCGCTTGAGGAGAGTTTCGAAGACAGTGAAGTCCTCCCACGACACCAGGCCGCGTCGGGAGGTGTCGGCGATGCGGAAAAGGATGCCAAACTGCGAGCGACCGATTTTGCTTAGGTCGCCCTTCGGCGCGATGGCGGTAACGAAACTCTCCGCGTCGAGATACCTGTGATGTAAAAGGAAGCGTGGTCAGAAATCCAGACCGTCAAGCTCTCACCGTCCAGGCTCATGTGACAGCTGCTTACTTCTCGCCATTAACCACTTTCGCATTGGCGTCAAATGTGCGCCGCCAGCGCTTGAGCTCGCTCTCGGGGACTGCGACTGCAGTGCGTACGCTCTGAAGGGCCGCCTTGGTGAGAGAGGGCTGGACGTCGGAGTCACAGTAGGTGGTCGGGAGTATTCGGGACCAAGGCGACATGAGAGCAGTGAGAAAGAGTGACGGTGGAGCGAGGGGTATATCAAGGCTGGCGGAAAATACAGCAGCGAGAGGTGTGGAGTGAGGGAGGAGGTGCAAAATTGTGCCGACACAACGTTCAACAGGATCAACTTTTTCGTTTGCGGGGTTAACGCCGGCCGAGCGGCCCTGAATCTTCGGCCGCCCGAATCGTCTTTTAATTTTTACTGTCTACACCGCGAATGCTACTTCTCGTGGTAGTCTAAAACTGACACAGTACATCTCTTTCGCGGGTGCCACAGAGCGCACTAGGTGAAAGCTCGTTTCTCCACCAAGGGCGTGCCCTAGCTTTTCCTCGACTCGCTGCAGATCATGGGGTTAGTGATCATTCCCCGGATTCGGACAAAACAGGGACCGACCTGCCGAATGTCCGCCTCCGCCTTTTCTGGCTCCAGCTCGCGAGTAAAACAGTGACAATGAATCATGGGCATTTCGCTATAAGTTCCGCTCAAATTCCGATCTTCCGCATCGGATAGAATACCGCGGAACGCGTCTAGGAAGGTGATCGCAGAGTCGGGAAGATTCATCACGAAGTGCGAAATCCGCCTGCGAGGTGGTTTGGTGTCATCCGCAGGGACCGATGGAGGTATCGGTATGCCTTCAGCAGCCACGCGTTTTTGCAGCTGCTTGCGTTCTTTTTCCTGCTGTGCTCTACTGGGCCTTGGACCAGTGTAAGCAGGAAACGGAGTGCCGTATAAACGGGATACGCTGGTCCGGATGAAATCGCGACCGTCTTCACATGAGACGCGTACAAGATCGGTAACCTTTACCGAGGTATTAGCGAATGAACAAACAGGGTATATCGATGATACTGCTCACTCGGTTATCCTCTACGTTCTGTGCAAGATACTTGGCACTATTGGGATTCAAGTCATTTCCGAGGACTGCGCAACCTTTCTTGGCAGCCGGGACGGCGAACGGGCCCACTCCAGCAAACACATCGGCAATGACATCTTCGGGTTTGAACAATTCGACTAGGCGCTCGTGTTCGGTATGTAGCCGGGAATTCCAGTAGACTTCCGTGAAGTCAAACGTAAATGTACAGTCTGCTTCGCGCTACAGGCTTGTGAGAAATTATACCTGTGTGTAACAATTCGGGAAACATACATGTTCTACAACGTATTGCGGCTCTCCGGCGATAAGCTCCATCTTGAAGAAACGGAATTGATTGTCGATCATGTTCAGTTTATTGACGACCGTCGTGACTCTCTTGTTTTTCTGAATTCTGGGAAGTCAGAATATAGCGTGGCGGTAGCGTAAAGGCCACTTACATCGAGGATCAGTTGTCCAATGATGTGTTTGTACGGTAAGTATTCATCATTAAGGTTTACATGAGCTTAACTGCGCATCAGCTTTAAGATTATGACGAGAAAAATTCAATGCACCTATATGCCCGGTCATGGCGAAACCTGTAGGAGCTCCTTCGCGTAGTTTCTCGGGAAGAAAAGCGTGTAAACACTCCTCTACGGCAATAATCTATCAACCTCGCGAAAATCGCGTCAGTGAAGAGACAAACACGCACCCGCTGTCCAATAGTTATAATCCAAATCAACGGTGTAATCTACCAGGCCTTTCGCCTCTTTGTCCAAAAACTGCTGTGCCTCAACAGGAATATCAGCTGGCTTGTCATGTACCGTCAGATATTCGCGTTACACGGATAATAACATTACGGGAATATGTACCTACCCTTGTCCGACATCCTCAATAGGACCAAACGATCGCCATCTCGTTGAGATGGATCAGATACAACAGTACGGATTTTTGGGAGGTCCATCAAACAACTATGCAGACAGCATGATCAGATTTGAAATAGATTCGTTATGTGCTGCGTACGCACTTTCTTAATTCATTGGCTTTCAGCAGAACCCGTGTCCTCTCTGGCGAGATGCGCGCGCCGAGGACGGATATGGTCTTGTGGAAAGCATTCTTGTCGATGACATCCGTAGGCCCGCGATACGCTGGAGGAGACGAATCAAGATAAAGATGACGAGACATGATTGGATTGAACGAGGGAGATCTCCTGGCGGATAATAGCCGTGCAAGGAGCATACAGACGGTTGTAACAAGTTGTCTGCACAAAATTGAAACGCAATTAGCAAACACGCGCTGGCGCTGACTAAACACCAATGAACCTGTCCAATCGGTCACGACGTCGTTCTGCAGTCCGCCAATCCCGGTGCTCGGGTGCGCACTTTCCGCCAGAACGACACCGGACAGCTTGGCGGCAACCCGCACATGCCGACACCAAAACATATTCTATCGATGGCAAGTGCTCAGCAACCTTGCACTGCGGTCACCGTTCAATGCACCCCGGGATCGCCTTTTTTAGCCTCCTCGTTGCCATTAATACTCGCCAGAGTTATTCCCGTCCCGGCGCCGTATTCATCCTCGCTTCCGCCGAATTCAAGCTGTCCATCGCACAACAGCCTCATCCACAGCATCACCATCCTGCGTATCCCAACACAAAATGTCAACTTCTGACGGTCTTTCAATGAACCTACCGAGCGCTGAGGTTCTCCGTCACATCGTTGATGTACATTGTCATCCCACCGACGCGCCAGAAGGCGTGTCCGATGCATCGATGGAGCGCCTCGAAATCACCATCTGTGCCATGTCCACTATGCCCTCCGATCAGGCTAAGGTTAGAAGTCTTGCCTTGCGCTACCCAGACAAAGTAGTGCCGTGCTTCGGTCAGTTTCACTTGACTTCTCCGATCTCGTGGGCTGTGTGTCGATATACATATGTTTCTTGAAAGCTCGCACTGTACAGCGCTCTTCTACTTGTGACTGCGAAATTAAGTGCATACAAGTCTCTGAACATTCATTCTTCACATCATAGGTTACCATCCATGGTTCTCGCATCTGATCTCTACCGAGTCTACGCCAATCAGCAAAGAAGACCATTATCGCAAGCTCTTTTTCTCAGAGAGTGTTCACATCAAACCTAATGACGATGTGCGCCTTGAGGAACAATTACAGCTACTTCTGCACGCTCTCCCAGACCCTCGCCCGCTGTCTGCCATCATTGATGAGGTACGGCGCAACCTCGTTGAATTTCCAAGCGCCATGGTCGGCGAAGTGGGAGTCGACCGCGTTTTTCGTGTCCCCGTCGACTTTTTCGCGTCCCCACGCGTCCTGACGTCCTTCCACATCCCACTATCTCATCAACTTGCTGTTCTGCGCGCGCAAATGGAACTGGCCGTGGAGCTGGGCAGGAGCGTTAGCATACACAGTGTCAAAGCACAACAGGCGACAATCGAGCTGCTTGGGGACATGAAGCAGAAGCATGGCGCACGATGGAATAAAATAAGCGTAGACTTGCACAGTTGCGGATTTAGTGCCCAATCCTGGCTCGATGTAGAGGTATGTACCGACGTATTTCCAACCATTGGACTGTGTTTGCCAACTCTCCGCTGCGCAGAAAAAGCATGAAAACGTCTTTCTCTCGCTGTCGACTGTCATCAACCATAAGCACGCAAACCACCGCGCTCTTATTGCTGCATGTTCACCCGACCGCCTGCTGGTTGAATCGGACTATAATGATATCAACATGTGCACTCTGCGAACCTGGCAAATGATCAACATCGTAGCTAATGTGAGAGAGTGGCCCATTGAAAATGACGATGCTTGGACCGACGACCCCTACCTCTCACAACCGGGGGAGGAATGGGGTGTCATCCGTCGCTTGGAACAAAATTGGATACGATTTAAGAATGGCAGGCACCCACTGAAGCAGACGAGGAAGGAGAAAAAGAGGCCCGATTATCAATCAGAAGACTCTGAAAATGAAAAGTTAGACAGATAGTAAGGTGACCAGTATTGTGTACAAAATAAATGACATTAAATGATATCCGAAAGTAAGGATCAAAGTCCATGGGAGTATCGCATAGGGTATAAGTAGTGGTCTTCAATTCCATAGGTAGGATAAGAGGAGGATGCAGCAGATTCCAATGACCAAACCCATGATGATAGAATCCCTCCGCCGGCGCGACTTGATCATCGAAACAAGATTGTTGATCCCAGGCATAGTTCCTGTAGCACGGTTAACGGTCAACGTTTAGAGGGCCTAGATTGACACATACCAATAACTTGTACCATGCGGGTATTTATACCAGCCAAAGAACTTCGCTGTTGTGAGAATTCTGACCTGGTTTCATACGCTTGTCTGGTAGGAAGTGTGAAGGTCAGCTATCATTCAAACTAATGACGCTAGAGGTACGCACTGTATAACTGTGTCGGTCATTTGGTGCGAACTATCGATCCGGCTTCGTTCTCCCAATAATGAATCCGCAGCCGATGACTTGTACGCACTAAAACAACTAGGTCAGTCACGCCCGAAGGTCAAAAAACCACGAATTTACGCACTCTATGTCATTACGCACCCCGGAAAAGAGGTTTGCCTGCTCCAGCGCATGTTTAACGTTTGTCTGTGAGAACGCAGTCAGCACCACCACCACATAACGTATTCCAGAGCGCCGTAATGACCTTAGTTCGCTTCAGCTCGCGCATATTGTCCTGTTGCAGCTCCCGATGCCTCTGAACCGCCCGCAGCATAGAGCTTGACATGAGGTCCGGGTTCCGGGCCAACTCTGCCAGTTGTTCGTTGATCTCATCTAACTGCAATTACTCAGAATTTTCAAGGCGATGGTAGTCAGAGGTTCGTCACCTTTGTGGACAGGTCGTCTAATTCAAGCTCTAGGTCCCGCCACCGCTCGCTTGAGCCTGAAGACTCGATATCCTGGCCCGGCCGTGAGATGTTGACCACCAGTTGCGAATATGAAGTCAGCTTCGAGTCAAACAGGTTCTCCAGTGTTCGACACTGCCGGTGTAGTTGGTCGTAGTTAGACATGAAGAAAGATAGTTTGGGTATGGAAGGTGCAATGCCAAGTTCCAACGTATCAACAAAGTAATTATTACTGCGCAGTGCGCACGCATTAATAGCGGCGCGTAATATATTCCCACGCCCTCGGTATTGTGCTTTCCAAGTGAGGCTTTCGCTGCAAGTTGGTTGGTTGCAAGCCAATCATCAGTTCGCCCTCAGTTCGCCTTCAGTTCCAGTTCGCCTTCTATTTGAGCGAGTAATTGGCGAGCAACTACGAACTAGCAGCCAATTCCCGGCTAGTCCGATGGACTCTCGTTGATCGGAATATTGAAAGTCGACTGCCTTCCTTATGCATGTAAAAGATAATTATATGGGAAGGTTCGGGGAAGGTTATAAGCAATCGATATATTGATATCTGGATTCTGAATAATATAAATTATGCCACGCCTCAAAATCCAAACCAGGATTTGGCAGTCTGCTGCGCTGCTAAGCGCTTAGCCTTTACAAATGTTGCGGTTGAGTATTGTTCTGCTCCAAGTTAGCAATAACCCTACCTGTGCAACCATGTTTCGACTTCCTTCCTCCAGGGAGTTGAAGCGCTCCTCCAGATCCCCTAGTAATTGGCTTCGGAATTGATCATGAGCCATATGACAGCAAACGCGAAGTAGAATATCATTACCCTCTTTCACCCATCGCAGACGTAAGCCTGTTGTAGATGTTGGATTGAACAGCAGCGGCATTTGCAGCGAAACCAGCTGCGGTGGAGCCTCCGACGGCACCTTGCTGCACTGGCCCACTTCCTTTATCGAATTTCGTCCGTTCAGGTATAGGTCTATCAGGTCCACCCACTATAAAGAAGGTGATCAATGAATATGCAAATGTTATAACAGCATTCAATATCTTACGCAGCTCATCAATAGCATTTCCGGATAACATCTGGTTGTAAGAAAACCAGGACCCAAGGAGAGACGCCGGTCCCAGAGAGACAGGCTGTGGTTGAGTAGGGACAATGCCTCTACTGACTGCGAAATCAATAGCTGGCGGCACGTATTGTCTTCTGATGCCAAACAGTGATCCATATGTGAGGGACTTCATTATTTGAGCACTGGTATCAAGTGCAAATGCGACGAAATCGCCATCAGGCTCTATCGTCAACGGTCTGCAAAGAAGTTATCAGAACCAAAAAGATATGTCCATAAACAAAAGTCAAACTACATAGAACTTGGCGGCAGTTTGAGCGTGCAAATGTATTCCAGGGAAGGAAGCGAATACACGAGTCCGTCGAACTTATCCGTTTGAACGACAAGCGCGTGTGATCCTTTGCTCTCGTCAGTAGAATTTCAGACGTAGCGAGACAATATAATACTCATGTGTTCCACGACCTGAGCAGTTAGTACGTTGCCAACTTTATGGGACCATTCGACTTTGCCAATTCTGTCTCCGGTTATGGCAATATTTGATCTAGCACCTTTGCTGCCAACGGTGACAAGGAAGCATTGGGATTGCCCATGATTGGTCTCTGCGCTGAAAGTTGCGGCCAATCTCATACGATCTGCTTTCAAAAGGGCGCCTGTTTTTGCATCTAGAACGAATGTGCCATGCTCAATTGGATCCGGCAGGCCTTTGAACGCCACGGGTTCCCCTGTGACAGCCCAAGACGGAGGATTCCCGGAGGGTCTCAATGTATATACTTCCACCTGTCCAGATTGATATCTAACAATTAACCGCACGCTTGGATGGGAGTCTGTAGAACATGGTCAGAAATGTAGGAGATATCGGGAACACTACTCGCCCTTTTCTAAGGGGCATATAGTCCATGTTAAAGTTCGGATGATGTCAATTCCGGTATCTTCACTAATTCCGCTCTGGAGGTGGCTTATCACGGAATGTCTGCTTTTTCGACTGCTCTTTTGACTTGTGTATATGAATTTAGGACCGCGCATGTCAACAATGGCCATCGCCCCATTTTGATACGATACAGCCAGAAAACCTGAAGAATAAAATAAGCAAGCCTGACTTTTACTACTAGTAGATGGAACTACGTGCCGATATCGGACAGGGCGCAGGCTGCAACCGGGCCCTTATCGGCAATGAGCATGAAGTGCGGACTCATTCTGGTCCCTGTTTGCGAAAGTATGTGATCCAGTAACACAATATCTGTATCCTCCAACATAGCGCGAGGCGGGTGCCTAGGACTATTTTCTGCAGAGCGATACACCAAAACTTCCCCAGATTTGAGAGTCAAAGCAACTTCAAGAGCTTGAGCCGCCAAATTAACAGATTCTATGACTACATTATCATAAGTCGCCATTAGAAGCTCGGAACTTTGTGGATCTTCAAGTATATCATGAAGCCTGATCGTCAATCCGGGGAGAGCCTTTGGCCAGTCGTGTTGGAGCAAAGATTCCGCAGTGTTATTGGGTAGCAGAAGTTGAGGACTAAAATCAAAAAACGTAACGGTTGTATCTTGATTTCGGGTGACAAGGATGCGATGAGATTGGTATTTAAGCAATTTTGACTCGCTCGTGGTCTCAGTATAAGCTTGTCCCCCTTTCAAGCCCAGGCTGGGATGGACTACTGACGACTTCGTAGTGAATGATTGGTAGGTTTCGTTATCGAGCTGCAAAAGTTGACCACCTAAAACACCTGATGTACCAATCGAGAGGCAGAACGGCGTCATCAATGGATCAGGCCCAGACTTGACTCCCGACGGAGATTTAATTGATGGTGGAGATGGTTTCTGTGTGTCCGCATGTTCTTTATCGTTTGTATCAACTACTTCTTGGTCTGAAAATGGAATTTGGATTGTTTTGAGAAATCCAGGTGGGGGAAATTGGTAAGCTTCGACTGTCCTCGCAGTATTAACCTCGGTTATGAGCAAAATTGCGTAGGGGTCGAAGTTTCCGGAAAGATGGGGTATGTTATGTGGCAAGAGTAGATGATCTTGAACAATCCCACAAGTATTATAGATAAATGTTTTCTTGGGAACGAGAGATTCGTACATGGCTTTCCGGTAGAATGGATGGATAGAGGAAGCTGGTGCAGGGGGATCGGAAGGTGCCTCTGATGGATTGAATGGAGGGAAAAGGAAAACTGACAATCCGAAAGGTTTACCAGGTATTGATCCGCCAAGGATGGTCAAGGTCGTTTCCCCTCCTCTCGGATCAGGGGAATTTGGATAGCTACTCCACGACAGTTTAAAGATAGGTTCTGGAAGAGAAAGTGTTGTTTTCTTCAAAGTATCCGATATCGAAAGTGCGTCGAGGCGTTCTGGATCAAGAATGTTGACGTCCAAATCATGCAATGTGCGAACAAGCAGGGGTTTGTTATCGTCATCAACTGCCCAGAAGGCAATACAGCCATCGTCATATCCAGCAGCAAAGAAATGGCCTGAAGGGTGGATAGCTAGACTTGTGACCATTGGCCTACGATGGGTAAGAATATCCTACATATATATCAACAGGGTTACAAGCCACGAAAGTTCAAAGAAGAAGCTGACATGGGAATCATAACCCGCTCCCCCTGGGGCTCCGGGAAGTAATATCAGCTCATAAACACGGATTGTACTTCTTTCTGTCTGGCGGAAGTAGTTAAATAGGTTCGGGGATTTACATGTCGATCTAAACAACTCACAAGGTCCGTTAATACTACGCCCCCTGTTACGAAACGTTGGAAAAACAGGAAAAATATCGTTGATGATTGAGTACGTACCAGAATATGCGATGAACAGGAGTTCCAAATTTCTTGGATGGATGACGACATCTACGGCATGGGCACTTGACCTTTAGATGACAGCTATGAGTGGAGAGCATCTGTCAAACACATACAGTGGACACTAAATACATACTGGTCTGATGGTAACAATGAAGGTACACCGCTGGCGGTCATTTTCTCCTCGTAAAGACTCCAGAGATTGGGTATGGAATACGGCGACTTTCGAAGGCAAGTCAAATCAAAGGTCTTGATATCTCCATGTTGTGTGGCTAGAAAGATCTAAAGCATTTGGCATTATGTTCAGGCCTCAACTCGGCTCTGTAGATAAATCACGAACATGGGTGTGCGAAGGAGAGAGAGTTATGGAGCTAGGTATCAAGTTCATTGAAGTAATTCGCATTGTCAACGCAATAAAGAAAAGGTTAAACGCACTTGATTGGGTCAAATCGAGCTGACACAATGAATTTCGGTTTTCCAAGGTCCAACAGACTGAATACATGTAGTCGGTTCTCGCAATCTGTAACGCGAGTCAATCATACATACCATGAAACAGGGCAAAAGGAAGGACCCACCCAAACAAACGATGTGGAAGGTCGAAACAGCGAACTGGAGGAATCGTACTTCGATTGGTTCAGGCAAGTTGATCGTAGAGACAACTCCCGCGCGCCCAAAGATGTGAATTATGCCACTAGATGTTCCTACAACATGATCAGGTTCGGTTCAAGCTAACCGAAAGATCATAGAGTCCCGAGACCAACCAATGGCGAGAATGCGCGATATTGGTTCAATGGCTAGCGTTGTAACATCGAGGGGAACGTCATAGGTTTTCAGGGCCTCTACCGACCAATCGTCTTTGTCACGCAGGTCGATAGAAAGATCTGCGAGGGAAATTTCAGGTTGTTTGGAGAACATGGTGGTAGGAGGGAGTGACCTGCATCATGCATTGTGCATTATGCCATAATTTGTCTATCTCACCTTACTTGAACCGATCATCACGAGGATCGTTCAAATGAGATTCAATGCATATAAAAGTACTTGACTAGAAATACATCCATGCTATGAGAGAATTGGAAGTGCTACATGAAATATAGATGCAAGTGAAAGTGAGAAGAAAGAAATATGCATAAACTGAAGTCAATGGATGTTCATCAAAGCCTTATGTAGGTATCAGGAAGATTCCCCTCGGTCGAACAACGATCTTGTGCTGGAAGGTCTGTCCGTAGAATAAGACGAGCCCCTAATTTTTCCTAACCAACTTCGTTTATTGGTCTGCTTTGTCGTAGAGGTGGGCATTAGTGAAATGGCATCGGGAGTATTGGTCATGTCTGAAATGAAAGGTGATGAATGAGACGGCGCTGTGCGCCTTGGAGAAGGCATTGGTGCTGTTTGACGGGTATTTTGATGCCGTTGTGGGGTGAATCCCGATTGTAAGCTGTTCAACACTCGACGAACTCGTGGTGTCTTGTTCTCCACGTCCTCTCCGTCTGCCGTAAACGCCTGAACAGGCATATTTTCACAAGCCTCAAAATCATCAGGAGCTGAACGCTTCTTTCCAATCACAACAGCTGATAACATGGAGTCTGCTTCCGGAGCGACACGATGCTCTGGCGTTCGGGTTTTGAACACAGGAGTAATTGTTCTGTTGCGTTCTGGTGTCTTTGGACGAGCAATATGCGAAGGCCCGGAAATAATGCGCTCAGATGGCTTGCGCTTCAGGGAAGGGGGAGTTATCGAAGAGGACGAAGCTGGATGAGGTGCAGAGGACGCTGTGGCAGATCTCGGCCGAGAGAAAGCTGAGCTAACGCTTTGCGGGGTCTGAGAGGTCAAAGCTAGGGAGGGAGATATAGCTTCTGCTAATGGCACGAGGTCTGCGTTGGGTTGGGGCGATCTTTGACTAGGTCCTGCATCTGAGGGACTCGGGACCGAATCTAACGAAGCCTTAGCGGCAGCAAGTTTGGCTTGTAGATTCTGCACCTTGCGATTCAGCGATTCAACCTTCGTGCTAAGCTTTTTCTTCTCTTTCAATACCCTTGATTGCAAGTCAGTACTATAAAGTAAGATGAAGAGAGAAAACTCACTCAAGGACACGGTCGTCGTTTTCTTCGATTTCAGCACACTTGGCTCGAAGTAACTCTTCCATCTCGTTGTTGCGCTCTTCCAGCTCACTTAGAGCTTGTTCGACGTTTGGTCGAATTCGCAGGGCGGAAAGCTCACGCTGGAAGTCGGCGGTTTCCCTCCTATGTTGAGCGTTTTGAAGGCTGAAATTGACTTCCGCGGCTTTGCATGCTTTTTCAGACCGAGCTAGATCAGCGCGAAGGCGTTCGACGTTTTCTTTTAATGTCGTTATCAGTTGGTCACTTTTGAAAAAGAAAGACATCAACAATGTATAAGTTATAGAATGAGCAATTGCATTACCGGTCCTTGATTTGAACTTCGAGATAATGACTAAGTGATTTCGATTTTTGGATTTCCGCCTCATGAGTTGTGATTTCTTGCTGCAGACGCGTCTGTTCATTTTCACTGGTTGCAAGCTGCGTATGAATTGAATCGAGGTTCGCGTGTAAACTCGTTAAATCTTTTTCGAGTCGCGAAACTCTTGACTCTGCTGATTCTGCCCGCTCGTTGGCTGCCTCGAGTGCAAGTGCATGGGTTTTCTGCTCCTCCGTGCGGTTTGACGTTTCGTCCGTGAGTCGCAAAGTAACTCGGGCGATTTCTTCCTTTGAAATGTCAAGGAGTCGAGCTTCTTCCTCGAAACGACCTTGGAGCGACATGATTTTCTTCTCTAAGTCCCGTTGAATAGTTTCGGAGCCGTCTCGAGCACTAGCAAGTATATTGTCTTGCTCTTGTTTCAAGTGTTCAAGCTCTTCGATGACCGCTTTGAGTTCAGACTTAAGAGCTTCACATCGGTGCAGAGTATCCTCACGCGCTTGTTGCGACTGTGTTAATTGTTTTTCTAGTGCCGTAATTAGCTGTACATGAGCCTTCTCGTCGGCAACAACTTGTTCATGAAATTCCCGAAGCTCGGACAAAGTTGTGCTGGTGGTTTCAAGACGAGAATTGAGATCCTGAATGGACATCTGCGTTTCTTCGGAGGCGCGCCTGTGATTCTCAATGGAGGAGTCGTAGAGAGTGCGAAGCTCGTCCAGTGCACTTTCTGTCTCAACAAGACGTCCTTGTAACGCGCCCAAAGCATCAGCATGTTGGAGCTTGAGCTGAACGATGGAAGATTCCACGCTATCATCTTCGTTCATTGACTCCGATTGCTGGATGACCTTCGGCAGGTCGTTTAAGTTCTGAGCTTCAAGAGCATCGACATCTACAAGGCGGTCTTCCAGCATCGAAATTTTCGATTCAAGATCTAATTTCTCCTCCTGCAACCTCATGGCGAGTGTCGATAATTCGGACATGGCGGATTGCTGCCGCGAAAGAGCAAGGCGAGCTTTTTCAAGTTCGCCTTGCTGTTGTTCAGATTGACAAGCAATTTCCTTCAAACTCGCAACCTTTTCGACAAGTTCCCGTTGAATAGCAGATTGCTGACCTTGCATATAAGAAAGGTCGTCCTTCACTCCCGTGGCCTGCATTCTTGTCGTGCTGATTGCGTGGCGGGCATTAAGAACTGTGTCTGCGACTACCGCAATGAGGGTTGTGACCAGAGCTGTGTTTTCGGTGTTGAGCCCATCCAGATTTTCTATATCGACCTCCAATGTCTCTACTAGAGCGAGAGCCTCGTCTCTCGCTTCTCGCGCATCGGCGCAGTCCTCAACCATCGCATCCTTCTGGGCAGTTATCATCTCTAGCTCGCTCGTCATTTCAGTAAGACGCTCTTCCTGTAGCCGGAGGTTGGTCTCGAGCCGACGGATATCGTGCTGATGTACTCCAATCTGTTCTGTCCTCCGCATCACCCGACCCTCCAGCTCCTCGATATGTTCGCGTAACGTTCTCGTAGCTTCATTCGAGGTCATGGTGTTCAATTGATGGAATTGGAGATTGGTGTATCTGGTCTCAGCATTACCGAGTTCGTCTTGTGCAATTTGCAGGTCGGTCATTAAGTTAGTGAGTTGAAGTGCCAGAGAATCTCTCTCAGACTCCAATTCTTCAAGGTGGTCATTGAGTTCGGAGATTTCGCACATAGCATCGTCCAGCCGTTCTCGGCTTTCGTGGTCGCCCATTCTTGCCGCGTCGACCTGTTGTTCCCAATGGACTTCCTTGGCCTGCAGCTCGTGTAGGAGTTCGTCTCGCTCTTTGGCTAGTGCCTCCAGTTCTAACTGTGTAGCGACATGTAGGTTGTCTCGATTGTCGATGTGGGCTACGAATAGGCCCGCGCCTGCTTGAGTGTCGATATGCCCCAAGCTCACTGCGAGACCTTGGACTTGTAGACCAAGACGCCGGATCTCTGCGTTTTTGTACTGGGTATTGATCTGGTACTGTTCGCCTACAACGAGCATTTGAGCATGCATATCATCCATCTCCGCCCTGAGTTGATCAATAGTAGCCAGTGTTGCATTGTTGCTTGCTGTCGACACCGACGCCGTAAGCTTTGCTTCTAAAGCTTCGATCGTGAATCGCGATTCAGATTCCAAAAATTGAACATCACGACGGAGGCTATCTCTTTCTCCACGAAGCCTTTCGACTGCCGACAAAAGGCGTTCGATGTGAATGATCGTATCTGTATCTGCTTCGTCTTGTTTAATTGGCGGTGTTAGAGGAATTACCTGAGGCTCAATAGTATCCATGTCGATGAGGCAGGAATTATCGCTCATGAGGGGGTCGTCACATTCCTCCAAGGTTCTTACGGCTCTGGATGCTCACATCAGCCATTCTTCTGAGAAAATTATATCATGAAAGCTCACTTTTGACGGAAGGAGTGGTCGCGAGTTTTCCTTTCGTGTAGCTCTTTCGCGAGTCTGTGTATTTCTCCGCGGCTCGCCTCCAGCTCATCCAAAATCTCATCCTTCTCCCTCGCGAGTTCAGCTCGAAGTGCTTCAGCGTGAAGAACACGGCGCCCTTCGTCTTTAAGCTGATTTCTGAGATGATGTACTTCATCTGCCAGTTGCCGGACGTCGCCAGCTCCTCTCAGCATGAGTTCTAAGGCAGAAATCTTGGCATCGTCTTCTTCGATCCGCCTGAGTAATTCGTCCTCCCTGCTTCCATCTCCTTGCTGTTCTCGTAGGTAAGCCAATTCCTCCTCCATGTCCTGCGAAGACGCCTGCAAAGTTTCCACCTGAGATTTCCATCTCCTCTCCGCAGCTACTCTATCGTTGTCATCTTTGAGAACATCCTCTTGCAATTTGGAAAGTTTGCGAACGACGGTCTCTAATTCTGCTTCCTTCTTCGTTATTGCAGCTCGGGCATCATTGAGATCTTGCTCCAAAGTAGTGATCTTGAAATTTGACAAAGACGATGACCGAGGACGTGTCACCATCCTCCGACCAGGTGTTGTCGTGTACGTAGGTTGATTTATGTTTGATTCCAGCTCTTTGACACGGAGTTCAAGACTGGCTTTCTCTTGTTCTAGCTTCACGGAACGCGCGTTATGTGCGTTCGAGGTATTAGACAACATTTCCAACGTTGTTTCCATCTGTCGCAACTCTAGCGCGGTGGCCTTGTTTTTGGAGAGAGAGGCATTCAAGGCAGATTTCGCATTCTCCGAAGCTATTTGTTCATTCCGTAAGTCCTCTGTGCGCTGATGGAGAGTAGCTTCAAGTTGTAAGGTGCGCTGCGCTTCAGTAGACAACTGGTAGTTTGAGGCAAAGGAATCAGATCACTAATTCGTCAGAAAAAGAAACGAAAATACCTTATGCAATGCTTCATTATATTGTTTCTTGAATTCTTCAAGATCAGCAGCCTGCTTGGCAATGCGATCTTTTTGGGCAGCGATTTGGCTATCTATAGACACCATAAACCGCAACGCACACCTTCAGCGAACATCCAAGCTTACCCTTGCTCGCTAATTTGTCCTTGAAGGCCTGAGTTTCTTCTGAAACATCATCTATACCCAGATTCCAGGTAGACATAGCCACCTCGGATGCGATTCGCCAAATCAAGCAGCGCGTAAGTAAACTGAAGGTGAAGTTGAAAACTCGTTTAGCGGCGTTGCAAGTTAGGTGTGTACACTGCACGTGCTATGCCAAACAAACGCGTCTGTATATTATCATGTGATCGTATTCGATTACATAACTTTTCCACATACCACCTCGCCGAGTCCGACAGTCGACTCCTCTGTCTGCATTCAAATTATGTCCGAGCACTGTATAATCCTCTGCATTGCCTTCTGAAGCTGCAGTCTTTATTCGGCATCTGAAAAACTGGACGCAGTCCGAAGACCTGTTGGTAATTTTTATCACGAGGCAATTTCCACGATCCACCATCTTCTAGACTGTACCCACTGCCCACAGGGCCCAGTCGTGCTTTACTTTCAAGTTCTGAATCAGACGCTCTACTTCTCTAGGTCTGAAAAGGATATATTGACTTTCTATATTTTAAATTGGATGGAGCAAATACAAGCATGTTATAATTATTCAAAGCATAAGTGAGTGATTATACTATCCTCCGTTGATCCTCCGAGTCCATTCAACCCCAATTACTAGCGGCTCCACTTCATCAATCAATGACGCCCCACTCATCGCTTGGCGTGCTTATCCTACCCAGTATCAACTGCAGCAGGGCTCTGATAGAGGTCGAAATCTGAATCAACTTCAGACCCTGGAGTCTGCGAGGTTTCATTGTTCTGCATATTCTGCACAATATTGGCGCAGCCATCGATGAGCATTGAAATATTGAAACCGGAAATGAAAATCCCGGTAGTCACAAGAAACGTAAGTCGCTCAAGCAGTTGTGGAGATAACTTGTATGACGTCAGAGCGAGGCCCCCGAGATTAGCCATGTTCACCACTTTTTCTGTAGGGTTTTATTCATTGGGACATCTTTGATAAACTTAGACCATATGTGCGCTGACAACGTAAAAAATCAGATTCTTTGTGAGGCATCTCGGCTCTCCGTTATCAAGGAGAACGGTTTTGTATAAGATGGACACCATCTTCACGAGATTTGACCAAATCACTCCCCTGTATTCGCTATTCGATCTGACTACGTCATCTGAAACAGAAAGTGCCCGGCCTCTAAAATACTTGACGAGCCTCCTACGAACCTTATTCTCTTTCTTCCACTACCGTCAACCAGCCGTCACCCGTAAAAGTGAGTTAGATCACATATCTTACATCTCTCATTCAGCAATTGAACTTTGGTTCCTCGTGCTTAGCCTATATTCGCCCAAATGACAACGCTCGGTCCCAACGGGGTGAACGGCAAATCTGCCTCAGCGTCTGCTGCAGGCGCTCCTTCAAGAGTCACTCTACATTTAGGACATCTTCCAAGTAAGAAAGATATCAAAGCGACTTGGCCAAGAACGCCCACAAGAGTCAGCATTTAAGAACAAATATTCTAACCGTATGACCTATTTGTCTCCCTTGCAGGTCGATCCGAACAACCCGCCATGGCCTGCGTACCGTGGTTATCATGAGTATTCCTTCGCCCACGCTACCATGCAGTCAAGGCTACCCACCATTCTGGGAAAGGGTATTGAAGACGCTACCCGAACCCTAAACACTGTTTCATCAGAGGAGCTAGTTGTAGACCTTGCTACGTGCATAGATCGTATGGGAGATCTCATGACTGATCTTAGTGGTAACGCAAAACTCCGCCCAATCGTCGACGACGACGAAGCAGATGTAGCGCTGTGGAACAAGGAAATCGCCAAATATTTCCAAGGTATGTCTGTAAGCGCGTAGGAAAGTTCATATTTTTGACATCGGCATTTAGGCAAAGATTTTATGAACGCTCCTTGGCTCTTCGCAGAGGCGTATAAGTATCGTAGGCTGCACGAATGCTTCAGCGTCAGCAAATTTTGGCGTGATTACGATGTGTTCTATCGTCAGAAAGTGAGCATCCCACTTTACGGTCATACTCAGCCAATATCCAGCGTATTAACAACCTATTCCAGTGTGACACTTTCGCTCGTTCCAGCGATGCGGTCTTCGAACTATCCCTTCGCTTTGCGGAGCCGTTCAAAATTCCCGATAATTTATCCGGATACGATAAGCTTGAGGCGGAGCGCTTGATGTTCTTAGAACTGACGCAAGGTTTGTTTGAACTACCTTCTACTACGCTCCGGAGTCGAACTTACCCAATCAAACATAAATAGTTTGTTTATGGGGAAATTCGACAGATCTCTCCCTCCTAATCAACATGACGGAAGACCAAATCAAGGCTCTTCAGTCCACGGGTGGGGATCATCTTGCGGCAACGGAAAAAAATATTCTGGGAAATGACGTCCATCGTCTTTGGGAACATGTCAAGACGCTGCGAGATAGAACCGGCGGCAGAGTGGACTTCGTTCTTGATAATGCCGGATTCGAACTCTACTGCGATTGCGTATATGGTAATGTCCAAATTATCTCACACATACTGCATTAAGCTGATTGTGACGCAGCCGATTTTCTCTTGCAAAGTGGACTCGCAACTCAGATCAGGTTCCACGGAAAACGATACCCGTGGTTTGTTTCCGATGTGACGAAGAAAGATTGGGAATGGCTCTTGAATACCATGGTGTATGGGCAACTATTTCCAAACGCCACCGATGCAGAGCTAGGTTCTCTCAGGAGGTTGGGTACGCGATGGAAGGTACCGTGGTTTTTTATTCCGAGACGTTCCAAGCGCAATCGTCTCATTACTTTCATATCTTTTTAGCAATACGAAAAGGAAGGGAAATGGGTGTACGAACAACATCCTTTCTGGTGTGCCGGGTACACTTACTGGGATCTGCACTCTGAAGCTCCCGATTTGTTCCTCCACCTATCTCGATCAGATTTAGTTATCTTCAAAGGCGATCTCAATCATCGCAAGTTGACATACGATTGCGCTGCACCTGCCAGCACTCCGTTCGATGTATCCATTGGGCCTATGGGCAGCGCGGCTGGAGCACCTGTTATTGTTAGTCTGCGCACTATCAAGAGTGATGTCGTCGTCGGTCTTGGTCAGGACGGTGACCAAGTCGCTGAGCATCTCGACGAAACCGAACCTGGTTGGAAAATCAGCGGCAAATACGTGAGAAATTGCGACTTCGGTGCACATATGACGACACTAATAAAGGTTGCCCTTAGGCTGTTGTGCTCCTGTCGGAAGGGAGACCAGGCGAAAAAGTTCGCTTTGCATAGACCTGCTGCGCACGACGCGCCTATACCTGTCCTTGTAGAAATTCCCATAGTATCCTCGTTCATTCTATCGCACAGCCGTCATTGTAGTATTACTATGTACAAATCGAAACAAAGTTCCGCCTAAGGTTGTAGTTTTACGCCTCGCGATGCACCATTTTGCCTACCTGGAGCCTGTTAATGCGATGTTGAACTTCCAACTGAAATGCAGCTGGGGTATTTTGGCTCACTTTGGCATTTAGTGTGAGCGACAGTCGATAAACTGTGACTACAAATGAGAAAGGACGTTTGCATGGGAAATTTTGTAATTTGCTGAAAGTAAGCTAGCATAATAACATTTGAAATGGTTAAATAATGCTCATGCACTCATGATCGACACTTAGCGCACGCGTGTCTTTAATTGAGAGTTTTGTTCCTCATGGCTACAGACCCACAAGCCCCGTCGGGGACTAGATAATCAGAGCTTATATGGCGTCGTGGTTTGGTCGTGGTACTGATATAACGAATATAACGAATTCATTTTCCCGAAGATTAAGCTCAAGATATCAGGAACGTTCGATAACATGCTTGCCTGGCGGAAGTGAGTCCTGCGTAGCCCATACGACACAGGCTTCTACCTTCTCATGATCGGCATGTCTGTGTAAATTTGCCACAAAGACTCGAGAAGGTGGAAGGATGGCGCAAAATTGAATATGGGGCAGATTGGGACCGCGATGGTGCCAAATGATCCCGGGAAATAGAGAGTAATCAAGCAGCGCATGCCATAGTCAAAAACAGTGCCATAGGATACACAGTCCCAAGCAGCCGAAGGGCTTTCACAAGCATAGAATATAGCACATGGACCATCAGTTGATTATCTTTTGGCAGTGACAGTCGCGCCATTCCGACTCGGGCACTGCTACTTGGTTCCGGGTTGGAAAACCGGTGCAGTCTCAACCGCGAAACGGGCACGCAGCTCGCGATGCCCGTCTAAATGCCAAGTTGCCTCGGTCACCAATCGGTCACGGAAAGCGTTCTGCTTAACGACACCCGACTCCGAGGATAAAGCTTTAGTGGCATGAATAGACGGTGTTCAGTTCTTGTATGTGGGATGCCGTACACAGACTTGGAGTGGAAAGAGCGAAGAGGGTGCCGGTGACACCAGAGACCCGAAAGGACCCGGATGAAGCTACGCAAGCGCAGTTACTTGCATACGCATGACGAATTCTCAAAGAAGCAAGAATCTATTTTAGATCATCGCAGGAAATCTATTTATAGCTTTATAGCACGGAATGGCATGTGCTCTATAGTCATCGACTGCTTCATTTGTACCTTGAAGTCTGACACTGAGCGTTTAGGAAAGCTAGTGACTGGTGGTGATAACGGATATTCATCCACCCCATGCTGTCACTTATTTTTATTTGGGTAATGATAATTGATCGTCGTCGCCGCCGTGGATCGCAAACAGAGCCAGATGTGTATGCAGAAAGGGTGTGTAAGTAAGTTTCTCAAGGCCTGAGGCTCCTGTAAACTATGTCAGAACTTTGCATTAAGTTCTGAGGTCAGTTTTATTAGTGACGGCTTCAGAGGACACGCCGGCGCCAGACCGATATATTTTTGTTCTTCAGATTAGTGAGGCGATCTAATTTTAGCCAATATTAGCTGAACCTTTCCGCGACTATGCAATGCATCCCGTGGCATCCTTTCCACCTACGAGCACGCTGCTCCTGCTTCAAATCTACAGATTAAATCACAAGAAATGGCAAAGAAAGATGGCAGTCCGGTTACCAGTGTTGCTTGATGCTCAGCACATGTAGATGTACATAGCATCGAACTGCTGCACGGGTATTGACGTCGTGAAAGATGGTCATTACTTTATGGAAGACAGCTATCTGCGCGCTTTCTCTTTCCGTCTCCAGCCACTTCAAATCTAGCAACGCTGGTATGACCCAAGTATAACCGTATCCACAATTGAAAGGTTAGTCTGTGAACTTTGATCTTCATTGAGATATCAGTTTACTTTCTTAGTTCACCAAGAACCCTTTATACATCCTATACAGTGAACTTTTTCTGTAGAGTTCGACCTCTGTTATTATCGGAGCGACGTACATAGGTTGCCACAAGACGCTCATCTGCAGAGAGTAATCTATTTTTGTTATCAATTTCGTTGTGTGGGAATATAGAATCCTTGCCATTTGCGTCACATACAGATCCATGCAGAATCCAGATGCCAGGACTCCAGGAATGTTTCGTTTCTCTCTGAGTCCCAAATGGATGAGATATATTCGCAAATGCGCGGAACAACCTCATGGTAAGCTCATATGCGGCTTGTTCGAATGTCAAACTGAGACCGTCCCTTTCCACGCCTTGCCTGCAGAATATTTGTCTTCTGAAGGGATCACGACTACTTGTAGCGATCACTGGTAATTCAAGTACAATGTGATACTCATGGTGTTCCATGAATATGCAGCCAGTGCGCAATATCAGCGGCATCTGGCGACTGGTATCCATGTGGCTCACTTCTGCTCTCCAACTTATAAAAAGGGGAGGGAATCATCTCTTTGTCTCCATCGAATTCCCTGAACTCGAGCAACTCCCACTCCGTCCATCATGTTCCCCACCACTCTCTTGACCACCCTTCTTCTTGCCTTCTCCGTCGCTGCTAACCCAGTGCTCGTCGACAGGTCCACCGTGACCCTGCCCCTCTCCCGGCGCCTGAATCTCACTAGCATCCACAACCTTGTTCTCCATGACCAAGCCCGCGCGAAGAACCTAAAGCTCGGTGGCTCCGGAAAATCCGCAAACCGCCGTGCCGTCATCAGCGAGCCAGTTCAAAACCAGGCCGTTACCTACGTTGCCTCCATCGGTGTTGGTAGCCCAGCAACTACCTGTAAGTGATTTTTATATCTCGAAGCAATTCGAGCCCAGGACTCATTACAAAACATCCACGCCGAACAGATTCACTTCTCATCGATACCGGAAGGTGGGATAGTCATTTTCATTGACTCAATATTCCGCGTCCTCAATAGATTTATTATTTCATAGCTCCAACACCTGGGTCGGAGCCGACAAAGCCTACGTGAAGACAAGCACTAGCACCCAAACTACAAACAAAGTGGTATGTTTATTACCTTACATCAGTGTCCAGTGCATAACATCCAAGCATTTTTCATAAGGCTGTAACCTACGGATCTGGCTCATTCTCCGGTACCGAATTCACCGACCAAGTCACCATTGCTACTGGTCTCGTCATCCCCAAGCAATCCATCGGTGTTGCGACGAAGTCAACTGGTTTCGATGGAGTCGACGGCATCCTGGGGTACGGAACACTGCATGGACACTTTTAATCTTCATTTAATACTGATTGCTTTGAACAGCATCGGCCCGGTTGATTTAACTTTGGACACGCTCTCACCAGCAACCAGCAGTTCCATCCCCACGGTTACTGACAACCTCTTCGCCAACGGCGTCATCAGCGCCCACTCTATCGGAATCTCTTTCGAGCCCTCAATCACGGGCACTGACAACAACGGAGAGATCACTTGGGGTAAGGCACATCTAACCGAATTGCGGATCAAAGTATCTGACAATGCTGTGCAGGTGGAACTGACAGCTCGAAGTTCACTGGAACCATCGGCTTCTCGTAAGCTCACCCCTGGTTATAACTGCAGCGATTATCTAATCTTGTGTTTACCAGTTCTCTCACCACCACTTCGCCTGCCAACGAATTCTGGGGAATCAACCAATCCATTCGTTACGGAACTTCCACCACTATTCTTGCCACCACTGCTGGTATCGTCGACACTGGTGCGTGAACCTTGCTCTTTGTTCCATGCTAAACATGTTGTGCTGATGATTACTATCCATCAGGCACAACCCTTGTTCTCATTGCCACCAACGCATTCACGAAGTACAAGACCGCGACCGGCGGTGTTCTCGACAGCACCACCGGCCTTCTCCGCATCACTGCCGCCCAGTTGACAAGCCTGCAGAGCCTGTTCTTCGTCACCCCCGGAGTATGTGCTTCCCCTCATTTGTGTTGTTTGTGACACTGTTCTCACCCGATGCCTTCTTCTGCAATAGGGCACATTCGAGCTGACTGCCAATGGCCAACTCTGGCCCCGTGCCCTCAACACTGATATCGGTGGAGTTGCTGGCCGCATCTACCTTATCGTCAACGATCTTGGTTCCAACAGCGGCGAGGGTCTCGACTTCATCAATGGGTTCGGATTCCTCGAGCGCTTCTACTCCGTTTTCGATACCGCCAACAATCGCGTCGGTTTCGCTACCACCCCTTTCACCACTGCCACCACCAACTAAAAGCTGGACCGGGTGGGGAAGTAGTAGTAGAAAGATATACCACATTTTCTGCATTGGTTCTCCTGGGTTTGGGCACGCGTGCATAGCAACAATAAATACAATTTATTTGCAATTCTGTGCCTCTGTTGTGCCAGCAAAAGTCGTAGCGAAATTTGACATTCTCGCCCCGCGCTCGTGTGATTGATTTACCTGGCCAGTCATTTTAGGTTTTCTTGCGTCAGGTATCATGCATGTATCACGCTTTGCACGATCTAAGGATGCCTGGATTATGTGCTACACACATACTTAACTACTTAACTACAACACAACATTGAACAAATCACTGATACACTACTATTTAAACATACAAAATCTATAAGAGAACAAAAGATGATTATACACGCATTTATATCTGTGAGATAACTTAATTGGCGGTAACAACACGATATCATCCAGCTTACCGGTAATGTCGCGGGCGCAGCAACGGCATCTCCCACATCTTCTGTCTCATGATCACGAAACTCCCGAATATTTACAGTTTTTCATCAATCCAGTTCATCCTCCCACCCACCAGGAAGATGTCCGTTTCCGCTCCCGTTATTATTGTTTGAATTTGACCGTGGCGACGAGGAGGGATGGTTAGGGTAAGATGGATTAGAACCCGAACGGCGGTGCGGCGGCGATCGTTGCTGAGACTGTGGTGAGCTAGGCCTTGACGACCTCGAACCACTTCCGCGGGGCGAAGACGGCCGGTTGTTGGTATTGTGTGGGTGTGCAAATCCGGAAAGGCCACTAAAAATGCTTTGGAATAGGCCCCCCGGTTCGGGTGTCCGTGGATTTGCTGTAGAGCTTTGTGGCTGTGACTGTGATGGTGCCGAGCTACTGGTCGCTTGTGGCGGCGGAGATCTACTGCGAGTGTCATTCATCCTAGCCTGAGGGTTATGGTGGTCAGGCTGCGCCACGAGTGCAAACCTATGACAGTGTGAGGAGAACGTTGTGAAGGTCTGCCAGAAGTTTCTTTACTCACCGGCATACGGGACATGTTCCGCTGGAAGTAAGCCACGGTATTATACAAGGTTGGTGAAATGGGTGTTTGCAAGGGAGTGTCACGACGATTTGTTCATCTGGATCTTCGGTCTGGAGCTTGAACTGTTCCTTGCAGACGGCACAATCTTGCTCAAGTGTGGCGGCTATGATATAATTAAGAAATTAAAGGTACAACCCAAAGTGACGATACTTACATCCTTCCATCAGGATCTCCCGTGGTAATTTCGCAATAGTTTCTTCTGGAGCAGGAACTGGCCGATGGGCGCTCGAATTCTCCATTATCTGAGATATAATCTCATCAAGAGCTGGAAATCAAGTATCAGCGATGAAATACATGATTCTCCCTGACGTTGTAATATACCTTCTTGGTTGAATACATAATCTCCCATTCGTCCGTTTTCGGGCATTCCCAACGTGGCAGGATCTTGGTAGCCAAGAAGAGCCATGAGATACTGAGTCATAAGGGCGCCGCTGATGTTTGGGCGATCTCCACCAAGATCATCTCCTCTAAGAGGTATTCCAAATGGTGTCAAAGGCGGTGGTCGAACAAATCTGACAGTCAGAATTAGCATGCACTCGTAAAGAGTTGAGGCTGCACTTGCGATGACATGTTAGGAACGCCATCTGGAGAAGCTGACCGTGATCTTCCGAAATTTCCACCAGTATTGGGACCTCCAAATCGTAGTGTCCGTGCGCCCCCTGGTCCTCTTACTTCGAAAGTCACCTAAGATTGACGTGATTCAGATAATTTATTGGCGGCACCAAATGGATACTTACTGCAGGGCCTGTTCCTGATCTTTGACTTGTATTATTCCGCGGTCCCATTCCGCGATCCATCAAAGATTGAAGAGTCACTGTTGAATTTCATAAGCCACTCAGCGGGATCGTGCGCAGATGGGTGCGTACGGAAGAGGGTGTCTACTCCTGGAGGAATTCCTCCATCTGGCGGATCTCCTGCCTCGGTTGCAGCAGCGAATTGTCGAGGATCGTCTGCAGTGTTCTCCATCTAATGTTATGATCAGTAAACTTCAGAATTATGACGACATTAGTAATGGGCAAGGGACAAACCTTCTCAACGAAGCTACCATGACACGAAGCACATACAGGGTCTGGGACCTGTGAACCCGCTTAGATACTATCTACTTGAATTAGGAGCAGGTAGGGGGGACACGCACCATCAGTGGTCTCATCTCCGCATGACACTAATATGTAAAATCAGTCAGCTTGTTGATCTCAGGCAAGGGTAGGATAGGAAGCGTACTTCATGACAAAACCACATAGGCTCCCTAGATGACATTTCTGCAGTATGTCGTAATACGCAGAGCAAATAAGTAGATGTAGAAAGACAACGTCAAGTTGATGAAAGAGGAGCTGAGTGGTCACTGGTGGCTCGTTAATCATTCCGCTTCCGGCAATATCGCTGTCAGTTCAGCTGCGTGACCGTTACAAGGCCCGTCCCTTCAAAGTTCAGGGACCCTTCAGGGTCTCTTCCGAGTCAAGGTCTCGACTCTTCCACATACCCCCACCAATGCACCTTCTGCCGGTAAGTGTTGCCCCTTTTCTTCTTATCCACGATGATCCAAGGTTCCCTATTAAACGATAGCATGCTGGACATGCCCTTGAGATAATATACCGGGTTTTCCTGATTTAATAGCTATATCGATCGCAATCATATTGAGGTGTTGCTTAATGCTAATTCCTTGCTCATCTCTAAATCTAGGTTACGCGTCGTTTTCGTTCATCTTCAAGTTGAGAGGGTGGAGGGGTATAATTAGGGTGTGTTACCGCCGTGTTTTCCGGCCCTTTTTCGTATCGATTGAGCTCTGCACCCCTTACCGTTTTCTTGTTTGCGTCGCGATTCTTGGCACGTTAGACAAATACTAATGTATCATGCATAATATGTACTACATTCTATGTAATTCGACTGGCTAATTAATTTTGACTGCATATCGCAGGTTTGCAGTGTCGACTATCGTGAGCGTTCGCCATGCGGCTGCTGACCTGAGAAGAATTGTGGGTCATTAATGGCAAGGTAAAGTGGCAGTTACGGACCTAATAATTTTATAGCGACAACTCTCACAGCAACTTTCACTAGTTCGTGTCTTCGTAGGTCTTAGTCGATGTGGTTATCAGTATGTTCTTACAACATCTCATGCGTTTTCCGTTGCTGACGCCAATCCAAGTTAGGTTACGACTCAAACACGGAACCGTTCACCTCGCCGAAATGGTTTAACAACTTATTGCCTGCAATAATCATCTCCACCGCCTTTACGTTAGACCTCGTGCATGCCATACCTCAGCCCCGACCTTTGCGAACGCTATGGAGCTGGATTTCAGGCCCGTATCGCAATTTTTTGACGTTGGACGACCTGATACTGGAGCCAGTGGATCGGACCCCGCAGTTCTCGCAGCTCAAGGCCCGTATACTTTCAGGCCTTTCATGCGTTGCATTTGTAGGGTGGATTGGATGCCTTGTGTTCAGCATCTACATGAACGATGAAGACCGCCTCATTAGGTCTTTGGTTTACTCGGTCTCTTGGGTGAGCTGTTATTATATCTCCCTCCGCCGTTCCAGCTCTAACTTCAGGGAACCGAAGTGTTATATTGCGTTGGCAGTAACTTTAAGACCTCCCTTAACCCCCCCCTATCTCTTTATCACATTCTCAGTCTTATCGACTCTCCTTTCGCTTGTGGCATTGGGAAATGATTTTTTCCAAGAGGGGAACCAGAATGCCATCCTTGATGTCACCGCCATGATTATCCCGTTCACATTTGCTTGGATCGCGGGTACACTACCTTTGAAGACTTATCGACCGTCCTTCAATGTTGCAGGCCCGAACGACGTATGTCTTCGCTCTTCTCTACCGAGGCATCTTCTCATCCCATTATTATCGACATACTAAGATACCCTCTGTAAAATTATCTTGCCCAGAGGATAGGGCAACACTATGGACGTGGAGTGGTTTCACATTTGTCCAACCGCTGCTGAACCTTGCAATGGAAAGGACACTACACGCTGCCGATGTATGGAGTCTTTCACCATTTTTCCGTCATAAGAACTTGTTTATCAAATTTCTCGATTACCGCACTCTGTGGGCAAATTAGACTCCTTTTCTCTCTTCATTTCTGATTGGAGTTTTTCCAACAGATACCCATCACATTCTCTTATAAGATTTTTGATCAGCTCGAATTCCCTGGATCTCATTCTGGATGTAGTACTTGAAATGTGGAGTGCAGTCGTAGGTGAGGATTTACTGGGTCTCTTCAATTCACATAATTGAAAACCTCCTAGGCTTTGTCCCTCCTTATGCGTTGCAGGAAATATTAGCTGCGCTCAAGGCCAACGATGCTAACTCAAAGCAGCGCGCGTACTTGTGGACCATCGTCACCTTCGTGGCTCATCTCTCATTCGCTCAAGTGGATCTATTCCAGAGCTGGCACACACGAAGATGTTATGAACGTACTCGTGGCCAACTCTTTTGCGCCTTACACTACAAATCGCTTAAGAGGCGTGAAGTAAGCGGCCGCGTCCAGAGGGAAGGGGAAACAAAAAATGCAGACCTGGGAAAAATACTCAACCTGATGCAGTATGTATTGTCAGATCGATTTACTATATGTAACTGTTTACGCTAACACACCAAACTGCAGGGGTGACACATATTCTGTTGCACAGCGTTTCTGGGAATTTTCCGGCTTATTCACGTCTCCTGTTCGAATTATCATCGCGCTTACCTTTTTGTATCAGTGAGTTCGTTATTATTTACATAGCAAAAGACGCAGGTGTAACTCTGAAGCTGCTAGAATTCTCGGGTGGAGTGCATTGTCCGGAGTTGCTGTTGTTCTCATTGCATTCACGCTGAACTACCCTCTGGCGCAATATGACATCTCGGTGAGCCTGGTTCTCCACGCAACTTTGAGGTTGAGCTGATTCTTGCCGCTCAGATTACAAGGTCCTCCTGGAAAGCCAAAGACAGCAGGATGGATGTCGTGAATGAGCTTCTACAAAATATTCGATTCCTCAAGTTTTACGGTTGGGAGTGCCAGTGGTCCCGAAAAGCAGAAAGTGCTCGGGAGACTGAATTAAGGTGGCGCATAAAAGGAAACATAGTCGACACCGCCATTTCTTTCATATGGTAAATCTCATTCTCGCTCTCTTTAACCTCCGCTTACAGTACCCCGGCGGTACAGGGTCTGGATGCCTTCGGCGACGGCTTTGACCTCTTTCATGTGCTATACTCTGATTGCAGGGGAGGAATTGACTGTGTCTAAAGCATTCACCTCCATTGCCCTTTTCTCACAGTTGCAAACCCCGATGGTGGCACTTCCGGGCCAAGTGTTTGCCATGCTCCACGGTATGTTTATCGTTGTCCACTCACCGGGCCTGTGGGAAATGGTTTTACTCATACTATATGGATAGCTTACGTCTCCATGCAACGTATCGAAGATTTTCTCAAGGAGGACGAAGTACCGGACTGGGCCTCGACTTTATTAGGTGACTCCATTGACCCTGTTGTTACCAAGCAAGGTGAAAAAGTGGAGACCGGCTTTTCCGATGCTTCGTTTGAATGGAAAGAATCTTTGTGTACCGACGCCGTTCCTTCGCGTTTCCACCTCGGTCCATTGGACATCATATTCCCCGCCGGAAAATTAACCATTGTTAGCGGAGCGACAGGCTCAGGGAAGAGTGCTTTTTTAGTGGCGCTACTTGGAGGCAAGTCCGTTTTCGCAGTGCAACGCATAAAGTGAATTTATTATCAATTCCTCGATTACCTTAGAAATGCATTGCATTGCAGGCAAGGTCTTGATTGACAAGATGAATCATCAAGTTGCATATTGCGCGCAGAACTCGTGTCAGTTCCTCGAAAATATCTCACCTTGGCCGCGGGCTTATCCCTCTTAGGGCTTGAACACGCTACCATTCGAGCGAACGTTGCTTTTGGGTCTCCATTTCCATTCAATGAGGCTCGATACCAATCCGTGTTGGACGCGTGTGCCCTTCGGCAGGATCTGGCCATTCTTGACGCGGGCGATATGACTGGTAGGTACCTGTCCTTCCAGTTTCCATGATATCATCCAATATTTTTTTCCAGAGATCGGAGAAAAAGGCATTACACTGTCCGGCGGCCAACGCGCGCGAATTGCTTTAGCACGCGCTATGTATTCGCAGGCCAAATGCATTCTTCTTGATGATCCGTATGTCTATTGTCGACTTTTCAAAATGTTTCCTAATTCACCACTAGTTTGGCGGCCGTCGATATGCATACCGCCCAACACCTCGTCAGTAATTGTTTTTCTGGTGATCTTGCACTTGGGCGCACAATCGTTCTAGTGACACATCATATTTCTCTTTGTCTTCCCATTGCCTCTTATCTGGTCGAGCTGCAAAAGGGTACAATATTATATCAAGGCACCATCCCAGAGCTCGAAGAAAAAGGACATTTGTCACATTTCATCAAGACTGAAGATGAACCTTTCCCCAGCCCCGACAGTCCGCCGGAGACGCTCCTTGACGGAGATAACAAATTAGCACCACCTCTACGTCGTGAACCTGCCAATGATGGCAAGCTCGTGGAAGCGGAAGCTCGCGCCGAAGGTCGTGTTTCCCTCCGTAGCTATGTGACTTACATCAAGGCCTCGGGAATATTTGCATGGTCTCTCACTCTGGCCATTATGACACTTATCCGAGGAATTAATATTGGAAATCAGGTAATCGTTATTCGTAGCCTCTATTTCCCTGACTGATTTGTTATGGTCGGTAATAGTTCTTCCTTTCGACTTGGTCTCGAGCCTATGAAACAGGATACCCTGGTGTGGAATTTCTGGGGAACAAAACAACCTTTCCTTGGAGTAACCTTCCTCCCCCCAGTGTCAATGTCAAACCGTGGCTACTGATTTACCTCTATATATCTATCGCCGGAGCCTTCGCAACACTCTCTTACATCACTCTGGGATATTACACCAGTCTACAAGCTTCACGCTCTCTGTTCCTAGCTCTGTTGCGACGTCTTACAAGAGCGCCCGCGCGATTTTTCGACGTGACTCCAATCGGTCGAATACTGAATCGCTTCACAAGCGACATTAGTACCATCGACAATGCCCTTCAAAGCTCTGTAAGGAACTGCCTCACTGGTGTGCTCACCTTTTTTGCATCATTTGCCGTCATGCTCTTTATTGTCCCAGCATTTGCACCATTCGCCATTGTCATCGCCTGGTTGTACATTCGACTTGCACCACCATACATACGAGCGTCTAGAGATTTGCGTCGTCTCGAATCCGTTTCGCTGTCTCCTACCTTTGCTGGATTCGATGAACTTTTGAGGGGTATCATCCACGTCCGGGCATTTGGAATGGAAACCCGATATCAAGATACATTCTATGATAGGGTATGCTTTATCCGCTTTATGCCGCTGGCAAAACCTCATCCTATCATAGGTCGATACCTTCCAGTCTTTCGACCATGCCTATGTACGTCACAAGCCTGCTTCGCAGTTCCCACTCCAATCTCAACCTTACTTCTCGCTCAGTGGCTAGTGAATAATTGGTTAAGGTGGCGGTATGACTGTGAGTAAAGCTATAAACAATTACTAAATATGTCAAATTTTCAACGAGAAACTTCAGGCTTGGGCTCTGTGGTTGTATTGGCTGCGACCCTATTTGCATTATGGCAGGGTGTTGCAGATGGTTTCGCAGCTATTGTAATTGTCCAGGCAGGAATATTCGCTGACGCAAGCCGCCAACTCGTCAGAGTAGCTGCTCAATTAGAACTGGATTTCAACAGCATGGAGCGCGTGGTGGAATACCTTGATGTCCCCCAAGAAGCTCCTGCCATCATTGAGAAAAACCGACCCCCCGCATATTGGCCTTCTAACTCGGGTGAATTGGTGGTGGAAAACCTTGTGGTCAAATACGCCCCCAAGCTGCCGGCTGTTTTGCACAACATCTCGTTCACGGTGACGCCCTCAGAGAAAATAGGGATAGTTGGACGGACAGGTTCAGGTATATCTCTCACGACGCTGTGAAACCTTGAGCATGCTAACTGTCGTGAAGGAAAATCAACACTTGCCATGTCTTTGCTCCGCATGATCGAACCATCAGAAGGAAGAATCATGTAGGCACAAGACGCTGCAATTTTTTCTAGCCACTAAACTGTTTGATTAGTATTGATGGTGTCGATATCTCAACTATTGGCTTAGAAGACCTCCGAACTCGTGTGGTATGGCCAGTATTCCTATCTCTCTCTGCGCTTATTTCTGATAGCCTTTGGCTAGACCATCGTCAGCCAAGACGTATCGCTTTTTACGGGTACCGTCAGAAGCAACCTCGACCCTCTGGGTCAGTGCACCACGGAAGAATGTATGCAAGCATTGGACCGATGTCACCTTACACCTCTTCTCAACCACAAACCCACGGATGAAGAACCCACTCTATTGGACATGAAGATGAATTCAGATTCAATGAGTGCCGGAGAGAAGCAACTCCTTGCACTGGCTAGGGCAACGTTACGCCGAACGTCGATCATTATCATGGACGAGGCGACCTCTCAAATTGATTCAAGGCTCGATGACCAGGTGATTAACAGTACCAAAATTATTTACACCGAAATCTCACCCAAATTATGTGGTTTTCGTTCTAGATCCAGCAAACGATTCGCGAAGAACTCGCAGGAGCAATCGTCATAACCATCGCCCATCGACTGAAAACAGTGATGGACTACGACCGAATATTGGTCCTCGATGACGGAAAAATCGTCGAGTTTGACACTCCTGAAGCGTTGCTTAGCAGAAGCAACGGATTCTTCAGGGAATTGTGCAGAAAGAGCACTGATTGGCCATTGTTTGCAAAGATGGTTAATTCGAGGAGCCACAGTTCCGCGAGTCGCAGCTCGACGTGATGATCTTATCCATGTTCATAGTCACTTTTTCTTTGGGTCTGTGTGTTTATTCTAGAGGGGGGACAGGTATCTCGTTTGCGATATAATGGCTGTGTTCGCGTGTGCGGGACTCTCAGGTCGAGCGCGCCAAAGGGAACTGCTTGATTCTAAGTGACATCATGCATGTAAGCGCTCGTTTAGACGCTCGGGTAGTTGTGATGTGTAGTTTGCAGAGGCTATATTTAGGATTGAATGAGGTGTGGGAGGGACACTGGATAGTGATCGTGGATTGTCCCCGCCGCATATATTCTTCCAGGATTTTCCTCGCATATTACTTCGACCAAGTCATTCACCCTTTTCGTCAATGCGAGCTCCTGGAATATCTGTATTTTATACCGCTTGGCTCACTGGATTGGCCATCAGTCTCCCTTTGCGGTATGGTACCCACAACATCTTGCCTGCTGGGCGAGATTTACTTGGCCTTCTGGGAGACATCGACAGTGGATCTACAAGTGCAGGGTATACTGTTGGATCCTCTCCAGAAACGACTGGCATCAACGCTCTCACCGCACTTGGGAAACTAGAGAGCTCTACGACGCCTGCGTTCGCTTCTCGCACCATCGACACCGGTACGCAATCGATTTCAATGAACGGGAAAAGTGAATCTGCTACAACGACGCTCAAGGCGAGCACTTCCAAATCTTCGACATCTGTTCCCGCCGTGGCTACACAGTGGACCGCACCCGGTAATACCGGCGACACCTCTGAGGCACCGTCCACACCGCCGGGGGAGCTGACGGAGTGGAAGGTTATTGGAATTGCAGTTATCACTATCACATTCATTGCGACGGTCGTCCTGCTTGTCTCGTTCTTCGATTCGTGGTGGGGCTTCGTGCGCGCCGCCATGTGCGGAAAGAGTCGAAATGGGAACACGTCCTCTAGAGGGCTTGCTGGGGAGACCCTTGTCCCGGACTGGGAAAAACGGAGCTGGGAGTTTAGGCTGGCGAACGAAGACGGGCACAGATACCCGACGATAGCGTCTTTGGAGTCCATTGTGAAGGAGAAGGAGGGGGCAGATGAACCGGGTTGGAGCGAACATGATATCAAGTCTCCTGAAATGGCGTACGGTGGGATATGAGTGATATAGGACATTCCCAAGGAGTATACACGCCAGACTTATAGCGCGTACTAAAGGGGTAGAGGTGGGGTAGAATTTGGATCATTAGAAGTCAGGTAGACTAGAACTTGGTCGGATAATTATTTTCAGTATGAAATTCATGTCATACATTCTGTGCTGGTTACCTATAGTTATTAAAACTATTCACTCGCTTAGAAAACCCTGTATTCTATTGGATTTTAAGATTCTGAATGGTACTAGGAACGATTAGCTACGACGTTAGTCTTTCAAGGTGTTTTGACGGCTAAAAATAGACCGCGTCATCTATTTTTATGGCGGCGCGATTCTCTGCATTTCGAGGACGCAATCTTCCAATGTCTCGGACACAAGATCCATGAGTACTCCGAAACTGGAACTCGCTCATAAAACAAAAATCTGTTTCGGCTTGCTCCACCGCGGCGGTATCCACATCCTGGAGTATATAAATCGGTTTTCAACAGAGTATCGTCCAGAACAACCTATTACCCGGGCCACCACCTTACACACAAGTTTACTACAAATTACACATCCGTCTCTCTAACGTCATGGATAACCCGAACAACACGGGTCGCTTCGGGAGAGGATTCCAAGGATCCGGCGAAGACGATTGTGGGCAATAATACACTCTTTTCCACGAGACATTGTGCTAACTCCTTGACTGCCTACCCAGCCGGATTCGACCAGTCTCAAGGTCAACAGGGTTTCCAGTCGGGAACGGATATGAACCAAGACAACCTTGGAGGGCTTAGCCAGCAGAGAGCCGCCGGGTTCCAACAGGGCACATTCGGTGACACGCAGGGCGATCTCGGCGGCGCCGGATGGGACACTGGCGCTTCCGGAAGGACTTCGGGCGGTACGACTGGTTACGGCGGCGGGGGTCAAGACACATACGGACAGGGGGGTGGTGGTACTCAGTGTAAGTTGTCATCAACGCGGAACGTGTCGTGCATATAATTACTTCATATTTGTCTTAGATGGCAGCAAGTTTGGCGCCACTGGAAAGGGCAGCTCGGGCGCAGATTTCGGCGACGACAGCGGAAATCAGTGTGAGTCCCCTGTGAGGCGCGTCTCCTGTCATATACTCACATTTTATTTGCCACGAAATCAGTCGGTGGCGGTAATCAATGTGAGTGAATGCACCACCTTTTTTAAATTGCACGCTGATTCAAGTTTAGACTCGAACACTTCCTTCCAGGAGTATGGACAGAAACAGGGCCAGACGCACCAAGGCCAACAGGAGAAAGGCGGCCTCCTCAGCAAGGCGAAGAACTTGTACCACGACGTCAAAGGTGACAGCGGAGGGAATCAAGGTGGTGCTTCCGGCGGTGGCGGTATCTTCTGAAGCCAACCTGGTGGCGAAGAGGTTCTCGACGGCGTTGCTTTCGGTGCTGCAACCGACTTGTGAAAGTTCCGAGCCACCGTGCATTCAATTTAAATTTCTATAGTCGTGTATGTAAAACCACATTGTACTTTTATGCTCACATCTGGTCGATCGAAATGAAGATGATATGGAATTCGTGAATTAACTGCATCGCGTTCATTTGGTAAGTAATGGTGTTAGGCCGATTTTGCGCGCAAAGTCTTCCCGCAAAGAATAGAATGTAACTCAGGGGAGGTACTCGGCCATAGCGGTGGCCGCTGCAGAGTTAACAAGACTAGTCTTTAAAGAGAGTCAGTGCGTCCATGTGCACGTTCTTACGTCTGCGCGCCTTCCTCTCCATTCCCGTGTCATTGCTCGGATGCAACAGGAAGCCGATGTCTTCGAAGAGCATATTACTTTCCTTTTGCGGCTGATTTGGCATTCTAATCTATTTTTAGCCGCGTCGTGTTTCTTGCAGACTTTTCAACAGGTGTTCGAAGCCGTAATTGCCCCTCATTTCATTGAAGCTACTAGTCATTCTGAGATATGGGGTGGGAAATATTGAGATATAAAGCAGGGAAGACTGTCAGATCATTGAGAGCGCAGTTCGCTTTACCTCAAAAATGGGGAACTTTGGTCGCGTCCTAGCTTATGCAGCGCGCACCCTCGCGCTCCTTCCACTTATCACTGCAAAGCTCCAGTACGGTTTCCCGTACGGAAAAGAGCCCGTGCGTGGAGTCAGCCTTGGCGGGTGGTTAATCATCGAGGTATGTGCCATGCGGGCGAAGTAGCGGCAGATTGACTGCAAGCGCATTGCTCGCGCAGGACTTCACGACGCACTCGCTCTTCGACAACACCGACACGCGCATCGTCGACGAGTGGACTTTCTGCCAGTACCAGAACAAGAGCGTCGCGCGCTCGGCGCTCGAGAAGCACTGGAGCACGTACATCACTGAAGACGACTTCCAGCAGATTCAGGAGGCCGGGTGCGTGCGTCGCGCGGTGACAGCCAGCCGCCATTCTGCGTCGCGCTGTTCTCCCGCTCGTTGAGCAATGTGATGGAATGGACTCATGAATATGCTACACAGGCTCAACCACGTCCGCATCCCCATCGGATATTGGGCGTTCGATCTGTACCCCGGCGACGAGTACGTGCAGGGCCAGCTGCCGTACCTGCTGAAAGCCGTCGATTGGGCGGAGAAGTACTGCTTGAAGATTATAATTGACTTATACGGTGCGTCTTCTCCCGCCGTTTTGTACAGCAGAAGTCCCTCATGAGAATACAGGTGCGCCCGGGAGTCAGAACGGGTGCGTTTCCCTTATATGGGGATATGGGTCGAAGGCTGAGTGAGTGCGTTAATGAATAGCTTCATCAACTCCGGACACCAGCTGTACACGCCGTAAGTGGTTCCGTATGTATATTGCCGCACAGATCGCAAATGAACGCACACCCAACGGGCGCATAGCGGTTGGCAGGCAAACCAGACAAACGTCGACCGCACGACCGCGCTCGTGCAGCGCCTCGTCGCGATGTTCAAGGACAAGACGCACGTCGTGCCCATTATAGGCGTGCTGAACGAGTAGGCCCTTTTGTTGCTGTACGCGACGTGCGTGCTGATACCACTGGCCCCCACAGACCGCACGGCTCGCCAGACGACAACACGCTCCCCGTGGCGACGCAGTTCTACACTGACAGTTATTACAACGTGCGCTACCCGAGCGGCGAGAATGCGAGCGAGACGGACCTGATCATGATGATGCACGACGCGTTCATGGGCGTCGACTACTGGGACGGCTTCTTGCAGCCGCCGCAGCACAAGGGTGTCGTCCTCGACACGCACATCTACCAAATGTTCTCCGACGCCGTGCGTGCCCTCTCCGCCCCATAAAATACCACTGACCCCGCTCGCGCGCAGGACAACGCGCTGTCATTCGACCAGCACATCGAGCGCGCATGCAAGAACGCGTCGATCATGGCGACCTCGCCCCTCTGGCCGATCATCGGCGAGTGGACGGCGACAGCGACGGACTGCGGCAAGGGCCTGAACGGTCGCTTCACAGGCGCGCGGTACGACGGCTCGATCCCGGGCTCGGTGCGGGTGGGGAGCTGCACGGGGCTGACTGGGAACGCGAGCACGTTCAGCGCGGAGTATCGGCAGTTCCTTGGACAATACTTCGAGGCGCAGACGCAGGCGTACGAGAAGGGCGGGCTCGGGTGGGTGATGTGGAGCTGGAAGATGGAGGATGTGGACGAGTGGAGCTATCAGAAGGGCCTAGAGTGGGGATGGATTCCGCAGGATTTGAACCAGGGAAATTGGCCTTCGATATGCGAAGGGAAATGGTAGATTGCATTACGGACTTCTGTGTTTTGTCAATAGTGAATCATGTGTCGTGGAGGAATAAGATCTGAGAATTGAGTTAGTGGGACGGTTGTGGTATGTGCTAGGAGAGATTTGAAGCACTTCAACTTGAAAAAAGAGAACTAGCCTTGGCCAGAATCCATGTCTTGTGACAAGGCTAGTCCTCCTTTGAAGCTGGCCCCCGGGTAGCTTCCATGAGGCGCTGAGTACCTCCCGCTCTATCTAGATGCAGAAGGCACTCCGGCACTCCCATGAGACACTGTTCGCCAAAACGAGTATGGAGCAGATGCCAGAGAGACACACCAGCACATAATAAGTACAGGTGTCGGTTGACTCATCCTATAGTCTATTCTTGCGTTCGTCTCCGGGTAGTGACTAGTTCGACTGTGTAGGGTCAGCGCAAGTTCATTGTCAAAGCCCCCCCCCTCAAAGAAAAAACACCAAGAATATATTTGGGATGTGTTGTAACGCGCCGAGAGTAACGAAGACAGTGTGAAGGCAGGGAAACGATATGGTTATGATACAGTGAGGCAATGGAGCCCATGAAACGGGCCTAATGGTACACATGAGAAATGATTTGACGACGCGGAACCCCAAAGAACCAAGCGATATCACCGCATGGCATTATTGTTACTTGTAAAAGGTGATCGAAGAGTATTGCCATCGCCATATTATAAGCTTCGACATACACCGTATATCATTGAAGATAACAAGACATACCTTTTTTCAGAAAGTCAGTCTGCCCATTTGTCCAAGCAGGCTGTCCATTGTGGACTGCACGTATCTGAACTTGGAGATACCACACTTCTCGCTTTCTATGTGAGCTACGAGAGCGCTGAGTACTCGGAAGCGCTGCCCGCACGCAGATCCGCGGCAAACATATATCTCGTCTTGATGTTTGGGGCTGGCAAGGTGCTGATTAAGGCCCCTCAGGCTGGAATGCACTTTGTTGCAGAGGTAGCATTGGAATCCCTGTCCATTCCACGACGCAGCGGTGGCAATGTAAGTGACTTCTTGCTGAGCAGTTCCCGGGCCTCCACCAATAAGACGAGCTGGGTCCGTGATGATATTGCTGGTGTCGTATTGCCTGACGACGCGATTGACCATGTTGCGGTTAATTCCTGAGGCACACGCTCCGTTCTCGAGATGGAGAACAAGCGCAGAGCGGGAGACAAATTTACCCCCACATCCCCCGGGACAGGCAACGTCTTTGGGCCTGTGGGTGGATGAATTAAGATGCTGCAAGACAGTGCGCGAATTAGTCGTGTTGAAGTAGTTGGAATGAAAGATATCTACCGAAGTCAAGTTACTCGCGGAACCAAAGAGCTTATTGCACGGCTGGCAATAGTGATGAAGAGGCGACTGGCGATAGTGTTCTTTGAGGCCGATATCATTTGTGAAGATAACACGGCAAGCTGAGCACCAAGAGTGTGCAACGTCGTAGTGGCGATCCAATTCTGCACGACCGCCGTAATGCTCGTTACACTGCTGGCAATACATGTGGCGAGTGCTTTGCACCCAATGTTCCTTGAGACCTGTCCAGGTTGTGAAATCCAAGTTGCAAGCATCGCATATGTTATGATTTGCAGAATTTGCAATGTGCTGATAGTATGCATTGCTGGTATTGAAATAGCGATTGCAGCGATTGCATTCGGTCATGGCGTAAGTGGAGGCGGGAGTGAGGGAGTGGTGAACGCTATAGGTCTTGCAGCCGATCGACGCGTTTTGTACCATTTGAGCTCGTTGCAATTTACAGCCTCTTCCTCCTTTGTTGCTTGCCTCTTTGTTTCCTCTCAAGTTCAAGATACAATGGAGCTTGGTGTACAATATTTCACATACATACGTCTTCCAGTTTATGTGTAATCAAAGAAAGCTTGGTTTGTTCTCGACTCGGAGCTCGGAGGTTGTTGATACATGCTGACTAATATTACCCACGGTCAACCACTGGAGAGAAATTTCAATTTCGAGAAAAGTAAAGCCTGTTCACCGACGACGCTCACGATCTCTTTCTCACCATGCATTTGATGTACACACTTGACGAGGCTGGAAATCGTATATATACTCTCAAAGTAAGCTATATACTCACCTACGATCTTGAAGGCGACTTATTTATGTTCCAGAAAGCCACAGATTCTGGCAAAATAACCAAGTCGGCACACCCTGGTATGTCGCCCCGCCTGAGTGCTGAATGTTCACCTAACTTCACTTGCGTGCTAGCTCGGTTCTCCCCCGACGACAAATTCTCTCGTCACCGCGTTACTATCAAGAAACGCTATAACGTGCTGTTAACGCAACTACCTGCCAAACCCTTGTAAAATCGGAGAGCCCAACCGTTCTTATGAATTCGATTCCTGAGGTGGAATTTGGCGCTACACTCCCGAATATATATCAAGATGCGCAATAGGCATTCTTGTCTTACATGCGGAGTCAAAAAGATGGAGCGCCGCTTTGCTTGGATCGCGAGTTCTTCAAGTTGTACAAGGTTGTGCATGTAATTATAGTTTTGATTATTGGATATGACCCAATCCCAATCCCACTTCCCTTCCTCTGAGCCACCTTGATGTAACGGAATGCTGTTACAATCATCAATGGTCGTGAATTTCACACTTCTCCTTCCTCGAGTCTTCCCCGCCTAGGTTATAATATACAACGAATTTCTGCGTAGCAAGCGCCTGAGATTCGGGCCAGAGCACTCCTTAAATCTACACAGTGTTGAATACTTTATGGAACCGTGTTAATTCAAGGATTATGGAAGCGCCGAAACCTGACAGAAACAGAGAGTGCAGTGCGCGGCGCGCGCAGAACTTCAACTTCTTTTGAAATTCTTGAGGCTGTAAGTCACGTACACGTGACAATGTTACGTGACCGGACGCGTCCATGCAATGTTGATCGGTAAAACTGGTTTATTATACCTACCTTGTCCTTACGGCCCTGTTCTTCAGGAAGTTGCTTTCTCCAAAGCTTACCATATGCCTCCTCGACGCTCGTCTCGCGCGCCAGGTCCGGCAGAAGATCCTGCTCCCGTGGATTCGTTACCGACTAAACGTAAACGCGGACAGACTGCCGAAGTCGAACCAGACGTGGAGAAGGAAAATGCCACGAAGCCAGCTTCACGAACGCGTCGTAGTGTCTCTGCAAAACCAAATTCCGCAGTTGCATCTGGTTCCCGCAGATCTACGCGTTCCAAAGTGTCATTGCCTGATGTTGCGGAATCAGGAGGCGAGGAGCAAGAAGATGCACCACCAGTAAAGAAAGCAAGGCCCTCAGTCGAAAGCATGGTTGAAGAACGCGTAAAAGTCGAGCGCGACGATGACACTACGGTATCGAAACCTCGACGTGGAAAGCGTACCTCAAGTTTAGCGAAAGCTGCTCAAGATATCGAAATGGATGTAGATGAAGATGTTGCACCACCTCAGCGAGCTAGCCGCCGGGCGTCGAAGAGTTCGCTATCCTCCGATAGACGGATAAGTGGGACATCAGCCAAGTCCTCTGCTGCTCCCGGAACCTCCCACATCACAGAAGCTGGAGAGAGCGAGGAGGACGATGAAGAGGATTTCAAACCCATCAAAGGACGCCGCGCAGCAACTAAGACAAGCAAGCGTGGATCTGCTAAAGCTGTTCAGTCAGACGAAGATGACGGCGAAGAATCCGCTCCGTATGAAGACGATGAAGATGACATTGTCAAACCTGCCCGCAAGGGTCGAAAGGCTAAAGCTCCCGTCGCCCACAAAGGGAAAGTTCCAGCAAAGAAAGCGAGCAGAACAGTTGTCGAAGATTCAGACGAAGAAATATCTGCCCCGATTCCAACATCGTCTCGCGCTGCCGCAAAGAAAGCCGCCAACAAGCCAGCCACGCCAGAAGCAGAAGACGAGGAAGAAGAAGAGGAAAAGTCTCTATTCGAACCTGCTCCCGCCATTCCTGCTCCGTCTAGTCTACCTCTCCCTGTCCCAGAAGAGCCGACTGGCCCTAAATCACGTCTTGTCATTCACAAAATGGCACTTGTTAATTTCAAGAGTTACGCCGGTAGACAGGAAATTGGACCATTTCACAAAGTAGGTCTCACAGTCTTTACATATCCTGTCGTGAATTCTGACTTGCTCAGTCCTTCTCTTCTATCGTTGGACCCAACGGTTCCGGTAAATCAAATACGATCGATGCTTTACTATTCGTCTTCGGTTATCGTGCTTCGAAAATGCGACAGGGAAAGATATCGGAGTTGATTCATAATTCTGCGAACTACCCTGATCTTGACGAGTGCAGTGTCGAAGTTCACTTCCGCGATATCATAGATCTAGTAAGTGTCGCGATTATTGGTTGGAATTACGATTCACAATCCTTCCAGCCTGGGCCCGATGCGTTCAAGTTAGTTCCCGACTCCGAATTGGTAGTGACTCGTTCCGCATACAAAAACAACTCGAGCAAATATACCATCAATGGACGAGTCAGTAGTTACAAGGAGGTGCAAGCTTTGCTCAAAGGACGAGGAATAGATCTTGATCACAATCGATTCCTAATTCTTCAAGTCAGTTACCGTTCATTATTCTTATTGCAAACTATTTGACGCGGCTTCCAGGGAGAGGTTGAATCAATTGCTCAAATGAAACCTAAAGCTCCCTCAGAGCACGAAGATGGTCTACTTGAATATCTCGAAGATATTATCGGCACTTCGAAGTACAAAGAACCCATTGACGAAGCCCTGGTAGAGATGGAACGCCTGCAGGAAGATCGACAAATGAAATTAAATCGATTGCGGCATGTCGAAAAGGAGAAAATTGCGTTAGAGGCGAAGAAGAAAGAGGCCGAGGATTATCTCCGGTTGAAGAACGACCTTGTTCGAGCGCAATCAAGGCAATACCAATGGTATCTGTGGAGGGGCTTTACTGCAGAAGAAAAATTGAGCGCGAAGAAGGTGAGTTTATGTTCTCATGTCATATCCAAGTTTTCTACAATGACGTATGTTTATAGGACGATTTCGAAAGTAAATTAGCGCTGCAGAGAGAACGGCATAAGAGCGACATCGATCATCTAGAATCGCTGAGAGAGCATTATGTCGAGCAGCAGAAAGCTTACGAGGTGCGTTCGCGTTTTATCATTACACCATAGCACTCACATCCATCGCTTGCAGGAAGTACAAACTGCTGCTAACAAGGCAGTTAAAGAACTCGCAGAGCACGAGAAGCGGGAGATTGGCTTACAAGAGAAGACGAAGCACGCCTCCACCAGAGCGAAGAAGCTTAAGAAATCGGTTCAAGAGGTGCGACGATGATCTGGTCCTCTGGATGTTTACCCGACTAACCATCCGAATAGGACACCGCCTCGAGAAAAGCAGCCCAGAACACGGTTCAAGACAGTACCTCCAAGATGAAGAAAGAGAAGATCAAACTCGAAGAATACGAAATATCGTTGGAGACTGAAGAGAAAGTTTTGGAAGAAATCCGCGATAGCTTGAAAGGTAATAGCTGGAAACTCAATCCGTGCTTCATGTGTTAAAGTTCCGTAGACAAGACGCAAGTTTTCCATGATAAAATCCAAGTCAAACAAAAGGAATTACAGCCGTGGACAGCTCAAATCAATGCAAAGCAAGCGGAACTGGACGTCGCTATCAGCGAGCGTGATGCCCTTGCCGAAAAGGCGGACTCTTTGAAATCCCAATGTCAAGAAGCGAACGAGACTTTCAAGTTGCTGCAAGAAGAGTATAAAACAAAGGTACCATCATACTTGTTCCGCGTAAAATATAATCTCATGCTTTGTAGGTGTCTCGTCAAGATGAACTCAAATTCGAGAAGAAACGGCTTCAGCAAGATATCCAAACGGCTGAACACAACCACAAAGTGAGTGCACAATCAATCTCTTCAGTTAGCGTATTGATAATTCCGGTAGGGGGCTCAAGATCGTGTTACGGAATGGCGGGGTAAAGCAGCAACCAGTCGTAACAAAGTAGAAGAAGCGAAAGCTAGTCAATCTGAAAATAGGTCGCAAAATAATGTTTTGACTGCCCTGAATCGTTTCAGGGACGATGGAAAGGTCGAAGGTTTTTATGTACGCTCAGTTATCTGGATAATTCACCGATTTGTTATATACTCATTTTCCGCTTTAGGGACGACTCGGAAGTCTCGGCACCATACCCGACAAATATGATGTCGCTATATCCACAGCTTGTGGCTCAAATCTCAATTTCATGGTCGTTGACAAGGTCCACGAAGCCCAAACATGTATCGAGCATTTGCGCAAAAGCGGTGTTGGTCGAGCATCATTCATGGTTCTGGAGAAACTCCCTGCGAACGGCCCTGAACAAGTGAACCCTCCTGAAGGTGTCCCCCGTCTCTTCGACCTTGTCAAGCCCAATACTCCCAGACTCGCCTCTGCATTTTACAAGGCTATGGGGAATACGTTGGTTGCCAATGACATGGACCAGGCAAATCGTATCGCTTTCTCTACTGTCAAGAGGTGGCGAGTGGTAACTCTCGACGGAGGACTAATTGAAACTTCAGGCGCCATGTCTGGCGGCGGTAACTCCGTCTCTCGTGGGGCGATGAGCTCCAAACAAGCAGCGGCGTCTGTGTCCCCAACGACCATGAGGAACTACGAGAAGGATAGCGAACAGGCACACCAAGAGCTACAAAAAGCAACCACAGACCTCCGAGAATCTGAAGCCGAGCTGGAACGACTCAAAGCGAAGGGCCCAATGATTGACCTCGAGTTCCAGAAGATTGGAATGGATATCGAGAATATGAAGACGCGAATTGCGCAAGCTGAGAAACGGGTCAAAGAATTGAAGTAAGTGCTTGGCCGATTATTAGTCTAAGGGATTCAATGTCGATAATCTTCCATATAGTTCTCAGAACAAACCCAACACCGGAGATCTTGCTCGAATCTCCGCCCTGGAGACGGACATATCTGCATCTCAAGCTGCTCTCGACAAACTCCGGGGAAAGACTGTCCAAATCGAGCAAGATATCAAAGATCTGGAGAAGAAGATCCTAGATATTGGCGGGTCGAAACTACTGACTCAGAAATCCAAAGTCGATGGTATTAGATTACACATCACTCTTACGAACGACGAATTGACCAAAGCCGAAATGTCAAAGAAGAAATCCGAAAAAGACATAATAAAATTGGATAACAACTTATCGACGAACACGGCGGACTTGGAAGTTGTCGAGGCTGAGCTAGTAGAACTAGTGAAGACCGTCGAGGAGCTAAATGCATACGTATCAGATCTCAAGGAAGAAGTGGAGAATGCCCAAACAGCGGAAGAAAATTCGAAAGAAGAGTTGAAGAAGCTCAAGAAAGGGTTAGATCAACAGGAAGAGCGTATCGCCGAATTCAGGAAAAGCGAGGTATTCGATTGTTCCGTCGCCGTTCACTCGCGTATCTAATCATTATACAGGCAAAACTCAAACACGATTTGGCAGAAATTGAAAAAGAGATTGTCAACAACTCTAATATGATCGACGAATACAATGCAAAGCATGAAGCGCTGGTACTGGAAGATGTCGAGTACGTTTTGTTGTTTCGGTATACAATGTGACTTCATCTAAATGTTTATTAGCGAGGAAGACGACGACGAAGAGGCAGAACCTGAAGCGCAGGATGGAGGCGAACAGAAGCAAACCCCTGAAACAGATGCTGAGCACGGTGACGACGAAACGCGTGTCAAGACTGAAGAGGGCGTCACGCCAGGAACCCGCACAAAGGCAACTCCTGGCTCTAACAGATCGAAACGACAGGGCACTCCGTCGAACGAGCTCCGCATGTATTCCGCAGATGAGCTGAGGAAATGTAAGCGAGATGAACTCGTCGCCGATGTTGCCTACCTCGATGGTATGTCACTCCTTTTCCTGAAGGCCTCATTCTGACGCTTGGTACCTCCTAATTAAAAATTGAAATCATAACAGAAAAAATCAACAACTCCAAGCCAGACCTCACCGTGCTAACAGAGTATAAGCAAAGAGAACAGGAATTCTTCAACCGAGCTAAGGACTTGGACGGCATCACAGCCGAAAGAGATGCACAGAAATCCAAATACGACGGCCTGAGAAAACTACGGCTCGATGAATTCATGGCAGGATTTAACTTGATCTCTTTAAAGCTGAAGGAGATGTACCAAGTATATTCATCTGTATGCCTCACGTTCAGCAGATAGCTAATCTCGCTTTGCAGATGATCACTCTTGGTGGAAACGCAGAGCTTGAACTAGTAGATAGCTTGGACCCTTTCTCCGAAGGCATCATCTTCAGTGTCATGCCACCCAAGAAAAGCTGGAAAAATATTTCCAATTTATCAGGCGGTGAAAAAGTAAATCCTTTAACAGTTCATTATATGTCGTTGCTAATATTTTTCAGACCCTGAGTTCTCTAGCTTTAGTCTTCGCATTGCATGTTTTCAAGGTGAGATACTCTTTGGTGTTTTCTTGGTCTTCTATTCTCATTGAACAAATTATAGCCAACGCCTTTGTATTTCATGGATGAGATCGACGCCGCCCTTGATTTCCGAAATGTCTCCATTGTGGCGAATTATATCAAAGATCGCACAAAAAATGCACAATTCATCATCATCTCTCTTCGGTGTGTATCATGATCTGTTACCGTAAAATTTGATTGACCGAAACTCCTTAGGAACGATATGTTTGAGCTTAGCCACCGTCTCATTGGTATCTACAAGACATCCAATGCCACTCGGAGTAAGTTCTATGCTATATTTTTAGTTGAGTAGAGCTCTGACGAATGTATGTCAGGCATCTCAATCGATAATCACGCTCTTCAAGCTACCATCCCCAAGCCTCGGCCACAACCCCCAAGCACCCAAGCTACTAGTTAGCTACGTCTGTATTACCTGACTTGTTCCTGGCCCGTTGCTTTCTATATCCTGACTGTATACTATAATATGCCATTTTGATATCTGACGGCGAAAGAGTCTCAACTCTCGTGAACGAACCCATCCAGGTTAAGTCATCAAGCGCCCAATTGGGACTTGGCGAGGTAGGAAATATTTTCTCACTCGAGCGTATTTAGGAGGTGGTGATAGAAGAAATGGCTCCATTATATCTCTTGCATTTCGAGGATTACATGTTAAGCTGAAATTTATGCGCTCTGAGGCAGGAAGGGCGCAGCATGTTTCGGCATCAACGGCAAACCAATCATGACTAATTTGGAACTCAGGCGTCGAGCCCTCACCTGTTGTCAGTGCTTGAGCTACCTTCTTCCATGTCAGTGTCTTCCTTTCCAGCATCGAAAGACATCTTCGACGATGACGACGATGGCTGGCAAGATATGCCTGTTATCCGGGAGGATAATCTCGCAAGTGGACTAGATGAGGAGGACCAGAAGAAATACCACTATCAAAGTTCTGCAAAGGCATCGACAGCCGCCAATGCTACTGGAAATCTAATAGACGTGGATGATCTTGGAAATGAATGGCGCTCGAAGCTCGACCAAAATGAGAGTGAATACACGCGACTACGAGTAAATGAAGAAGAAGAGGTCGATGAAGTACATCTACGCACGCGATACCTTTTCGATGAAGACAAGGCCATGACACCATTAAGCCAGATGCAACAAACGAAGAACTTACTCACCGAAGCTCAACGCATTGCTTATGTTGGTCTCTGCGCACTCACAAGTAAGGAAATGGTGCAACAATTCAAGCTGGTGCAACGCAAGGAATTCAAGGCTTCGATTACAAACATGGAATTGTGGGCCCTCAAGGTTATGGGACGACTGTATTATCATATGGAACTCGAAACACAAGGCAAGTCCGTAAATCCATACCTTTCTCTTATGCTAACTATGCCCTGGATTTCGGAATGCAGAGCAAAAGATGATCGAGAGTTTAGCAGAGCATGGCGTTATAGCTGATGACCTTGTTCCTGCATTAATGACAACACACACTGTCGCCAATCCGGAATACGATCCCGAAGAAGCGCGCAGAAAAGCGCAGGACTTGAGTAATGAGTTACGCGAAGACGAGGCGGCTGACGGCGAATCAATATCAGACCAAACTCTCGTGAATCAACCACTTTCAAGCTCAACGTCCCAAGATGGTGACAAGACACCTACGGCTACTCATGCAAATCTGAAAGAAATTTCGCCAAGTGAACATTCCACCTCTCCACCACCCCCTGTGGAGGCTCCACATATCAAGCAGGTTCCAGTCACCACGAAGATCCTCAAGGACAGTTCCACAGCTGCCATTCCTGGCGTTAGCACCTCGCTTTCATCCACAGATGAGAACGTTACTCTGGATATCCGGTGGACTGTCCTTTGTGATCTTTTCCTTATCCTCATCGCCGACAGCGTTTACGACGCTCGTTCAAGGGTTCTCTTGGAGCAAGTGGCTTTAAAGCTAGGGCTCGGTTGGCTGGATGTGGTGAAATTCGAAAGTCGCGTAACTGAAGCGTTGGAAATTCAAGAAGACGTTGAGACCCTTGAACAAGAAGGTTTGGTTGAAGGGGCTAGGAAGGCTGGAAACAAAAGGCGATATGTGATGTTGGGTTTAGCTACTCTCGGTACGTTTCTCTTCATCTGTACTGAATCTTCCAAGACTGATGATCACAAACTACTACAGGTGGTGGACTTGTTATCGGCCTGTCTGCTGGTCTCCTCGCACCTGTCATCGGACTCGGCTTGGCGGGAGCTCTTTCAACAGTTGGAGTGGGTGGAACTGCAGCCTTTCTAGGAGGAACAGCTGGTGCCGCAGTGATTACCACAGGCGGTGTTTTGACTGGCTCAGGAATTGCGGTTCGTGGTATGATCAATCGGACGCAGCAAGTGAGGACCTTCGATATCTTGCCTCTCCATAACAACAAACGCGTGAGCTGTATCTTGACCGTTCCAGGGTATGTCAGATGGCCCGACCAACCTTCCAACGTTTATTAATGGCTTGTTTTTGTTTTTGAAGCTTCATGAATGGAATAAACGATGATGTGCGACTACCATTCAGTGTTTTGGATCCTATTGTTGGAGATGTGTTCAGCGTACTGTGGGAACCAGAAATGATCAGGGAGACTGGTAGCGCCCTGAAAATCTTAACAGGAGAAGTGTTGTCACAAATAGGAATGACTGTTCTGCAAGCCACTATAATGACCGGCCTCATGTCTGCCCTGCAGTGGCCTGTCAGTGCGTCTGCTTTCCCAAATTTCCTTTCCTTTCGTTTTAATGTGATTTTTCTATCTAGTTTTGACCAAACTTGGTTACCTCATTGACAATCCCTGGAGCAATGCTCTCGATCGTGCGAAGGCAGCAGGTCGTGTTCTCGCTGACGTACTCATCCAACGTCACCTCGGTGTCCGTCCCATAACTCTCATTGGTTTTTCACTAGGCGCACGCGTCATATTCTATGCGCTACTTGAACTTGCAAAACAGAAGCAATTTGGAATCGTACAGGATGTTTTCCTTCTTGGTGCAACATTAACAGTCTCCCAGAAATCGTGGTGCGAAACGCGCTCCGTGGTCTCAGGACGCTATGTCAATGCATACGCAAGGAACGATTGGGTGCTGAACTATCTTTTCAGAGCATCTAGCGGCGCAGTAGGCACAGTGGCTGGCTTGAGGCCTATTGAGGGCATACCGGGGCTCGAGAATGTCGACGTGACGGATAAGATTGCCGGACATATGAGTTATCGCACATTCATGCCTTTGATTCTGGATCAGTTGGGATTTCCTGTATTTTCAGATTACTTTGACGAACCGGAGGTGAGTCTCGTGGCTGCACTTAAAATAACCCTTTTCGCTGATTATTTTGCATTAGGAACCCGATTTCACGGAAGATAGGATTGTTGTGAAAGAAGAAGACAGCCAGAAGAAATCGGGATGGTTTTCGCGCAAGAAAACAGCATCCACTCCTCAGAAAAACGTGTCAAGACCGCCCTCAGCTTCACCTTCCGTGGATATCAAGGGAGCGATACCTAACAATTCTGAAAAGTTACCTTCTCAAAAAACCGACGACGATGAACTCCCGCCGCGTCTGGACTCCTCATCCACTACCTTACATCAAAGCGAACATACACCAACGCCGTCACGCACATCTACACCGCCTAATGACCCTGCTGCCGCCTCTTCATCAAAGCTTCCATTACATGCTGGTTTTGACCTTGGTGCTATCAAGAATGTCTTACAGGAGGTCGAACGTGGACCCGGCAAATCAGCACCGATATCAGCGAATGCGGCTCGTGAACGGCTTGCTACTCTTCCAATCGCTCCGCCTTCCACACGTCCACAGTCTACACCGCCTCCACATATGCTTGAAACAACGGAGCATCCACGATCGTCTTCTATGGAATATAAAAACACCGCCGCCATTGTGGATTCTCCACAAGACGAAGTCGCCCCAAATTTCTCCCGTTCATTTTCAGCATCGTCGCAATACAATTCTTCTGGTCGCAATAACATCCCAACGCCACTGGCCCACTCCATTCGGAACGCCTTTGACGACTCGGCATCCCCTTATACTCCGCGAAACGTTACACTCCCTTCTGCGTTACCCGATGATATCTTCCCCAAGTGGGGCGCCCCTTCAAGTTCATCTCTCAACCTTCCTACAGCACTATCAACGGATGCTGCATCATCATCTAACAGTCGTTTCCCTTCTAGTATCATAGACACGCCCCCAACGTTTTCATTTGGTGGACCCGGTGGGTCCGTCAGCGGTTCATCAGAATCTAACAACTCCTCTTGGAATATACCACCCCTTGGGGTACACAGGAAGAAATCTGCATTAGACGGATTTAGTTCTAATCCTTGGTCATGAATCTATACCGTCGGGGAGCTTTCATCGGTGTGGGGGTGTGAATCTCATTCGAATCAATCCACCAAGTGCCATAGCACATTATTGACCTAGTACTATCTTTTGAATACCCTATTACCCATTTTTCTCCTTTACATCATACATCGTGCTTTGAATATATCATCTTCATTTGGGACATTCAGTCAGTAGTTGTGTAATTTCGATACATTCGAAATCGTTCGTTAGCATGATCAATACCTTACTTTGCATCAGACAACTGGGTACCTTCACGCACATAAACAGTTTTATTACATGGCTCCAATTCGGAGAGGAAATGGGTATGAGCTCGTCTACGTTCTGGAATGAAATGCATGTTCAGCTGATTTTGACGAAGCGATTCATTTAATCGCGGCTCTCCTCCTTGACGGTAACCTCGGCTTTCTTCCTTTCCTCCTCGCGCTCCTGGAACTTCTTCTGCGACCCCTCCTGCTTTATCAACGCATTGATCTTTCGTTGGCGCTGTCTCCTGCCCTTCCCTCTCTTAGAGCCGTCCAACACGATCGGCTCAGTCATCTTCTTCTTCCGCTTGGCGGCCTCCTCCGCGCGCAGTTTTTCGCGCCTCTTGTCGCGCTTCCGCAGCGTCGTCATAGACGCCTTCAACAGCGCCCCATAGTGCGTCTGGAACTTGATGAGCTCGCTGGACTCGACCTGGCGGCGCGGTCAGCTATATCGGAGGACGATGGTGGGGTGCGACGCACGGTGGTAGAGAACTTGACCGCTTTGCCGTTGGTGACGCGCACGAGACACGGGTATTCGTGAGTATCAGACGGGCCCTCGCTCTTCATATGGGCGTCCTCGCCATCGTGCGTCACTGGGGGGGGGGGCAAGTCAGCATATCGCGCGCGCGCGCGATCTGGGTGTGGATTGCGCACGTCGTTTGTGGGTGAGCCAGATCGAGCCGCGCTCCTTCGTCGACTCGAAGAGCGCTGTCAGGTTCTTGAGAAACTGGGGGGATACGTGTCAGGAATCGGCTCGGGAGGTGCGGATTGAGCACTCACGGTGTCATGGTCGACGACGGTCATTTCCAGAGGCCAGTGCCGAGAGAGCTGGCCGTCGGTGTTGCCACTTCTGCTGCGCGCCGAGATGCCGGCGCGGTGCGGCATGGTCATTTCCGGGCGCTGCAGCAGCGTACTCAATTGACGTCGCGATCTGGTTGTGATTGTATGGAAAACAGATTCAATGAACGGGCATCCCTAGCCCTAGCTGCTTGCTATACGCACTTGCGATAAGTATAAGGCCTCTTATGACAGGGCACCGAATTTATCTCATTGCAATTGTGGTATATACAAACACCTGCCAATATATTCTTTCTTTTGACGATGGTCACTCTCTCTGCGCGTTTACTGCCTGCAAGCCCAACGAAAAATTTCACCGTCCACAGGTCCATCGGAACTTCATCCAATCCATAGAGCTGTCACGGTCGCGGCGCCTTTGACGGCGCCAAACAGTGAACAGGCGCCTGGCGCGCTGATCCAATCTTTTGCACGCCCGGGGCTCTTTCAAAGATTTTCCCCGGAGCTGACGGTGCGGATAAAATTTGGGCGTCGCAACTGCTAGTGAAGTAGGCAGGTGCCAGCAGCGGACACCGAACCATTCAGCGCGTCCGGGCTAGCTCAGCTGCAGAGCGCGCTCCAAGGGCACACTGGCCCTCGCCTTCTAGGGAGTCCGATTCTCTTTCGTGACCCGCGATCAGTGCCTGGCCGTGGGGCATCACCGGAGCGTACGCACCCCGCGCTATATGCGTCCACAGAGTCGCCTGGCTGCGCACAGCTGACCGTCTTCACGGAGCGCGTCGCGGCCCAAACGGAGCAGGCAAGTCAGAGGTACGCGGCGACCGCGCACCGTGCCTCCGATGATCAGCTGCTCATCTCCATCACGGGGCGCAATCCGAGAGGCAGAGCAGGCGATCGTGGAGCGCTGAGGGGAGGCCGGGTCCCGCGCACTTTAGGTCAGTGTGCGTAAGTTTTGGGGAAGGGTGCCTACAATACGCCCATAAGGAAACATTTCCTCAATAGGTAATCAGGAAGTTTTATCTGATGACGCTCGAGATATGCTTGATGAACAAACGAAAGGCGCACACTACGGTTTGAAGATATGCTACAACGCAGGGGTTTATATATGTATAGCTGTGACAATACAGGAGAACAACAGGGGCTTTGGAGTCCGGGGTATTTTCGATGCTGCCATGGACAGCGGGCGAGGGTCGTCGTGGTCGTGAAGTGGGACGTCGGAATTAGTGTGTGGGGTCGTCAACGGTCGGGGTATTCGCGTGTATGTACATAGCGCGCGGCGGCGGGGGGCAGACAGGTAGCGCAGGGCGCCCCCCGCCGCCGCGCGCGCGGGCACCAACCCATCCTTTTAAATAAACAGAAAAAAAGCAGAAGGAAAACCCAAGCCCGACCTGTGTCGCGCTCCGTCTATTTTATTGCGGCCTCCGGCCCCCGAGGCCGCACAGCGCAAGCGCCGCCTTGAACATGTCGTCGTCGTCCACCGCGACCGCGGCGGCGGCGCTGCTCTTGGGGGGCAGCACGCCGGTGACCGTCGCGCGCGCCATGGCGGTGAGGCTCGGCGCGCGCTCGTCGCCGCCCGCGCGCCAGCGGCGGTCGTCCTTCCCCCACGTGCTCGGCGGGGTGATCGCCTCTTGGTCCTCGTCCTCGTCTTCGTCCGTGGCCTCGCCGCCGCCGTCCGCGCCGCTGCTGCTGCTTCCGCGGCTGTCCTCTCGGCGCAGGGGCGCACGCGGTCGCGGTGCGGGGGCGACGTCGCGCTCGCGCTCCTTGCCGACGTACACGCGGCTCCGCTGGCGGTGGATCGTGCGCCCCTTGCTGCTGGCGCTGGCGCTGCTGCTGCGCGCGGCGGAGGCGGAGCTGCCCTCGCTCGCGGGAGACGCGGCGCCGGCGAAGCCCGCGGACATGCCGCTCGCATAGCCGTCCTTGTCCGCGACGCGGGCGGCGGCGCAGGCCCACTCGAGGGTGCGGCGGGTCTTGGCGTTGTTGCCAAAGTCGATGAACTCGCGGGCGGGGGGGCTGATGGGGGGCGCGAGCGGGGACGAGAGCATGGCGTCCCAGATAGGGGGCCCGCCGTCGGCGGCGGTTTGTGCGGGGCGGCGGGAGGGGGTGCGGGGGGCGGCGGCGCGCAGCTCTGAGCGCGACGCGACGCGGTCGAGGGACGGGCGCTGTGTGAGGGCGAAGGAGCCGGCGAAGGGGGGGGACGCGGTGCGGGAGACGGTGTGGTGGGCGGCGTTGTGGAGGCTGAACGTGTGCAGGGTGCTGGTGATGTTGGGGACGACGTTGGGGCTGTGCATGTGGTCGGGGTTGCCCGCCTGCGCGGTCTTGCGCTCCGTCTGGCGCTTGTTCTGGAACCAGATCGTGACGGACTTGATTTCCCTGCGGGATGGTGAGATCGCGGGCGCGCCGAGAGGAGGGTGCTTACATTCCGCCGGCGTAGGCGACGGCCTCGCGATCCTCGCGCGATGGGTGCGAGTTCTGGTGGAAGAGGTTCTCGAGCATCGTGAGCTGGGCGTTGGTGAAGCGCTTGCGCGTGCGGCGCGTGCTGCCGATGGCCGTGACGGTGCTCGAGCTCATCGACGCGTCGTCCTCGGACGAGATGCTGGCGGACGACGACGTGCGGGACAGCGACTGCGTGTGGGGCGCGGGGTGCATGGCGGCGGCGGAGGATATGAACGCTGGCAGGCGGCGTGTGTGTTCAACGAAATTTATCCTCTGATATTCAACGCGCCGCGTGCATCACGTGCACCGCGTTCGCACCTGCCTTTCTAGAACATCTCTGGCTATTCTTGCTGCCGGGGCATTCGAAAGGGAACGCGCGTTGGGCCTCCTTTTATCTGGCGCTGCGACAGCCCGTATGTTGGGCGCTCCGAAACTGGGCGCTCCCGCTTTTGCCTCCGCCGTCCAACTAGCTCCTTTCAGGTCCGCGCACGGGCCTTTGGGCACACCTCGGGCCCGAGGCCGCTGGCAAACCATATTGCGCGCAGACTTCGCGAATGGTTCCCGTTGCATTCGATTCAAGAGGAATCGAAGGCGTACTCGTGCTTCCAGGCTTCAGGGCCTGCCCGTTGTTCAGAGGATCCGAACCGTCTCCTCTGTCCGCCGCAAGTTGGTATGCACCACGGAGCTCAGCAAAATGAAATGCAGACGGTGGCATGCCACGACACGAGACCGCTTGGAAGCACTCATGGCCGCAGATGGGCGCCGCCGTTGGCAGAATTTATTGTCGCGGGCAAAGGCCTCACTATTTTAGAGCTCTTCTTTTGTTAGTGTAGATGCTCAATGCTGTCGGTCCCATTCGTCCGAAGAGAGCCCACAACTTATCGATTGTTATCGTTATCTAATATGAATTTGAACCACCCAGCATCCGCTCCAAGTCGCCTGCCTGGAGCGAGCTGGGACGGGGAGATGGAGGATGATAAGCAAGCGGCACCACAGCTTATTTGGGGAACGTGTTGATTGGCAAACACAACTTGCTCTCTGCTCTCACCATACTCTACATTCGTTCCTTCCGCCTCGAGGCTGGCTCGTGGCCCACTGCTCCCGGCCGTTCAAATTCTGCTCGCGCCCAGTCCAGTCCCGCGCAGCTGACGTTCCCACCAACCCAAACCAAACCTGCACCCAGCGATCACCATCATGAAGGCGCTCGATACCAATCTCCCCGCTTCCTCGAGGAGAGGGCCTGTTCGCATGGATGCCCAGGACGGGCCTTGGAGTGTCAGTGTTGCAGAATCCCCCTATGACTCTCACTCCTACTGTCTGTACATAAAGAGTCAGTTTTCTCTTTTATGGCGCTTTCATAATGGCCTTATTACTCTTTCACAGCGCCCAACCACAACCTCACCCTTACCCGCACTGCCATGGAGCTGGTCGAGTTGGATGTGAAGCTCCGCCATTCCCATCCTAATACAAAGATTCCGGCGTTGCCAATCAACCCAGAGTCCCTCCCAGCACCGCCCAAGCGCAAGTCCACCTTCCTCAACACCCTCTCGCGCTTCGCATCGCCCACCTCGTCCAAGGCCCACAGCAAGCGCACCCATCAGCCCACCGGCTCGGCGCTGGCGTCCCCGCTCCCCACCCCGGCCCTCGAGGGCGCCGATCCCTTTACCTCGTTCTCCTCGGGCGACTCCCCCACCGACGGCACCGCGAGCCGGTCCAACCTCGCGAGCAGCCTCGCCAGCTCTGCCGCGCTCAGCCCGTCGTCCTCGTCCGCCGCGATCGCCGCGTACCTCACCACGCTCTCCAACACGCCCGCGCTGCGCATGGACCGCCTCTGGAAGCGCTTCGTGCGCGTGCGCACGGACGACCTCGAGAGCGTGCGCGTCGAGCGCGCGATCAAGCGCGTGCGCTCCGACCTCGCGGCGCACATCGGGAGCATGCAGCCGCCAAAGGACAAGGAGAACGGCGCGGGGAAGAGCGCCGCGAGCAGCGCGGCGCCCAGCGAGGCGGGGAGCGTGTATGGGGGAGATGAGATGGAGAGCAGCACACAGCTCGAGGCGCCGCAGGAGGTGCACGGCGAGGAGGCGAGCGCGGAGGCGGCGATGGACGGCGATGAGCGCACGTCGACGCCGAACGGCGTGGGCACTGCGACTGCGCCGGCGCCCCCGGTGGAGAGCGCGCCTGCCGAGGCCCAGGACGCCGCCGGCGAAGCGCCCATGACTAATCGTGTGCACCGCTCGCAGTCGCTCAACCCGGACAAGTCGCACCGGCTCTCACGCGCGTACACCACGTCTGCGCCAAGCCAGAGCGGCGCGGAGTCGCAGACAGGGGACGACTCGTCGTCGTCCGCCGCGCCGGGCGAGGACGGCGCGCCCCGCCGCCGGCGCAAGAAGCGCTCGTCGTCCGGCATGCGCGCGCACAAGGAGCAGCGCAAGTCGCAGCGCAAGGTCGTGATCGACGACTTTGAGATGATGCGCGTGCTCGGGAAGGGGTGCGCCGGCAAGGTGCTGCTCGTGCGGCACAAGACGACCGCGGATCTGTTCGCGCTCAAGGCGATCACGAAGCGGCATGTGCTCGCGCACCAGGAGCTGCAGCACACGCTCACGGAGCAGGCCGTGCTCAAGCGCATGGCCGCGGAAAACAAGGACCCGTTCGTCGTCAAGCTGTGGTGGAGCTTCCACGACAAGGAAAACCTGTTCCTCGTCATGGTGCGTTCCGCTTTAACGTCGACAGGTGTCATTTGCTGATGGCCTCTGCAGGACTTTCACCCTGGTGGTGACCTCGCGACGCAGCTCGCCCGCTGGGGCCGTCTGGGCCGCGACCGCGCGCGCTTCTACGCCGCCGAGATCGTCGAGGGCGTCGAGGGCCTGCACGCCGCGGGCGTCATCTACCGCGACCTCAAGCCGGAGAACATCCTCATCGGCGGCGACGGGCACATCGTCCTCACCGACTTCGGGCTCTCGAAGGAGTTCCCGCGGCGCCACACCTACAACGCGTCGACGCCCAGCGGCGGCGGCGGGTCGCCGTCCTCGCGTGGGAGCGAGTTCTACTCCTCCGCGGCCGCGGCCGAGGCGGCCATCCCGCCGGCGACGCCCCCGTGGATGAAGCTCGACCGCCACGGCGAGCTCGCGGCGGGCTGGCCGGGGCAGTCGATCGGGCACCCCGACTCGACGACGACGTTCTGCGGGACGGCGGAGTACCTCGCGCCGGAGGTAATCCAGGGCCTGTCGTACAGCTACGAGGTGGACTGGTGGAGCTTCGGGACGATGCTGTATGAGATGTTGACGGGCATTGTGCGTGATTGTGTTGTTTTGATGATTATGAGGCTTATGTTGTGCAGACCCCTTTCTGGGCGGACAACCACCCGGATATGTATGTGCGCGTGTTGCAGGACGAGCTGCAGTTCCCGGACGATAGGGCGATCGACCAAGATACCAAAAGTTTGATTCGCGGAGTGAGTGTGTTTACCGCGGAGTTGCTTTCGTTGTCGTAACCTTGTGTATAGCTTCTCCAGCGGGTCCCTTCTCTCCGGATATGTGAACCTAGAATCAAAAAACATCCATATTTCTCAATGATGTATGTCTTTACAAGGTGCTTCTCGCACTGTGGCTAATGCATCTATAGTGACTGGTCTCATGTGTATTATAAACGCTACATACGTAAGTGTATGCACCGTCTCTCGTAAACGTCAGGCTGACATCTTCGCAGCCCCATATATCCCACCTATTGATCCCTCGAATGCGAGCGATACTCAAAATTTCGACGAGACCTTCCTCGACATGGAGCCGGTCCTCGACGAATTCGACGAGAATGAGAACGCCACGGACACCGACCAGGAGCCGCAGACGGACGCAGAGCGCACCGACGGCGATGGCGACGAGACGAGCACGACGCCGTCGCAGTCGCGCAGCTCGTCGGTGCGGCCTCTCGCGCGCCAGCTGCCGATGCAGCTGCCTATCGATGAAGACGGCGTCGACGTGTTCGACGGGTACTCGTTCAAGGGTCGTCATTCGGTGCTCATCGACGACGAAGAAGAGGACGCGTCGGGCTCGGACCAGGGCTCGGAGGAGAGCATCGAGGACGAGGACGAGGCGCTGAATGTGCTTAGGGGCCTGCAGGTCGAGGCGTCGCCATTGGAGGAGGCGATGCAACTCGAGGAGGGTGTACAAGAAGAGGGCCCGGAGCCCAAGACACCCGAAGCGCGGCATGCGCCTCTTCCAGCGGTCCCGGAGGCGCCGCCTGCGCTGCCTTCTATTCCAGAGGTCTCGCCCGCTGCATCTGCACTTGCACCAGAGATCGAAGAACATATCGCAGAATCGTTACGGACGGAAGAGACCGCAGTCGACGAAGTTGATACCACGGAGCCTATACCTTCGGAACCCGCGGCGGCGGCTGTCGCCGAACCCGGCACACCACCGCCCACGAAATCGGCGCTCCCGCGCCCAGTCGTCAACACCCGTCGCGGGCGCCGCGAAAAGTCCGGCGTGCCTGCGCTCGACCGCTTCCGGGCCAGCGCGGCGGACGAGGACACCGAAGCGACCGAGGCGGAGCGCGAGGACGACGACTGGGACTTCATCGAGGCCGCGGACGGGGAGGACCGCAACGGCGCGAAGGGCACGAGCCTCTTCGCGCGCGGCGTCGTCGACCGCTACCGCCTCGCGGTCTTCCGCAAGGCGTCGACGCCGAACGCGGGCCGCGCGGCCCAGCGCACGGCGTCGGGCATGTCCGTCGCGTCCGGCGCGTCCGAGGCGGAGTCGCCGTCGCCGTCGCAGCGCCGCGGGCGCACGCCCGGGCTCACGTTCAGGAAGCAGACGCGGCAGTTCCTGCGCCCCAAGTCGCCGCCGCCGTCGTCGTTCACGGCCAAGTCCGCGCGGTCGGTGTCGCACTCGGCGTCCGCGGCGAACACGCTGTCCGGCGCATCGCTCTCGTCGGCCGGGGGGATGCTGACGCCGTCGCACTCGGGCGGGAGCACGTTCGGGATCCCGCACTCGCTCAAGTCGAAGGAGTCCGCGATGTCGATGGGCGCGATGAGCCAGTCGTCGGGGCACTCGGGGAACGGGCAGAGCGCGGTGTTCGTCGACGCGGCCGAGGCGCTGCGCGGCTCGTCGGCGAACGGCGTCGACTCAAAACACAAGAACAAGAAGCTGAAAAAGTACAAGAACAACGCGGAGAAGGTCTTCTCGCTATTCTCGTCGCCCCGCCAGTCAACGTGATTCATTCGGTCCGGTTCGTATTTCTTTCTTGTCGTCGCTGTTCCCGTCGTCCGTCGTCAAATCCAAAACCGCAAACAATCCCTTGCTATGCATTTTCCCCGATATCCACCATCGTCGCTTTATCATATCGCCAGCTAGTTTGTAATGGCTTTCACACTCCCTATCGCTGTTTTTTCTTTGTCCGTCCCTCGTATGCGGCAGGCTGCTATATCTATCCACCCCGTGCGACGAGCAGATGCAGGCTTTCTGCGTCCTTGACTTTTCTATATATCTCTGCACCACTGCTGTCGCCGACATAGAACTCTCGCTCCTTTAATTATTGGTCTCTCCATCAGTCGGAATATTTTCTACATGTATCGTCTTATATCGATCACCTACACATACACTCACTTGGACTCATATGAAGTAAATAAAACATGATAGTCGTTACAAATCTTTTCGTATGCAGCAAACTGTTTGCTTGGGCTCATATGTATAGGGGCAACTGCGGTGGCACTGCATTTCGCTCCTGTCAATCTGTGCTGGTAACTAACCCGCGTCATTGTCATCAACGCGAGGCAGGCATGTGGAAACAGCGAGGTAAAATTAGAAAACAACAAAAACAATCTCTGATTCCTACCAGCGGCACCCCACAAACTAGTCGGCGCGCTCAGCCAAAATGCCGCGCGAGAACAGCTTGGACGAATCCGAGACGCGCTCACTCACGCCAGACCTAGATGAGCAGGAGACGCCCAACATAGAAGCAGGGTCTCCGACCTACTCACGGGCTCCCGAGCACAATGGCCACCCGCTGGACCTCGCGCGGGTCATGTCCGCGCAGTCGAAGAAGTCGCTGCACTCACGGTTGTCCAGGGCGCATCCCTCCGCCGCGACGCACCCGACAAAGGCATCCGGCTGGCCGCACCTCCCGCCGAAGGACCGCTTCCGCGCGGTCGTGCGCAAGGTCATGTCGCTGCACCGCGGCGCGACGCTGCTCAGCGCAGCGAACGTCGGCGCGGAGCCGGGCATCGACCCCCGCCGGCCGGCGGTCGACGCGGCGTACAGGCACATCCAGCAGGACTCCGAGATCGAGATCGTCGACTACTCCGCGGTGCGCAGCACGTCGCGCAGGATGGGGAACGCGGAGTTCGTCGAGTTTATGAACGTAGGTTCGGGCGCGCCGCCGCCCCGCGAGGCGTGGGTGAAGGTGCGGTGGATCAACATTGGGGGGGTGAGCTGGGATGTGATCAAGGCGCTTGCGATCAAATACCGTTCGTTGTTGTGTTCTCTGGGCGTGGAATGGGCTTGGGACTGACTTGCCCTGCGTAGAATTGCATCCGCTGGCACTCGAGGATGTCTTCCACGGGCACTCGGGAAATCGCTCCAAGGCCGACTATTACAGCAAACACCTCTTTCTACGCGTTTTATGCCACGAACTGCTCCCCGAGGACGCTTCCGATGGCCCACCCTCGTTCACAGATGCTCCTCGCAGCTCGTCTCCCGAACCCATCCGGGAATTCACCCCCGAATACGACGAGAAAGAAGATTCTGAAGACATCATCAAAAACGGAGGCGTTCCCAGCCCCATCGCGTCATTGAGAAAAAGGCAGACATTAGGCCGGACACCGATTCTGCCCACTACTCGCGGCGATGTTGCACCGCCATACTCAAAGACAGCGGCACCACGCCTCTCTATTCTGGCGGCAAAGGATGCTAATGTACGTATTTTATTTGATTCTGACCCAGTTTCCTTTCGGCTGATGTTCGTAGCTACGAGCCCAGAGTACAGCGCGCAAGGAGGACGAAGCTGCTGTACGGACCCTGAAAAAGGTCGAGTTTACCTCTCTATCTAATTGATGTCGTACTTATATCGGTTATAGGGCTCCCGAGTAGATGTGGCCGTATCACCCATGTATTTCTTCCTCTTTAGGGATGGTGAGTTCTGTTCTGTATTTTTCTTCTTTTCCATCTCACATTTCGATATGTGTAGGCACTGTAATTTCTATCCGTCCAACGCCCAACCTCGACTTGACTCTACCCATTGCCGCCCGCCTCAAAAGCAGAGACACTGTACTGAGGAAGTCAGCCGATCCGTCACTCCTTGTCCATTCATTACTGGATCTCAGTAAGTCAATCATGATATCAATATGCACATCACGAACTAAAGATTTGTTATGCAGTTGTTGACAAGGCCATCCAGGTCATTGACCAATACCACGTCAAAATCCACAAGTTCGAACGGCAGATTCTCCTTCAGCCGAATATGGGAACTGTGCGGGAGTGTAAGAATTGCTTTCGATATTCTGCTGAATCTGCGAACTTATTTGTTTCTAGTGCATATTCTCTCTGGAGACCTGATCCTTCATAAGCGCACTCTTGATCCAATCAAGACGATGATATATGCCCTGCGGCGATATGATGTTGATCGATGTGCCGCTCTCATCGACAGCTCTGATCCTGCAAACGAGAATGTCAAGGTTGTTGGATTCATGAGCCATAAAGCTAAGATATACTTGGTATGACAAATGCGCACACAGTCTTGCTTTCTTCTAACAATTGTCGTCTGATAGGCGGATGCTTATGACCACATGGAATATATTCTTACAAGCCTGGACATGTTTGCTGGAATTGCAGACAATTTAATTAACTATAGCTTCAATGTGAGTATTCTCGTTTTCGTCTTATAAAGTCGGCGATGCTTATATCGTTCTGTGTAGGTTGCTTCCTATGAAATGAACGAAGTGATGTGAGTCATAGTACGGCCTAAATAATCTGACTTTTGTTCATTTGTTCCTTCCAATCTCAGGCGCAAACTAACAATTGTGACCATCATATTTTTGCCTCTCACTGTTCTAACCGGATACTTTGTGAGTTCTTGAATGACTGTACTTGACACACCAATTCAATCGTACCGCCAGGGAATGAACTTTGTCAATATGTGGTCTTTGCGCCGCTCCGATCTCTTGTGCGTTTCCACTTTTCAGTTATCCAATCCTGACTCGGACCTTCTCTGGATTGCAGCTTCTGGGAACTTGCGCTCCCTATCCTGGTACTTGTTGTACCCGTCGCATTGATGGCGGATTTGAAGAAAATGTGGCACTATATCCAGAAGCGGAGAAATATCCGCGCCGTTTGAAGACAAATTTATCGGTCAAGCCAGTTGCATATCTCTAACAGATATTTACGGCCCCGACATTGGATCTCCTATTCATGATAACCTCATGGCACTCATTTCTAGTTTTTAATTCCGGGAGGCACGCGAGATATTACCTTTACGGTGATAGATCGTTGGGCAAACCCCAAACTGTCTTTCACTGTGCCACTTTAATTATATACCTGCATAGCTGTTGGTATTCTCTCGTCTGGTGTATGCAGTCACTCCTTCGAATTCTCAGCGCTAGCAATCGTCATATCTCCTATGCTGTATTTCTGACGTCAATATCTCAATACCCAACTCCATGATCATATAGTCTCCGACCGGATTCCTTTAAAACCAAGCGATCTCCATAATGTGCGTTATAACACGCCCCTCATTAAAATATTCAGAAAGCCTCTTGCCAACCGTAAATATCATCATGCCCAGCTCTTACGTTCCCACTAGGCAAGTCACGAAATTTGTCCTAGAAAATTCATTCCATAAACTTTTATCAGTGCTCAGACACATGAATATCCTCCCCAGGATCGATACGAGGCTGGCCCTGCTAAAGCGCACATCGACACTGATTCCAAGTTAGTTCATTCTTACCCATGCAATCGTGTCATTCAAGGGCTGACATATTTTCTCAGAGACGAACGCAGTCTGGCAAATAGACTAGCTGCGGCGCAAAAACACGATGCAAACGAGGGCGACAACCCGAACGCTGTCACCGACCCGCTCGAGCCTGCGCGTTCGCACGGAAACAAGCCGTCGCGTGGAGCTGAAATAGACGCTGAGATACAGCGCGACGAAGAAGAGCTGCTGAAGAAGAAAAACGAGTAATATTTCATATTATGTGCGATATGGACCAGCCACATACGGGGTATACTACGGAAATACGGGTTGCAGGAAAGCTACAGTGAGGATCTGATTAAATACAGGCCTCCCCGAAAATACGAAAAGAAAGGGGTATTAGAATCCTCCAAGGCATCCTTCAAATGCAGGATCAAAACTGCTAGAGAACGAAATACTAGACGCAGACCTGCTGCACTCGTCGCTATCGCTATCTGTATCGTCTGGTGTCCGATTCAACACGCATTCAGATTCTAGACCCAAGCCATATCCGCGCTTGCCCCTCGGCCTTCTCGACCCGCCCACATCCGGTTTGCCGTCGATAAAGTCGGTAGTGTTTCTCGGTGGTCCGTGGCATTCCTTCGTCCGCATACGTTTCTTCCGCCGATGCGGCGCCTGCGACTCCTGCGGATTTCTTTTCCGCGTTAGACCTGACGAATGCGAGGGAGAAAAGTGGAAGGATAGGGATATTGAAGTGGGTCGCTCAGCCGAATCGTATTCGTCCAGGGGAGACTCCGTAGACTGGTCGAATACGTAGATAGGGCTACGCGACCGCAGAAGAGGTGACGGGGTATCGAAGGGGGTAACAAGGGGACTGCTGCTCGAGGGAGGCGAATAATCGACGTCCATATCATTGGGCTCCGGCACGGCACACCGGCGAACCGGAAAGAAATACCCATGGTCGACATCGCGCTCGCCTCTCGCGGGGAGACCAAGCGCGTTCGGCAGGACCTCGATGGATTTCCGGTCGTACGAGCGCGATGAGTACGTCATTTCGCACTGTGTCAGGGCGGGGGTTGCAGGGAAATGGACATGGGGCGACATTGCCGGTGGGATGTGACATGATGCGAACGGCAACGCGCCACTGTATGGCGTGGACAGATTGGGGTCGCCTGAGTGGAGGTCAAGGAAAAGAGGGGGCGCAGGGAAGGGTTTGAGAATAGGGCGAGGCGACATCGTATTTCGGCACGGATCACAGGATGCACAAAGAGGCTCGGTGTTCACAGATCGCTCGCCGCGCGTAAAGCGAACTCTAGAGCGTTGCTAGAGCGCCTAAATGACGGAGTGAGCAATTCTTTAGCTGGCGATGCAAACCCAAAACATACGGATGAGAGAGAAGAAGTGGGACACAATGCGCAGCCCGGACGCTGGATAAGTACTTATCGCCTCATGCTGGGTGAGTGCAATGAGGCTGCACTGCTGTGTTTGAAGGAAACCGTCAATGACGAAAGTGGAGCCGCGGGTCACCTGCCCGCAATACTAAAAATAGATGCACTACTACTGCAAAGCAAGCGGTGAATAAATGCTGTACATAAGTATGCTCTGGAAACGTCGTCTCAGCGGAAACCTCACGAAATATACACAAGAAAATTGCTCAGTGCACTTCCTCGCACGATAACGTCTCGCAAATGTACTTAGGGTCATTGGCTCTCGCGATTCCGATTCCTCCGGCACAGCCGGCTTATTAGCCCTCCCAGTCTAACCGCGTTCGAGTGCTCTCAGCAACGGCTGCTGTACCCGGGGCAACCCACTCCTCAAGGCAAGTGTGAAATTGAAATTTTATGGAATTGAAATATTATCAGACTATAATTCGACTATTTGGAAGCACGAAAGCAAGAAAGCAATGTGATGTTTGCAGTTGAAATACGTACGTGGTTGCGCAGCCTAGGGCTCGCCAGAGACAAGACACCGCTAACATACATCCAACGACTCCAACAACAACAGAAAAAATGTCTCTTTTTTGACGAACTTGCATTCGTCTACAATCATTCACTCGAGCAATGCCGCCCGATATGTCCGTAGTTTAAGACCTCCCTCATGCTCGCACCACCCGAGGGGGGTATTGAAGCCCGCCACCTCCTAGGGCAGTGCCGAACGACGGGAACGCGGCAAACGGATCATTGGGCGAAGGGGCAGTGAAGTCCTTGCGCACAATGGTCGACGCCCTCCCGAATGACTTGCCGACCCCGGGGCTCATCAAAGTTTCACGGATCTTTTGCATGGCCGCGCCGGGCGTGGGCAGGCCCGGAGACCACAACGCACCGTCGGCAGCCGCATACATGACAGGGGGCTGCCGGGCGGAGCACAGCGTCATGTCCAGTTTCTCCTCGTACTCCACCGCTGACTCAGGGTACTCGAGCGCAGTGACCATCGGCTCGTCCAGGTCCGCCGTCGTCTCACTAGCAGACGGCTCCAAGGAAACTGCCTGCCAGAATTCTTGCGTGAGGCTGTCCATCGCCAGCGGCGCAGGCTTGTGCGGGCGATTGAGCGACGAGACGGCAGGGCTGAAGATCGACCGGCCGAGAGGCGAGGGCGAGTTGGCGACACTCATATTGAACCTCGGCGCGAGCGTCAGGTTCTTCTTCGACCGCCTGCGCTCCTGCACAGACTGCGCGCGGGCACGCGCCCGCGCAGGAGCAGAGGGGATCTCGCCGGTACGCGACAACTGCCGACCGCGCATGTCCATTTCGTCCTCCGCCCCTATCGGAGACTCGGGCGCTCGCGATTCGCTGGGAGAGATGGGCGCGGACGGGTACGGCGAGCGCGGGTACGACGACATTGCCTTCTCGAGCGTCTGGCTCTGGCGCGTGCGCTCGCGCGTGTTCACGAACGACGCAAAGCGAATGGTGTTCGCCGCGGTCTTGTTGCTAACCTTAGCCGCGGGGAGCTTCGGCGAGCGGGGGTCCTCGAAGTCTGTGATGATCGGCGAACCTTGGTACGCGAGGGTGCGGAATGTCTTCGGAGCGGCCTGCAGCCTAAAGCCCTCGACCGATGGGGAGTACACACGTTCCCCCCACCCGGGAATTGTCAGTGGGTTAGGAGAGATGGAGATGGGGGCACGGTCGTACGACCCCGACGAGAGGGCCGTGAAAGTGGAGATGAGCTGCGAGGGAGACGGCGGGAAGTGCACATGGGGCGACTTGATCGCCTGTGAAATCGAGGGCGAGAGCTTCACGGAGAAGCTCGCCAGCTGGGTGAACGCAGACGACCGAGGGGACAGCGCCAACGGCTCCGGACGCCTGAGGATGGAGCGCATTGGTCCATTCTTAATTGAAGAACTAGCGGTAAGGCTATTGCGAAGGATAGATTGTGTTTGTGTGGCCATTAGAATGCGGTTTGAATAGTACGTCAAAGGTCGTGAAATTTAGTTTGTTGCTTTTGATTGGTTGGAACGAGCAGTGTCTTGACCAGCAAGGCAACGTCGATGACTAGATAACGCAGGTTAGCTGCCGCGCACGGGAGGGGAAAACAGGTGCGCACGTCGTTTAAGTCGTTATGACACACTACAAGTGGTGGGGAATTGTGAGCCGTGCGCGTTGGTTTATATAGCAGCATCAGGTTGCCATAGGGAGTTAGAACGCGACTCAGCGCTCAGGGCCTCCGTGCTTCGTGCGGTACAGCCTCATGTGCTTGGTAACTTCTGCGCACTGCTTGTGGGCTACACAGCTCCTATTTCTGTCGATCCTCATCAAATGAGATGCCAACTTTTCCGCTCGCAGAGCCAACACAGAGCTGGATTTTCGGTCAACAGACGAGGAAGAAATGGCCTCGTCCACGCCTCGTCTGCGATTGGGACTCCCGGCCGAGTTGTCCATCCCTATTTTTAGTGGCTCCATCAACCGTGACACGGCTAAAAACATGCGGAGTACTCTCAGAGTATATCCGGGGGGCGCAAGGCTTAATTTGCGGTGTCCTTGTTCGCCTGAGCTTTGAGAAGATCAGTCCTTTTTGTCTCGCAGGCGGAATCAACTTCATCAGTTCCCATCTGATTATCTATTAATCCTGCTATGAAAATACTCACTGAGCCCATGCCACTACGCTTTGACAGGTCAGATATGTATTGGGAAGACCAGTTAATCAGCCCAGCATCACTGCTCTTGTACTGCATGCAAGGAAGGGTGTGATGGTGCATTGCGTGATTTCGGAAATCTTCATCAGCGCCGCCCTCATGTTGATGCATATCTCGCCTACTCAAACACGCGTAGAACTCATTTCAACTGGTATACATACTCGCCCTGTGGGTAGTCAAGGCCAATCGCTTAACCAGTCGCGGACTCTGGATTTTTTCAATAATAGGAGAATACATGTAATAGGGTGTACTACTTGTGTACTACGCCTTTTCAGAACAAGACGTTCGCGCCAAAAAATCAATCGAAGATTCAATTCAAACGAATACAATGATGAGATACTATGGTATGTCTTTTTGTGGGCACAACATCAATTATGCTAGCAAGCCTCCATTCGGTTTTAAGTGCTACGGTGCCATACATCTATCAGCGCCCAGATAGCCTGCAGCCACCGTAAATCCGGGGAGCCACATGGCGTCGCCTTGAGGGTCCTCTATGTATAATAGTAAAATATACCGCAAAGGTCGAAATTCTGCACCGACAGAATAGTACGCCAATCATGATACGGCATCTTAATGTACTGCACAAGAAAGCTTGCAATAATAGACGGAGAGTCGATCCATACAATTCACGGTATGATAGCAAAACACGGCGTTAGGAATTTACATGCCGCGGTTTGGGAGGAGCGTGGCTGAGCGCCGCCGTGGGCGCTCCTCAGGGCGTGTCTTCACACTGCTGACCGTGCCCAATTATACCATGAGCAAAACCATAAACAAATTTATAGCAAGCATATAGAATAGGAACAATTGAGTAATGTTATATTCTACCCGGATTTTACGACATGGGAAAGGCAATGGCGATWCGGATATTATATTATGTAGTGCTGCTCTATAGTTACTTGTAAAATGAAAAATATTGCATACAGGCAAAATCGTGTCAAMATTTTCCCACCAAAAGTTTGGTGAGAAAATATTGCACCAATTTTGCATATAGGTAAAATGGAACATTTTGCGGAGCGGAGAAGGTCAACGACATGTAGAAAAGTGATAGTATTTCCAATATATTTCACAAACTATAAATTTTATTCAGAATGTAGAATAATGACATTTGCATGACTTTATATGCCTGCCATAAATTTCTTTACAATTTTACTCAATGCAATATTTGGGGCGGGCAGCAGTGTCAGATAAAAAYCCGACCACCCGCCGCTACAACTACCGACGCCGCAGAGCGCCGCGACAGCGCGGGTGCTTATGTAAATTCCTTGCTCGTTGAACGGAACCACACAAGTGGCGGGTGCGACACGATTCGTACTCCTTCCGTCGTCCGACCTTCCTTATAACAGCAATTCGGTTCCGTTTCTGCATTACTTCAAATCATCTCCGGTTTCATGCAAGAAAACAGACGGACAGCAGGTTGTCAATGGGATCCGGCGCCTAAAGGCATCTGCGGGGTACCTTGTATTTGTGAGTCTGGAGGCAAGCTGTCCAATGCGGAAGGGACAGTACTACCTATGGCAATGAGAACGAATCCTCTTTTCTCTCCGATGCCCTGCAAAGCAGAGACAATTCCGCCCAAGATGACGAAGCTTTGACATCATAATCATTCTCCACTGTTCCACTCAACGGTACCGTGTAATCCCAGACAAGGGGCTATATTCACGGTCAAGTGTTTAGTTTGAAAGAATTACCAACGAATTCTGCACGCTTCTGAGACTTGGACGACGTTCAACTGCCCCTACTTGCTCACTCAACGTCAAAGGTTCTCGAAAATGTCCCAGGATGTTATAACTGCATACTCCGTTGCTATTCCGGAGGAACAATCCCAGCCGATGCCTGGCGTTGATAAGGAAATGAAGCCTCACCTGGAGTACACTAAGTTGGAGTTCTGGAACGACGAAGGCAAACCTCGCTTGGTCGAATACCGAGGCAGTGGAAAGTGAGTATTTCGACTTTCTTTGCACTGGCAATCAAACTCATGACTTCGGTTTAGACTCAAAGGCAAAACCGCCATCATCACTGGAGGAGATAGTGGCATAGGCCGCGCTGCAGCTGTCATGTTTTCCCGTGAAGGTTGTACGGGTATCACGATCACTTACCTCCCGGAAGAGAAGGAAGATGCAAAGGATGCGAAGAAAATGATCGAGGATTCAGGCGTTACGTGCAATGTCGTCGAAGGGGACTTGATGGATCAGTCCTCATGTCAAAAACTGGTCGAAACTCACATCCAGAAATTTGGAAAATTGGACATTCTCGTTAACAATGCTTCCAAGCAACTGTGAGCACATAGCATTCCGATGACCCCTCGTTCTGTGTTGAGACGACTTCAAAGGATGTGTAAAGATTTAGCAGACATCGACCTAGACAACGTTGAAAGCACTTTCCGGTCGAACATACTCCAGATGTTCGCCCTCACCAAATTAGCCCTCCCTCATCTCAAACGCGGGTCCAGTATCATCAATACTACGTCGGTGACCGCGTATAAGGGCTCCGCTGGTCTCGGTGGGTTCTATACACTAAATCGTGACAATTAAACGTCTGATCTATTTGCTTCAGTGGACTACAGCTCTACAAAAGGGGCAATTGTATCCTTCACTCGCAGTCTTGCGGCCCAATTAGCACCGAAGGGGATTCGAGTGAATGCTGTTGCTCCTGGGCCCATAATCACTGCCCTGCAGGCAGGCTCGCGTTCCGCGGAAAATATGAAAGGCTTCGGGTTGGGGATGCCTCTTCACGGTCGCGCTGGGCAGCCGGCTGAAGCAGGGCCATCTTATGTTTTTCTAGCTTCAAGCGACTCTAACATAATGACCGGTCAAGTCATTCACATCAACAGTGCGTCATTGTCGCGCCTTCTGCTTTCTTGCAAGATGCTCACTGGATACTTGTTAGGTGGACAGCACTTGGGAGGATCTTAAACATACTAAGCTGAATCATTCCGTCTAGTTGGATACGCATGTTCTGTCGCATTGATAAAGGACACGCTCTCCGCATCCGGTCTCTACTCTGGATACAAATATTCCGTCTCATTTAATAATGCACAGCTTGCGCGGACGTTGAGTATCCGGTTGTGCTGCTGTACTCAAATAAAATTGTAGATGAGAAATATAATTAGGGTCGACCTTTGATCTACCAGATTAGATAAACTACCTTCCATTTCTGGGTTGCTAATTGCAACGATGGGCAGTGGGAGGCGATTAACGTTTTAACGTTTTTACCATCTTGACAAACTCCTACCTGTTCCTGCCTGTGCTCTTCTTTTTCTACATAAACATGGCCGATGCAGCGGAAAGTCAAGGCGCTTCCAACAGTGCGCATCGACGTTGCTCTTAGTATACACCAATCACTGATCAGGACGATTATCCCTATTCCAATCCCTCTGCCGTGTTTAACAGACGAACGACTCCTTGCTGCGGCGCGCGATGACAACGAGGATCTCCTCTTAACGATTTTCGAGGAAGGAGGCTTTGATATCAACTGTCAGGATGGGTGGGTTCTTCGCCTCTACCTTCCAGCTCTTGGATGGTGCTAATTCTATTTACATTGGGTCCACCGTAGACTAGGGAACACTCGTGCGTATCTGGCTTTCTACTACGCCACCTTTTCTATCCTAACTAACGTAGGCTGTGTTTGTGCGATTAGCTCTACATAACGCGTACGTGCCACTTGCCCCCCTATAATGCATCATCTCACATCATCCTTGACCTATTCTCAACCCACGGCCTGCCTGGAACCCCTTCTTCGTGCTCTGCCTCAATCTATGTGAATTAGCGTGAGCCATGGATCTACCGACGTTCTCGAACACATTCTCTCGCACGAGGATTGCGATGTAGACCCTGTCAATCGCATCGACAAGGCCACACCGCTCCATCTCGCCGTGCAGATCCAGCACGTCGATCTACGTGCCCATATCTTCGAAAGTCTGATTGAAGCAGGTGCCGACACTACGTAAGTCTATGTCAATTACTCCCTGTTCCTGGTGGTCCTGGTCCGCCTCATGGAGGTCTCCGAGGAATGAGCTTGATCTGATTGAATCGACTGCATGCAGAATACGCGACAAAAACGGCGAAACACCGATCGACCTTATTCCACTTGATGATGCGAAGCTTCGAGCAATTATTCGCAAGCAGCAGGCGCAAGCGAGCGTTTCCAGGGATGACATTGCCAGCGGTGCGCTACATTTCTTAACGTTTAGTTTTTCAAAATAAATACTGATGACTCGCAGATGGTGAAGACGACGGGGGAGGGTCTTCCGGGAGTGACGATGATTGAGTATGGTTGATGTCGATTGAATCGGCAATGGATGGACAACTGCGTAGTGAAACAGGATGGAATTAGACATCCCGCTATTTGTGCACGACATACTAATGTTTACAATGTTCAACGAACCTCGAGAATGCAGCTGCTAATTCTCTTGCAACCTGACCAAAAAGCCTTTTTAGATAGTGGTCCTGTTTCGCATACCGAATTATGTATCAAGTACTTTTGCGTTTGCATTAGAGCGAAAAATCATCGGGCTGAAGAAAATGTGGATATATTGTTCGTAGGGTCATTAAGCTCGTAACTATAATACAGAGATGATAACCATGATTGGCGGTAGGATATGTGTAAACGTAAGCTGGGTAGAGATGTAGGTTCCTATGTCATGTATAGTGCTAAAAAATGGACTAGATGAGTCAAAAATAACTGACCAAACAAGAGGAATAGATAAAGGAGAGGAGGTATGAGATGAAGAATGGGTGCAAGCAAGTGATCATAACACTGAGAAACATGGACAGCACCAGCAAGCAAGATGGGATATAAACAATACTTTTGAGACTCCTTCAGGGTAAATATGTCCAATAGTGTGCATGGTGAATACGTGGAGCTTTCCACAAAAAACGACTGCCAAGAAAATGTGGACACCAGAACTTCTGGGAAGAAGTTGACCACGGAGAAGTATCGGGAAGGGATACGTGGCAAAAAAAGTATTGAAAGAGGTAGCGCCGACTTTGATAGACTGTTTCCACGTCGGATGTTGCAGTGTGCACTCCGAGACATGGGCCCAGTGCTTGATGTGTTCTTATGTTCGGGGCTTGATACTCCGTGTATTGCGCTCCTTTCCTGCGCTTATAGTGCCCAGCTTAGCGTTGGGCGGTATGCACACAGTCGTGCCAGGGAGTAGCGGCTCGCAATTCACTTTGGGATTCGCTTCTTTGAATTGGGCCAGGCTCCATCCACGCTCGTGAGATAGCTCCCAACAACTTTGGCCAGGTTGTATCCAATGGGAGGTTGTACCCTCTGGACAACGTTTCGGTGTCATGACAGGCGAAGAGAGAGAAGGTTGAACCAATAAACGCCAGACGAGAAGAAGGAGAACAGCGATGATAAGGAAGAAGGGGAAGAGTGAGCGGTAGGCAGACAGGGCCGGAGCTTGGTGTACCATTGGTTGAGTGGTCTATTATTGAGTGCGTTAATGACGAGTGATTAAAAGGGGGAAGAGTATAAAGAACAGATCCCCTGCTCGGATAATTGATAGAACAGACTTACACTGTCCTCTGCTTCACTTTCGGACATCAGACGGTGTCCACCAATCCTTGTGGGGCGCGGCGAGGCTTCCAGGTCCTCAGTATGATTTGAACGACGCCCAGAGCGCGCGAGTTCATCCTCTATCGATGCTGGCAAGGTATTGACTATGAAGGTAAAGGAGTTATGAGAGTCATTCGTTGCGTGTTTATAACGGGGCTATCAACGAGGCTCGCAGTAAACTCACCTCTGGTCATCTGCCCAAACTCTGAGCCCTGAGGTCCAACCCATAGCGAGCCGTCCGTGTCGCGGAAGTAGTACCTTTCTGAATCGGAATCGTAGCCTATACGCTTCATGCCTTCTGGTAGGCGGTATTCATCCTGTGAGGTTACATCCGAACTTTGAATACAAGTGCAACAAGAAAAGGTGGCACCAACCTCGTCGTACTGTGTCCACCGACCCATGAATCGTCTTAGATAGTTTACAAGGTGTTTGAATCCAGAACAGAAGAGGTAGTCCCTTGTTCAGAATGACGGACGGAAAGAGAGAATAGGGTGAGAATGTAGCTTGCGGGCGGTGAATTATGCAATTATTACTCCTGTGATCCGTGCTCGGCAGGGGGCCACTCTTGTTTCTTTCCTCCATCATCATTTCAACTCGGACCAGACGGTGGCCAAAGAACTTGAGCTGCCAACGCACAATGCAGCTTATTATAAAACGTCATCTACGCTTGTGATTGTGTCTGTCGCTGTTCTCCAGCAAATTTGCAACGTGAACTCACAATTGTCACTACGTTCCACACGGTGAACACGAAGAATCTTCCGGTTTTGTCACATTTGCAAACAGCTAAACCGGTCCTAAAGCTCTTGCTTGCTTGACAGCGTACCATCTCGGTCAGAGGACTCTCCCCCTGCTCTGATCTATCCCGCGGAATGTTATGTGTGCGAATAGCCCATACTTTTGGATCCTCCGGTCGATATTTATATTCCAAACTAGATATCTATGTCTCGACCTCCTTCAATTCCGGCGCAATACTCTTCGTGCATCAGATGACGAGTCAAGCTATTTCACTGGCCATAAAGCAACCGATATATTTCATGAACTTGCTGCTTGTAAGATAAAATGATGACTGCGAGAAAGAAGGTACAACGTTATTCTTAGGACGTAGGCTCTCCGCGATCTTAGAGTTGACTGTTCTCCCATTCCATTCAGATCGCGAAGGACATAAATAAATCTGCGAATTTGTATAAAACGATTTCCTGGTGTCCCTATACTGGCGTGCTCGTTTACATCTTTTCGGTACACCTTCAAACAGCATCACATCTGAAATGCCCTGCTTCAGCTCTCTTCTCGCTGTTCTCGGTGGCTTGTTTACCTTTGCAACTGGTAACCCGGTCGTCGACTCTCGTTCTACTGACGCTGCTGCGCCCTTCTCACCCGCTTCAATCATCAACGCACTCGGTGTTGGTCTCGTTAAGGATATTAACGCTATTATAACGGTATGTAGTTTATGACGCAAGCTTGCTTAAGAATTCCATCCTGACTCAAGATCCATTCGTTCTCCGCAGCTGGATTCTTTGGTAACAAATGAGATTTCAATCAATTTTGACGGTAAGTCATTTGCTTTGAAGCCACCATGTTGCAATTAATGCTTTGTTATTCAGTCCAAAACCCTCTCCCTATTGAACTTACTCTTGACAGTGTCAGCGCAGTTGCCGGTCTCAATGGCACCATCTTTGCCACCTTCTCGCACACCTTCCCGTTCCCTGGCCTCGTTGTGAACCCGCTCGGCACAAAGAATTCGGGTACGATCAACAACGTATCTCTCCCACAAGGCACAGTGGCTTCGCTCGCAATAATTCCATTCGGTGTACTTGATCTCCCTGACACCAACGCGAATATTCGGTGAGTGATTTACTATTAGGCCATACTTGCTCAAGGCAGCATGGGATGCGACCGAAGAAAAAGTGCTGAATTTGATGTGTTTCCACCCCTAGGGCACTCACAATTGCTGGAATCGGAGGAATACCTATCGCTCTCGATGGTCTTGTCCAAACGAGCGTTCCAACAACGCGAGTGACAATTTCTTCAGGAATCTTGGTTACTAACTGATGCTCTTCACAGCTTCAATCTTGACCTCGACTGAATATCACAAGCACGGTGACAAAACGTGGTGTCGAGGAGAGCACGAGTAGTCTGTGAGTTGTGGATGTGTCATTCTTGCGTATGCTGATCACGAGTACGCATCCTGCAGTCATGGTTTCCATGTTCTTATGTAGTCAAAACAATTCATGTGATTCTGTCTGAATCCTTCGAGCCAGTGAATATATATAAGGATAATTGACATTGTATCACCCCGCTCTATCAACACTTCGTCTACCCGCATCTGGACCGTACGTAGGTGGTTCTTTGATGGCTCGCAATTTTGAGATCAGTTGCACATCAGTTGACCAGAAAACCTTGCGAATTCTTGCGTTTGAATATTCACCAGCATCATACGGTCAAATATGGCGCGAATCATTGGTCAAATCCGACCGTGAAACCATATGGACGCTCAAGCTGTTCATGATCATGCATTTACGGTTAAGTTCGAGGTGTGGGGTCGATGTTACGTATAAATAACGCGCCTTTCAATAACCCCCCTTTCTACAGACTTGACTCTCTCAGCGCAAATAAGTTCATTTGTCCACTGAAGTCCATTGACATGACTCGTCTCGCTGCTCTTTTCTCTCTCGGCACAAGTCTCCTCGCTTTTGCAGCGGCAGTTCCTGCTGAAATCGACGGTCGCTCATCTGCATTGAATGTCGCACAGATCATCAACCTTCTTGGAATCGGGCTCGTCACTAAGATCGACGCGTTCATTACTGTCAGCTTTCACCGAAACATCTTCGCGAAATAATGTTAATTAATGAAACGCATTCAGCTCGAGTCGCTGGAGACAAATCTCATCAGGTAAGCTACCACCTTCATATCTTAATGTGTTCGTCCTGTTGAGCTCTGAAACTTATACCTACTGCAGCATCGATTTCGATGGTCAGTGAAATTGAACGCGCCTCTAGGTTCTATCTATCAAGCACTGAGAGCATATCTTAGTGAAGAACCCCCTTCCCATCGAGCTCACCCTCGATAGTGTCAGCTCACAGGCAGGATTAAATGGCACGGTCTTTGCTACGTTCACACACACGTTCCCCAAACCTGGACTCGTCGTTCCTCCTCTGGGCACAAAGAACTCCGGAACGATAGATAATGTCCTCCTTACTCAAGGAGCTACCGCGTCTTTGGATATAATTCCTTTTGGTATTCTCGATCTGAATACCGACGCTAACATTCGGTATGTCACATACCAGCTTACTCTAATGTTCGTATAAGCGGATTTGTTAACGGACGACATAACCCAGTGCGGCAACAATTTTTGGACAACTTGGAATACCCATTCCTCTTGACGGTCTCACTCAGTCATCTGTGCCTACAAAGTACGCCACGTATTTCCCCCCTCTGATTATTATTAACAGTGGATATCCCACCGTCTTATAGCTACACGCTGGTGCTCGACTGAATGAGACAATGGGGATTTGATGGGGATGGGAAATTATGTTTAAATAACACCGCGTTATTGAAATATTCTAAACAGATGACCACATTATCCGAGGTGAATGCAAACTGAGTCGTGTGCTCTTCTACGCCTTTCAAGTTCAAGTTGGTTCTTGATGCCGCCAGAGACATTGCAAACTTACAAGATGCCATCATGTGGTTTTGCAAAAAGTCGTCCAGTGATTTTTTCTGAGAATTTATGAGACAATAATTACTCATCTGTATATTTCTACATGGCATCGACGGGTTACTTTGAAAGTTGGAGGGCAGTGGTTGATATGCATTGACCAAGCCATTAAGCGCCCAAGCGTTCGGTGTTATGATCTGAAGTTTGGACCAAATACATGAAAGTGACGTCCACAAGGCGTGCAAGTTGCGAATCCTCCCGGGCCTGCAACTCAATTTGTATGCATTTCCTTGTCTTACTGATACATTTTTTCTTTGTCCCATATGCATTGTGCAACACTGAAATAATCAACTTTTCCACTCAAGTTGCGACTTCTGTAGATCACCAGTTTACCCAATCCTGGTGCAGTATACCCACCTGACGAGCGCGTTCTACCATCCTCTGACTAATTGTCAGGCCAACCTTGTGCTTGGGGTACTCCACCCTTCTATGGAATGCTACAGCAGCGGAATCTTCAACTCTGTCCCCAGACCTTTGTCCAAGTCTTGCGCTATGGAGCCCTGGAAACCTGCATTCATGTCCGTATGAACTTTGGATTGTTCTTGACCTAGATGCAGTCGAATGGCAGCACTTCGACAAATTCACATTGAGGTTGTCATGGCCAGCATATGTGGGTACTGCGTTCTACGGTTGTCCTTCTCGTTTGGCTGATGTCTAAGTCAGTATCCTGCCGCGATATCACTGTCCATTTTCGAGCCTTTCGCGGAACACCCTCCATCCGCCAAATCACATCATATGCGTCGGAAATACGCGCGAATTCACGTAGCATACACGGGTGTTCTTACACCTGGCGACTTGGATGGCTTCAACCCTATTTCTTACCACACAGTCCCTATATCCTTGACCTTGGAGCCTCTACATCTCGGATTCCTCCCCCAGTCTGTGATTCCTATCGTGTGGACTATTGCTGCAGTCATCATGCTCGCTTATCCTGCTGCAAGCAAGCTTGCTAACATGCTACAAAATTTGGTTGAACGCGCTAGATACAAAGATTCGACGACGGCAAAAATGAACTGAACTGCAATCATACGGAGAAAGGGAGCCAGCGCATCATTGATGTCGGCTTGACTTCGCAAACAGTATATTGCGACGCATACTTTATTGCACAAAGCAGTATTAAACATACGAAAGGAATGGCAAAACCAACATTACTACGCCCCGCCTGTAGGATCACCCATGATATCTTCCAGCAAATTTCCCAGCGAAGACCCACACCATATATCTGCTGATATAGATTTCAGGGCAAGAGGCCCCCTGTCGAGTGCGTATCCAGGCGGAAGTAGGAGGAGAGGTAATGCTGGGTCCATAACTTGCTCCTTGCTGTCGCCCTTCAAAGAATTCGGCCCGTTGTCCGAGGGGGGTGGCCTTGCATTATCTGCTCGGGATGCACGAGTGACCCTCTCAGATTCTTTGGTGTTTCCGGGCGCCGCCTCGGATGATAAAGTCGACGCATGGGCTTCGCTCGGTTCGGGACTCAGTGATGTCGAGATACTTACCGACTTACCGTCCATTCGTTCCAAAAACCACGGATGTCTAAGAGCATCTTCAGCACGCACTCGCGCCTTCGCTGGATAGAGAAGGAAGCGACGAAGTAGATCAAGCACGGAGGGTACTTCTTGCTCGCCTTCATTTTCTGAGATAATGCTGGGAGATGTGTCCGTCGCGCTCCCGCTACTTATGTTCGTTGTTTCCAGTTCTTTCACAGCCGCACTCAGAGTTGGACTGGCTGGAATTGAGATGCTTTGATTGTTTCCTACATTGTCTGGTAAACCTTCTGATTCATCCGGGGTAATTGTTAGGTCGAGTGTCGTGGGGTCTAGGAGCGCTGACGGTGGCAAATTGGCGAGTAAGGGGCGAAGTGGCACGCCTGAAACAACCTTGAAGACAACTGACGATGCACCAGGTAGATCTTCGAAGTCCTGCAGTATATTTTAAAAGCGAACAATAGTAACAATAAACAATTTGCTCACAGGCCAATTGGACTTATTTGGCGTTCCTAATATCTTGAATATACTCCACGCAAGACCAATCTCACCGCGTTCCCCGTCAAATAATGAATCTCTTCTCCATTGTGCACCAGGGTAGCCTATCCTCAAATATCTAGTGGAGCATTCATGAGCCATTTATAGATAAGGCAAAAATCGTAGAGAAGCACTATACCGAGGAACCATGAATGGCGAAATCGTATCATTCTCAACGTCGTCTTCGTCATCATCATCATCGTCGCCATCATCGTCCTCGTCTCCATGAAGGCGCAATGGCGTGAAAAATTCTGCGAATGTCACGCCCAAAGACCAGAGGTCAATCGCGAGATGATCATAATGGCGGGAACCGAAAAGGAGCTCCGGGGCACGATAGCCGCTGAAAATGAGCGTCAGTGTGAAACGCTCTTAAGATAAATCTTAACCTACCGAGTGGACACCTCAAAATATAATTTCCCTTTGTATTCCGGCCACAAGTCCTTGCGCTTTGCAGCGTCCTTTTCCCTTTCTTTCCACGCAACACCGAAGTCAATAAGTTTGATACACCCATCCTTAGTGAGCATGATATTCTCCGGCTTAATATCACGATGACCGACACTGCGCACTGGGTCATGCAGAAATGCGAGTGCTACAAGGCTTTGTGCGAGAATGCTCCTTGCAACTAACATGAACTTTATTGTTTGAAGTTCGGAAGACGTTTTACTGGGAGGAGTGCCGCTGTGGTGTCTGGAGATTGGGGAGGAAGACGTATGTGCTGGAGGAAATGGGTAGGGCGAGAAGTGCGGCGAGGCGAGAAGGGATGCAAGTGACATAGGGAGGTAGGGAAGGTATATGGAAAGCAACGACTGTCCCTCGTCACGGAATGAACCTAGAATATACACAATCTAAGGCAGTTTTATCGTATCAATAATAACAACGGCACGACAGCTATGTCACCATACGTTTGGATGCATCATGGTCGAAAGCAGCCTGAGCTCTTTCACGATGTCATGAGGCTCCCGGGAAAACTTGCGTTGCGTCGTGGCGGACTTTACGACATTCCACTGCGCGACACCGTCCTTTATCGTTGTCCATGTCCGCGCAACTGTCGCAAAGGGTCCCTCTTGAATAATGTCGTAATGCGATACAGGCTTGAAGTCGCTCGTCAGTCTTGGCTTCCAGGATAGAATAGGTGAAATTGACTTACAGTGCCTAATATCCGAATGACATCTGTGTGAGCGCCTGTTCGAGAGGTCATCATTGTGTGAAATTAGTTGCGGAGAACATGGAGGCGAACGGCATAATCGCGTCGATCTCGGGGATAGTATCACGATCCGTCATGACGCTGCCGGCATCGTCACGGGACCCACTGATCGGGTACCGTTTCAACTTGAAAACCGTGACCATCTTGAACGAGCTTGAACTTGAACCTGCTTGAATTTGAACCAAACATTTCCAGCCGCGGCGCGCCTTCGAGTTAGCCTTTGTGGATGTCCTTTTTTCTGTCCTGCTGGCCTGTTCCTGACAATATTCTGGTGGCTCTGTATCTCGTTTAATTTCAATTGCTGTATGAATCCATGCAATCGGCGCCCTCATAAACTGCTCGATTCAAGCTTGATTTTGAAATAAAACGCTAGTGATTTTGCCTAGACATTACTGTGACTGCAGCTCGTCTTTCTCTAGGCTATTACTTGGGTGATGTGGCAGCAGTGAAGTGCATGCAACCCGCTGTGTCGACAGACTTCTCCCCGCTGGGCTTCTTGATGGCGTTGATGATCGTTGGACTTGCCGCCGATGCTCTTTCCTCGAGGCCAGCTAGTGACTATCCGCGCGGTTACTAGACCATAAATAAGCTCATGCCCCACGTTCTAGAGTGTTGTGTTCCGCGCAGAAGCTAGAATAAAGCAGCGGAATGTTTTGTATGAGAGAGAAAAGCGCGGAATTGAATCGAATTGAATTGAGGTAGCTGCGTCGGGGGGTTCGGACCAAAAGAGGACCGCTGGTTGCTTCTTCCAGAGTTTATGGAATGTCTGTTGTGACGTTACAGCTATCTCTCAGATCCCGTAGCCTCCCTTACTTTCCGCCATTCCCTCTTGTTTTCACACCCCCATCATCCCCCGCCCCAGTCCTCCCCGCCGTCCGCTACAATGGCTTCAGAGTCTGCTCAGGACCTTCAGACAGCGGACCATTTCATCTACGTCACTCAAGTATACTTTTGTGGTACGTATCCTTGACCTCGCTCTCAACCGCTCCAGAATCTCATCCGAGGATTTTGCAGCCATGTGTACCTGTTCCAGTCTTGTTCTCGTTATGTTCGTCTTCTTACGCCAGTTCTCTTAGATGCTGTTGTTCTCTGGGACTGGATCATCAGTTTACCAAGGGAATATCGTTTCGTACGTCTTGTTTCCCTCATCGCACGCATACATTCTAACACATCGCTTTCTGTAGGTTTGGAGAACGCGCTGGACCGCTGTTAAGATTGCATACCTCTTCTGCCGGTAAGTATATGCGGCGTTTTGATTCTTCGTTTACATAACTCGAGCGTTGTAGCTACTGGGTCATCACTGTTGTACCGTACCTACTCTACTGCTTCGTCGCAGACCACTCCTTAGAAACATGCCAACGCATATACAAGGTTCGTAGTAGTACTTTCTCTGTATCGTGGCGCATATATTGAACCCTTTTTTGTCCTTTAGATCCCAGTGGCCCTTGCAATGTGGAACCAAGTGGGCTCAGAATGTAAGTGGACGTACCCCCTCCCTTAAATTCTCTCAGCATTGATTTATTTCGCCTCATTTTTCTGTAGCCGTTCTTTTAATTCGCACGTATGCATTTTTCAGTCGGAACATATATGTCCTTTGTTTTTTGGTATCAGCGTTATCTGGAGTAGTTGCCTATCAACTCTATGTCGACACGACGCAGATGCTATGTGAGCAGTTATCTGACTTGAATTACCGATCCACCACCCTGACTGAAATTTAATTTTCAGTGCTACCGTTCTACAAACCCCCCTTTGTGAGTAAAATACTACCTTTTTTAAAGGAAAAGAGATACCACCCATAATGCGAGTAGGAAAATGGCCCCTGTTTTCCAATGTCGAAACCGCATTCAGCCCACTTACTCGGTCAGCACTGGCTTTTGGTTCGATAACTGTGAAAAATTAACTTTGTTCCCCCTAAATAGGCTTTTTTGTAAGTGTCTACCATTTTTACAGACTCAAAGGAAGTTCAGACTCTAAGTTTCCAATTGATCTTCGAAACGTAGATTGCACCCCTTCTCTTCGACACGGTCGTCACTTTCATGACGGTTTGGAAAGCGTTCAACATCCGTAGACGCAATGGGTCGCCGAACAGTCGTTTGATTCAAACTTTCCTCCGCGAGGGTAAGTTCTTCACCTCTGGTGGGGTATCAATCTCCTCACGTCTGCTATTTACATTATCCTAGGTGTATTTTATTATATCCTGATCTCCATTGCGAACCTGGTAAGTGAATTTGTAAGGTCTTCTTCGTCCAGATCAGATAACACATGTCGCTGTGTAGATCAATGGGGTCTTTTATTTGCAGTGCGCCTTCGTCCTCCTCCTCTGACATCCCTTATTACCTTCTGATCCAGTGCTCCGCCTATTCTCTTTAGACCGCGTCAAGTCATCTCGGCCATCAATATTCCCTTGAGCGTTATGCTTGGGCCTGTCTTTGCCTGTCGTCTGGTAAGCCTATCATATATTCAAATCAATCATACTTATTCAACTATCTACATGGTTTGTGACAGATCCTTGATCTTCGCGAGCGTGGTTCCGAGACTGTATCGCACTCGGAGGGAACTGGCATCGCCGCCTTTACCACGAAGTCCATGACTCAACATGGGTCTCCTTATACTCCTCCGGGTCACCGTACCAAGAACCGCAGCCGCGGCGTCGTCAGTACCATCAATTCTAACGTGGTACTCACGACTTTGGGAAGCATACATCCTCACCATATGGACATCGACTTCGAGCGTGATGTTGTTGAAATGGAGGAGATTCGCCTTGGACTTGGCATGGATCTTGGAAGCTTAAGCACAGCTATTGGAGGCGATGACGGCGAACCCTTGCCCGAAAGTGAAGGCCACCGAGGTCGCCACCGAGGAAGTCCCGCCCCTGCCTACCATTCACTGGAAATGGGATTTCAGCAAGGCGGCGAAATATCTTCTTCCACGCCGAGCGTTGAAGCGCAAAGCATTGCTCATTCAATCGTTAGCGGTATTCGAGTTGACGTGGAACAAGCAACTAGCAGCACCTAGGCATTCTCTTGAAGTATAACATCACATCAGTCGCATACTCGGATTCGACCTGCCATCATCAACACCACAACAGTCAAACTCGGACAACGTTTCGACCATGGGATTCCTTTTCTTCTCACATTCTATGCCTCATCTTGTTTTTAATCGCAAATTTTACCAATATGTTCTCTTTGGCTTTCCTCGGTCTTTTCTGTACGCATAACGTTTCCCTTTCGCCCCTGCCAGTGTATTACCACCCTCGCTTTTTTAAAGTCATCTTCATCTTCATTCCGTGACCTTGGTTTAGTTACTTGTTTCCCAGTACCCTAGATTCCGATTCCATGCCCCTCCACGCTTCGAAGACGGGTCGATACTTTTATCGGTCTTTCATGTCGTCTGTGTGTGCAGTCTGTCGCCCTACTTGTTACATAGTTTTGGTATCCTTTTCAATCGCAATTCTTTCTACGCTTATTTTTCACCCTTTCTATCAAGCATTCTTTGAATGCCACGAGTTTTTTTCAATAGATTGTATACATAATCATTCTGGCTCGAAGTTTTTCAACCTTGAAACACTTTCGGCCCTCATTACTATTACCTACATACAAGTTATATGACACGGTCCCCGTACAGACGTATGGTATACTGCAGGAAATTCCCTTTGCCAGAAATGCTGGGGAACTACTTATGATTGAACTGTTAAAAAACCCATTTGGATATATGGTTGCCGCAATCGGACAGATGCAAGTCTTAAGTATAGCCATGGTGGGTCAGATCTTCAGACCTGAACAGTCTGATCTGAGCTCTTTGAAAGGGACCTGTAGACTACTCTCAGTATTTGGTTTTTGAGAAAGAGCATCCATTCAAACGTTTCATCCAATGCTGACGACCACACTAACGACTACATAAGCCCTTGAAATTAGCCATCCCAGTGGTCCGATATCTTGCATATTTGCCATGGACCTGTTCGCAAGTTGCAACGTCCGCTTCATGCGCTTAACATAGTCTATCGGTAAGGCGGCTTAGGATAATTCTTGGACGACAAGTCGAAATCAACGGGAGGTGTGCCCCTTGTATGCTGGCTGCGAGAAATCGACGAGGGGCCCGTCGTTGAAGATTAATGGCTTTAATCTTGGTGGCATGTCGCTTATCGGGACGTAGGACTCCAGTGATGCTCGTCCGGGGGTGCACAATGTGGTGGAAGCCGATATAGGTGATACAAATCGACAAAGGTTCTGCTCATTGACGACACCTGCACCAGCACTTATCAAGATATGGTATCTAAATGAAGGCGTGCGCAGTGGGGTGTTCGTTCTTGTTTGGTCTGTTGTCATGAACTTTCGTGGGTCCGGACGAGGCAGTAAAAGTGATGACCATCTAGAGAGAAGTGGTGCAAATGAACAGGAGGAAGGCATCTCTGCGGTGGGACTTTTTCAAACAAGACCAGTCAACCACTTCTTATATGGGGCTAAAACGACATTTGAAAATAGTCGGGAGATATGACGGAACATGGAGGAGGGGACGTAATCCAATCGATTCGGTGTTGTGAAACCCTTCTTGCGCCAAATGTTCTGCTCAGCTTTACGACGTTTATAATAGGAGATGATGTGGTGAGTTCATAGCGGTTGTTAGTCCATAGTTACACATCTACCTGTTCAATACCGGTGTCGGTTTGATTGGCGGTAATGTTCATTGAGGCCGTCTTGGCTCTTACGCAGTCGGGGCAGAAATAATGAGCGTCGTGGAAGTGTTTGTTCAACTCGAAACTTGAAAGCAAGCGGAAAGGGCCCTCCACCTGAAATGAGTCACGCACAGACATCATTTCTGACGGCGTTTGCCGTACGTATTTATCGAGGCCCTTGTCCGCCGCCATCACTTGACGTGACTGAGACTTCCTTCTTCACCTTGCCAAACTCTGCATTACGACTCCCGTTCCCGCTCAAAAGAATGGATGATTTCCCGATGGGCACAGGCCTCGTCTCGCCATCCGAATCTGCCTTCGATGCTCTGAATACTCTCAGTCCGCCTTCGCCGATCCTGACGCCTTCCCAGGTAACCTTTTCGTGGTCCTCGGGCGACATCCCCGTTCTCTTGTATGATGAAGGATACGCCGAGAATTCTTCTGTATCTTTTAATCGGATGTCGATAGAAAGTGCGTTCAGCACCCACTCTGATACTGGACTACCGGAAAGCGTGGAAAGTTCGACTACTCTGGCTTCTACTGGTACATTTGGATTGAAAAATCGGCGCCAGACGTTTCGCGCTAGCCAGGCTTCAGATCATTCAAGCTGTGCCTCTCTGAAAAGCCAAACCGCGACGTCTTCTGATACTAGATTATCTAGTGGTTTTGACGATGAGATAACAACTACGCCAACTCGCAAGACTAGGACATCTGCCCAATCTGTTTCTAAGGTCTTCTATCACCCTATCGTTTTTGTTGGTGCAGATCAGGCGCCGAATTTGTCACAAACCTGGTACAAAAACGACAAACCTTCGTCAGTAAAACTTGAATCATCTCTAGAGGTCACGTCCCAGGAATCATTAGATGTGGACGCACATTGTGGCACGCCTCCGGTTTGTACTCAAGACAACGCGAAGCCTGTGTCTTGGGTTTCTTCTCGAAGCTGGGACTATAATGAGTACCACGACTTTGTTGCCAACCAGGGTACTTCCCCGCGTCAATTATCTGTGCAGAAACCATCTGAGGCCGCCCATGCAGAATCTAACGCATCCTTTGTCACTGATATTGACGGCTCCGAGGCTCATGTTGATGACAACGAAACTCAAGTCCACGAGCATCCGCCTGGACTTGACGAGAGTCAATGTCATAGCGATCGCCTAGAGCAATCGAACAGACGTTCTTTGAAGCCCCAAGGTCCTGTGCCTGCTCTCCGACCCCTACCAGATCACAATTGGCTAGAAGACGTATACGTGGAATTTCTCATCGACCAGGAAGGATTCCGTGCTGCGCATCCACTTTTCAGATTTGCTGGAACTGTTCGTCGACGACCGTCTACACATGCGCCGAGCGAGGTTATGGCCCAGTTTAAGCCCATTGTGAGACAAGTCTTCCATTTTCATTACTCACCCTTCGAGACGCCTCCGATTCTAAGACGCGTAACTGTTAACGGTGACGACACACACGACTATGTATCTAGACAAGGGCTACTCGTTCTGAAGATAAATGGAGTTTATGTCCTGCATGGTCACGAAATGCCTACTGGTCCTGACTCCGATACGTCAAAGCTACACTGGCAGTTCGAATATCTCGTAGACGACCGTGTTGCAGATACATCCGGACGGGTCATGGTGGGCGAAAAGACTCTTACACCGCTCACCTTTTCATGTTCGCCGGCACTCATGCTGCCCACACAGGCCCGGAAGAACAGCATTATGCATGTGTTCAAGAAGGGCGTCGCCCCAAAGATACACGCGGAAAAGCTGCAGCCGCCAGGAAAGATCGCTTCAACTTCTGGGAAAGCATTCGATCCAAGCTCCCTGGCCACCTCTCTGACGGGCGCATACACCTCTTTGGCGGCCAAGGCGCAGGACCGCAGGGCGCATCGTCGTGGGGAATCTCATGGTATCTGGAACACAGAAACTACACCCAAAAAACGAAGCTCTACTTCGCCACACAACTATATCGATGAAGGGAGTACACCCGCTCCGAAACCCTTACGAGTCAACCCCAGTCCCCCTTTACATATGCGGCGGAATTCTTCAGCGGGTGAACACGGCGATTCATCAATCAGGCTTCAGTTCGGTAACACCATCGAATCTTCCATCGGCAAGAATCAACTTAGTGGAACCATAAATGTTACGCGTATGTCCCATAACTTTACACCGTCTTCTCGGCATATCATTCCGCCGGCGAAATTGGCTAAGATGCTCGAGGCCTCCGAGAAAGAGAATTTTGGCATACGTTGCTCACCAATCGTTGATCGCAACAGCAATAATTTCGCCCCCCTCGCCCCCAGGCCTCGACATGCAACATCGAAAATCCGGGATACTCGCCTTTGACAATCTTCTGGTATCAGAATTTCGTAAAATCCATGCCTTTCAATCTACACAAATTAGCTAGTGCTTCCAGTTATCCATCCATAAATACGTAGCGACCGTTCAACTATCAAGTACATTTAGGCCATCCGAGATGTCCGCTTATTGACAGCAAGAGCTGGGCTCACTATTTGAGTCGCCTCCGAACGCATTGACGCTGTGTTTGTCATTGCTCGCGGGGACGTCCATACTGGGATTTGCTTTGAAGAAGGAATTGGGCTTGAATGTGACACTCAAGTGTTCCACCGGCATCCTGTTTAATACGTGATCGTTAGCAATCACAAATATACACAGCAAGGAAGGATACGCACACAGGCCAATCTTCAGGACGAGGAATGTGAGTCGTGCCTACAAGCAATCGTCAGAATATCTTCTCAATATAAGTTGTAGGCGCTGTTTGGACGTACCGACAGTCACGTAGAGCAAGATATCGCGATTCTCGACTGGCAACTTGCCCTCCACCCAAGATCCAACAGAGTCTTCCGGTTCCTCCTTGGTTTGCGGGACGTATTTTCCAGCAGGCCACATCCTTGTGGAGCCATTCTCCCCATCCTCGATATCCTGGCACACCCACATCGTGTTCTTCAAGAACGCGGCACGTTTAGCAGCCCAGCCATCCATCTTGGTCATCATCGGGGTGGCCCCGCCCTTGACACCAACGCTGTACCCGACGTCCTTGCCGGAGGCGTAGTGCTGGCGCGCAGGGTTGACGATGCGCCATCTGCGCTCCTTGGCGTAGTCGTAGGGGCGGCCACCCTCGGTCGCGATCACCGTGTCCTTGGTGTAGAAGGCGTTTCCGGCGAAGTTGTCTTTCGAGCCGGTCGGGGCATCGAGTTCGAAGATGTCGGACTCAACGAGAGAGTTGTTGATGCCATCCACCATCGGATCGACGCGAATGCTGAACATATGTTGGTGGTATTGCGCATTGATATTCGGCGCAACAGTGGTGCCGAATGGAGTGGGCTCGTCGTCGTTTTTCAGGTACACCGAAAGGATTCCAGTGAGGCGGATCTCGAATTCGATACTTCCGTCTTGGTAGAAGTGGTAATTCCAGATGTACTCTGCGCAGAGGTTTGAGTTGGAGCACGCGAAATCGCAAGGGGGAAACGCACCATAGTTTGCAAGCGTACAGACCATGCTCACGACAAGCCTTCTTCTCCTGACCGTATGGCTCCTGCCGTTAGGCCTGTAGTCAGTGTGTTTCCAGAGCACACCGGCGTCCTCCTCGTGGATGCATATGACATTCTTGATCACGAAGGCACTTCCATTGTTGGTGACATATGAACCGGGCTGAATATAGCGGTTTAATCATAAAGGTGTGCATAGCATGTGTCGTTCAGACATACCAGGTAGTGGATCTGTCCCAGGCAATCACACCCGAGGGAAAGCTCGTTGGCCATCGTGCCCATTCCATATTCGCCCCTGCATGATGGAGATAAGATTGTGAGAAGATGATGTCATAGATATGTGAAACGCACGAATCGAAGGCGAATTTCCTGGGATGCGGGGATTCGGGAGCACCGTAAGGAACAACCATCTCGGCGAGGGAGAGCCTATAGATGATAGGCCTGATCTGGCCATTATCATTATATGTGATCGTGGAAAGCGCAATGCCTTCCCGATGCGTGAAAGCTGTAGGTCCATGAGCGATGTTGAGCAAGTATTGTCGGTCAAGCCAGTATGATACTCACCAATGTGCATTTTCCAATTTTGCCATTCCAAAACGTGTCCATCCATCTTGAAGCTGACTCCTTCCGGCTGGACGACATGGAGAGGCTTGATATCCGTTCTGGGATGGTGGCCGCCCTCTTCGGTTTTCTCCATCAAATCCGGGAGGAAATCCCAGGCTTTCCGAGGCGGAGGTATACGCGCACGCCCAGAAGCGGCAAACGAATCCGCGGCCACAGGGGGTGGAGCAGTACTGTGAGACGTCAGCTTAGCGGAGCCATCTGCTGCGCGAGTATAATGTGCCGGGAAATCTAGACAGGTATGGGTACAGAGTGACAATCCGTCGCGGGAAGCAACTCACCGACATGGAGAAGCTCCTTAGTAGTGATATCGACGATTGGTATAAAGTCCTGTTGCAAATCAACTTTCATGTTTGGTCACATAGACGACGAACGACGGTACCATGGGGTGCGCATAGAGGTTATCATGCTCCGAGAAGCGTGCATACACGAGCCCTTGCTGAACACGGCGGGTCTGAGGGAACCGGTCGTCGTAACCTATTGACCATCCATCGCAGAAGATTTGATCAGGTTCCACGCCTATGGGATTTTTGAGTTCTCAATCTCAGCAGAGATACAGAAAGGAAACTCACCGACGTCCTTCGCCAATTTCTGAATTTGGGGGTCGTTTTTCACAACCTCTTCGCATGCAATGAGCTCTTCGGGCGAGATTTGGGGGTGGAACTCTTCGGGAAGGAGTGACAAGCTCTCCATTTCCCACTCTCCGTTGGGATTGAGGATGAGGGTGGCATTATAACCACGGCTAGATGGACGATTGGCTTCGTTCGCCAGGATATCTTGCAAGCATAGAGGGCTCACCCATTAACGAGATCCAAGAACTTGATTGATTTATGAATTAGTTGTTTAATATGGCCAATGATTATGGAGAGGACACGCACGTCGCTTTCAGCCTTTCGCACGATGGGTATAGGCTCCTCTGGTTTCGCTCCTGGTGTAAGAGGGATTCCAAGATAGGCGAGAACTGCCTTCTTGGACGCAGGGAGAAGACAACATGTGATGAATTTGATCGCTTTGACTTCGGTTTTGGCTGTAAGATGGCGTTTAATTGCGAGAGAGATGGTGGTAATCTAGAGGTCATATGATTCGTCAGTATTCCTGCAGCAAGGCGCCTAACTTTGATGACATACCTCGTCGGGAGTTAATGGATCCAGAGGATGCTTGAACCCAGTGGGTGCGCCTGCGGCCGGGGCCGGGGCCTTTGTTTGGACTTCAGAAACAGTGCTGGGCACAGAAACACTTGCTCCGTCTGGGCTCATGATAGACTAAGTAATGGGAGGGATATTAGCGATTGGCACCCCTGCGAACCTACTTATATACATGCCTCGTGCGTCGATTATGGTTCCCTGATGGCCTTCAAGAAAATGCCCGGATGTTGGGATAGTGGGAGATAGAAGGGGCTTTCCTGCTGACACCCACTTTATGGAAGGCGCCCCTGAGAAATAGAAATGAAATTAAGTCTACTTCGCCCAGAACCAACAGCTGATACTGATCAATCTTATGCCTGTGTGCTGGATTAGATTACACAGTGTCGGCCGATGTCGGCCATGCCGAAGATAAGATAGCAGCCATAATTTTTTAATTGCTCCTGACGATTGCTGAACAGTTCTTTGACGAAGTCCTTCACCAAGTACATACATCCAGACACACATAAATATTGAGAGCTGCTTGCACATCTCCATATCATATCAAACAAGCAGACAAAATCACGGATCAGGCGTATATTCGACAATTGTGCGCTGAGCGCCGAGCAGTGCATGCTGGCCAGCACTCCCTGCCTGAGGCTGTAAAAGATCATGACACATCTTTGAGATAACAGCTATCTCTTCTTTTAATTTACTCCAGGTCAATCACCAAGATAGCAAGCGATTATCTGGAGTTTCTAGGAAAAACAAACGCCCGACTCAAAAATTGATTTCCATATACTTACAATACAACGTATCTCGTCTCTACTACATGAATCTCTGTATTGACTTTTTGACCTCATATAAGGACCCCTGGGTTTCCCCTGGGAGCCACTCTCCAGAGATCACGGCAATTGCATCATGAACCAGAGGCGCGAGTCCTATTTATAAATTCGGTCTTTCAAGCTACGTACCCCGGAAATTTCCTTTTTCGCTGCTGCGGCCGCTTGGCGGCGAATAGCGATCAGTCTCGACCCTGGTATTTTAATATCTTCTCTATATTACGATCTATTAATAACTTGGAGATAAGCACCCAAGCAGCTCAATCTACTGCCGCCCAGTGTGAGATTAGCGCTGGTTAGGCTCTGGACTTAGTATATTTGTGAATGGACTATGACTTGAGTAGGTAAAAGGCTAGTAAATATTCTGCTGCTCTGCACATTGTTTTGTATTGCCAAATTTAGGATTTAATTAACCATTATGCCCATGTCGGGGCGACCTTCTTCAACAAAGCTGCTTTTGCATATCTTCCCAGGAACATTGTGAATTAAGTTTATTGTAAATAGCATGCGGATACCTTGTGGTCACTGGTGGGTCTGGCTCGGATAAGTATGAATGGGATAACCTGCTCCGACGGCGCACGAGTCGTCAACAGAGACCCGTACTTAGTTATCAATACTCTCACTGTCTGACATTTGTGGCAGTACGTTGCTGCCACGGGCTCATACATTTGACGACAGAGACTCAATTGACGTATTCTGGGGCTCTTTGCCTCTGAAAATATTTAATAAATGTGCCAATGATGTGCCATAATCCTGTGCCGCAAACAAGCCGCAAGGCAACCGCAGGGTCCGTACCTGCCAACGCCTCTTCTTCCATGACATACTTCAACAACCGTCCAGAATCCCTCACCCAATCAGCCTCAGCGAACTATGCAGGGACATTTTGTCAAGGAAAATACTTGAGCTGGGAATAACGTACCCCTGGCAGGTACATATAAAATACTTCTACGATAGCGTCAGAAGGCTGGTAACCTTGTTTCCCGACCCCCCACTGCACATCAGATCTCGCCTCAGGTCCAGCTAAACTACGGCCAATTCCCCGTGAACTGTCTGCAGACGGTCCTCATCACTAATATTAATACAGGCGAACTTGAAAATGTCGAATGCGTGGCGCCCAGACGAACCTGCCTACGACATTTTTCTCGAACGGACATTTCTAGCTGGAGACTTTATTTCGGGATTAGGATACGGTGCGTCTCATCTCAACCCATTCTTCTCCAATTTTCTGCAATCTGGTACTCACATACTAGCAAGCACGCAGGTGTTCAAATTGTACTGTACGCATCATGTGCCATATTCCTGTGGAAAACTCGCCGGTCGCGCGGGAGACAATCTCTTTTTCTTCTGCTATATACAACGATCTTGCTTTCAATCGAAACAATCTTCTCAGCAGTTCAAGCTCGGACGGTACAGGTCATATATATTGACAACCGAAACTATCCCGGCGGTCCATGGGCATATTTTCTCGCCACTCAGAACCTTCCCATCAATGTCATGTTCTACGCGACACTATTTATCCTCACTTTTCTGTCCGACTTGCTCATAGTGAGTAGCATGCACAATTGGCTTGATTATTCTGATTATATATGTATCAAGCTATGGCGATGCTGGATCATATGGGGCGGTTCTGGGACGCGGATTTCTTATGCTGTTGTATCCTTTCCTTTGATTTTAGTGATCGCTTCGTTTGGTAAGAATAATCTGACAACATCTTGCGTTTGCGTGTGCCTAACTTACCATAACCCCAGCTATGGGAACTCTGTGGACACTGCAATCTAGTCAACCCGGTCTTTCGCTATATAGTGCCCTCCCAATGGCCTATGGCACATCTTATTATGTCATTTCCCTTAGTGTCAACATACTTCTGACCGTTCTCATCACGGTGCGGCTCGTCATGTATCGCCGAAAAATATCGAAGATCCTTCCTTCCATACACGGAAACCACTACCTCTCACTGGCAGCAATTTTTGTTGAATCTGCCGCTCTTTACTCGATTATAGCGCTCGCCTTTATCATATCCTATGCAGTGAACAATCCTATCAATCAAATATTTCTATCTATGGCATCTTCTGCACAGGTACATTTTCCTCTGACTCCTGCAAGTACTACGTGACGCTAACATTAATATATCGGTAGCAAATTGCTGGATATCTTATCGTCTATCGGCTCGCTGAAGGGCGGGCTTGGAATAAGAGCACTTTTGAATTCGAAGGAACACTATTACCGACTCTGCAATTTCATCATTCGAAATCTGCTGGAACTGCAATGTCCGAATCAAATCTCGAAACGCCGGTAGACCGCACAACATATTTTCTACCCCATGCCCGCGCGCACCAGACGCATACTGTATAAGTTATTTCTCGTTTTTGAAGATCCAATATTCAAAGGCTGACTCCATTCTACCAAACCACGAATATACATTCACTTATCGATAAAATATTATTAAAAAATCACGAAATGACAGTGCTTTTGTTGTGATCGATGTACGGGGGTATTTAGGTATTAACGGAATAGAGAGGGAATTGCAGATAATCACGGCGGGACACCTGCCTCATAGTAATTACTGGGCAGATGTGAAAGCTCGGAGATGGCGAATGAGGGTCGGGGTGCAGCTTCAGCGCATTTGTACTTTGGGTCGAAATAAGCGTTTAGACACGGGGAAGTTTTGAGTTGTGTGATATCTGCACGAATGATATCGCGGCAGAATAGGTCCAGATCTAGGTCATTCTAAAGAGATATTGCATCAGCAAACGCGCAGCCAAGGTCAATCAGCGGGAAAGGCGCACGTCATCGTAACCTAGACATAACGAATAGAACTTAGCATTGGGAAGGCTACCAGATATAAAGGAATATTGCTCACCAAAAGGCTGTTCAATTTCTTCGCCGGCCGCAATGAAACCGAGATATATGAATGCAGCGATTGCGACGCCGGGAATCGCATAATAACCGAATTGGCTGACTAGCTGGAACGGGAGGAAGAACAGATAAACCCAAACGGTGCTGGCATGACGATTAGATGCAAACAGGGCGACTGAACGAGATAAAACTTACTGTCTATGTCATGTCGGAACATAAGAATGACAGTATTAGCAATAGTCAAAAGGAGCTGGATTTCAAAGAACATCACCTGATATGTACTGAATACACACTGTGGATCGAGGTCAGTCAGAGTCAAAAAGGGTCCTGAAAGCCAATGGAAAACACACAAAGGTAACGGGGTCGTTAGAATCCGCTCGAGAGCTGCATTTGTTATGAGTTGACAGTTCATATCGTTGTCAGGTATACGCTTACTGGTTAACGAGTCCTCAAACGCAGCAACAGTCCCAATCATCGGTCCCAGACTCGAACCTATAATCGCAAAGTCAGCATACGACACAACGGATGGATGGAAACGCTGACCAGGAACAGTTCCACGATCTTCCAGTGTACTGCACCATTCACTGATGCACCGCAATATTTCAAGTGGTAGACTTTCGCCTCCGCGAACTACCTTGTGTTTTATGTACAAGTTGGATGAATAAACTGGACCTTGCCACTTCCTCCTTGATTCGGAAAAGTTCCTTCTACTTTGTTCTGTATCATCCTGAACACGGGTCGCGACTGTCAAATAATACCACTGAAGGAAGTGCTGTCGGGCTTACCACAGAACTAGGGGGTGGTACCTGAGGAACTGAAGGACGGAATTGGCGCATCAGGGAAGATATCATCCCTGCAAAAGGGATCATATCTTCGGACACTTGGTCCATTACGTTTCCTTCAGGTGGAGGTTGAGAAGATGGCAACAAAGGCTGATGTTGGCTGCGAGTCGAAGCGGTAGAGACAACCGAGGAGTGAGATCCCTTATGAAGAAGATTATGGATCAATGAATGCGTAGATGTGCTTGCGGCGGAAAGTCCGTTTGGGACGAACGTGCCGTATGTGTCCCCCACGGCGCTGTCATTCCGGCCGTTGATATGAGCGGATACCAATCCGGTGTCGAGAGGAGGAGTAGTCGGAAAGTCAGTTTCTTTCGTGATCTGCTGGGCACGCCGCGGGGGAGGTAGTGAAGAAGCTAATATTGCTTGGGTATTTTCGGAGCTGGAAAGGTTATGATCATGCTATACGCCAACACATTAGCTTTAATCTGTAACAGTCTGGAGTTCCCGAGGCTCACGTCATGCATCGGACGAACACAGGGATAAAGATCTTCGTAGTAGATCCCTAGCTCGCCTTTAGTACAATATACCAATTAGTGCAGGTCCAAGGCAATCTCAAATATGTATAACCTCGAATATGGTGCTTAAGAGCAACAGCGAAACTTGACTCGATGTAAATATGTGTCTTCTGCTTCACAGATATTAAACGCACCCTTCAACTAAGTCCAAAGCCACAAGTTTCTCCGCCATGACTTTATTGAGCTCATCTGCAGTTCGATTTAGCTGTCCTGTTTCGATCTCTTGCTGGGTTTTGGGGGTCAAGCGAGGAGGTACGTGAAACCAAATGAAGCGGCTTAAGGTGCGCGAGTTGCGGATTACATCTGACCAGCAGGATCTTCCCAACCAATATCTCTCATACCTGGCGGCGGTCAGAGCCTCTTACACACAACAAATTTATTTCACTCACCCACTCATCGCGCGGTATGAGATAACGAAACCAATAACAACTCCTACTGAGGGGTTAGTTTACATTATTTGTCAGAGGACGAATGAACGCACCTAAAACGGTTAGCATAACACTTGGTATCTGAAGATTGACGACTCCGCGCATTGAAATCGTGACGATTACTGTTTTTCAAGCATAAGAATATGGATAAGATGGAAGAAACTGGCTCCTTACCTGCCGCGAAGGTGGTATGAAGTAGTACTGCTGGCCATATTCTCCATATCTACTTCGCGCGTAAAGACTCAGAGAAGAATTTTATCGTATAATTTAAGCATTGCTTACAACAGAGCCACGTCCAAGCGTCCATACTAGTAGAGAGTACGACGGAATTGCGTGATTAACTAGTAGCTGATCAGTTGTCGGGGCACGAGATGCTGGAAGGAGCAATTTTCCCGTTGCTGACCGCCTGTTTCTGAGGGCACCCGGAGTAGAGCCCATATCGAGTGCACTACCTATAAAATAATGAGAGTGGTGCTAAGGTGAGCCTCCAGGGCGCGAAACGACGGTTCAGAACAGAGATTGGCGATTTGTTTTGATTTGTTCGCGTGTTTTTATTTTGGGACGACCCTCCTAAGTTTGGGTGAAGTACCATCACGTGAGGGTGTATGTAGATTGAACGGATGAGAGTTTCGGTTGACCGCCGCGTCCGTGATGTTGGGCAGTGTTGGGCTCGAGCGCTGCAAGGAGACATGGACGTTCGTGGGTGCCAACATTCAACGTCCAACGTTTGCCATCTACCACCTTCTTGTCTGCCCTCTTGAGTCGGTTTCCGTCAATTCTGCCACATTTGCATCCGCCAATACCTAGACAATCACCGTTCTGGGTCCTCCGTACTGCCATAAGCTTACCGTCAGGAATATCACGCACAGCTTAGCAACCAACCCGAATCATCACGCCATTGAAACTTGCCAATGTCGGAACAAGCTAGCGTCACTCATCCCGCCGAACATGAGACCTCCGAGGTTATGAACGGCAATGTCGAAGATGAACCGACTGCCTTGGAAGTGGGAGCCGAGGAGGAGGAGGAAAGCGATGACTACGACGAAGACGAGGAAGCTGATTACGAAGTATATTGACTAATCTCGTTATTTTGAGTCTTCCGTTCATATTTGGCGTACAGGAGGACAAACAAATTCCCGGGGATGAAGATGTCGACGAAGAGGAAGAAGGGGAATCTGAGGGGGAGAATGAAGAGGCCAACGGGGTGCGTTGAACTGATGCCCTTTACGTAGGTTGTATTAATCCTAAAATTACCAGGGAAAAGATACTCTCACTCACCTCCTCCTCGCGAACGTACGTAACTTATAACTTTTCAAGGCAATATATCACTAATGTTGGTGTTATTAATTGTAGCCAAACGCACCAGTCGAGGGTGACGATTTGGGTGACGAAGAAGAGGATGAAGAGGACGACGACGAATATATATATGAGCAAGAGCCTGCACCTGTTAACAACGCCAAGAAACGCTCGCGCGACGAGGTAACTGACGACGAGGACACGCAGGATATCAAGAAAGCTAAAGCGTAGAGCCTTTCTTTCGACCTTCTACTACTCCAAACTGTGTCCGAAACTCGAAACTCGAAACTCGAAGCCAAAGTCATCAAAAAACTGAAAAACCAAGATGCCCATATTTATAACTTTTGTTATTACCTTTTTTTATCCCTTGTCAACAATCCACGATTGTTTCCTGTCTATGTACGCGTGTATGTAGCTCTGACTTCTGCTTTCTTCCGCCATTGTCTTACAGGTCGATAGAGAAGGACGTATGAAGGGTAGAATGTTGTATGTATGTATGTATGTACTATGTACTATGTACTGGGCGTTTCTGAGCGGAAAAGTTCCTGTCATTCCCCGGTCACTGAAGCATTTAGTAAAACAGAATGCCTATACTAAGTATATGTAGCCTCATTCTTCTCGACAAAATATCCAGCAACATAGAGATTTGCTTGACACCCAGATATATAGTCATAGTATGTACGACTCGCTAGTACATTATGTGTACAATAATGTCACCTACCCTACGGGACTAACTTTTGCTCATTCCACCACCCAAGGGACCCCTTTTGCTTCGTGAACAGAATCCTCTCATTAGGAATGAGACTCAAGTCCACGAAATCGATCTCATAAGGATCAATCACAACCAACGCAAAGTTGTCCAGAGCTATATCCCAAAGTCTTTTGCCCTCTGCATAACCTTCCTCGGTGACATCTGAGCCAGGATCCTCGAGGCGTTCAGGCCAGGAGTCAACGGTGACCTTCTTTGGGTCGTCTATCAAGGGACTACCAGGAATTGGCCGGCACCAACTGGCCTTCATGTGGGCCGACATCGATTTGAACATCGTCTGGCGTGTTTCTTCCCAGTCATGGGTTTTGAATTGGGCAAGAGATGTCTCACGGTTTGCATTGGCCAAGACGTCCGTGAAGTGAGCATGTAAATGGTGTCCTGGGGCGGGAAGAAGATATATTTCGCAGGAAATGCGAAATTGCTGTTTCGTAGGCTCGATCCACCATGCGATATCTGCACTGGGGTCCTGAGTAAGTTGCCGAACCTTGGGCGTGCGGATATCCGTTGAACTCAAGAGGAGTGGTAAACCAGCATTCATCGGGCAGTCGAGGAAAGACCGAAAGATGTGTGAACGGACGCGAGGGACGATACGGTCACTCTTCTTCTCTAGCGTTGCAATTTGAATCACTGGAAAGCCGAAGAAAATCCATGTGTATCTTTAATGAAACCGCATACCGTTTGAGGGAGAAATTACACACCTGTGTGTTCGCCGTACTCATTGAGGACTTTCTCAATGGCACTTTTCCAGCCTGGGATGCGACTGGCCATAGCTGTATCCTGCGATCGTGAGCACTTAATTTGTGTCAACGAACTATGACTTGATATAATAATGGGGGTAAGTGAAGTGGATGACTGATTTTGCCGGATAAGATATCGCTGGAGGTAGCGGCATGATTGCCGGGTTTCCCACGAAAAGTCCGTGAAAGGCAAGTTATTTACCTCAGAAAGTTAGTTGTCTCGAGAATGTCACGGTCTCGAGCGTGTCCGGATCCAATCTGCAAACAACTCGGAGTCCACAAGTAAATTTTGGCTGGATCTATATTTAAAGGCAAATGTCCACGCAAACAATGAAAAATGGATGAATGCGCCGAACTAGAGCCTTACCCTTGATTTGTTCAGCCTTCAGGTCATCAAAGATTCGGGCTCTCAGCATGCTCTCAACCCCGGAACATCACGCCCAGGTGTGTACTCGAGTCAAACTTGGACCTTGAGAATTCGATACCTGAGCCTCACCATCGCACAGAAGAAGAGACATGACCTTCAAGTTTGCTGATATCTATTTTTATATATAATGAGATTTGCTTTGGTCAAGTGGCATTGCTTCTGCTCAGGCCACCGCATTGTTAGCCAACGGACGGCTGTGGCCAGAGTTAAATCTGTGGCCCGTACCAGCCTGAAAATTATTTGATGTCTTTCTAAACATGGGAGGTGTGGCATAGATGAAGGCTCTATAAAGCATCCGATCCTGGCTGGTCGCTGTATATCAGTGCGCCCCCAAACCACAGAGTACCGTCTTCTTCAGAGATGTTCAGTAGTCCCCACCAGTCTCATGTCGCGTCAGGAAACACATATCGTCCTATGCCACATCCGAGACGCCTGTCTTGTTCCCAGCCTTCAAGAAGTTTACGAGAATTCAACCGGCCCGAGGAGGTTTTACGAGCTGTTCGTGATGCGATTGCAGGTAAGGGCTTGTAATTATGACAGTTAAACGTTGACTGCTGACTTTTGATTGATAACTGAAATTAGCCCACAAGCAAGCTTATATGTCCACTGGACTCATACACGGCAGCGTAAACATCGACACTATCCGCATTGGTGCACCCTCATACGCGCCACACATGCAAGGATACCTCGTCCCGTCCTTACCAAACGCCAATGACGCAACCTTCAAATCGGTCAGAGTTCTTTCAGAGCTGCTTCAGCGCCCACAATTTTTTCCAGTCGATTACGTCGACGACTTGGAATCATTTTACTATGTCATTGTCTGGATGTGTTACGCATATGATGGGGTACCTGGATGCCGGCCTCACTACATTCTTCCCCACAATCGCACCCTTCTTCTGACATACCTGAATTCACCTCCTACGTCACGCGAATCGATCTTGGAGAAGGAAGCAATGCTATTTGGAACTGGGATACTATTCAACAAATACCCCGTCTCTCCATTTTGGGGTGGAGAAGATATGGAAGAATTCTTGGACAACATGCACTATATCTTAGGATCGCGCTACAGACAAAAGCTGGAATTGGGACGACCTCGCTCAGTAGATGAGCTGCGATCGGACGCTATCCAAGATTATGATGCCTTCATCAACATCTTTAATGAGGCGCTCTACAAATCGGAGCGTCGTGGCTGAACAGTCTCCATTTCCAATATGTTTCTCGACTTTCAAAAAATCGATGTATTTTGGCCGTAAAAACCAATTGTTGCCACCTGTCGATTTGTTATACGAGTATGATACTTCTATGTACAAGCCAAACATAAGACAGTAACTCAAGAGACAACATCATTTCTGTACAAGCAAAAAATATTTGACTTAGCGGAAGTATACTATGCAGCTGAACCACATAGAATGCAACAGTGTATTATTAATCATATCAATAATCACCAGAGGTAAAGCAGAGGATTGGCAGAGGCATGACTAAAAGTCACAAGAATTAGGGTTCATCAACAGCAGTAAGGCGACCAATGGATAAATCCGATTGTCAAGCATAGCCTAACTCGGGCAAATGAACGGCACCAAGCCAAGCTAGGATGACCTCGACTCTAGGACCGTGCAAGGGAATGTTTATTGGTACGGGTTTTTTCTTCCCGCCCAATGTCAGTTTGCTCGCAGATAGTCTCTCTGCTCGTTCCCGCTGGCGCTTTACAACAGGCGCAAGCAGAATCCGAACGGAGTCCAGCGCCTCGGAGGCATCAGGGCGGATGGGGAGTTCCTCGCTTTCCCGTGATATATGATCGATGTCGGAGCTAGGCATAAGACTACGATTCGAAGAGCCATTGGTTGACGCGCTGTTCTGGCCTGTCGACGATGACGATGGCGAACCACCATTATAGTCACAATCGTAGCCAGTGTTTTCTACGGTTGAATACGATGGGTAGAATACCCGTGGTGCCTCAACAGCCAGTCTGCATTTACCTCGTTGTGTGGATAAGGAATGAGGCTGGGTTCCAATTTTCCATCCGCCGGCCAGTCGTTCCAAGACTTCGATGAATTCGGCCTGTGCCATAGACCTAGGGGGCAAGAATATAGGATAGCCTTCCAATCCATCCACAACGAACGCAGTCCGGATGAAAGTCGGTATAAGAGCTGCAAAGTCAGCAAGCATCAGCTGACATATAAGTATGCTGAAGTAGGATTCAACAAGCAGTGGGTGATATGTAGCGAATGCAGCTGGGGTGTTCTGCAGAGGAGGTGGCATGTTGGTGTGACTTCCGGGACGCATGGATTCGGAAAGATAAAATGCATATTCCATCTGATAGGCAAGATCTCCGTCCGACATAACATTCGAAGAATCTAGGGAGGCGAAGTGAGAAATAAACTTTTCGTGGTCACGAAGGGCTTTCTTGAGGAGTTGGGTAACATAATCTCGGTAAGCATTTTCGCCAAGGACGCCGGAATACGCCAATAGCTTCTCGCCATTGTAAGCGCCTAGGGGGCCATCGGGGTTGCCAACCTCGACGCCTCCAAATCTGCCATTTTCGATATAGGATAATCGCACCTCGGCAACGTCAGCGGGCGGGGGTTTGCAAACACCTTCTAACTTCAGCACAGAGGTCTCTATCATATGGACGGCTTGTTGAAGATAAGTAGCACCGCGAAGGAACAAGAGCTGGGGTTCGATAGGTTCAGGTGCGTCGTCGGAAACGGAAGGGTGTTTCGGAAAGGGTTCCCCATCTGAGCCATCGGTGCCATTTTCCATTGCGCTTGTGCCATTGAAAGGAGCCTGACCGGTGGTGTGCGCAGATGAGCCGGCTTTTCGACATTTCCCGTTTTTGCTGTTCCGAGGTTCATTATGTGGGTTAGTTTTGTGATGGATGAATTTCGCCTTTCGGATGGCTCTAGCCTCCTTCAGCGCATATGTGAAGTCTTTCGTGGCTAGAAAAAATTCTTCGCGAAAACAATGGACGATCCCACGCGTACGGTAATATTCTAGGCATTGAGGGTGTGCTGCGATCAAGTCATCCAGGACTGCTGTGGTAGTAGACTCGGCCAATTGTCTACTGTAAGTGTAAATAGAGTGCCACCGTAGAGAGATTAGTGAATTACCGAGAGGGTATCTTCTCGTGGAAGAAATGAACATATTTCGCATCAACATCATTTGGATCTTAAGGAATTTTCAATTGACGAACGTGGGGTACGAAAGATTGTGACCTACCGACTCTAAGGACCCGTTCTGCTAGATCATCGAAAACACTGCCTCCTTGCATGACCATGACACTAGAAGCGATCTCGTCGGTTTTGTACGCTTGGGCCAGTTTTTGCACGGCAAGCGCTCGTAATCGATGAATACGTATGGGGGACATGCTGACGTTTCTTCCCCCTCCATTATGGTTTCCAAGAGGACTAAGACCCAAAGACTGCGCAGTAGCCCAAGGGTTTCCATGAAGTGAAGAGCCAGACCTCATAGAGCTTAATTCTGTGGCGGAGAGACCAGAAGAAGCGCGGACGGATAATTCAGCTGCTTCGTCAATAAGACCTCGAATATTTCTGACAGAGCGAAAGACACCTGGATCAATCGGAGGCGGTGTGATTTTTCCTGACTTGGGCGGAGGAAAGAGAGGTGGGAGAGGCAATGAACCAAATGCATTCCGCGGAGAATCGGGCGGGGAGAAATTATTTAGACTGTGGAATCCACGCTCGCGTTGTCTGGTGAACGGAAGGTTAGGCGACAAAATTAAGGAAGACGAGCGAGGCTCAAGTCCAGTCAAAGTGGTTGGATCAAGATTGAGCGTCAAGAGGGAGTCTAGAAGTTCGACTGGGAGTTGAAGCCAAGGTCCCTGACGAAAGGCTGAGTCTGATTATAGTCACTTCAGAGAAGCAAGTGACGACCTACATGATAGGAACTTATATAGCGCCAATGTTTATTTCTGCTAATACAGAGTACTGGGGGTCTAGCTTCGTCCTCCTTGGTTGTGGCTTTCCGCGCCGGGTCTTCAGATTTACCGGATTTCTTGGACTTCTTTTTCTTCTTTTTCTTCTTCTCAGTGGCGACAGCAGATTCGTCAGGAATTCCGCCTCCGATGCAAGTTGGGGACGTTCCTCCTGATGGCGTAAAAGGCGTCGATAGCTCTGAGACTAAAATGGTGGCTATGGTGTCTGTAACCGGAGAAGAGGGGGTATTCGTTGTTGAATCGAAGAGAATGACCATGGTATTGAAGTTGACGCGACTAGGATATAATAACAAGAAAAGCTGACGACAAGCAAGCAAGCTCACCGCCCTGTCTCCTTGTATGACAGTCGCGACGTTTAAGAGTAAGAATTTATGCGAATGTAAACATGAACTTCCCACGATTTGAAATTCAACAGAACACGGTCAATGCCACCTCAGTGTCCGACGCATTTGCAGATTTCAATATGGTTCGTCACAATGCCAGTCATATACGAGTCAGAAAAAAAAACCCCGAAAGGTGCGGCTAATATTGTACAGAGATGGGCAATCGGGGTTACAACAAGAGAATAAGAAGTTACATTGATTACACTATGTATGTACAATTCAAACTTTGTGGTGAACTGGATTCGAATTTCGAAACACCAGTGGTAGAGTTTCAGAGAGTCGGATCACAGACGTCGAACGAAATCTACAATCAACAATGGAAATATCTCAGCAGAAGGTTTTTAGTGAATTTGGTTGACTTACTAGCGGTCAGATGGCGTAAATGCACATTTGAAGGAGACAAACCAAGCTTTTCGAAAATAGTTTTAAGCCCTTCCAAATTCATCCTCACAACGATTGAGAGCACGTAGAAACGACGAGGAAAATGATTTTGCCTCATCGAAGATGCGCAGATTAGGAGCATGACCTCCAGGAGAAGCGCGAGCTTTGATACGGCATAATTCCTGGAAAGCCACACTGAAGCCAAACGCCGGACTGAGCTTGTAGGCATATGATGCTTTGACTTCTTCCAGATTTGGAGTGAGACATATATCTTCGAGGGGTTGCGCGTAGGCACAGGCAGCGGCCAAGGATATATCATCACCATCAGTCTTCTTAGATGACTTGCGCTTCGCTGGTTTGGTCGGGGATTCCTGCGCGCCTTTGGAAGAAGAGACAGCCTTTCGCCACATCTTGTAGGCGACATCAACGTGATCCCGGATACTTCTGGTCTCCTTTGTGAAGATGTCCACGCCTCGATCAGATGCTTTGTGAGAATAGTCAATAGCAGTGTCGTATGGTAGGCTCAGGTCTTTGTCTTGTGAAGCTTTGGCTTCGATGCTTTCATACCGCTTGAGTAGTTCTTCTCCCTTCCGTTGACCAGCCTTTTGTAAGATGTCCAGAATGTCTTTTGAATGAGGAGCCTCGCGATTGGCTGCAGACGTGTTTCCATAGCGCTTAAGGTCAATCTGCAGTAAGTTAGGTTTTAACCGATACCCGCTCTTATTTGCATCCAGTAGTGTTGCAAAGCTGATCAGAGGCTCATTCAATAAATATGTAGATTTGCGGATACCTTTGTTGAAGAACTTACATATAGGCCAAACGGATGGAATGTTCGTGGTCATAACCATACATGACGACCGACTTTTCGTGCATCATTGAATATAAACCAACGTTCGATTCCGTGAGATTGGCAATCAGAATCTCTTGGAACGCTTCGTTGGCCTCTCGTTCAGATAAGAGACCCGCGCGACGACAAAACGCTTCAACGGATTCGATATCACGATTAAAGTTGTTTTTGAGGAATTCTGCAGGAGGGTTCGTGAACGGCTTGTTCTGGAAATTTCCTACAATGATGGCGTCCCATATAACTATAAGTTCATCTTGCGTACAGGTCAGTCAAAGCCTTAACAATTGCAAAAGGAAATGCACCTCCGTCCATATCTGCAGAGTAACAACTACGTTAGCAAATGACGATAACCTTTGAGAGATATTTGACATACCACCGTCGGCGAGAAGGCTGGCAATGCTCCTCTTTCCTTGCGTAGACACAATGACAACATCCGGCCACTTATCAAGCTCTCGTATATTCACCGCCTTGACCTGTGTGATGATGAATAAATGTTTTCGTATCTGATTGTCAGGCTATATTATACCTTTTGCATATCCGAAGGAAGACGAATGGGATAACGTCCCAGCTGTGATACGAAAGTGAACAAGGCAATTAAAAGCATATAAGCTATGAAACGTACCAGAACATCCCCTTCTAATACATGCACAAGCATTGAGGTACGGGGATCTCTCCTAGGCCTCGAAAATCTGTAGTATATCTCGCCTTCTTTCAACATGCCGGTCGGGTCTAACAGCAAAATATGAGAAATCATAGTTTAAAGCCTGTGGATTGGGTAAACTTTACCCGGAACAATGAATGCCCCCAGAGATTCTTCTATAGGGATACGGTATTTAGAAACCGAAGAATCGATCGCCCACTTGACTATATATTTCATCTTTGAATGCAATTGCTCATTGTTGGCAGGGTGGAACCCTGCTTGAATCAACTCCATTGCACTTTCATGCAGTACGAGAGGATCTGCACCGGAGGATCAGTTTCGCATATTTGAATGGGAAAGGATAAATGTACTAACTTCCGCTATACTTGTTTCGGCCAGTATATGTAGCCGCAGGTTCTTCAATGGCAGGAATATCAAGAATATCAGACGAAACACTGTCATGCCCCCAATCGCGCCCTTGGAGGCCCAATGCACGATTCAAAGCCGTCGATAACCTCTGAGTTCGCGATCCAGAAATGTTGCCCAATTTGTTGATTGCATCCCAGAGGAAGACCATAGCATATGGTTTTCCCCATTCCAGCAACGGGCCAATTTCCTTTTCTAGCCCCTCTTCCAGCATGAGCTCAAGAGTCGTGTCTGGAATACCATTGGAGAAAACATTGATGATGCTTTGCGACGTGAGGGCTATGGGGGCTGAAGGTCGAGATGGACCCAACAAGTCAAAAACCCTGTGAGCACGATCGAAAGAGCTGTTTTTGATTTTGTCCTGAGAGGTTCGTATCCAAATTTTTGGCTCTGCCGATACGTCGGTTGGGTGGAGAACCCAAAATCCTTTGCTCCCATCTATACGCCCCTGAACACCGGCTGGCAGGCTTTCGTAGTCGAGGTACTTGACGATTGCGTGCAAAGCAGCATGGTTAAGGAATCCACAACCGTCCGTCATCAGCATATTTGCGGGCGGGTTCTTCTTTCCGGAAGGCCACTCCGACGATGCTACATGTTCCGATGAGAATCAGATGAAGTCAAAGAGATTTGTGTACTTACTTAGATCGTCGATGAAGATGATGTTTTCTTCTTTGAATTCCAAAACAGGCACGGAGGTCGACAGTCCCAAAGCAAAGCGAGTGACGTACTTGCTGATGACCTAAAATATGATTAGACGAAGGCTCAATAGTCGGAATAGATGATTTTGCCGTACTTGGTTGTAGTTCTTTTCCTGGATCAGAGGGTTATGCCAATTGATGAAATCGCGGAATGGCATAAGCGATCGGTCGCTACACCAGTGCTGCGCCGACCGCCCGCAGGCTTCACTGGTCTCAACCAAGTACACATGATCGTCTTTGGAGTGGAAGGGGACGAAGATACGACCACAAAGAACAAACTTATGGATCAAAAAAGATATTAATTTCTCGTTCTCGTTCTTCAAGAGGTCTTCGGGAATCTTGAGCTGTAGAAATCGCCGGGACCCGTAGAACCTGGCAAATCGATGAGAGCGATCCCTTCTCATTGCTTCGAGGACAATCTTGAATGTTTTATTGTCCTTGACGACACGTGCAAGTTGTTGAATTTGACCGCCATACCAATTAGAACTTCCTTGCCATTCCCCCATCAGTCCCAATCCGCGGCCCTTGTTCTCCGCAATCGCTGCTTGCTCTCGATCAAGTTCTTTCCTGAAAAAGAGAATTGTTCAGTAAGGAGAATAATTGACAATATAAAGTTCCTTCACCAAAGACCAAGGTTTGTATTTGCAAGAGAGGGACGCTCAAGCATAAGAGCAAAAACTTTGCTAGCCATCAGTTCATTGTTACCGATGAAGCTCTTGACACGGGCGCGAACGTCTTCCCAAGTCCAAGCGCCCGTTGTTACACCGCGGGCAAGTTCATATTGAGTGCCCCACTCGATTTGGTTGTCGTCAAACAACTTTTGAATCTCGTCTGAGTGGGCTATCACCGTCTCTGCGAGATCAGTCCCGAACAAGCTGTTAGCAAAACTCGATACTGCCTTTGGAGCTGGGTGGGTTGGCAAATCTGGCTCGGAGTTTGGCATTGCAGGTTGGGGATCTGCAGCCTTTTGAGTTTGACTTTGAGTGTCATGCAAGCCGGGTGACGATCCGCTGCTGAAAATGTCTGCAACAAATATCGGAACGTTTGCATTACCAAGTGGGGAAGTCGATTGTACTGGTTGTGACTTGGGAACCATGGATGACTTGGGATATATCCGTTGGGTTGACATTGATTCAAAGGATGATTGACTGCTTGACACAGACAAATCAGAGAACATGGAATTCATTGAGGACTGGGAAGATTCGGTAGAGAGGGGGGTCGGGCGCGTTGGGGATTCAGACGGTTCAATATCCGTTGACACTGATAAGGAGTGAATAAGATTTGAAAATTGCAGTATCAACATACGAACCATCTGTGTCTTCGACACTGTCGCTATCACTATCTCCTACCACGACCACTGTTTTACGTTTCTATCATTCCGGTTAGTAGTGAAAGGGCATCTGTGCAAGTAGATTTACTTCAGCAACGAGAACTTTACTCGAATCAGGTGCTGCTAGTAAATCCTCAGTACCAATTTCAAAGGCAATATTCCGCACGAACTTATTTTCTTTTTGTTTTCCATATCTTTGAAAACCTTCTCTATTGCGACAGCACTTAGGCTAGTTGGCGTTCCCGCAGAAATAATGGGACCCTTGCGAATGGGTGTACCGGGAGTCAAATTGCCGCGCGGAGTATCATGAACGCTTGACTTGGAGGCAGCTTTAAGGATTGGTAAATTATATGGTACGTAAAGCGAATTACGGAGGCTTACAGGCGGTTGGGAATGCGGGCGATTGCTTAGGGTGCCCTCCAACAGTCCGACTGGGGGAAGCCGTGGAAATGGCTTGACGTGAGTCATTTCTATGATGAGACCCATGTTTCTGCCGTGGCGCTCGAAAGCAGAACGAATCATCATCTGAAACCGTATATCAGTATCGAATCTTTCAAACTGGGGCATTCTGCCGCGGACCACTAGATTGACAATCATTGGACCCAGCGTCGGCTTGTTTCGTATAATCAGAATCTTTGGGGAGCTGTAAAAGAGAGATATGATAAGCTTGGAACTTTTCTCTTTCAATAGACATGGAAACACTAACCTTGCTCGTCATGGTGGGCGTCGCGTATGGCGGGTGGATATGATTGTCGGTTCAATTGTGAACCTTGAGCTGAGGAAGAGAATTAGGGTATCCAAGAAAGGGCGGGTATCGGGAGTTATCGCGCTATTGTACAGAGAAGTGAAGCGGGACGTTCATAGATGGGATTCCGATTAGAAGATCATGACATCCTGCAGCCTGCAGGCCACCAACTGCGGTAAGTACTGGCGGCAGCAGGCGGCAGTGGTTGATTCCTGATTTATCCGCTGTGACAATCGGTGCCAGGATCACGTGCTTTCGCGACCTTCGTGATGGCGTGACTTCGAGCGTTTACTAGCCACCACCACCACCCATAGTCGATGTATACTTCATCAGCAGCGCAAAAGGCCAAACAACGGCGCAGTCACGCGCGACCAGAACTCACCGATGAACAAAAACAAGAAATAAAGGAAGCCTTCGAACTTTTCGATACGGACAAAGACGGATGCGTTGACTATCACGAACTAAAAGTCGCAATGCGAGCCCTAGGATTCGACCTGAAGAAAGCCGAAGTGCTGAAGTTACTCAGAGATCACGACAAAGATAATGTGGGACTGATGGAGTTCCAGGATTTCGCGAAAATCAGTGAGTATACGCGCTTTTATACGTCCCCTTTCTGTTACGCGAGGTCTCCGCTTGTTACTTGCAAACTTATCCGCTTCCCTTCCTTGAGCTCTAACGCTACTCGGAAAAGACACCTGACGTGATTTTCACCCCAGTGAGCGAACGAATTCTGGAGCGCGATCCTATGGAGGAAATCAGGCGGGCCTTCAAACTGTTTGATGACGATGGAACAGGCAAGATTAGTCTGAGGAACCTGAGACGCGTAGCGAAAGAGATCGGCGACCGACTAGAAGACGACGAACTGTAAGGGTGCATTGTCTCGTTTATACTCAGCTGATTCTCTCGCGACAGGAAAGCCATGATCGACGAATTCGACTTGGACCAAGATGGCGAAATTAGCGAACAAGAATTCTTCGCCATCATGACGGACGATGCATAGACGTGACTTTTCCACTTGTTGGCTGCTGCTTATGACGCGCCTTTTGTTTCTCGCCTTCTTGTCCATTTATCAGCAAAGATCTTGACTGCGCTTGTGTATTTATGTCCTCTCATCGCATTATACGTGTGATTATAATCCATGCATGTGAGCACCTTGTTTCCCTTTTCTTTAATCTCAATCTGAAAGATTCGTTCTACTTTTAGGTTTTCAGATTTTACCACAGATGTATATCTATCAATTCGGCGTCAATGCACTGGCGTCGCTGTATTTGTAGATCGCAAGTGGAGTGCTCTCTTGTCAAAGCACCGGGATGTGGTCAGGCGTTCCATACTTGATTCGTTGAGCTCACCTAGGCATCGACCCAGTCTTTTTCGGCCAACTTGTGTGAACTGAAGGCCTGATTCCGGACCACTACTAGAGCGTGGTCAGATACCCTCCTTGAATAGCTTATCGTGTGCCAGGGAAGGTCGTTCCTACACAACGTTCGGCCGCAGCTCGAATATGACCCCACAAGCCGGAGAGCCACAGCGTCTTTTCTCACCAAAAGGCCACGTTCGTATAATAGGTTATCTTCGTCGGGCTGTCACTTGGTCAGTCCTGTGTAATGCCACCGTCGAAAATCCCGCCTTATTCCCTCCTCCAGCGTTGACTATCTGTGCTGCGGCCTATGACTAAACGTGAACCATTTCAGGCAACGTTGAACTCTCCCCAGGACAGTGTTTCTCGCGATGGTGACTTAGCTGTCGCAATTGTTACTCAGCCTTCCGGCGAAGCTGCAGCCCCACGGCGAAACTAATCCGTATGCTATCCGACTAATCATTCAGCCTGAGAATGAAGACGACAAATCGTATTACGAGGACGTAGCGGTCCATGAATCCGCCGTCGTTGCCTACGTGTAAGATGATGTCGAGAGGCCGCAAATGAAGACTACCTTTTCGCCTGGTGTATTCCTTTTCAATCGGAATTCATACCAACATATTACTTACAAAGAAAGGTGGAGCTGATCGTGACATCCATGGAAGCGAGCAGGAGGCTGTGCATGTCAAACCGACAGAAACGCAAATGTACCTAGGCTTTCAGTTGAAAGTTACATAAAGGTGAGCGTTGTCTCCGGTGCCGCATGGCAAGTACTGACGTTGTCTACTTTCAGTATATTATCCGATATAGACGCTAAGTACAGTGTATTTCAAGCCTTTCCCACTATGCATTTGGTCAATTCGTATACAGGTACACCGGTGTTCGGATTTTTATCTCCAGCCCATCTTCCCGTCTAAACATATGCGTTTTCCAAGCTGACCGCTTCTGTTCTTCTACGGCGTGTCCGCAATCTATCGGTTGACCTTCGATCAAGCACGGATATCGCGAAGTCGAAAAATTGCCTGTGATCGCCCCGATGCGTTTTGGTTTGTTGATTTGTTAATATATTCTTGGAAGGTATATGTCAATATCGGACCATGGTCCAATGAAAAAAATCCTCACCACCTCGATGTAGATTGCCCGGGATATCCACGTATTCTCATTTACTAAGGGTGTCAGGCGGCGGCGTCACGCATGCAAACAAAGGAAACGCTTGTACATCGTGACGGACATAAGGCCACCCATTCCCAACAGTAAGTTTGTGGCCGGGGCCCAGGAACTGATACACACAATTTGACTTAGGACAGCTGGTTTATCGACCTATACCAATTCAATTCCGGCTATACAGACGGCAATTATTACCAATCTTTGGACCGCGATCAACGACGCGTACAGAGTGCTTTGTTCTCGCAAACTTGAACACGATGAAATGGCGATTTACTCGAACAAAAGACGACAATCTATTGACTTACGCTCAGATGACAGGAAATCCAGCCATTTACACGGGCCGGCCGGGAGCATGGTCACTATCATTCCCGGTTGATCTAGACAGGCATCCATACGCCACCGGACAAGAAAAAAGACACAGGCATGCACTGGCAAAGCAGCTCGCAAGTCTGACATGTTCTCGTGTCTCCTTGTACCCCCAACTGGGCTGGAAATTAACCCAATCAAGGCAATGACCACCTACGTAAATAGGACGAAGTATGACACTGAGAACTCTGCATATGCGCGCCTCCCGCTGCTCCACGTATGTAAAAACAAAGACGATTGATTTGCACCCGCCTTTTGGCGGAAAAACTAGAAATGGCAATATCAAGCTTGTGTCTGACAGACACCTTGGCATGGGCCATAGCGGTGGCTCAGCGCATGTGGGCGCCAGGGCCCAATAGGTACTGAGCCGAGCCCTTTTGATAGAGTATGTTATTTCCCCATTTGATGGATGTCAGGCTCGAGATGGCAAAATCCACCACAATGAGCATCCGATATTGGCAGGACAATCAAATAAGCATGAACGTTTACTGTACGAAATGAAAACACAGGTGCGGAGGAATTGGTCGTTCCGCTGAAAACAGTATTTCGGTGCCTAGAATTTACCAGTTGTCTTGGTCGGTCTTGGGCTCCCTTGGAACGGAGCCCATGAGTTCTACTGTTACTCCGCTGCGTTTGAGTAGGCCGAGAAGGGCCGGAAGACCAAAGGCGCACTGCCTTTCTGTCAAAGTCGAGGGTGCCACCGGCTAACATTAGACAGTCTGGCCCTCGGGCTAAATATAAATCGACGACCTGGAGCTCAGTTGCGATGAAGTGGCGCGAACGCCCAATGAAAATTGTACTGCATATTCGGAACAGGCTCCAACAAAAGCAGTGGCAGATGCCACTGGGCTCCTTCTCTCGTTAATCGCAAAAAATGTATGCCGATGTAGAAGGCGTTTCAGGTAAGCTGTATTGGAAGAAGCATAGTTATCTAGGCACTGAAGCTGCGCGATATAGCGGATCGTCGCGAACGAGCGTCGGGTTGTGTTTCAATTCAGGTCAAAAGAGGTCTAAAGCTGTCATTTACTTGCCTTCACGAGCTCTTCGTGTCTAAAAGCAAATGCACGCCGGAGACCGCGGTGCACATCTCTGAAATTATCGGGTGTAATGGAAACGCGGAAATTGAATAGAAAGGGCCAACAAAAGCCGAACGAGATAGACTTGATAAATTACTTCAATAAACCAGCAGAGCGAGCTGACGGGATGTATGAGGCAACAATGAAAGACAAACAGCTCGGTGAAGAGCCTGGACTGGACGGAGGTAGCGAGGTCGGCGCGGAGCGAGGAGATAGTTGAGGCACAATGAGAAGTCAAAGAAGAAGCAGTACAAGGTGAGAGCGATGCGAATGTAGACAATGATTGACGCTCCGAATACCTGATAAGCGGCGCTTCCCACTCTACTGCGCCTGCACTCATCAGCTTCCTCGTGAACAAGAGAGAGTCCTATGATGGCACTGCGGCGGTCGTGCGGGAATATGTCTCCAAAAGGACCGAGAAATTTTGAATCGACCACGCGATTTGGCCAGTGCAAAATGAAAAAGAAGAAGGTTGTGGGTGGTACCGCTCAGGTGGTACCCCAGACAGCCCCAAAGGGACACCTTCGGAGGCGCGACTTTTCGCATACCCAAATTTAGATTCCGTGTTGACCCCACCGTCCAATCTGCCACCGGACCCCCCAGAATGTTCTCCTACGTGCCGGTGGTAAAGAAAAATAACAAACGGGTGAAAAGGCTGTCCGAACTTTCCCCAGTTTCGAGACTGGATTCACAGAAGATCTGAAAGTTTCCAACTCCCCATCGAGAGAGAAGTTGAGAACATATTGCGTGGAAATAAACAATATAAAAAACTTGGCTCCATTTGCAATGCGATATTTACATTCTTCAGCAATCGGGCCACTGTATCATTTCAACATCAGCTTTCAATCTTCATCATAAATTGAATTTACTTGGTGAAGTTTTTTGGTGAACACTGACAGTTTTCAAGTATCAAAATAATTTAAACGAACGTATCGGTGCTCGAGAGGGATCGCCCTAAACTTGCACTGAACTCAACTGAGTTTCACTGACAACTCTCAAGTGGCACCGGCCCGCCTGACGGGCTGTAGCCGGCTATCAACGGACCGTCTCCGGAGGTAATAGACGATCGAAATAGATCAAAAGACAAATTTAGGTCCCCCGCATTTTGCGTATTTATCTCTGGAACGGGAAGATGCCTCAGCGGAAGGCCACCATGACATGCTAGACAACACCCCAGAAAGTTCTGAGTAAAACTGACTATCATTATGTGGGATCCATAGATGATAGCTGAGAGCATCAAGAAAGTCTGGTCCGAAGCCAATGGGAAGCGTCGACGCTTTAGAATTCCGATATGATGACTGACTTTGGTGTTGTTCGGATGAGGACGACCAGCAGGTTTGGTGACGTCTGTGTGCCAGGGAAAAACACGATGTTGAGAAACAGCGCTCCACTGCGCTTTGGAGAAGCCTCTGTCGATCAGAGAGCTATATTTAATCCCGGCTAAGATGTTAGGCATGCGAGAGAGAAGACGGACGTTAGCTACTTGGGTCCGAGGAATCTCTGTGATATGCGCAGCCACGGCGGGTGCACGAGATGATAGAACGCCTTTCTTGCGCATTTCACACGAACACATCTCAGCGTCGAGGCAGCATGATCTCACCCGGGCCCGGCGTCCCACTGTCGCAGGCAGATAGTTTCTTTCAGTTTGCCTAAGCGAGCGATGTGATTTGAAATGCGGGGTACTCCCCACAGCGGCCGGGCGCCTGGCCAACACCTTCCGCTGCACGATCGAACTCCGCCCCACGCAGCGTGCGCAGCGCGAGGCAGCGCGTTCCCAGCGCGTCTGTGTATATACATGCACATCACGCAAAGCTAATGCGCCAAGTCGACATCATCACTTGCGTATTTTTACGCGAACGTCCCGCGGCCCCCCGTGTCTAATTTAGCAACTCGCGCGCGCAATTATTGCTAGGACCAATGGCAGCGTCGCAGGGCCCAGCGGTGGGGCGAAGATCCATCGCGCGGCGCCAGTCCATGCGCAAAAGCGCCGTGCAAGGGGAGGGAAAGGAAGGGGGGCGTCCACCTGCTGCTCTTTACTGTTTCGTGCGATATAGCGTTAGTCAAGCCCCGGGCACGGGCGCGCGCGGCGCGCACCCGAGGCGGACGCCACGCCACGCCACGCCGCTGCCCGGCGCGGGCTGTGCGCGCAGCCGTCGTCCGTCGCCGAAGGCGCCCATCAGGCATCCATCCATCCATCCATGCATCAACGGCGATGCCGCGATGGCCCCCGCGGCGGATGACGGATCGCCTCGCACGCGCTGCACCCACCACCCTCCCGGCGCGGGTGCGTGCGTGCGCGGACTCTGGGCACCCTGTCGTAATGGCGGACATGCTTCCATCTGCACCCGGGCGGGCGGCGGGCGACGGTGTGATGATTGGGCGCCGGCGCGGGCCGCTGGGGCTCGAGGCCGGCCTCGCCTGCGCGTATCGTCGCCTGAGCGCGGGGGGCCGTGACACCGTGCGTGCTGTCCGCCAGGACGCGCGCATGTGTGTGCGCAGCTTCGCGAAGGCCCCGGAGGTGGCTGGAGTGCCGGCGCTTGTCTTCTTTGTTCTTTGCTCCAACTGCGTCTGCCAACGCTCCACGGCACCAGGGCTGGGAGCCCGCACGCGTCCTGTCCTGTCCAGGGCGTCGCGAGAAGCGCACCCTGCGCGCCCGATGCAGCGCAGCCCCGCGGCGACACGACAAAGCGATTGAGTGACAGCTCGAAGCGCGTACGGTCACGCAGCGAGCAGCTGTCGCCGCCTGGCCAGGCGCCGCGCACGGCGCGCGATACGCGACTCGGGTGGCCCCATTCGCGGGCTGCGTATCCCCGGGAGGCAGGCACTATCTGTCCGATAGCGCACGCAATTGATGCTGCTGGCGCTTGACTAAAGCTGCAGCATGGCCGCGCTACGCACGCGATCCCGCAGGGTAATCAGAATCCAGATAGATACGCAGCCGCTGTGGGGTTGGGGTGGTTGGGGGCGCAGGCCAGCTGAGATAGCGATACGGCCCAGGCCGGGCGGGCTGGCTGGCGCTTCACTACCGCCGCCGCCGTCGCGTCGACTCCGCGGACGGCGCCGCGAAGCAAGGCGCATTAGCGCTGGCAGGCGTCACTGACAAGTCAGCGAGTCGCCGCACGTCGAGTCGTCGACGCAGCAGCCAGATCGGAGGGCAGGCACGCGCGGTGCGCGGGCCGATGCACCCTGCACGGGCTTTGAGCCTCGCGGGAAGCGCCTGGCGCGCTACGGAGAGCCGTGGAGACGGGCGCGCCAATCAGCGCTGCGAAGCGGCCTAGAAGACACGTTCCAGCCGCGGCGCGCTCCACCGCCCCACGCACAATGAATTTGCAAATATCCATTCACACCGTGACAACGACGCGATGCAGTTCAGTACGGGTATTTATTTGCATTTTGTCAGTGACACACATTAAGTATGAGGCTACGGTAGGGTGCGGGTAGAATAAGAATATGCGGCGGCGGGTAAGTAGCGTAGGGTAGGGTACATGTATGCAGGCAGGCAGCGTCTGTGAGGGCGCGGCGCTATTACAGGCGAGATAGGCGAGATGGGGATAGGGTACTTGTTATCGGCGGGGGCAGATTCGTATTGCCTGCGTCGGGGCAGACGCCCGGCGGCGCTGTCGGTCGGTGCCAGGCTGCCCGGGGGCCAGCGCGCTAGAGCAGCACGCTGGAGCTTGTGTGGCCGCAGACAGATGCGGATGGGATGCGCATCGCACCGGGCGGCCGGGACACGGTCCAGTGGGGTTGGGCGGGTGGTGCGGAATGAAAGAGTGAGTGACGGGGCGAATCAATGAACGGGCGAATGGGGGTCGCCTGTGTGCGATGCGATGCGGGATGGTGGGGGTGCGCTGATTGGGAGGGGAGTGTAGTTTACCTGAATGGACGAGAAGTGATCGTTATGCATGGCAGGATGGGTGATGCGTGGAGCGGACCGGGGGGGAGTGTTGCATGTGATGTGATGTGTTGTGTAAGTATGCGCCGACAGAAAGCCCAAAAGCACTATGGAAAGAAACCGGGAGAGGCCCAGAGAAAAAAAAAAGGAGACGCGAACGGGACAAGAAGCAATAGAAGGTGGCAAGAAGGAGAACAGCAAGCGCCGCACAAATCGAGTTCGAACTGGAAAGCATCAACGAGACGAAAAAAAAGATAACCAAAATGTTACAAACGGCCGTGAAACCATTGACAAGAAAAGACGACGGTGCGGCCGCAGAGAAGTCCAAAATCTTCTACTCGAAAAAGCGCGCACAAGCCATGGTTTCATTGCAGCATTCGCCTACGCCTTCCGCCTTGTGCCCTACGGCGCCGGTGAGGCGGTGGAGACGGAGGAGTCGTCGTGGTCGGGCTGCACATAGTTCTTGTGCACCCTCATATGCTGTCCGAGGTTGTCGTGTCGACTAAAGTCTTTGCCACAACCAGGGAACATGCACTTGTGAGCTACAAAGCGTGTCAGTCAAATAAACCGCGCGACGTAGAAAGAACGACTCACGCTTTTCATACGTATGAATACTCCTCACATGGCGCTTGAGGTGCTCGCCCCGCGCGAAGCACTTGCCGCACCCCTCCACCTCGCAGAGGTACATCCGCGCGCCCTTGCCCGCGGGGCCCTGCCGCTTCCGCCCCGCGCCGCTCGCCGCGCTGCGCAGGTCCTCGAGCGACTCCATCGTCGGCACGCGCCGCCCGCGCGACTTCTTCGTCAGATTCGGCACGGGCACGGGGATGGGCACCGACACAGGCGCGCGCGTCCCGCCGCGCGATGCGCTCGACACCGAGTTCGCGCCGGAGGAGTGTGCCCGGCTCTGCGCGTGCGGCGTCGCCTGCCCCGCGGACGCACCGCGCGTGCGCCCTGCCGCACTGCCGTCGAGCGACGGGGAGATCGAGCCCGATGCGGTGCTCGCGTAGCGCCCGCGTGTGGGCGCGAGGCCGGTGCCGTCGACGACGTACCCTTGCGCATCGTAGAACTCGCCGTACGCCCCGGCGCCTGATACGGAGCCGGGGTAGGGGGTATAGCGCACGCGCGCGCTGGCGGCGCGCGGGCGCAGGCTGCGGCCCTCGGCGAAGGCGCCGGATGTGGGATATGATGCGGGGCCACCGGGGTAGGAGGAGGCGTCGCCGAGCCCGGCGGGGGTGACGCTGGCGCCGCGGCGTGCGCGCGAGGAGCGGGTGGTGAGGACGAATTCCGGATCGTTGTCGTCGTCGTAGTCGTCGTCCGATGATGGCGACTCGTCCGGGTCCTCCTCTTCCTCCTCCTCGTCGGAGGCCGCACTCTCCTCGTCCTCGGCCTCGGGCTTGTGGTCCTCGTCGGATGCGTTGGATATCGAGGACGTCGAGAGCGGACTCTTGACTGTTCGGGTGCCGTTCCGAGCGCTGTGGCTGTGGCCGTTAGCGCCCGAACGCCGCTGGGCGCTCAAATTCGCTTCTTGGCTCTCGCCACCTCTCTCTTCTCCCTCCATGTCGCTGTCCGGCCCCTCGTTGTGCTGATCTGAGCGCCCACGTGGTGCCCGGGAAGAATTGAGCTGGCGTGGGTGTGTGGCATGATCGTCGGCGGACTTGATTCTCACAATGTCCATCTCTGCCACCTCTTCGGGCTGCTGCACTTCCATCGACTGGCCCGAATGCTGGAAGGCGTCCGGGTACGCTGAAGGGTGATGCTGCTGGTGCTGATGCTGAAGGTGCTGATGGTGCTGCTGCTGCTGCTGATACGAATGCGCCTCCCAGTCCTCCTCGCCATCCGCATCCTCCTCGCCCGTCTCCTCGGGCACATCCACACCGGGGTTGCCCATGGGGATGGAATCGTCGCCGAGGCCGACGGGCATGCCGCCGGACACGACGACCATGCCGTCCATGTCCATCATCTCGCCGACGCCCCCCAAGTCCACTCCGACGTCGAGGGTAGCCATGCCGATGTGCTGGTCGTGGTCAAGGTCAAAGGGGTCCTGAGGCGGGTGCCAGGCCTGGGGGTGGTAGGCGAGTGGCGAGACGGCGTCGGGGGCGAGGTCGGCAGGATGCATAGTGGCGTTGGGGCCGGTGGGGAGCCGATACGAGGCAAAGGATGCATTAGTCTGCTGTTGGTGGTGGTGCTGCTGTTGAAGCTGCTGGTGCTGCTGCTGCAGCTGTTGGTGGTGGAGCTGCTGCTGCTGAAAGGGCGGCGAGTAGAATGCGCCGCGGGTGGGCGAGAACGGGGGGCCGGTGGGGCTGCCCTGGGCCTGGAGCAGCTGGAGGTCGTAGGAGAGGCGCTGGTGGTCGGGGTAGAAGCCGTCCTCCTGCTTTATGCGCGGCGGGGGTGCGCTGCCGCTGACGGAGGCGTCGGAGGCGCTCGAGTAGGACGAGAAGCTGCCGCGGTGGGCCCACTGGGCGTCGAGGTCGCCGTGGAGGAGGTGTGCGGGCAGCGGGGAGTGGATTGTCTGGTAGTTGCGCTGCTGGATGACGTATGGGGAGGAGCGCGGGGTGTTTGTGAATTTTTTTGTGTCGGGGGACCAGGTGAGGAAGTCGGGGTAGGGGTCGTCGTAGAGGTCGTCGTGCTGGACGGGGGCGTCCTGGTGGAAGAGGGAGTCGTGCATTTGGCAATATTGGAAAGTGGATTCTCTGCCCATTTGTATCTCCCATACACCTGATCGACACTGGATCTGTAGATCCCTGCGCTTCCGGGGTCCTGCTGTCCCCATCCGGACGGTCTGCAGTCACGCTCGGCCGTCCGCCGTCCGAGCCTCGCATATCTTATCGCTGCCCGCCGTCGCTGCCTTATCGCCAGAGCTGAGCAGCCACAGCATCGTCCTCATCATCACTTCGCCCAGCACCCCCAGCACGCAGCTGCACACGTTCCCTATTCATATCGCTACCTGGAACACAACTCGGGACAACGCTGCGCCTGCTGATATCCGTCTTTGCAGTAATTTCCCTGATCGAATTTTAGCGCTGTTTGGCCTAGATCACCCACTAACCCATCCGCTCGCCACCAGCGAGCGCTAGGCAACTCCCGCCCACCCCAACGATATCAGATACCTCTCCCCGGGTGCTGATACCATTCTCAATCCGCCATTCGCAATTCGTCTGGTTACCGGCCGGGCACGCGATGTCTGCCAGGAACCCCGCCGCTGCATATTTGCACACCGAATCAGATCACCCGCCGCTATTTCAAATCGATAAACGAATGTGCGCGATATGCACACCGCGGATGGCCCGCGTTCCTGCGTGCAAATCGCCTCCAGCCTCGAATTCTGTCGCTTACTTGCTTTCCCGGGCCCGTCCAGGCTTCCTGTCGTAATTGTAGGCACACGACCCTCGTTCACCAGACAGCATGGCGCTTAGCGCCGAGACAGGTCTTAGGGTCAGTTATCAGACGCGCGAGCAAGGGTGCGATTCCGAGCGCGCTGGCTGGCACCAGGGCGGAATCATCAATCGGTGCAGCTGCCGAAGGTTAAGCTGCCGTGCCTCGCGCCGCGCCATCCACGCGCGTGGCGTGCGAGGTTGTCTGGCCTGACCACCTAATTCGATCAGCAAACTCTGTTTCAGGTCTCCCGCCAGCCCCAGCATCTGCTGTAAAACACACCCTGGTGACCATGATCAATAATTAAAAACCATCTGCACTGAAGACCCGGAACAGCGAATATTATTTGCGTTCGTCATTTTCTTGATGAAATCCATTGTCCATCGGAAACCGCCGCCCGGAAGACACCTGTCGGGGCCGCAGCGGCGTTGCGTTGCACTGGATAATTATTCATTTACCAGATATTTACCAAAACCAACCGCGTTTCGGGTCCCGCAGCGTACGCGGCGTCCCCTGCGCGTCGACGGCACTGCTCTGGGCGCTGGGCGCCGCTGGACAAGTATAGCGCTCCTCCGTCCCCACCGGGCTCGCGGGCGCCCATCCGTCGAACCGCGCCGCATAATACTCACTGACTGACTCTGACTCGCATTAATCATCCCGCGCAATTTTCTTGCGTATGTCTAAGGCATGTCTTTGCATTACAATTCGGATTACATTACATTCTGCGGCGACATCTGGCGACGCTGGGCGGCGTGCCTCGCGCCGCGCGTGCCCCTCCGCGCGGCGCGGAGGCGAGCGCAGGCGCACTTACTGCAGCGGCGCAGGAACGTGCCGCCGGATGCGCGGATGCGCCCGGACGCAAGCCCCGATCGGCCCTCGTCGCGCTCGGACATACCGGGTATTCTGCGTGCGTCGGTGCGTGCGCACCCGAAGCGGTGGTACGTGCGCAATCGCGCGAACGCTATCCGAGGCACGCCGCCACCCGCGCTGCGCCGTGCGCACGCCCACGCCACCATCGCAGGCGCGGCTGTGTGCTGTGTCTGATCCTGCGCCTTCCTGCGCACGGCGCACGCCGGACGCCGGCGAGGCCGGCAAGTTCCGCGCGTGCGTGAGGCTGACGCGCCCATGCCGCGATGGCGGTGCCCGGCGATCAGTGCGCCCCGCGTTGATTCTTAGTCACCGAGCTGGGTATAAATAGTCCAGGCGATGTCATCGAACTCACGCCTCGTCCGTTCTCGCAACTTCGAGAGCGGGGCGCAGGCGCCATCGCTCCGTGGCGTATAAAATGTTGGGAACGCGTATGCTCCGGCCTGTGTTTTCTGTGGGCTGGGTGGGCAGTGCGTGCGCGTATGTTTCCGGGCTCGGGTACGTGTGCTGCCCGACCGATTTGGGATTGCGACAGAGGGCCAGCAGGAATGGAACGCCGGCGCGGAGCCACTCGAAGGGCGTATAATTGGATAGGTATGCAGCTGTATGGCCCATGAAATTTTAGGCTTCATGACGACGACCGCGCCGGTGTTCTTTTCCGGCGACCTCTCAGGCTTCTTCGCGCTCTGGGCGTGTCGCTCATCAACCCTGGGCCTGTAGTTACGCCGCCTCAGAAGGTAGGTGTAAAGTTGGAACGCACTTTCGGAACAGTATCGGGGTCATGGGCTGCTTACAGCGCAGATTTTCCGCCTCGAATGGTAGTGAATAGCTTAGTAGGTGTGTCGTGGCCGACGCGCGGGCCGCACAGCATCGTCCGTGAAGTCGCTCCCTTTTGTAGGCATGTCGAATCAGTTTCTTTCATTTCGGTAAGGAGGGCGAGGCGGTTTGACATACGAGGATTGCAAGCTGACGCTGCGCATAGCTGTGGCTCTCGTACTATGTCGCAGCAACTACATCTGATTGGAGGGACTATCATTTGCTAAGGCTGTCACTGGGCAGCTTGGGCTTGGGAGATGTATGATGTCTCCATTTAGCATGATTTTGTTCGAAAAGAACGGCGACTACTTGCCTATCCTCGTTTCATGGTATGTTCTCTCTCTTTTGTGGTACAGCTTGTGCTTCTGCATTGGACAGAAATTGATGAAGTCCCGCCTCGTGTCCATCGGGCGCCTGCGGATAGAGGCGTGCTTCCATTACAACATATCCTTTCGAGGTGTCACAGGCCACGTTTAAAGATACCTACCGGCCACCGTGAGCCTTACACCTCTTATTCCGCCCACCAGAGTACATAATATTAAGCAAGCTGCTTGAAAGATGTGCCGACCGGGATGCCAAATGATGCAGTACCCCCGGGCGCCAACACGAACCAGATACACGCGAGAAGCAGGCTCTTAACTTCGTTGACGTCGGAGGTGGTATCATATGCGCGCACATACGGTAGTTCTTTGGTCCTAAAAACTGTGTCGCCTAAGATACGCTCTGCGTTTAAGCTTCTGCCCAAAATTTCCATTTTTCCACACCTTGTAGAGATTTCATTTATAAATGAGGCACGGTTAGCAAGCCTGAGACCCAAATTATATAGGCCAGCGTAGTGTGCGGGGGCAGCTGATTGCGACTGCCGGACGGTTGCACGTTGTAGCATGTGATGAGGGGACGGCAAGTTTACGGGAGGCCAGAGAGCCCTGAGCCGTGTTTGCTGCTCAGGAATAGCTCCCGAGGAATATATATCATTGTGCGCAGCTTGCAGAGAATCTCGACACGCCTCGACTTTACGCAAATTTTTGACAAGCGCAGAAGATGACGCCCCGGCTGGCCACTCAGGCTATTGGGCTACTTGCGTACATAAAAATGTGGGGGATGGTGCGTACAAACACGGTTCTTTTTACCCGAGCGCCCTACTATGCCGTTACAACATGCGTCTACTGGACGTCTACTTACGATTTAACCGCCTACTTTCATCAACTTAAAGAGGTTAATACATGTTTGAGTGTGAACCTGCCTCCATCTGCGGATATTTCCGGTGATAGTTCGTAAGTAGACCTTGGGGTTAAGCACATCACTCAGGTCTCCACGTTTCAAAGCCGACCGGAAAAACACATTATCAGAACCTTCTGCTGACCGGTTCCCTCAGTACGACGCTTGTAGGCCTTCCAAAAGGATGTTCGAAACTTGGGTCATGAACGGACTTCATTTCCTAAGAGCATGGTCTCTTCTGTTACGCCGATTCTGTCGGCGTTCAAAACATTGCTCGCGCTAACATAACACCCTTTCCCTCCATACGTAAATCTGCGCCAAATAGCGGGGTGACGGTCCGGTTGGCCCACTGGCGAACGATACCTTACAGCAACCTAGATACTCAACGTTACGAGCAACTCGTCCAAGCAGAGTCCGGGGTCTTGTCAAAGTGGTAACTCAGGGACGAATTACCATCTGGGGTATGTATCAGTTTGTTGACTGCCCCAGTCACTAGTCATTCATGTCCTGTCATTTCTACTTGGACATATCGACAAGTTGGCGGCCGTCTGCAATGCGCATATCACATGTCTCCTCAGAATTTACCGAGACTTTGCTGAATATTTGAGGTACTCAAACGAGAGAGAGCGTTCAATTTACGTTGTTCCCACAAGTCGTTGCTCGCATCAAATATGGTGGCCTAAAAATAGATGTAGCGGACATGTCAATGAATTTGTACGACGCAAAATATTGAGCAGGATATTTGTCCCTCCGGACCTTTCTTGATCTCTAAAAAACAAATGAAAATAGAAGGGGCATCAGCTGGGCTTGTACACCTATAGGCCATATTTGGTAATATGATAGGCGCCCAGTGATGGCGAGCAAGGATGGTGAGTAAATTTTGACAGATCAACCCTTTCCCTCGGGGCCAGAAATTTTATTTTTCCAGAACACTAGGATCAGTCGACTTTAATCAAGAAGCATGCGTGAGAGATCATCACTATTCATTCAATGACTCGGTGTGGCGAGTATCTTCATCCAAGCTTCGTCAAGTTAAGCGCCCTCTCTGACTGGGATCAACAAAACGGAATTGGACACACAGTGACTCACCATGAGTGATTAAGGCATGAAATCTATGCTTCTATCTTGTTAGCCGACTCCGGTATCTCAAGAGTATAATTTGGTGTGCCAACAATTGCGGGGATTAGATAAGTGCGCCTGGGCGCTTATTTCAGAGTATATGGGCGACTATTACACGACCATTTCCGAGTCAGTCACCGACCAGCCAGTTTCTATTTAAAAAATTGTATTAAAATCTTAGATGCTGGGAAGAACGTTGAATGTGCGATATAAGTGGACTTGGCTCTGGTCTACGTGCATGATGTGAAAGCGCTAGGGTTGTGAGATCCTCAACGGCCAGAGTGACACGTTGCCGGTCGATGAATAATATTCGGTCGGGCAGATACCTTCTGTATCCGTTAACTTTTCCCGATCGAGGAAATGTACACGTATTTCTCGTCACTGGTACCCCGGCGAGCCATGCTATGTAAGTTCTCCATTCTCAAGACCACACCTTTGCTCCCCCGCCGGACCGGAGGTTATAATTGCATACAAAATTAAATGCTTTCGGATCTCAAGGTGTTTATGGGCTGCGGAAATGTCATATATTGAGGGCCATGGCCTTCTACCGGGAACTGAGTATCATAGGCGAGCCTTTCAGACGCCGAATCGTCCGTAAGCGGTAGACGCATCGTGCAATGAGCTGCATGGAAAGTGGTCATGTGGATCAACGCCTCCAGACAAGCGCCGTTTTGGCACCTTCGGTATTTTAGTATGTTCACTTCTGCGACAGTCAGCAAACTGTGACTTCATCATGCGAGGCCACCCCAGCCTTTCGGGTGGCGGAGCAAGCGGATATAAGAGAGACCAAGATCGAAGGAAGACATTCACCCCAGACCTCCGGGTCAGCTTGCCTACCGTCGGACGCCCGATCTCACGAAGTAAATTAAGCCGTCCGCATAAAGGTTCAGAGACCAAGATACGTATCTCACGACCGTTTTTAGACTTCATCATGTCAATATCACATTCCGAGCATAAATAGGACTGTTCGCGCTGAGGTGAAAAAATGGTCAAAACGAGTCGTCCGTATAATGGATATAGACTATGAAGCTACGGTGACGCCACACTTCCAGACTGCCATGGGCGTCATAAGGTCCGACACGGCGTACAGAGGTGCCCCGTAGACCGACTTTTTCAGGCTGGTAATCCAAAGACGTTTTCTAGCCCTGCATTTAGAAAAGCTTCACAAACCAGCTGATACATCCAGCAGATAGCGGCCTAAGAATGTCTTGACGTGCACACGGATTCCATCATTCCAAAGGAAGCAATCGAAAGTCTAGAAATCCAACGGAGCCAGACACAGAACGCTCGTATTATGCACTATCTTTTGCAAGGGGGGGTGGGTTAGAAATGAACGCTGCCCTTGACTGGGACGTTAACAGGGGAAAAACGCACGGGGAGGGGGAACATGATAGATAACGGCATGGGAAAAAATAAATGAACAATGCTCACAGGTGCTATTCGCTGTGGCGTGAACGACAGTACACGCGGCCTTGGCGACTAGTTCAGTCGAAAGCCACACTTCTCGTAAAAGGCGGCGAACCTTGCAAATAGGCGCAGGAAATGAGCGGGAAAGCGAACGTTGAAAGTGCATACGAGAATAACGTTGGACAAGCCATCCGGCCAGTACGGCGTAAACAAAAACAAAGTAGGGGCGCTCCACGAAACATCTTGGACCTAGCGGCGCACCTCAGGTCTGCAATCTCGGATGACTGAGCATTGAGGGCGATATCCGAGTTTAGATGATTGCGGCAAAAGCTTTAGCATTGTCATAACCGGTCCTACTGAGGACCACATGCCATGCTGAAAGTTAAGTAGTTTCCCTTCGAGAATAGTCGGTCTCCTTTGGGCAGAGGGCCAAGTCGAGTTGATAAATCCGCCTCTTCGCCCATCCGAGTCCGAGGGAGGGAAACGACACAGAGGGTGGAGCTTAACCGAGAGAACGAGAAGTACAAATGGGGCCGCCCAAACGACACATCGGTGAAGCAAGGCTGATCCCAAGGTCATTGACATCGCCGAAAACGAAACGGTAGACATTTTTGAACAAATGGATGCCACGAGAACACGACAAATGATGAGCCAGACACTTGGAAGTAGACGCTTCCGTTTTCGCGTGAGTGATTCAAGGGAAAGAAATTATTCTGGAGACAGATAGGTTCCTAGGGAACCTATATCAGTCAGCTGCGGAACGCGCAAGTTAACTTGGGCAAGAGAGCGTGCAGGTCATTCGGAACCAATAGCAGCAGATAGCCATATGTACCAGGTCGGAATGGACGACAAGAACCAGAAGATCTGAGCGGTAGGGACCGGGATGGCTCCACACCATGTCGGCCCATTTATTTGAGATGCCAGCTCTACCAGCGGCAATGCGAGAACATATCGCATGCATTTAGATCAGCGTAGAATCGCCGTAATGTGCATATCTAAACGTCTCACCTACCCTTCAGAAATTTGACACATTAGACTAGACGAGAAAAGCGCTGGAGAACTTTTGGTGTGTATCGCAGAGGTTTTTCCGAGGTTCTGGAGATCAGGGTGGCTGAAAGCAGTGCAATTCTCTTCGGAAACAAGAGTAAGCGCGGTCGAACAGAAGATTCTATCAGCCGAATTCACAAGGTTACGCGCATGTCCCAGTAAGTGACGGAATTCCGTGTGCAGGTGTGAGCATTCATGAAACGGGGTGAGTTGATGATTTCTTATCTCTGTCATATCAGACTGAGAAGCGAAAGCAGAGAGAAAAAAAGGGCGGAAGACCTGCATTTTCCCAGTCCCCCGAAGATATTTGTATGAAATTCTCTCCTCGAGCTCTAGATGCAAAACAAGGCACATTTTCGGGGATTTGCATGGGAGGAATGGCAAGCCGAGGTGCGCTAGGAGTTACTGATGGCGGAAATAATGTTCAATATGGTCTTTTTGTACACGTTCTCTAGGAACACAGCAGGCGATCTCAATTCAAGACGGAAAAAAGAGACATAGCAATCGGTAAAACACTCAGCAAATAAACGATTCATCATGCATATATCTTCTAATCCGTGGTCCTTTCAAGATCGAACGTGCGGGTAAAGGTGGGAGTTGCTCTGAATTTTGACACGAGATGGTTGTAAAGGTGATAGGCTACATCGGTAAATTTCACAGAGCTACATCTTGTTACCAGAGGTGATCGATGAGATTTGACCCGACGAGAGCATAATCTATCCAGAGAGTTTTGTTGTGAGATTTCCAGTGAGTCACTGGCAGTCATTCCGTACCTGTCATTCCGTACCTGATGCACAATCATTGACGTTGCCATGCTCTACCCAAGTGGACAGAGCAGCTTTAGTTCTGCAGCCATGACGGTAGAAGTTTGACGTCGTCTGGAATAACCACGCACGTCCGTGATTACTGCTAGAGATGCAGGGGTAAAATACGTTCGTAAGCTGCCACAATATTTTCAACCTCGAGCAGGGCACACTATTGAACTACTATGAGTTTCATTGCGGACTTCCCGCTGCGTTCCGGCTATATATGCGCATCAAGAATCCGTTGAATCAAGAAGAGAAAAGCGACAACTTAGCGTGAGTCGAGCGAGACATGCAAAATCTGTGGCAGATGTGTTGATACTTCATAACTCTTTTCCAACTTCAACACGGCCTGCGGCAGCCACGAGAAATAAGCTTTTCAGGCACAGCACGTGGCATATTGCTGCATTTGCCATGCGACGAACGCTGACGAACGTAGTCTCTTTTGATTTGAACTCGCCTTACTACGTCTACAGCGCCTCTCATTGGCGATATGCATCTATTAGTTTGGTGCGTATACTCTTTTGAGAGATATCATCGATTACAATCTGATACTTATCCGTCGTTTCCTTGCAGAGCGATCCGTACTAATGCCGGACAAAGTTTATTGAACTGCGTGTTGCCGAAGTTTTTGCGCCCGCTTTCCCAAGCAATCCAACGATTGATCAAGCTTGGTGAGCATATTGGAGCCTCAGCCTCATTCTTTGGACTCAGCTCGTCCGTCCCAGCCATTCTGTAGCAAGCCATGAGCATAGAACACTTCTTTCCAACAAAGTTTGTCATCACTGCCACTTTTTTAGACTTTTAGACCACATCTTTGGTCCCACCCCAATCCTGATTGCTGCAGGTCTTGACTCTTCCGGGACTATCATCCTAAGCGGTAGGCAGTCTAGTGGTCTAGATTCAATTATATAATCGGCAGCACGCGATATTCAGTGTGTACCGCACGACCTCTCACGACCTGCGTGTACGTGGCCTGTGGTGCAAAGTTGTTCACTGGTATCCTGGTCCTCCTTAACACTTGAAAATACCCAGGAAAGGCGGGACAACCGCCTGCTAATATTGGATAACAATATCTCATCGCGATTTATGTTTAGAGTTGGAGTGCGTCCCTATTTCTGTCAATCCACCGCTCAATTGGAAGTGTGGGTGTTACTGCGTAGCTAACTTTCGTTTGCCACACAGTCATCGTAAACTAATCGTTACCCAGAGTCCCCCACATCCGTTCATCTCTGCACGATATCTTCCTCCACCCTTGGTCCATTAATAACTCCCGTCCCGACACATCCCGCTGTCTACCGCTATCCTTGAAGATGGAACAAACTTTGACTGTCGCGATCGATCAACTTCCATACGAGCTTCTCTCCCATATTTTCGACCGCCCTGATGTTTCCAACGAGACGCTTTTCAGTATGTCTCTGACATGTAAAAGGATGCACTACTTCTTGCTCCCTATATTCCTTGCTCGATTCGAAATCCTGAATCCTACGGAGCGCTCTGAGGTTGTCTTTCGCAACACCTCTCCTGGAACAGTGGATGCACTCTCCGGTTTGAAAGCGTCGCTTTTTGTGTCCTCCATCAAGCAGCTCGTGTGTCGTTTCGAGTTCGCCCCAGACACAGCAAACTATCGCATGGTCATTCATCATACGCGGCGGCTTTATGATCTGGTGTCTACACTGACGGCGGTTGAAAACGTCAAGTTCATCATGGGAAATGATCAATGTGGATGTTGTTCGGCGTCTTTGTCCGGTGAATTATTGGACGCTGCATTGATCGATTGGTCGACTACGATAGGACGCACATGGAGCAAGATAATCGAGAAAAAATGTGTATCGTTGACAATAATCGGCGGGCGGTACATGGGTCACACCTACACTTTTAATGCGGGGCGTAATATAGGAAAACAAAAGGCTTCGTTTATGGGAATCAAAAACATCCTATCGAATAAACGCTCGGATGCTACTCTACGACAGGAAGAAGATATCATTGATCTACTACAGAGCAAAAATTGGAGATTTCAACGAGCTATTGGCTATGGGACTACGATCATCCTCACTCCACTCTATTCACCCGCTAAAGAGCACGCTGTCCTTCGTTGCTTGACCCTCAGCTCTATTATCTTGATGGTTCCGCCCCTTCTACATTGGGCAATATCTGTACTGCGACTTCCATCGGTCGAAGCCTTGCACATCAAGAATGTCTCAGTGAACCGAAAATGTTGGCATGCAGTGTTTTCGGTAATTAGTCAACACGCGCCTCATCTCAAGGAGATAAGGCTCTCCTGCATACGACAACTCGTCCCAGCGGACCTACTTCATTTCCTTTCGAAGTTGCCCAACTTGGAAGCGCTGCATCTCGGTCGAAGCGTCGAGTGCGTGGACGCGTTTAATCTGGGGGCATTTTCGGATTTTCCGCGTTTACAGATGCTACACGCGCCTGCAGGCTGGGTACTCAAACTACTCGTGGCTCAACGCAAGGGGCTGGAGAGCCTCAAAAAGCTGTCGATTGTGTATAACATGCGAAACGATGGTCTTTCACATTGGATTCAACGTTCGTCCCTGCCGTCTATTCCGGTTCTGCTCAAAGAACAACACCGTTCGCTATCGATCTCACTGCGAATTCACCTTGGATCCACTCCAGGATGGAGGATGACAGACGATGTGGAGAGCGTCGCTGAAGACGAACTGACCCTCGACCAACCCGGGTTAGGCGATGTTACAGGCCTCGTACTTGTCTTCGACGAATTGCTCGATGAAGACGATATTCCCCTTGCCGGCGTTCTTCCCAAGTGGCTCTCGTTGTTCTTTGGTCTACGGTATCTAGCAATCAAGACATCACATCCTTTGGCGAATACCCAGGCCTCCGAATTGGTGGTGACAGACTTAGTGGTAGGGATGCTTAAAGAAGGAGGCTTGGCAGAGATAGCGAGCGTCGAGGTTAATGATGTGATGGTTACCTCGGATGGTGTCGTTGGGAGAGGTGGCGCAAAGGTTTCAGTCCAAGATGACGTCCGAAACAGTCCTCCTTGATTTCTTCTGGATCGACTCAATGTTAATGATATCGGGGTCGACACGGTTGCAGCAGTAGATGGTTTGCAAGACTGTCCGACCGTCCCCAGGACAGCAGACTTATATAACTTCAACGCTTTCACACATCCTTTCCCGCCTTGTCAAAGTGGAATCAAGCTGGATTTTCTACAAGCGTATATCTGCTCGACAGCCTGTTGACGACAGCTTTTACAATCTAATAAAATAGCATTGATTCACGTACATACATCTATATATATGCAAAGCTTGAGCGTCTATTATTGAGGTCAGTGCAGTAAGGTTCTGCAAGGTTGCAGCTTCCGAATCAATGTTTGCCGTCAGCAGTCCGAGCTTTGATTGCCGCACGGCGGCGTTCCACCGATTGTTATTTACTACTCCTAGGTGGTCTGTTCCTCTTGCTGCTCGAGGTACACCGCCAAGTCAGATTCACATACTTTCACATACTTATTCTACAACCACGGAGTCTCTTGAAAGTTTACAAGACGCAGGGGCCGCATTGCTCCCATGCGGTCAAATAACCTAATGTGTACCCAGACTTTCTTGATCCCCCAGAAATAGAGCGTCCAAAAATAATGATATCGTAATCTTTCAACGACAAAAAGCCTTGGAGCAAAGGTTAACGTCAAGAAGTGTCTGCCATAGCTGGCGTGCTTCAAGTAGTACTTGTCCGTGGTTCAAGAGGCGGAAAATAGTTCGCTGAGACTCTGTAGTAAGTGACTAATTATTGACAAATGATGAGTTCGAATGCGGCAATCAATTACTTCGCGTACGTTTTGTTCGTCTGCCGCCCAACTGCCGTCAAAGCCGCTCCTTTTTCAAACCCTTCCGCCCTTGTGTTTTCTGAACCCTCCACATCGCCCGGTCGCGTCCGACCTCCTTCCCCCTTCGACCAACGTGCCGCCATGTTGATTTCTACAGTGCTGATCGCACTTCTTCCACTACTATCTTTTGCCCAAGACGGCGGAATTGACGGCCCCACAAGCAGCGCAGATGCAGCGGGATATTCATGCGACCCTTCCAAATGTCAACTTCCCAACTGCAACTGCGCTAGCACAAGCCCACCTGGTGGGTTAGATCCTGTAAGTAACTACCCAACTACATATTTGCAGCGGCCCTATGATATCGTCATTCCTTTTTGCGTGACACCGAATCTGATTTTATCGTCTGTATAGTCGGAAGTGCCTCAATTTATCGTCTTCACTGCCGATGACGCAGTCCAATCGTATACTTTGGATGCAGTTAATCAATTCCTGGCCCAGCGGACAAATCCCAATGGATGCCCAATCAAAATGACATACTTTACTTCGCTCAATTACACAAACTATACACTTGTCACCGGTATGTCCGCCCGCTAAGAACGCTTGAAGTCAATCGGGGCTTGACAATATTTCATGTTATCCCCTACGTAGATTGGTTTGTAGCAGGAAATGAAATCGCTGACCACACGTAAGTTCACTACGACTGTTTTGTTTTCAATTCTCGCTTAACCCAGGTCCCTAGCATGACCCATGTTGGTACTCCTTCGTCGGACGAGATCGACGGAAACCTTATTGCACTCAATGCTCTTGCTGGCATACCATTGTCCAGCATCCAGGGCTTCCGAGCTCCCTTCCTCAACTATTCTGTCGATACGCTAAAGCTACTCGCCAATGCTCAGTTCACGTATGACTCTAGTTCGGCTGCCTCTATTCCAGTTACCGACAATGGAACCGACGCATTTTGGCCCTATACGTTGGATAATGGGATGGCGAACAATTGTTTATCCGTCGCTGGGACGTGTAAAGGGGAACCCAAACTGCCTGGCTTCTGGGAAATCCCAATGTATGCATTCTTTGACGAGCGCGGAGTAGCGGGTCCACATTTGATGGATCCTTGGCTGTATGTGTCTTTCCATTGTGCTGCTCATTGACTGACCAAATGTATCAGCGATGCCGCAAACGGTGCTTCTGCCGTGAATGACAGCGCAACATTGGCGTACATGCAGAGTACATTCACGGATCATTATAACGGAAACCGTCAGCCGATAGGATTATACACCCACCCTATTCATCTGTCGGTAAGGATCTCCCTTATCTCCTGTTCTGGATAAAGGATACAAGTGACACTATATTTCAAGACAACATATCCGGGAGTCAACCCATCCAAGTCGACCATCGGCATGATCAACGCGTTTTTGGACTGGGCACAACAACAACAAAATGGTGAGTTTCTTGCCCCACTGCTCGGACCGACTGACGCATCTATCAGTTTGGATTGTTTCCAACGAGCAGCTTCTTGATTGGGTCAGACATCCTGTCCCGATTTCTCAGCTGGGCGATCTTGCTTCTCTGAAATGCACAACACCACAAATTGATAGCTCAGAGAAAATCTGCAACGGCGTTCCTGTAAACGAAGCTGGACTGTTATCTCATTGCGCGTTTTCTGATTTTCCATTCTACACTTGTGTAAGTGAAAATATATAGCTTAAAAGGAGACATGCTCACATGTACTTAGTATGGGTGTCCTGTCATCGAGCCGTCGCCTGGAAATCCAAACCCAGCTCAAGATACGTCTACAGGCCAGGCAATTCGCTTCAGAGGTTTATTTGAAATTTACTGTGTTCATGAGATAGCAACACTGACATCTTATATTCAAATTTGCCATAGTTCCTGCCAATTGTTCCACGCCATTCTGGGATCCCATTGGCGGAAAGTGCCTATGCAACCAAGGTTCCTGCGCGTTCTCTGACAACTCGAGACCAATTGGAGTGAGTATATTACTCCTCTCATCATGTTGGTCACTAGGTCATTTTTATTGATCCTTTTTCTGTAGCCAAATGGCGCTAATTTGACTGGTGGAGACACTGGTTCTGCATTCACGTCGAGCGCCGCCTCTACGTCATATGTCCCTTTTAATAGTGCCGCTCTACCCATGCTCTCTGCTGGCGCGTGGTCAGGGATTACCTTGGGCCTTTTCGGAGCTCTAGCGGGAGCCTTTGGAGTCTTTTCCCGGCTGTGAAATGGGCCAAATTATCAGTGATAGCGATGTGTCGCGTATCCTTTCTCCTGGTACTTGTGGACATCTCCATGATTCGCGAACAAAAGTTGATGTGGTACTCTGACCGCATTTCTTGGTTTCTTGGGACGCTTCTCCTTTTATTACCAAACCTTCTCTTTTTTGGACCTTCCGGACACATTGAGCATCACTGCCCTCCCGCACATACCCTCTTTATCAAGACCTGCGTTATACCTTCGAACAATCTTTGTTATTGCATATATCACCTTCAGCACGCCGGACGGAACACCCATCACTCGCCACCATCAAGTATGGCACCCCACATCTCATCCCCCATCACCCGACCTGTTTACAAGGTTTAATATCCATAGCTCGTATTGTAAAACTACACCAATTAATAATTACCGATATGTTACAGATGGTCGATAAGATATGTGTATCTCGGGACATTCAGCATTGGGCGCAAGTGAAATATGTAGCGCACACGGGTAAATTTGACGTCGCGCGACGCGCGTGTGTGTCACATCGCGTGACCGTCGCGCCACGCGATTATTCTGTCACTGCTCGTTCGAATACCTCGAACTTCAATCGAACTTTCTACCTCAGGCCTTCCCTCGCAAAAGGTGTATGCCTCGCTCTCGTGTGTTTGCATTCTTTTTACACCACATGTTTTTAATTTAACGGCCCACGATAAGTATCAGGTTCCCCTGCACGGAAACGACAACGACTGTCGTCACCGACATACGATGATCAAGTAGAGGATTTGACTCAGGAAGACCTTGCGGCTTTCGATGCAATAGAGGCTCAACTCTCTCAAGGTGCGCACTCTCATACTCACGAATCTTTACTGAAAGCTCATGCCTTAATTCAGCCCACAATCTGAAGACAAGCAAGCTTCCAGGGCAATGGGGTTGCGCACACCCCCAGGCACCATTGCTTTCTGTAGCTGCGCCTTCCTTCCTCAAGGCCTCGAGCTTGAAGGACGACCCAGATAATCCATTCCGAAACGACACAAATTCGGCTAAATCGTCTGAGAAACCCAATACTTCAGTAGCATTTGCCCCAGCTTCAACTCACTTATTAATGTCTGCCGAAGACCGTGGACATTCACCATCGCCTGAACACCCACCCGATGAACGGAACTATGACGATTGGTTTCAACCGGCCTCTTCGTTCCCTCTCCCAGTTTTTTCGACTCCACAAATGCCCGCTCCGACCGCCGAACTAATGTTTGGCTTCACCAAGGCTTCCAAAAAGGGTATTATATTACCTTCGAAAAAAGCCCTTGAAATTGCTGCAGCCAAACGTATGGGATGGGAAAGAGATATACCGCCAGACGATTTGGAGGAAAATGGCTTAGGCTCTGTTGCTCCTCTAGATACCCGGGGCGAAACAGACCTACCGTCGAGCCACCCTCTTGCACAGTCTCCGATGGGGGTGGCATTGAAAACGGCATCCAGTACGAACGAAGTACTTTCTCCGCCATCTCTGGCCACCTTTTCACGACCTTCTTTGCTTGTTTCGCCCGCAACACCTCACAATCCGCATAGACCCAAGCCGTTCAAAACCCCTTTTCTCAAACAACCGCATACACCCAGTAATGTCTCCATAGGCTCTCCCCTTAACCCTCAACGTCCAAGTTCTTCTTTCGCATTTGTGTCAGCCGCTAACCACCCACATCCACTTGCTGCTCCTCCTATCAATGCTTCTACAGTCATGCCCAATGTTGCTTCAAATATTATGACTCCATTTCGCAAGAGTAGTGTATTTAATGGAAGGACAACTCCTGCACCATTCAGAACACCATTCAGGCCTGGATTCAAGCCTCCGCTATTGACCCCGGGAAATACCAGCAGTTTTCAAATACAAAAGAATACGGCAATAGTGAACAATCATATGATTAGCAAAGCTACTCCTAGGGGCATTCCTTCCAGAAAGCAATTTTTTTGCTTGAGTAGGGTATTCCACATTTCATTCCGGTTTTAAACTGACATTGCATCTCAGCTTCGCCCATAAAGCGCCAGACGCTGGCTTCATCAGGGCTAAGGCCCAAGCAACATACAATACACGAACTGGAATTAATGGGAATGTAAGCACATTTGCGCCTTTGAACTTGCTGTACGTCAACAATGGGCGACTTCAGAAATATAGCTATGCTTTGCCAGATAACGCCCGACAATGCAAGATACTATAATTTTCTCATAACTGAAACCACTCCGCCGCCCGCTTCATCCGCTGTGAAAGCTGCCCTGGGTCCCAAAGATGCTTTGAAAGACCTCCTTCGGCGAGGATGCACTCTTGCTACGCAACCGTGGGTTGACAACCACTGGTCCCTCATTCTCTGGAAACTTGCAGGTATGGTAGCCTTGGATCCAATTAGGGAAACGAAGCCAGGCGAAACACGGTGGTGCTGGCCCGAAGTGATACGTCAGCTGCTTTACCGGTGAGGCCTCGCTTCCAAGTCTGATTCGACACCTACCATGGACTAAATCAATCATACCTGCAGCTATGAGCGCGAACTCAATGGTGGCAGCCGACCTCCTCTCCGAAAGATCGCGAACCAGGATGCGCCTGCTGCATTCCCTATGGTTCTATGTGTGTCCAACATAATTTGGACGTCCGGCGGTGTCACAGAAGACGGAGTGCAAATCGAAAGTTACCCAGAACTGGAGTTGACTGATGGATGGTATCGGCTGCGAGCGCAAGTGGATGTACCCCTTGCGAGAGCAGTCAAGCGAGGGATAATTCGTATAGGTCGAAAGATTGGATTCGCAGGCGCCAGAGTAAGTGGCGACGTATGAATCAACCGATTGTGAATCCCAAAGACTCATCATGTTTTGAATAGCTTTCGACGGAGAAGAAAGATCCAACGGAGATTCTAGAGGCTTACAACTCCACGCATCTAGTTCTGTCGGGGAACTCATCTCATCTTATGCCCTGGCATACAAAGCTTGGCTTCACCGAAGGACCTTGCATATCCACTTTACATAGCCTCACCTGCGATGGGGGTGTCGTAGTAGCTTTGGATTTCGTCATAATCAAGGTACGGGATTCCAAAATTCTCATCCGACTTTGTTCTGACGGGTATGCTTGTATGCTGTAGCTATACCCAATTGCATTTCTCGAGTTTATTGAAGATGAGAATGGGAACAAAGACCGCATTGGACCCCGAAACGAGGCTGAAGAGATGGGAGTCAATGAACAGTGGCAAGTGCGTCTTTGATATCTTGCTTCGAGGTCCCGTGGCTTATGACCCAACACTATATCAGAATCGATATGAGATGGAAACATCCAAGTTACGAGCTGAGTATGACAAGAAGTTCTCTCGATATGCTGGGTATGCGGACCGCTTAGAGAAGAAGGCTGGCGTTATGTTACAACATGCCAAGGAATCAGACGGTATGTTCTGCTCTGATACCACTTCGTAACGACTCTTAATTTCCTATATTTTATAAGGATACGCACCTGAGCAAATTGACTCAATGTATGACGAGCTTGAATACCCTGACACGGCCGCAAAAGTCATCGCTCGTACAACGTCTTATGAGGCTGCGTGGCTCGCCTTGCATATTCAGCGTCAGAATGAGAAAGAAAGAGAACAAATTGGCGAAGAGATAGAAAAAGAATTACGAGTGCGTCTAACACATGCGCAATGAGCGTTACAACACTGGCTAAATGGTGACTGTCACAACTCTAGACTATATGCCCTCCGCGCAACGTTAAGTCGTTCCGCATTCTCATTATTCAGGATGCACGCACAAGCAGGAGACCCGCAAATCGCACTGCACAATTGACCGTCTGGGATGTTCTGAGTTTATCATCTGATGAGGATAGTAGTAGAGCAGGTGGGTTCGAAGTTGGACAGCGCTTCATGGTATGTTTCTCCCATCACAAAACCTGCAGCAGTGCTAAGTGCTAATCTTGATTGCTGTCACTTCAACTAGGCTACGAATATTTTGCCCCAACAGCAAAGTGCATGGATGGACTGCGCTCCAGGATCGGAAGTATATCTGAGCACGAGACGCGACACAAGATGGACACGAATCAAGACGACAGCATAGGATTTTATTTATTTTTCACTGCTTGCACATAACTCGGATGACCCTTTGCTATATTTTTTGAAGGCACGTAGATGCTTTATGACCTATACATTAACATTGGATACCTTGTCTTGAGAACGAGAAAGCAAGGGGCGTTTGGGCGTTTCGACGGTAAGCACGCACTACTAGTCCAAGCTCCAGAAATTCAAGTGGCTCTGAAGTGGTTGTTGCTACTTGAAGCAATAAGGATGTAGGGGAAGCAACGTGCGACCACTCTTTCTAAACAACATATTATTCGCATTTCCAAACCCAAGTTGTCACTACCCACCAGGATTGCCAAACGTCCACCTTGAGGCCATCATAACCTTCGCCAACGTTCTCAGCGAACTTGCCTTGAGCTTGCCGTGCGCATTCCATGGACTACCGAGTGTCATATCATTCTACTAAGTGGTCCTTGCTTCTTTATCTCCACGTTGCGACTGTCGGTCTTACACGTGTACACCCTGAACTACAGAAATTCGACGACTAATCCATTGAATCCAACGGCATTGCAAATGAGTGGATGTCAAGTGCTGAGTCTAGCTCGTTGCTTGTAGCCAGCTTCCTTGATCCACCTTCTGGGGTTTACAATCTTGCAGCCGATATGGCACTGGTCCATGCTATGGATCGCGACAGATTGTTGTGTGAACGCCTACAAAGACCTTCCCTGACATTTTGCTGCGCTCTTAAGACCTTGTGAGTCTTCTCACATATATGCCTTTTGACGCCGGTGTTGGTCAAACAAACCTAACATAGTGCCTTCGCATCTCGGGGATCTCTCTCACCGATTCAATATATGTAGAACCAATGGGCTTTTATACGTTATCCAGAAAGGAGGTTTACCATTTTGTCCCCGTTGTTCCATGATCATTGACAATGGTCAACTGACCGCCATCTTGTAACTGACGGTACTATTTCAGGGATCTACTACAAAATAGGTTGACAAAGTTGCGTTTCTTCTATCTTTATCCTTACAAGTCTCCGCGAGAATACAAGCTGCCTCGCTGGCATTTCGTCGGGGCAACAGGGAGAATCGACCTGAGGCCTAAATACTCTCACTCTGGATATGTCGCTCAACTTCGCCGCTGTCAGGTGAACTGCCAGTGGCGCTGGAAAAGCAGTTTCCCGTTCCCGTGGCTATTATAGTGCAACAAGTGTACGAATACAAGCTAATGAAAAATGTAATATTGTCAGAGTGGTTGAGCTTTGTGCGAAAGTTGTGCGAAAGAGTAATACAAGATGATCGAGTCTCCTTCCCTTTTCGGATAGCAAAAGAATACCTCCACTAAAGGTTACTGCAGCTCACTCACACTCCGCTTTCAACATCTTTTCCTAGATATACCCGTCCCTCCAGGTCCCCTTTGCTCCGCAATAGGATCTCTTGTTCCTAATGAACGGCTCGGACGCGACGGCGCCGCAAAGCGCGCCCCCTCCCCGACAAGCGAAACCGCCACCCGCCGGCCCAGCTCCTCCGGCACCTGTCGCTGCTCCTCCAGCACCCCCAAACCATGTCAATAGTGCGCTGGAATATCATTTAGTGCTCTATATTGTATATCTAACTGTTCCGTTGTTCTGTTGTACCAGATGCCAACGGGCATCCACCACCCGCTGCCGCGAAGGGGAAGAAACGAAATGACACACCCATTGATCCTGCAACTATGTACGAGTCCCTCAAAAATCGAATAGCTGCGCTTGAGGAGGAGGAGGTGCTCGAGGAGGAAGAGGAGCGAAGATACGGTGCGTACAAACTCCAATGACGCTGTTTCTCCGGACTCATAAAGCTCGGAACTTTGACAGCTGAAGAGGCACAGAAATCGGTCAAAGGTCTTGAGGAGAATGCTATTCACAGCAAATACATTGAACTGGTAAAGCATACGAAACAATTGGAGACCGTATTGCTAAATGCAGGCACGTAGTTTGCTGAACTAAAACGAATGGAACGCGATCACGCCAAAGAGAAGCAGAAGTTGGTGAAGGACAAGGATGCCGGTACGCTCTTCAGATTTGGAAAACTCTTTCCCAGCTGTTTTATTGAACGAAGCCACCCTTATTAGCCAAGGGTCAATTGACCAAAGCAAATCAGACGAAGACAAAGATGGAGAATCTCGCTCGTGAACTCCAGAAAGTGCGGCAATAACCTCTCATATGCTCTCAATCCATGCCATTTCTCATGACCTAATACATATGATCTATAGGACAACAAACGTCTACGAGTATGAGCGCTTCTCATTTTCTTGGATGCACGACATTGATTAGATTTACAGGAGGATGGGAAACGCCTGGCGCATAGTGTGGAGGAAGCCCAGGAAGAGGCGAGGGTTCTTAGATATGTCGTTTTCACCAAAGCGCTGAATCTAAATACTATATTTCCAGGTTATCCGTATGAAGAACGATTTCGCCAAACGCGTGGACAAGGCCAAACAACAAGACGTGAAATACCGGGACATGCCCGATATTGTCGTCAAAGTCATCTGTCGATACCGCGCCGAACTATTCTTCAAAATATCCCGTAAAACAAAACTTTCTCGGCTAATTAATTCGTGGACAGAGCGAATGGAAAGAACGGGCGGGAAGCCGGGGGATGGGAAGGAAGGCAGCATGAACGGTTCGGCGAAGACAGACGCGGCGAGTACACACTACTCGGGGACATCTGGCGTCAACTCAGGGTTGCAATTCATATTTACCTTCAACGGTCGCATGCTGGAGGCCGATCAAACTCCAGAGGAGATTGGGATTGACGAGGGCGACGAAATAGTCGCTGTCGAACTGATGGACCTGACAGAAGGTGGCGGTGGCTCAGAAGAATGGGTTTGTACAATTCAGCTCCCAGTGCGCCTAAATATTGACATTCCTCCAGGAAGAGCACGTAGAACCTCGCTGTGAGAAACTAAAAAAGAATTGGACAGACGACCCACATGAGTATGATTTTCACTTTAACACGCTGAAAATATCCTAATGCACTGAGTAGAGCTCGGCGCACAATTGAGGAGATATTCGATGGCGTGTAAGTTTGGCAATCCCTAACTTGTATTCGACATTGTTTATTCAGTATCTTTCAGCATCCGAGAACGACTGAAAGAGGTTCTCCGACAATACGAGCTTCGGGAGCGCCATTTTGAATGTGTTATCCGTTCGAAAGAGCTCGAGGTCTTGCTATCGCGGGCTCGTGCCGCTGAACAGAAGCAGTTGGCGGAAGGGGAGAAAAACAGGTCAAGTAAAACGGAGGAAGAGGTATGCATAAACCCGCAATGACCCTCATTCTGAGGCTGCGATGCCTTTTTACTCTTCCTGAACGCAATCGTCCTCTAGAATCGACAATTAAGGAAAGAGCTCGAGGATGCACAGAATGGGCAGACGATGTTAATTGACAAGTTGATAACTTGCTGTAAAGAGGTGGGCATTGCCAATACACTTTGTGATAATCCGTCTGAGCTTCTGTAGATTATACAGAAGCCAAACGCTGAGCGTACTCAGCGTCTATTTGCATCCCTTCGCGAAGAGCTAGAAAGGAAGGGGCCTCGGGCTGCCAGGAAGGCAGCTGAAGCACCAGTGGGCGGATGAGAGTGCTTTTTGCTGTGTGTCCATCCGTGTCATTAATATAGCGAATGGCTCATTGCAATCAAACTTAATCCTGTCTTCTTTACCAAGAAGAGTGCGTGAACGACAGGGGTCTGATCACAACATTAAACGGCTCATAAATTATTGCTATTCGCGGTATCTAAAGTAATGGGAAAGGTAACAGAAAGTGTCCGAGGTAACAAGGTACAAGTATGTTTGTCCAAGTCCGACATGCATATAAGTCCAAGCCAACATTTCATGTATGTTCGTTTATGCCAGTGCGTCCAGCTCCTCAACTTCTTCAACCAACCCCGACTTAGTGAATGCTTTGCCTTTGATAGATTCCAGCCCTTCGCCAGCATAGCTCACAAGGGGAGAAATCTCGATCTCCACATTGTCCTTGACCAATGCCCCTGAGCGCTCTAGGAATCTTCTGTGTTGAGCAAGGAGATCGCGACGACTGGTTTCGGGGTCATCCGAGCCAGCTCCCGGTGCATTCTTCAAGGGGCTGAATTCTTCATTGCGTTCTACCTCCAATACGGCGAAGCGCTCGGTATAGGGGAAGACATCAAAGACGAACATCTCCAGTTTCATGCCATTAGGCTTGCTTGGCTTCACGGAGGCACCGGTCGTTGAGTCGACATGGGCAATCTTTTTGCGGGCAATGTGGAAGGCGAGGTCCTCTTCGAAAGATTCAACGCGGTTCAGATAGGCAGTGGTATAGAAATGGTTGGCAATGTTGCCTGCGCGGAATTTGAGTTCGTTTGTTTCAGCATCTCGTGCTTCTGCCTGCTCCTTCGAGATTTCCGAGTACTCCACAACACTATATTTGTCCCCTCTAAGAGCGACGACACCGACCGACTCAGCAGGATGAGCTTTGGGCACAACTTTTGCAGCGCAGTCCGCTTGCTTTTGAATGCTGTAGCCAAGGAAAACGGGATCCGCTACTCGGACAAGGCAGTTGTCCACACAATATGCGTGAACGTAAAGAATTCCGCGCCTGGCCAGGTCAGAAAGGACTGTCTCTGGTTTTCCGGATTGCAGAGGCGAGCGAGTCGCAGCGTAGAGCCCGCCATTGCCGTCAGGAGCAACAGCGACTTTGGATGGCGTTTCCAGGAGAACTTTGCCTTCCATCGTAAGGCAAGGCAGTGTACCTATAATTAACTTCGTTAACCATGAACGTGCTCATAGGTTATATTTGCGCGCACCTTGCTCGAAAAAGACCACGTTCTTAGGGTCCAATCCAAAGTAGGAACTTTTCTTGAAGAAATCCTCCGTGTCGCGACGCGTTGGGCCACTGGTCATGACGTACCAGGGAATGACGACAGAATCAGCAGGCTTCTTGCTTTCGGTTTCAGCAACGCGTTGTAAACGTGCGATGCGTTCAGCCTGATACTGGAACAGGGATTTGTGAGATGGCAGTCCGATATCGTAGCAACCCTTGGGGGCACTGCTCCCAAGCCGGGTACCCTGCCCGCCCGCCATGAGGAGCACGCCGACTTCGCCTCGCGCGATGGCCTCAAGCCCAGCTGCGCGCCATGATTGCACCTTCGCTGGGTCGCTGACAGATTCAGAAGCGCCTTTAGGGAGCGGTTCGATGGCAGCGGATTGCGTTTTGGGGTTGGAAGCTTCCGCTTCAGAGGAGACCGCTTTGGCGTAAATACGGTTTACGCGCTCGATGTTGAGCGCTTCCAATTGGGTCTTCAGTTCATCCTGCTCAGCGGGGGAGAGCTTCAGCCAGAAGTTAAAGAGATGGCCTTGGCCAGCCTCTTCGTAGCGTTTGCGAAGGGTATCGATGGACATGATGGTGGGTGGTGGTGCTATGATTAATTGGCGACTATGCCGAGGTGCTATTAGGGTTCGGCCGTTGCCGCAGCTGCGTAACAAATGGCAGTGGGCCCTGCGCGACGGCAACGCCTTGCATCTGCAACTTGAAGTTACCGCTATGCCCGTCACCGACAGTGGGCAGCGCTGAAGGACTCCTGGAGAGCAAATTCAAGCATAGAGACTCATCGTCCACCGTGATTCCCAGCCTACCCGCCTATCATTTCGTCCGAAGTTTCCGCGCTGTCCTGCTCAAGTTCTATTGCCCAACTGCTGCCCTCCCATTGGTCTTGCATCTCGGGACCGCCCCAAAATTATCTTGTGCCGTATGGGCCAAACCAAGGGCAAACTCACTTGTGACCATGATTGCAATATCCTCCTTCCCTACCGGATTCACCGTTCTTCCAAAATGACAAATGGAAGCTCGCAAGTATAATGCGTATCCTATATATGTCTAGGCGACAAATTTATACCGCAGAGGCGCAAAATAAACAAGCATCACAATCCACATCTTCAACAGATAGAGTCCTGAGATGCTGGTCTCCAATAATAGTCTGCTTGCAGGCATTCGCGATAGACCACCAGCAAGTACCTTAGTTGGTCCCTGCGGCGCCGCTACTGAGCGTCATCGTCGCCAGCAAACTCTTGCGAAGCGTCTCATGCGGGCGACGTTAATTTTCGAAACCTCTGTCCGTGCAGCAATCGAGCGAACGCAGCGCAGAGTCTTAAAAAATCTACATCACTTCGGACGCTCTCCATTCCTTTCATCCAGGACGGCATGACCCCGCGTTCACGTGGAACGTGTACATCGTGGTTCAAATACCTGGTCCGACCCAGCGCCGCATCTTCTATCATGATACGTAACAAATCTTGTTGTCTCTAAAACCACGAAACAGACTTTGGGACACATCAGCTCTCATAGGCTCTCATTCGTCTGCGGCGGTGGCTAGTATGACGAGGCACGCATCGGCAATGTTATCCTTGACCAGTTATTTTCGGTTATTACCTTCGGATGCCAGTGCTTGATCGATCGAGCAACGTTGTAATTTCGACGAGTGCTATAAAATCACTCAATGCATCTGAGTTAGAATCATCGTCCTTGGTTACCCCTTTCTCTCCATCATGAAGGCCCTTTCGCGCACCCTTTTCGCTCTCGTTGGTAGCTGCGTCGTCTCACCTGGTGCTCTTGCTCAGACTCTCGGTTTCCCCTACGGTTCTGAGAAAGTTCGCGGTGTGAACCTCGGTGGTTGGCTTGTGCTTGAGGTAAGCTTTCGAGCGACGTAGCCAAGTTCGTCGACCCTTAGTATGACGCGTATTTTAGCCCTGGATCACCCCCTCCATCTTCGACAACACCGGTAATTCGCAAATCGTAGACGAATACACGTTTGGACAGTTCCAAAGCAAGGCCACCGCATTGAGTGTCCTTCAGAATCATTGGAATACATGGATTACCGAGTCTGATTTTGCAGCAATTGCTGCTGCTGGGTGAGCATAGCCATATCCATATAATATATTACTGAAGTATTTGCTAAAACGACACGTCCTATAGGCTCAATCACGTAAGGCTGCCGATCGGATACTGGGCTTTTGACGTGTCTGGAGGGGAACCTTACATTCAAGGGCAACTTCCTTACCTCACAAAGGCTGTTTCTTGGGCGCAGACCCATGGGTTGAAAGTCATCGTGGACCTTCATGGTTAGCTCACGCCTAACGCCACTAATTAATGTTTGGCGCTAATTTTATAATACTTATTCTCATTTATTCAGGTGCACCCGGAAGCCAAAACGGGTTAGAGCAATTTCGCTTCCTAGGTATTCTCTCCGTCTAAACGCACCTCCAGTTTCGACAACTCGGGCCAACGCATGAGTTCCCCGTACGCATAACATGTTCATAGACGCGGATTTGACCATGACTAACATATTTACAAACAAGGACATGGCAGACTAAACAAAGTAATATCGATCGTACCAATGCGATTATAACAACATTGGCGAATATGTTCGCCGGCAACGTGAATGTTGTCCCCATCATCGCGCCGTTAAATGAGTACGTTGGCTATGTCGCGTTACTCTTTTTGTCGTTCACGTCTGCTTAGGCCTGCGGGCTATGACGGCAGTCAAATTCTTTCCGTTACCAAACAGGTGAGAAAATTCTGGTACCATTGACAACAGCGAAGTTGCGGATTTACAACTTATATGAAAAAGTACTGGTACGACAGTTATGGAACTATTAGGCAAATACATCTACTTCTAATTGAATCATCGGAAGCTCACAACGTCTTTCTCAGATACCCATTTGGAACCTCCCAGCAAAGTAATCTTGCCGTCATGATCCACGATGCTTTTCAGCCCCTCAGCTACTGGAGCGGCTTCATGCCTCCCCCGAATTGGCAAGGTGTTCTTGTTGATACCCATATTTATCAAATGTTTTCAGATGCCGTACGTATTCATTCTACTGCTGTCGAGCGCGACGTAACTCATATTTGTATAAATTAGGATAATGCGTTGTCGAATGCTCAGCACATCTCGGCCGCATGCTCTCAAGCAAGCGCACTTACTGCTTCTACCCTCTGGCTTGTAGTTGGGGAGTGGACTCCAGCCGCGACAGATTGTGCCAAATATTTGAACGGCCGCGGTGTTGGCGCGAGATACGACGGCTCATTTCCTGGATCCACAGCCGTGGGGAGCTGCACTGGTCTTACGGGAAGTGCCTCTACTTTTAGCTCGAGCTACAAGACATTCCTTCGCCAGTTCTGGGAAGCCCAAGTCATGTCGTATGAAGCTGGAGGGCAAGGATGGATTCAGTGGACGTGGAAGGCAGAGAATGCCGACGAGTGGACCTATCAAGCCGGGCTAGCCAACGGCTGGATCCCACAGAACCCGACCTCTTTCAAATACCCCAACATCTGTGGCTGATTGTTATCGATTGTGTGATGCACTCACCCTGCTTTGTGCTGCTTATATATTCCTTCTAATGTTCACGACCCATAATGACATACACTTGCTTTCTTCTCTGACAATGGCCTAATCTGTAACTTGCTTTCGACTCTTTACCTTTCGTCAACTCGGTAGACCTCGGAAACCCTTTTTTTTCAAAAAAATTACGTGTTCCCTCGGTATAAGTACAGTCGACGCAGGTAATGACTTGCGTCCGGCTTCTGCGAATATTGTCTCCAAACTTTTGCACTCGTTTTATTTTCATTGTCAAAGGTAGTAAAATTAGTTATGCGTAGATGCACATCAGTGTGCAAAAATCATGCATTCGATTGTTCATGCTTAGATCAAGTTACGATGTTTGCAATGCGAATCTGGAAGAAAGGTGCAGTCAGAGATGAAAAAGAATGCTTACATGTAAGGAGCAAAGGCGTACGAGATAAGGTCACGTAGACGTGGATCTATATACTGTCTCTATTGATGTAAATTATATACAATATTAGATACTTCTATTATGAGGCGGGATATTCAGAGGTCTGCTTCTGGTAGACCCCTATCTCTTGCGGCCTTGTATAAGTTGATGATGATATCGTTGGCAGTGAGAGTGATAATTCTTCGTGATCAGAACTGTTAGTGGTGGGGTGTATGGCTGCTAAAATGAGCACCTACGTATGAGGAGCAATGCGCATGAAGTGAGCGGTAGAGCCTGAGAGGGTATGCTCAGAGATGTAGCAGCGATTATAAGATGTTTTTCTTACCCTTGTACCAGCCGCGAACTCCTTCAATCTTGAAAGTTTTCCACAAACAATCTATTGGATTTTTATATAATGCCCCTCTGAGTTTTCCGTCTGGCCCGAGGACAGTTGGCTGATTATACATCCGAGTCAAAGCCTAAGAGGGTATGTGAGCAACCGCATAACTTCACAGAAGTATTGTCGAGCGAACCGTATCAGCAGGTTGCATAGCGAGGCACTGCAGCTCATGTTAGATCTATTTCGGTGTCTCAGAGAGAAAAGATCGTACAACACAGGCTCCTGAAATCGTACTGCTGGCTAGGAATGTCCAGGTGCTATTCGCAGGGAGGATGTCATATTTCACCAGCTGCGCCTTGGTAAAGTTGTAACTGGGCAATTGAACCTAGGTTTTGCACTAAATCTTTGGTCGAAGGACAAACCCGTATCACTTACAGAAGAACCCATTGAAGTCCTCAGGATGGCAGCATCGATGCCACGAACAAGACCTCTCGGACCTTCTGCACGAAAGATGGTGGCAAGCGCATGGAAAGCATTCTTGTAGTTGTGCTGAGCTCCGACTGGAAGGGCTGGAGAATATGCCTGAAAAAATGGGTTAACAGGGGATCGTTCGTGTGTAAGCGGTTGTCCAACCTGCATCCTGGCCTTGATTAAAAACAGTGGATTTCCAAGGGAAGCTGATCACCATGTTAAACCGCTGTTGGATTTAAATACTTGGGCAGCGCACCTCCAACTGCCCCGCTTGAAGCTCCTGCCAACACAGAGGTGAATGTAATTTGCTCATCCGGAGAAAACCCAATGAAACTATTGATGTTTCTTCGGAAAGGTTCATAGAATCCTGTTGGATTTCGTTAGGTGATGTGACGTAGTCGCGATAATGATTAAACTCACCGAGCCTCGATCCATTCAGCAAAATCTAAGAGACTCGTCAGGCATCTTACGCTTGGCCTGGAGATACCAATATCTTACTTGGTATGCGTACTGAAATGTTAATAAGTCACTTGATAGGGCAGTAAGAAATCAATCAGGCGCACCGCAGGTGCCAATCCTCTTTGGAGTCCTCGCAGACCTTCGTGTTTCCAGGTTTTGGCAAACACGTCAAATACATTGCTGTAAACCTTTTTTCCGCCACCCTTCGTGAGCTCTCCTTGGAGCTGGAGGCGTGTCTTGGCCACTTCAGCGGGGTTGGACACAGTAACCTACCACATGATGGCTTCAGAATATAGCGTTTTCAATAATAGAGTGCACAAACCGCGATACATGCGGCAATGCCACCGCAAACGAAGCCTTCGAGGGTAGTAATGGGCCCACCCTTCGCAGGTGAACTAGGTGCAGACATCTAGTCACCCGTCGGCTTTTCTCCTAAGGGAATTCGGAAGGAGGATGAAGTAGAAAACAAGTCTGGGGAAACGGAGCAATGGTCCGATTGCCAGTCGCGTGATCGGCTCAGGCGGTGCCAAGATGGCGCGACGGCTGGACGCGACGTTTCGACACTTTTGGCCTTGTCCCTTCCACCACCATGATTTAGGGCGCCATGCATAACCCGTCGAGCACCCAGGTCGTCGTATTCGTCGCCGTGTTGGCCGTCGTCTTGCCCATCATCTCCCGCGCGATTTCTTCCCCCTTCACCCTTCTGCTCATTTCGCCCCTGATTCTTGTTAGTCTTGCTTTGGTGTATTTATTGCTAAGCATATATCTCGCATGGTATCTCGACACCCATGGAACACAACGTCAAACCAACTATCTACAACACGCCGCACGCCCGTTCGCCTTTTCCACGCCAGCAGCGTGGCAGGCTGTTCTCACCCGTTCTCAATGGTCTCAGAACACTCCAAAGACCCTACCTTCTCTATACCCCGACTCGCATGAGGTATCCGACGCTCTCAATGAAATAATCGCGTTTGCGATCAGGGATTTTGTGTCTAGCTGGTACGCTGGGTTCTCGAGTTCCCCATCTTTTCCCATCGCCGTGTCCTCCGTGGTTCATGCATCTCTGCAGCAACTCAATCAAAGGGCTTCTGCCATTGACCTTTCTGCACTCATAGTCAAACGAATATTGCCCAAGGTTACGGCGCATATTGATCAATTTCGAGAGTCTGAAGTTGCCCTGCGCGGTGCTGGGCTCGAGCGGCGGTTGACGCAGTCGGAAGAACTCGATCTGCTCCTGGCTAGTCGATATGCGACCAAAGGCGTGAAAATTCATCCTGCAGTTGAGAATCTTTCCACTACTTTCACTCGGCAAACGGAGGAGATGCACCTCAGGCATTTGGTTGACAAGGCCTTACCATATATACTCCCACCCAAAGAAAGAAACAGCAAAGCGCTTAAGATTGTAGTACGGGAAATCGCAACTTGCTCGGTCCTATTTCCCGTTGTGGAAATGCTAGCAGACCCGGATTACTGGAACCAGACGATCGACCAATGGGTGAGAATAGTCAATTGCAGAAAGTTTGTCGTCGTATTAACAAGAAATGTTATTTAGGCTGGAGCTGCAATTCACCAACAGTAAGGCACAATGTACCTCAAAAGACACGCAAATGCTTATCTTTGTTGGATAGACAGCTTATATCAAAAGTACGCACTGTGCTAGAGGCTCAGTCGCCCCGTCAAAAGAATCGAGTTGCGTCTACCAGCCCTAGCGCCACTGGACACACCGAGAGAATCACGACCCGTACGAATGCTCGTCAGTTCGAGTCATTCCTTCGCAGCATTAGTAGCACCTCGTCTCTACTTGACGCGCGCCGACTGAAGAACGACATCGTTGGAGAGATAAGGCGGACGAGGTTACTTCTAGGTTTGTGAAATGTCCACCAATATGCGGACTATTGTCTCATGTATGCACAGCAAATCACGAGAAGGAGGATTGGATTGATGGCGAGAAGACGGAAGATGTCGTCGCATTCCTTGATCGATTATACACCGCAAAGCGGAAAGTTGAAGACCAGATTGTCGTTCTCGGGGGTGAAGACAGCTCTGTAAGTTGGTTATTCATATTCTCCAAAATTCGTTCGAAAGCTTAATATTATCTAATTAAAGAGGCAGATGACTATCCAGGAAGATGGAGCCAAATCTGTCTCTCTAAGAGATATACTCCGAAATCCCAATTCTCTTTCGTATTTCATGGAATTTATGGATCGACGACATCGTTCACTACCCGTTCAATTCTGGTTGACCGTCGAAAGTTTCAAAAACCCCTTGGAGACGGTTGATTCAGATACTTCGGGTGATGAAGAGGAAATCATTCAAGACCCTTCGACTTCGGTCAATGTCAAGGAGGACATATCTATGATCAATGATTTATACTTCTTAGATAATAAGATTCAGGTGTCGCTCTCTGCAATCTCGAAGAAGCACGTGGACGCAATCCGTAGTTTTGTCTACGATATCGATCCCTCTATGGAGGCTCAGCGCAAAGTCCGTCGGAGTGTTCTTCGAGCTCAGAAACAAGTGGAACGCGATATGGAACAAGATTTCGAAGAATTTGAGAGGTCTGAACTATATTTTCGGGCTATCAGCGATGCTGGGTTTATCACGATCAGCAAAGTACAAGCCGATCCGTTTGAAAAGCAAAGGGAGGGCGTACCAATGCCTGCTCGAGCTCTCGAGCGCACACCCCTCTCCCCATCGGTTCAATCAAAGCACCATATATCTCATCCTGGCCAACCTCCGGCTCGCTATGACCAAAGTGCAATATTTGGGATGCAAAGAACCGTCAGCTCAAACTCGAATCGGTCGATCCAGTCCAAAATGTCAAATACGCATGCACCTTCGAATATCGAGGTGCTGATGTCACCTGTGTTGGATGCTTCGTCGTCAGAACCCTCCCGGGCGCCTCTGTTCGACGATCCAGAAGATGAAATGCAGAGAGCGGAGGAGAAGAGAATGGAAGCTATCCATGCTGCTTTGACTGATATCATGGCCTTAGAAGACGAGGAAAATTCGACGCGCCCTTCTCTTCACGAAAGGAATTCCGAACCGTTATTCAAGTCTCTTCGGCTCTCGCAACGCACGAAACGAAAGTCTGTTCAAAATGCCATTTTTGACGAGTCTCATGCCGACCCCGATGAAGTTGAAGACCAGGAGGGATCGCCAGATGAACATGGTACCTTTCAACTAGCAGCACCGGGCGACCTTCAGCTATCAAACGAAATCTCGAGGCTGGGAGAAAATATCGCAAATCTAGAGGCACAAGACGCCATGCTGGATACTCTGATCAAGAAAGCAGAGCTAACAGGCGATACACAGGAACTCCGGTTGCTGACTCGATCGAAAAGTTCAATGACACGCGAGCTTCGCGAACTCCAATTCCAGAAGCAACAGTACGAGCAGCAAGAATCAGCAAATAGGTTGATATCGGACCGTACACGAGTGAGCATCGTCAATTCGGCGGTAGCGGAAGAAGGCGGTAAGTCTGTTGTGCGGTATCTCGTTGAAGTGCAGCAGCTTGGCCCCGACGGTAGTTTCGCCTCCGGTTGGGTAATTGCAAGACGGTACAACGAGTTTCATAACATGCATAACAAGTTGAAGGAGCGATATATCCTGGTTCGGAATCTTGATTTTCCAGGGAAGAGGCTAGTCGCGTCGCTATCAGGGAGCTTTTTGGATACAAGGAGAGTCGCGCTCGAGAAGTATCTTCAGGTTGGTTAACAATGTGTTTTCTCATACAACCTCCGAGTTGACGTATCTCCCTCTAGAGCGTCATTGCTATTCCAGTAGTCTGCGAAAGCGAAGAACTCAGAGCCTTTCTATCACGCGATTCTCCTTTCATGGCCGCCGCTCATCAAGAGACGGCGGTGTCCAAGCCGCCTACACCATTCTCCGGCACCAGTCTCGTCCGAAATGTCTATCGTTCGGTGGCCGAGAGCATTGACGATATGTTCTTTGGCCCTTCCATGCTGGATGTCATGATTCAACGTCTGACTCGCCAAGCTGCCGAATTCACGGGAATTGTGGGCTCTGGTGTCAATGACGAGGACTTGGTAGCACAAGCGCTAAATGCATCCGGAAAGGTGGCTTCAGAAGCGACTATGATGAAATTGTCGGGCGATCTCAAACCTTTGGAGGGAGAAACGAGCACTTCCACTTTCTCGGCCCCCATTTGTGACTTGATACTGGCAGTGTTCGAGCTCAACAAGAAGAATAATTGGCTGAGGCGCCAGGCCATTGTGATTATCTTACAACAGGTTTTGGGAGGTACGATTGAAAGGTACGTGATTATCTACACAAAGTCAGTTTCCCCAAAGTTTCCCGCTGATAAAAATTTCAGGAAAATTCGCGACAATGTGAGGTCACTGCTGAGCGAAAGCCGTCTACTATACTATATCGGCTTGCTTCGGGACAACATGTGGCCTGGTGGAAAGCTCAAGGTCGCAAGCCAAGTTCGAACTACCGAAGAGAAAATGCGAACGCGGGATGAAGCAAATAGAAAACTTTCGTCTCTTGTTCCTGGTATGTTTTCACTTACGGTCACTTCGGTCTTCTTTCTTATATTTTCCAAAGATCTTGCTGCCAACATGATCGGTCGCTCCAACGCTCGCCGTGGCGCTCGCAGAATATTCGCCGTCCTCCAAAATCGTCGCTTGAATCAGCACATAGCGTATACCATTATTGACGAAGTCAGTGCAAATTCTCCTACCTGATGAGTGGGCTGCTGACAGTTTCCAATTGCATAGCTCTTTCTTGCGTTGTTCCCTGAAACAGCTAACGACAATCCATGATTAAATTCCGTCCTGCACAAACATGCTGGAGGATGGGACATGTCCGCTAATGATCGTATACACACGTCACTTCATGACCATCCATAATATACCTTTGTACTGGTAGTACCCTTGTATAGTAAATCCTTCTAATAATACTAGCTTGCGCTTGGATTGGACATCACGAAGTCCTCGTCGGAAGCATTTAGGGCATATTCTTCTATCACGATTGAAGAGGAAGCCTGCGCTTCAGGTGTACTGTTTTCCGAAGGTTCATTTTTCGTCGTCGAGGATTCCGCCGCGTCAGCTTCTTGGTCTGTCTTCGGTTTTTTCTTTTGGCGCTGGGGCCTTGGGGCGCCTTGGGCACTTGGGTCATCGTAACTGGAATAAATAATCAGCAAATAATCAGCACCCAACTCGCAGTAAGCAACTGAAAAAGTGTACATCTTAGTTGCGTGGCAAATGAATCCTCCTGATCCCGACATGGCCATCATGGGATGTGTGCGACCTGGTAGCACCTTTTCAAAAGTAAAAAGTCAAATGTCAGAAATGGAATCATGGAATTTTATGTCCAACCCACTTGATAACGACGTAACCACGATTCCGAGACAGTAGGGCATAGGTACTGGGGCATATTGCGCATCTTTGCTTGAAGTTCCACAATAATCTACTATCAGTCAGCGTCTAAATATGCGCAGATTGAAGGTCGTGTACGTACTTGACTGAATGGGCTATGAGCTACGATTGATGCAGAGCCCCCTAGGTAAGGCGACAGCCTTTCGATAATAGAGTATGGATCATATTCGCTTGCAATGATGAGGCTGGTAGACTGTTGAGACTGGTGAATGGAAATGGTAGAAAAGCACTCACCCATCAAATTCTCCGGCAAAAAGTTCGTCGCGAGTATTATTGAGAAGATCTTCTACAGCCTTTCTTTTGTTCAAGCGGTGCTTTTGACGATCAGATTTCAGTTGTTCGCTTGGAATGTTGCTCGGGGGAAGAACTAGATCTCATAGTAAGTAACATAAGGACTGGTATTAAATTATCATGCATACTGGGAATGTAGTCCTCTTCCGCTGTTGCCCAATTCAGGCTAATGAGAACATTCGCGATAGATGCTGGGAAATTCATCTGGCTGAGGCAAGGATATGCTGGTGGTGAATCAGTATGGCATATAGTTATTAGTTTTCCTTCGCCTGCTCTTAGATTAGAATTGAACTCGTATGATAAGTTGTGCTTGCTTACCTCCCATACGCTCCAGTATCCCCGCAACAACTATGCCAGAAGCATCGTCTACCGCTAGATATCGACCTCCTGGTCGGATATTAGCCAGGTTGAGCATTTGAGCGAGCGAATCTATCCGTAGGTCGCGTAGACGGGTCTGATCTTTTGTAAACCAATATTCACAGACATTGAATAATGTAGGCTCGATGGTAGTGAAAATTTTCGAATACCTGGCATTCCTCAGAGAAGCCAACAGGGACAATACCAATAAAAACTCACTTGGCTTCCTTGCGCTTTTTGTATTTGTCTTTACTATACTCTGTCTTCAGGGAATAGTTGGCGTGTTGCTCGATTTGCCTTTTGATTATGTCCTATAAATCAATGAGAATATAAATACTTAGGTGATTGGAGTGAAAAATAGGATGAAACATGTAAAGTTTTAAACTTACAGATGCGTGTACACCGGATCGCTTTAGTGCTTGAATTTCGTCCACAGTCAAAGGCTGCACGAACTCTCCATCGTTGATCAATTCGTTTGTTGCATCAGTATCCTCTGCTCAGCGTATTGAGAAAGATAGGTCGAGGAGGGGAACGTCAGCATGTACCAATTTCGTCCAAGGTTCTGGGTGCAACATATTTCAGTTTTTTGTCCTCGATTTCATATGTCATGCCGTATGGTTGGCCGACAAGTTCATTTGCAAGAAAGGATCCAAACTTTGGAATTAATACAGTGCTATAATATTGACTTGAGGATAGCAAATTAAACCGATAGATGACTCGGTTTATTACGCACGTATTGTTCTCCACCTTAATACTCCTTACATCGCCTTTTGGCAGCCGCACCAGCACCAAGTCACCGGATTGTATTCCGGGGTCTCTACTTTTTTGTTCGCTTTTCGATAACTTGAATGTGCTCATAATGGCCGAGGGTGTAAAATGAGGCAATTGTGGATGAGTTCAAGATGAAAATATTGCTTTCGCCAGTCGCGATCACTTTCTATTCCCGTCCCTTTCCATCAACATGCATCCAACCCAAATCCATCCGGCCATTCCACACTCCATCTCTTCTCTCTTGAGCGGACGCTGTATCAAAAGTCCTTAGATAATGGCGGAAAGAGACGTCGACGGCGAACTCAACCAGATTCTCAAGAAAACTCAACCACCTTCGGATTATAAACCGACTGCAGAGGAAATTACATGTCTAACCTCTGCATTTCTTTCGACCACCGCAAACACCTCGACTATTCGATCCAAGGCTTATGTTGTTTTGTCTGCATTGATCCAAGGTCTGCGAGACACGACAGTAAAAAGGAAAACGTCAGACAATTCTACCCAGACTATCGTGCACTTGTTTAGCCCGGCGGTGTTACGGTATCTTGGAGAGACAACGGAAACACCACTCCTTCACGGGATTACCTTCCTCACTGCCCTCTTTCAGGTAGACTCTCAAGTTGCATCTGCCATATTTGCGCAAGATGGCGTTGTCGAAAATCTTATGGACACAGTCGATCTCTCCCCATCCTCCCTCCTGTGCCAGGAGGTTGCCCATCTTCTTGGTCAAGCCTGTGGTCTTAAAGCGTGCAGGGCGATAATAACTCCTCAGATCGTCCGTTGGCTAGAATTCAACTCGCGACAACCCACCGATTTCACGCTTCAAAGTGCTACCTCTGTTGCGTTGATCAAGCTTTTCAAAGGCTCTGCATCGGACACCCCAGAAAACGGAACACCCGGAATTCAGGGTACTCGAGTAGATGAACTGGCCGAACGATTGATTCCAATAATCATATCAAAGCAGATATCTTCTCCTGTCGATACCATCGAAGGATTGGCCTATCTCAGCACCGAACCGACCATAAAGGAAACTCTGTCTAAAAACTCGACATTCCTCAAGCAGCTTGTCTCTTTGGTCCCCCGACATAAATCATCTGTCGGGCCAATCGATATGAACGCCTCCCTTGTCTATGGTGTCATCCTAATTATATGCAACTTGACAAGCTTTCGACCCAGACTTACCCAAGAGCAAACACAAATGGAGAAATTGAAGCAGATGGCCAAAGCCGGGAAAGGATTGGGTCAGGATACAGACATCGTTTCCGTACTAGACGACGACGATCACGTCAAATCCCGTATCCGGCTGCTTGTCGCATCCGACATTCTGCCCGTCTTTCCAGCCGCTATCGCAGCGGCGGAGTCCCTCGGTGTCAGACACGCAGTTGGAAAGTCATTGCTCAATATCGTCAAAGAGAAAGAAAACAGAGGGAAAGTCCTTCAAGCAGGAGGTTCGAAGGTCCTGCAAAGCATCATCAAGCAAGCTCTGTCTTCACAAGCTGAAAGCACTAAGAACAAGCAAGTCAATCTCAATCGAGAAGATCTTGATGCTGTCCAAGCACTAGCGAAACTCGCCATCACGGCCGCACCTGTGCAAGTGTTCGGGCCAAATGTGGGGATGATGTATGATGCGATTCGGCCTTTCTCTATTTTACTGCAACACTCAGCCTCGAATTTATTGCAACGTTTCGAGGCAATCATGGCTCTCACAAATTTGGCTTCGCATGGACCAGAGACGGCTTCGAGGATTGCCGACGCCGACGGTCTTATGGACAAAGTCGAGCTTCTTCTCTTGGAGGAACATACGCTTGTTCGGAGAGCATCGGTGGAACTCATATGCAATCTTATCGCTGGGTCAGATGCCGTTTTTGAGCGATATTCCAGCGAGACATCCAGCTCGGCTTCTAAAATCCATGTTCTCCTGGCGCTGTCGGACGTAGACGATTTACCGACCCGATTGGCATCTTCTGGCGCATTGGCAACGTTAACCGCATCGCCCTCGGCATGTGCAGCACTCGTGGCATTGCAACTCGAGAAGGGCCGCCTTTTGGAATTGATGACGCAGCTCATCGACCCTTCATGCCTTCCGAATCAAGACGACAAGGAAGATCAACCTTTGGAAACAGATGAAGGCCTTGTCCATCGCGGAGTGGTTTGCATGGCAAACGTTTTCCAGAGTATCACGGATGTAAAGATACGTGAAAAGATCTTCAAGGAATCAACAGATTCAGGCTTGCTGCGGGCTTTGGTACAGTTGGTCAAAGGAGATGGTTGCACCAAAAATGAAGCCATTGTCAAGCAAGCTGCACTGGCACTAAAATCGATAATGGCTAGATAATAATAAAAATCATGTACGATACGCACTTAAAAGCAATTCAGATGGACTTGAGCAGTGTAAAGGAGCATTAACATCTCGTTTAGAACAATTTCCGAGGTTGGTGACGCGCAGCGCGCAGCTTCTGTGGGCGCGGCGGCTGTCTTGCCCGCCCCTTAACGGAAGAAGCCGATGCTCTGATTACCGATGAGCATAATAACGCAGGCTGGATTTACATATTCGTACTTGCTCTTAACTTGCTCTAATCTCTGTTGGCTGCGTATCTAAGCTTCTGTGGACTTGCGATTCCCCCTATACCCGTCTTGATAATCGGACAAGTCACACCCGACGATGGTCGGTGGCACGCCGCCTTCTCCTGTATGTAATGGCCTAACCACGCATCTGTAGGCTCCATCGAAGAAGGCCGGAAAGAAGGTGACACCTGCGGCGAAGAAAGCAGGCGGCCAGTCGAAGGTGGCGAAGGTACTTAAAGCCAGTTGTTCTCATTGAATCCTACCTGATGTCCAATGCAGGCTGATTGGAAGGAGGGTTTCAAGAAGAAGCAGGTCGGAGTGGCAGATATGACCCTCCTGACTACAATCAGCAACGAAAGCATTAACGATAATCTTCAAAAGCGATGGACGAACGCAGAAATCTACACGTATATTGGTGCTGTGTTGATATCGGTCAATCCATTCAAAGGTAGGACATAAACCCTGTGCGCATATTCGCATCTTACCCTGGTTATACTCCTCGCAGATCTAGGCATATATACGGATGAGATCTTGAACAAGTACAAAGGGAAGAACAGGCTAGAAGTTCCACCACATGTCTTTGGAATTGCAGAGACCGCGTACTATAATATGAACGCGTACCACGAAAACCAATGTGTTATTATATCTGGAGAATCGGGAGCAGGTAAAACGGAAGCCGCCAAACGGATTATGCAGTATATTGCAGCTGTCTCGGGCGGACAAGACAGCAGTATTCAGGAAATAAAGGACATGGTTCTGGCAACCAATCCTCTATTGGAAAGTTTTGGGTGTGCAAAGACATTGCGAAACAACAATTCTAGTCGACATGTGAGTGATTTCGAATCTTGTGTATCTCTGCAATAATCGAGACGTGCATACAGGGGAAATACCTGGAAATTATGTTCAATGAAAGAGGTGAACCCGTTGGAGCACAAATCACCAACTATCTGCTGGAAAAAGGTCGTGTAGTCGGACAAGTGGAGAATGAGCGCAATTTCCACATTTTCTACCAATTCACGAAGGCAGCATCGGACGAGCAACGAGGTGAGATCGATCACGGACTCCAGTATTATAGTCATTTCTCATCAAGCTTCAGAGGCATTCGGACTACAGGGCCCTGAAGCATACGCCTATACAAGCATGAGCAACTGTCTCTCCGTTTCAGACATTGACGACACCAAGGATTTCCATGACACGATTGTATGTTTGTGTGCTTCATCTCATTTGTTATTCACTGATATCGCCTAGAATGCAATGCAAATCATCGGACTTAGTCATGAAGAACAACACGAAATCTTCAAAATGTTGGCCATCGTGCTGTGGCTCGGAAACGTGCAGTTCGACGAGAACGATCAGGGAAATTCCACAATCTCGGATACCGGCGTGACTGACTTCGTTGCATACCTTATGGAAGTCGATGGCGCGCAAGTGCAGAGTGTTCTTACCCAAAGAGTCATGGAAACGACTCGAGGTGGCCGCAGAGGCTCCGTTTATGACGTACCACTGAATCCTGCTCAAGCAACATCAGGACGTGACGCTCTCGCCAAAGCAGTCTACAACAATCTCTTCGAGTGGATCGTATCGAGAGTGAACATTTCCATGAAAACGCGTTCAGCTCATTCTCAGATAATTGGAATCTTGGTAAAATCCATCATTTCACATCCGTAACAAAAATACTCATTTAACCACAGGATATTTTCGGATTCGAGATTTTCGAGGACAACTCTTTCGAGCAGCTTTGCATTAACTATGTCAACGAGAAACTCCAGCAGATTTTCATCGAGCTCACACTGAAGACGGAACAGGAAGAATATGTCCGCGAACAAATCCAGTGGACACCGATTAAATATTTCAACAACAAAATTGTGTGTGATCTTATCGAAGAACGCCGACCTCCTGGTATCTTTTCTGCTCTGAACGACGCCTGCGCAACGGCCCATGCAGATCCCACCGCGGCGGACAGCAGCTTCATGCAAAGAGCTTCAGGTCTCGCTGCAAACCCCCATTTCGAGGCTCGTGGTTCCCAATTCCTAGTCCGCCACTACGCTGGAGACGTCATGTACAACGTCGCTGGCATGACCGACAAGAACAAGGATTCTCTCATCAAGGATCTGCTCGATCTTGTTGCCAGCAGTGGAAATGCTTTCCTGCAGACGTTATTCCCGGATCGCGTCGACCCGAACAACAAGAAGAGGCCGCCTACTGCTGGAGACAGAATTAAGGTGCGTGAGGCCTCTCTACGCCATGTAGACTTACGAACAAGCGTTAATAGCAATCGGCTGGCGCATTGGTTGAGAACTTGATGAAAGCCCAGCCCTCGTATATCCGAACTATCAAGCCCAATCAAAATCGAAGTAGCTCAGAATACGATACGAAGGCCGTTCTCCACCAAATCAAATACCTTGGTTTGCAAGAGAACATTCGTGTTCGCAGGGCTGGTTTCGCCTACAGAAACACCTTTGAAAAGATGGTCGAGCGGTTCTACCTACTTTCGCCCAATACGTCGTATGCCGGAGAATACACATGGTCTGGAGACTCGAAGTCGGGCTGTCAGCAGATCCTCAAGGACACGGGTATTGCCAAGGAGGAATGGCAGATGGGGGTCACCAAGGCTTTTATCAAGAATCCGGAAACTGTAAGGTTCAGTGAGATTTGTGTGTTTCGATTTACTGACCATCTTGCAGCTTTTCGCGCTCGAGACTATGCGCGATCGGTACTGGCATAACATGGCAGGCCGCATTCAGCGGGCGTTCAGGAATTACATGCGCTACAAGCATGAATGTGCCCGCCGCATCCAACGGTTCTGGAAGAATAACAAGGAAGGAATTGTATATGGCCAACTGCGGGACTACGGCCACCAGATACTGGCAGGGCGCAAAGAGCGCAGAAGATTCAGTCTTATCAGCTACCGAAGGTTTATGGGCGACTATCTTGATATCAACGGCAAGAGCGCTCTCGGCGAAGAATTGGGCGAGATTTGTGGGATTGGAAGTAAGCGTTGTTTGCTACTTTGGCTATCTACTACTTACGTGTTTTCAGGGGATCCGGTGATATTCAGCTCAAGGGTACAGATGCTGGTCTCCAAACTTGGTCGTTCTAGCAAGCCTAGTCCGCGTTATCTTGTACTTGTGGGTGGCAAGTTGGATCGTCTGATGATCATCTGGCTGAATCATCTACAGACCTCCAAAGCGGTACATCTACTAGTTGTAGCTGAGCACAACGGCGTAACGCAGACTACTTTGGAAAGGAAGATACCACTGGTCACTATCAAGAGCATCGGCATGTCCAATTTGCGCGATGACTGGCTGGTATGCTTATGTCTTTTATCGGTGAAATTACCTGACAATGTGTTAGGTCATCAACGCCAACGCTGCGGAAGAGGGCGATCCTTTCATCAGCTGCGTATTCAAGACCGAGCTGATCACACATCTGGTCAAGGCCACCAATTCCAACGTCAATGTGCTGATCACTCCCGTGTAAGCTTGAATCGCTCTTCAAACAAGCCATCGCTAATTTCTTTGTAGTGTGGAGTACAGCAAGAAGAAGGACAAGAAGGCGCAGATCAAGTTCATCAAGGACGAGACCGTGCCGCGGAACGACCTGTACAAGAGCCACGTCGTGCATGTGCCGACTGGGGAGCCGGCGAGCAGTGTCTCGCGGCCGCCTGCGAAGCGGAAGCCTGGCGTCATCCGGCCGATTACGAAGGGCAAGCTTCTCAAGGCGGGCGGACCCAGTGTGAGTTAGGTTTTGATTTAGTGTTGAGCGCGCACTGACGACGTGCGCACAGTCGACGCAGACGCGGTCGAAGCCCAAGCCCGCCTCGCAGCCGCTTCCCGGGCGCAGCACGACGACCGCCCCCAAGCCCGCTGCGGCGTCGTACACGCCCACACCCGCCGCAGCCCCCGCAGGCAAAGCGAAGCCCGCGCCCGCCGCGCCGCGGCACAACGCGGCCCCGCCCCCGCCACCACCGCCGCCCCCGCCCCCGCGCCAGCCCGCGGCAGAGCAGTACCGCGCGAAGTTCGCGTTCGAGGGGCAGGACGGGGAGATGTCGCTGCGCAAGGACGACGTCGTCGAGCTCGTCGAGAAGGACGACAACGGGTGGTGGCTCGTGAAGAAGGGCGGCGCGGAGGGGTGGGCGCCGAACAACTACCTCGAGCTCGTGCCGCCGGCTGCTGCAGCGCCCGCTGCGCCGCCCCCGCCCCCGCGCAAGCCGCCGCCGCCCAAGGCGCCCGTGAGCGCGGGTGTGGCGGGCGTGGCGGACGCGCACGCGAAGCCGGTGTCGGTGTTCCCCGGGATGGGGCCTACGAACGGGTCCGCGCCGGCGTGGAAGAAGAGCGTAAGCGGCGGCGGGGACGACTCGCCGGGGAGCTCGCGGCCGGGGAGCGCGCTCGGCGGGAAGGGCGCGCCGCCGCCCGTGGGGACGAAGCCCAAGCCGCCTGTGGTCGGCGCGAAGCCCGGCGCGCCGCCCAAGGTGGGCGGGAAGCCGCCTATCCCGAGCGCGCCGCGCCCCTCTGCGGCGGGCGCGTCTGGGGGGGCGGCGGCGGGGCGCGCGGCGCGGCCTGCTGCTGCGCCGGGGCAGGTGGATTTGGCTGCTGCGGTATGTGTCTGGTTTTTTCAACGGTGGTGTGTAGTTGCTTATTGTTTCGGGGTGCAGATGGCGAAGCGCGCACAGATGATGGGCGGCGGGGGTTAGGCGTGAGGAATTGTAATTGTGCTTGCATAGAGGGCATGTTTCTCGGGCAGATATGTGCCGTGGACTACATATGTACGGCGGAATGTGGTATGGATGTATATGAGCAATGTAGAAGCGAGCGTGGCGATATCAATATGTCTAGAGTCTCATTGCCAGAAAAAGTCTCAACACCAAAACACCGAGCAAAAAGAACGGATACACAGATCCAATCCCTAGTCCAGCGGACGGAAGGAAGATGCAAGCAATGCGACGACGGCGCGGAAGCGAGCGGTGCTACGACGGCACGAATGTATGTATGAATGAAAGACGACCAGGCAGGTGGATCGAACCCGCGACGGCGAGGCCCCGATCATGCCCTCGGCAAGGCGCAGACATGAAACGACACCCTGTTCCGACTCGGACAGCAGGGCGGTATTGGGTGGGGTGTGCGCGGGTATTGGTGTTGGATTTTTGTGGCCTGATGCGGTAGTGCCGCGCATACTTCGTTGCTGATTTTTTGTCGGTGCAGATGGCGAAGCGCACAGATGTCGGTCAGCGCGCGCCAGCGATATAACGGCGCTCAGAAGCGGAAAAAGACGCCAAAGACCAGACATGTAGCACGACGAGGCGTGGATATTATTGCAGCGACATGGATGTATGTATACGCGCGAGAGCAGCGGAAAAAGAGATGTGCATTGTGTGTGTATGTAGTAGGCAGTCTATGTAGGTATGACGTCGGGTATGTCCCGCGGTGTGCAGTATGGGTATTATTGGGCGATATGGATATGCGACAGCGAGCGGGCGGGCGTGGATATCAATGCGAGATTGGAGAGATTGTGGAGATCCGCGAGAGAGAAGTAAAGGAGGAAGGAGGAAGGGGAGTCTATGACTCGGCGGGCTGGGTGATGGTGATCGGCGGCAGGGGCGACGGCGCGCGGACGACGAGCTGGGTAGTGACCTCCTCCTCGGACGTCGTCGGCGCCGGATCGGCGTCGCTCTCGTCGTCCTCGTCGGCCGTTTCAGTGTACTCGGGCGCCGAGTCCTCCGGCGCGGGCTCGGCGTGGTACTCGCGCATCTCGTCGGGCGAGAGCACCTTGGTCGGCGCGGGTGCGTCGCACGCGAGCGCGGCGCGGCCGTCGGCGAGGAGCGCGTCGAGCAGCGTGCGCACGCGGCGGTACGCTGCGTCGCCTCCCTCGCCCTCGCCCTCCTCTTCCTCGTCGTCGTCCTCGTCGGAGAGCGCCTCGCCCTCAATCCCGCGCGCCTTATCGGACGCCTCGGCGGCGCGGAAGGCGCGCGGGGGGAGGACGAGGCGCGTCTCGCGCAGCCGGCGGCGGAGCGCGCGGATCTCGCGCGCCTGGCGGTGCGCGGTCGCCTCGAGCGTCGCGTTGATCGCGAGCAGCGAGCGCGTCGTGATCTCCAGATCGGCGATCTGCGTGTGGTCAGCAGGTGTCAGAAGGGGACAGGAAGCACGCACCTTGCGGTCGGACTTGGCGGCGGCCTTGACCTTGCGCTCGGCGGGGTCGAGCGAGGGCGAGGGCGGGGCGGCGCTGTCGTCCGAGGCGCTGGCGGCGAGCACGAGGCTGTCGAGCGTCGCGCGCAGGGCGGCGCCGGTGGGGGTGCCGTGGCGGCTCTGGCTGGCGCCGCTGGACGCGGAGCCCGTGCGGGTGTGGCGGGCATAGGGGAAGGCGGGGTCGGCGTCGAGCAGCGAGGCGCTGGAGCGCGAGGACGCGGAGAGGGTCGAGGCGGGGGGCGAGTGCGGGAGGACGAGCGCCGCGGGGTCCGGGCTGCGGAAGGCCTGGAATGCCGCGGGGTGGGCGACGGTGGGGCTCGTGCGCGGGGTCGACGAGCCGACGGACGAGGCGGGGCGCGGCGGGGCGAAGCGGTGCGGGTTGGCGGCGGGGGCGGCGGTGGTGATGGGGTAGAACTGCGGCGGGGGCCCGGGCGCCGCGGGGTGCGCGAGCTGGTACGCGGACGCCGCGGCGGAGGGCGCGCGGGCGCGGGCGGGGGACGGCGGCGGCGGCGGGGACGGGCTGCGGGCGGCCGCCGGCGGGGACGCGAGGGCGGAGACCTTGGCGCGGATGCGCGGCGTGGGCGACGCGCGGTCGAGGCCGACGACGGAGCGCGAGGCGGCGAGGCGCGGGGGTGGTGGGCGCGGGGCGGAAAAGGACGCGGCGTGGTGCAGGCTGGGCGTGGGCGAGGGGGCGGGCGGGCGGGCGGGGGCCGTGCGGGTGCGGCCGACGGCGGACGTGGAGGCGGAGGGCGTGGCGCGCACGCGGGGCTTGGTCGGGGACGCAGGGCGGGCGACGGCGGTGACCTTTGCCCTCGGACGGACGTGGTCCATGGCGGTCGGACGATAAGATGCACCGGACGATGCCGGTCATTTATTTCTGCTCAGGACATCTAGCACTACTTTCTCAATCAGCCCGCGGATGCCCTCTGCGCCGTCCCCGCCCAGCGCAGCCTCGACGCTCTTGAGGACGTACTTGCCGACCATGTCGACCTCGACGTTCACCGTCGCCCCCACCGCCTTGCGCCCCAGCGTGATCCGCTCCTGCGTGTGCTGGATCAGCATCACCCCGAACGTCTGCGCCCCGTCGTCCACCTCCGTCACCGTCAGCGACGCCCCGTCCAGCGTCACGTACCCCTTCACCACCAGGAACCGCAGCAGCCCCGCGTCCTTCACCGCGAACCGCAGCCGCACAGAGTCCCCGTCCGCCTCCCGCCCCACAATCGCCGCCGTCCCGTCCACATGCGCCTGCACAAGTCAGCACCCATCCGCCCAGCAAAAACCACCCGCACCTGCACGAAATGCCCCCCAAAGCGCACCCCCGCCCCCATCGCCCGCTCCAGGTTCACCTGCTCCCCGACCCTGCGCTCCCCGAGGTCCGTCCGCCCCAGCGTCTCGTTCGCCAGCCACACCGTGAACCACCCACCGACTGCGTCGAACGCCGTCACCGTCAGACACGCCCCGTTCACCGCGATCGAGTCCCCGATGTGGCAGTCCCCCAGCACCGGCCCCGCCTGCCCGATCGTCAGCGTGCACCCCCCGTCGTCGTGCGCAATCGCAGACACCGTCCCCATGTGTTCGATCTGCTCGCGCTGTTAGCTTCGCTCGCGGCGCGGCGCGGTGCACGTACTAGTCCGGTAAACATCTTGGTAGATTGCCAAGGTGCGTCGATTGCTAATTAGCGCGCAAAAGTCCGCACGTGAATATTATGCCCGCGCTGTCGACGATAAACAAAAACGCCATTCTACCCCAATACCACCCACAACGTACCATGATCCGTCCCAAAAACCACGAAAAAGAACGATCTGGTCGAGTTCAATTTTTAACACTACACCATGTCACCACACCACCCATTACCGCCCTGCTGTCCGAGTTGGATCAGGGTGTCTTTCACCGTCTGCGCCATGCTGAGGTCGGGATCGGAGCCTTGCCGTCGCGCGTTCGATCCGCCTACTTGGTCGCCTTTCATTCGTGCCGTCCTTGCACCTTCACCGTTCGTGCCGCCTTGCACTGTTCACTGTTGTGCCGCCTTTGCACTTTACCGTTCAACGTTCACCGTTCACCTTCGTGCCGCCTTCGCACTGTTCACCGCTCGTGCAACCTTCGCACTTCCTTCTCCTTCTGTCCCCTGGACTCGAGGCTTGGATCCGTACATCCATTCTTTTTGTGCTTTTTAAATTTCAGAGATCAGAATATTAATCTTGCCCCCCTGCTGCCTGGCGGAAAAGTCCTCGGAAGCCTCTGTTTGTTTTGTTAATGGGAATAAAATCTAATAGCGGTATTGGAGTGTGTCTACGGGGAGCCAAGGTCAAAGGCACCTGCTCGAAATAAATCATAACATAAATGCTCCTTGTCACGAATGACAACGCGTTGTCCTGCATAGGAGCGGCGGGGCACGCGGTACTTTGTGCGCACGCGGCGAAGTGTGCTGTGACGGTGGCAGTCGACGCCCATACACGCGTCGTGCATCATCGTGAGCAGGTCCGTCTCGCCCGTATTCTCGCCGCTCCGGCGCACGTCGTGACAACTGGCAGTGCAGAACTGCGCCGCCGCGGGGCGCGTGCTGTCGTCTGGCGAGCCGTGCGGTCTGTATGCGCGGCGCGTACGCCGTAAAGCAACAACGGGCCGACTCGTCCAGCGCGCCTATAATGGGCCCAGAGCCATCTGATCTCATACGAGTAGATAAATAATGTTTTAGCCCCTCGAAGTACGTACATAAGCAAATACACAGGTAGTGAAGAAGCTATCCAAAGAACACATAAGAGCTCAGGACGAAAAACAAACGCTAGCAACCTATACTAATTTTTGCCGTGCAGGGAGCAGGCCAGCCTCGCATGTATCCTAGTCCTTGCGTAGGTGAGCAAGGGCTATGATCAAGTACGCTGCTCAGTGCCTCCTCTCTTCGTACCTGTCGCGACCGTAACCGCGGTCACGGTCGCCACCGCCACGTTCGCGGTCGCCGCCACGGTCACCTCGGTCATAGTCCCTGTACCTGTCATCCCTTCCTCCTCCACGGTAATCATCGCGCCCTCCTCCTCCTCCACGCGGTCCTCCTCGGCGGTCATCGTAATCACGAGAGTAGCGGCTGTCGTAAGGCCTCGGGTCGTAGGGACGTTCAACTGCGCCGACTGATTGATTGAGATATGCCATGATATACAGCAAATAAAAAACACACAATCGTTACGCTTTGGAGGTCCGTAGTACCGCCCCGGGGTGGGTGTCCTGGCGCGTCCACGGCGTGCCTGTGAATATAGTTTAGTAAATTAAACGGACACAAGAAGATGGTGAAAATACCTTTTCGACATTCATGATTTTGCCCATCAACTCAGTGGAATTGAGAGCAGTCACGGCGGCATCAGCTTCTTCACCGGTCTCCATTGTCACGAACCCGAATCCACGGGACTCGCGAGTGTGTGGGTCGTACATGACCGAAGCTTTTTTAACCTTGGGGGAGAGCAAATTTAGAACAGTGCTTTGACAGATGGCAAGGATCGCTTACACGGCCAATTTTAGCGAACGCAGCTTCCAGGTCACGGGTATCGACTTTATGGCTGAGGCCAGAGACGTGCAGATTGTTTCCAGGGTTGGTACTATTATCGCGCCCACTGAATATCGAATGTCCCCGTGGGAGGCATAAACAGCCAGGATAGAACCCAAGTCAAAATTGAACTGACCCTCTCTCCTCCCGGGGAGGACCAGGACTTCTGCTTCTGCTTGACCTCCTGGGGGCGTCACCGTTGTTGCGGTCACGGCCATCACGCTGTGGTGAGCGCCCATTTCCATTTGATCCCCAGTTCTGGTCATCAGTAACCATAGCTGTGCTGGTATTCAAGCCCGCATCTGTCGGAATGCTGATTCCACTGCTGGTGGGGGCTATGTCTTGCGATTGCCAGGCTGAAGGTGGAGAAGCGAAAAAACGTCAGGTGGTGGTCAAGGCGGCTGAGGTGGAGAGCGAAGGAGACAACATGAAATGGAAATGTGCAGTCAAGGGTAAGGCTGCCGCGTGGCTGACAAGAATTGGTAAAAGGCGCCATTATACATTCATGCCAAAGCGCGTCGCAGAGGTGAATGGGGGCTGTCGCTTGCCAACCATACGGGCCATGCTCTCTCAATATCGAGTATATCGGAGGTCGGCCGTCAGCCAACTCGGACGGGAAAGGGACTGAAATGTTGGTGGGAAGTGTATGTCGTAGAAAATCGGCATTTGACTGGTATTACACTCGTCGAAGTCTTGAGCCGAACAGAAAAAGAGACCAACGGGGTGCTCGTCGCGGTCGTGGCGGATGCTGAAGACGTACCGTCATCCATTGCGGGGAATATCGTTGTCGAGGTTGAAGTGGAGGTCGTGGTGCTGTGCAACAGCCAGCGCTGGCAAACGTTGCCCATTCAAATACTTCAAATACCAACAAACACATCATTCCCACATCCGCCTCGCCCTATTTCTGTCCTCATCCCCATACGCCACAATGTCCTTCGAGTTGTATCATGGACCCCTTCGACGCTCTCTTGAATCTCGTCGACCAGCTTAGAAATAATCAGGCCTCAGATCCGCGGCAGACTTGCAAACAAATCTTGGACCAGCCTCTAACATCCTTCGGTCTCCGTGTGATCGCTTCTGATCTACTCGTTCGTTGGGAATGTCGCAAAGGGCTATCCCAGATATGCACCGACGAAGATCTGCTCATCTTGGACCAACGAATGGAGAGTATACGCATAGAATTGCAAGGAAATGACCAGTACGTCTGTCGTAATCTCGCTCAACTCCGTCGATGACTATCGCTTCAGATCAAAGTCTGCCGATAATTCAACCCTGCGGATAGAGAGCAAACCCAACCAGGTTGCACCTTCAACATCCAGGGAAAACGAAGCATACGACCCTCAATCCGAGCGATATATCATGCTGCGCGACTTTCTTTTGGATGCCCTTGCTTTCACGGCTATGAATGACCGCGAAGACCAAGTAACGGAAGCGTACAACGAGACTTTCGATTGGATCTACCACGATGAAAATCATTCCTTTGCATCGTGGCTTCGAAGTGATGCTGCTGGTTCGATGTATTGGATAAACGGGCTACCAGGTTCGGGGAAATCGACGCTAATGCGATATATAAACGAACAAAAGCGAACGAAAGAAATGCTGCGTGCGTGGGCCGACAAAAAGCCCGTCACGCTGGCCAATTTCTTCTTCTGGGAGAGTGGGACCGCCGTTCAAAGGTCACAAGCAGGCCTACTCCGCTCATTACTGTATCAACTCCTCAGCCAACAGCCAGAGTTCATTCCTGCCGTGTTTCCCAGTCTCTGGGGAAAGATATGGAAAGCAGACGCCCGCACTCGAATCCGACTTACAAATTCCTGGTCCATATCTGATTTATCAAATGCATTTCAACTGTTCTTCGAACTAAACCGCGGGAGGCATATTTGCCTTTTGGTTGATGGCCTTGACGAATTCGAAGGGGACCATAAGATCATGATCGATCTCCTACAACATGCTCGCCAACGACCTAATACCAAGCTTTGTGTATCAAGTAGACCGTGGAATGTGTTCCAAAAGGCTTTCCACGACATTCCGGCTCTACGTTTACAAGACCTCACCACTAATGACATGATTCGATTTGTCCGTGGAAAACTGGAAGGGAACCAATCCATTCGCTTGCTCATGTCCGCTCAACGAAAAACTGCGGCAGAGTTGGCCGACGCAATAGTTGAACGGGCAGATGGCGTTTTTCTTTGGGTATCACTCGCCGTCCGTGTCCTCGTGGAAAAACATCAAGCCCATCACGATCTCTTACACATTCAAAGCATTGTTGAAAGTCTTCCTCGCTCCTTAGATGATCTCTTTAACTACTTGCTGTCGGAAACCAATTCAGACTTTCAGGCCAAGATGTCCCGGATCTTCCAACTTATACGTGCCCGGGAACTTGTGTGTGACTTCACTCGAGATGATGATGCCAATTCTTTGAATATCTGGGAAATGGCGTTAACTAGTGACGCCATCGTGGGCTTGGACTTTGACTCACCTATTCAGAAAATGTCCGAAACTCTAGCGAACGATCTATGTGTCCGAACTATATCTGATATTTTAGGACATTGCGCTGGCCTTGTTGAAGTCCACCAAACTCGAACTGAAAAGCAACGTGCTGCGCAGTTGCTTAACCGTTCGCATAATCCTTTCCTCCCTCGCCGTAAAATCATGTATCTCCATCGCACCGTCAAGGACTACTTAAAAGATACCAATGTTTGGGCTGGGGTTGTCTCTCACCTCCCTGAATTTGACCCTCACCTTTTTCATGTTCAATCATCACTTTTCCAGTTCAGGTTCCCGATTGACACTCCCAGAAGACAGCGGAACATTAATGAATGGTGGCCGAAGATTGTTCTCGCAATGACACATGCACGATATTCCCTGCCTATTTCTCAGCAAATCGTCTTTGACCATCTCAATTCCTTCGATGACACTCTCAACTGGTATTGGCCTCCTCGTGGCGGGTCCGTGGCTATTGATAGTTGGGCGCGCAGTTGCTTTGGCACATATGAAGAAAGGGGTTCGAAGCAGTACCCTGATCCTTTTCTTTCTCTTGCGACAAAATTTGGGCTCGCAGGCTACGTGGAGATCTATCTGGACACATTGGAATACGAATATGAACAAGAGAAACCGTTGCTTTCCTATGCCGTGGAATACCTAGTTCACAGACAAAGTTCCGTATACCCGCTTTCCGACCCAACAATCGTGGATACGCTGTTCAAGAACGGCGAAGATCCCAACCTCTTCAAACGACCAGAAACGGCCAGGGCGAACGAAAGGCAGTCAGACGATGAGACGGTGCTTGAACTGGAAAAACCAAAATCTACTCCCAAGTTTAAGACTCCTTGGGTGGTGGCTTTGGAGGCCATTCAACAGGCACACCGCAGGGGTTGGATCGAATCTTTTGATATCAACCCCGAAGGCACAGCACGATGGGCGCGAATACTTCGTACATTCTTGGAAAACGGAGCAGATCCGAATATTGAGGTAGAAGCTACGTATAAGGACAAAAGAGAGACAGCTCTTGGACTCATTACGCGCCTGTTTGATATATATTGCTCAAAGGAACTGCAACTTGTCCGTGATTTACTGTTAGTAAAGCTGGGCTAACAGCTACATATGATATATTACAAACATATCGAGAACCTTGAAATTACGCTGTGTATAACTTTATTTACGTCTTGTCAGTATACTATAGGGTTGTGAGCTTGCAGAGGGCCAATCGCGCGGGCGTCATCAGCTAGGTCGGCGTGATCGCGCCGCGCGTGTCTACATTTCTATTGGCGCCTTGATGTTGACTCCCAGCGACATCGTAACCACTTCTGCCTCAGATGAACCTGCGCTAACTGTGGATAACACATTGTTCGCCGTGCGCCTATAATGTACAGGGTATTTCTGGGAGCACCTACAATATCCGAAATTGGCGCTGATCCTGCGTCGTACGCATGGCAAACTTTCTCATCGAACGCGCTCTCCTCTAAATCGCTGCATGTTCCTCAACCTACTCAGCCAGTGGCTCTTCCTCTAGCCACGCTCGAGGCGGCCAGCCATCGGATATCTCTGATATACAAAGACATAGTCTTTGAGGAGGACGAAGACGCTCTATCACTCCTGCACGATGGGAGCGCGAACGAAGCGGAGGCTTCCGTATTTCGTGGCGTAGGTATGATTCTGATACAGTCCGTGTAAACGCTGCCTGAAAACGGTTGCCTCAGATCAGACGACAGTGATATCGTGGCCTCCAAGTAATGATATGAGTCGTCGGGATCAAGACGACACACGAGGGAGTATTGTCGCGCCCTCTTTCCTCCTCGACGCATCCTCGAGTTCATCAAAAAAGAATGCAGGCGCTGGCTCTGCGCCGCTCTTTTCAGAGACGCAGCCTGTGGAAACTCAGTCGTTCGGCAACTACTCCGACGCGTCGTCCATCGGTCGCTTTCCGACCTTCCACTTCAACATGCATACACTCAGTTCCCTCTCCCAGCTGACGGCGGACAAGGTCAAGGGCTCGATGAAGATCAACGTTCTCCTGGCTGTACTAGAGGTGGAAGGCCCTGACACGCTTCGACTGAAGAAAGGGGCAGATAGGGGACAAGAGGTATCGATTCTGAAGCTCATTCTCGGCGACGAAGGAGGCAATGTCACCAGGCTCACCGCGTGGCGAGAGACTGCGGACAACTGGGGGGGAAATGGGACTGGGGTCGCGACAAAGCGCGGAGATGTTGTTCATATTGAAAGTAAGTCCCCCTGTACTACATCTAGACTCCAATCTAGCTCTTATCATTTGTATAGACGTTACTCCGGCCGTTAGCCCCACCGCCTCGTTGATTCTTACAGCATCTCCGTACCTCAAGTCAGGACTGGTCATATGCTATCGCACTATGCCATATACCCATGAAGACGCAAGACTGCGGCCAGACTTGCGACTTGGAATTAGTGAAGCTTGTGTTCGCAGGGTTTCCGCAACTGTTGCTTGGTTCGAACATATGGCTGGCCTTGCTACCTAGGTAGCGAATTCTCTCAAGTCCTTTTCGGGCGCGACACCCAGGACTATTTATGCCACGTCCAGGTGAGGCCCAATGATTTTTGTTGGACTTTGCGTGGATTGACTTGATGCAATTTCAATAGTCCCGCACACGAAGGCCTCCCCAAGGCATCTTACACAAAATACATGTCCGTATTTTCACAGCCTGATATCATATTATTACATCTTATTTAATAGGAACCCAGAAAACATATTAGACGAGAGAAGCCGCTTGCGTGATCAAGCTCTACAGAAAACGGTTGATCAGCGACAGCATTCACTACAGAAGTGCTGTGGATGTACCTTGACGTTCGTTGGGTTAGCCCCGACGACGGTCTCGACCTTGGCACCGTCTTTGTACAGCATGAAAGTCGGCATCTGCGGGCTGCATCAGTAAACGGAACTAAATCATCCATCCAAAAGAAGACATACAGCTTTGATGCCCACTTCTTCGGCGATCTCGCCCTGATCGTCGACATCGACTTTGTAGAATTCAACGTTGGCATTCTCTTCCGAGTCGGAGAAGCCTTCGAACACAGGGGAGATGGCTTTGCACGGGCCACACCAGGTCGCCCAGAAGTCAATTACGACGGGCTTTCCGCTGCTGATCTGGAACAAAAGATCGCGTCAACCCCTCCGCATGCGGCAATGGAACGGGAATTCCGCACGATCGTTTTCCACTGCTCGAGGGAGGTGATAGCTTTGACGACCATTTCGAAAGGATGTACGGCGGGTGTGTTATGGTGGGGGAGGGAACGAGGGAAAATCTGATTGGAATGGGCAGTTTCGGATGCCTGCTTTTATCCCATCCTCGCGCACTGCTTGGTGAGCGCACACGTGCCACATTACATGAACATTCGTCATGCGACCGTGATCGCGACAGTCGAATCTCGCGACTCGGAGTCGCGGCGAAGCAGTCAGCAAATGATCAATCATTCTCCCAGTATCCAGAAACGACTGGGTGTGTTGATAATCCTATCACCTCGGCGTCGATTCCGAATACATCTTTATGTGCTTGACGGTTTGCACACCTTGCGCACAATGTCTGTTTTCATTTTAGCACTGCATGCATAGCGCGTGCACACCAACTGAGCATAAGCTCCGGATCCGAAGGATCCAGCTATCGCAACTCCATAACCCAGATCAATCGATGTTGTGTCAGAGCAAGTCAAAGCAAGACAATCGGCGCGAAGTCAATCAACACCGAGTGTGAAGGTCATTGATTGCGACGCGGGATTCACTCTATTGTATGAGTGAAGGGCCGAGGTAGAAATCCTCTATATCAAGGATTGTTAGGATAAATATACCGGGACCCACTTTCCATCAAGGACACACGAACCTGGGCTACAATTTGCCTCCAGTGGAAAATCGTGGACGTTGGATTAGCATATACCCTTTATAGACCATGCTTGATGAGGAAGACAGCTGGGGGACAGGCAAATAACCATGCTAATATTTTGTCCATTACAGCCTTGAAATTAATATGACTGGGGTCAATATTTTCATTTTAGAACATTGAATAAATCTTTGAATGATGGTGTAGTGATTGGATGGGATCTCAGTTGAGTAAAGTCTGGATGAATACAAACATTCACACCAGCAAAGAAGCGATATAGATACTCATGCAGTGTGTTTTTCCAGAGGATCGATGATAACACCGGGCTACAGGGAAGAGTCAGGACCATTCGTCATATTGAACAAACAGAAAGAATCCCAAGTAACATACCTTCTTGACCACCTTTGGCAGGGTTCCTCTCTGGAATGCTATTCGAGTATTCCACTCCACCCCAAGTGGCCGATCCATGGCACGCTCAAACTGTGCTTTGCTCGTGTATGGGTACGGTAAATCTTTTACAAGATATTTTCCGGCCTTCTTGTCGCGTTTCTCCGAAATGATGATATTTTTCTTGTTGTAATCTGCTCGAGTTGTGGGATCGATCCCAGGAATCTTCTTTATCCGTGATGGTTTAGGGGGTGCTTTATGAACGCCAACTCCTCCCCATGATCCCTATAAAAGCGTTCAATTCCTCAAGGGAAGGAGGAAAGACGGGAAAGACTTACCCAACCAGGTATTGTAGTATCAACTTCGCGTGGCGCATCCGAAGCGATTTCTCGACGTTTTGCGTCTTCGAAGTTCTAAAGCACCGTGAATATCGATGAGGAGGGGAAACAATATTGTACATACCTGCATAACATTATCGCCGGCAAACGCAAGCGCCACCAAGTCTCTCTGTTCGAAAGCCTTGAGTTGATTCGCTCTTCCTTTGCTCTTCAAGTGAAGAGCATGCTCCTGGGCATCAAGCTCGATGTTATCGTCTTCTGAATTGTCTGCATCATCTGCGTTGGTTGAGGGATTCTGAACGGTGGCGACCTTCTGCGAATTCGGTTTGGAACTGCCAGCCATCCTCACATTGTCAACAGTTGACGTGGTTGCGGGAGACAAAACGTTATCGAGTGAGATTTCAACAACTGCATCGTCCTGCGCTTGCTCTCGTCGGTCCTCCTTTTTCTGATTCGCCTTCTTCAACTTGTTCTTCGACTTTTCTGCTGGCTTGCTATCTTTGCCCACGACGACTTCATTGATCCTTTTTGCCGCCTTGCTTTTCCCCTTTGAGTCTTGAGTTAACCATGGATTTGAATCTTGGACCGGGGCGGTCGAACTTGACGGTCTAGAGGGCCTATTTTGAGCCGGGGAGAGAGGCGGAGAGATGAAATCTGTGGATCGTAGGGTCACACTCGAGGTGTCTGATGCCAGTGACTTCAGTGGACGTAAGCTGGAGCCTGACTACAAGATTAGTGGTTAGCAAATGGCTTAGAGATGAGAGGATAGGGCAGACATACAGGCGCTCCAGGTCGGTACACAATACGGCCTCCTGCTTTGTGAGCCACGACACCACCTGCGTGATCTAATTCGTCGATATCTTGTTCTTCGTCGCTGTCCTCGCCTCCAGACACACGACCCCCCATCGCTTTGATGAAGTCGTCCTTGTCTCGACTGGCTTCCAACTCACGACGAGCCATAGCATCCTTCATGAACTTCATCTCAAACACACTCTTTGCATTCTGCTTCTCGCCCTCTGTCTGGTCAATGTCGTCCTCATCTAGCCTCCGTAACTCATCGAATGCGTTTTCTTTGATCCTCTCGATGTTTGCCTCTAGGTCCAACCTGTCGTCGTCGTCTTCCTCTTCGTCACCTTCGCTCTCGTCACTTCCGACGCCTTTTATCCTCCTGCGCAACTTCTCTCCGCGCGCCAGCATCTCTTCAATGTCCTTTCTGCTGTCTCCGTCGATTCCTTCTTTGTTCCTCATCTGGCGCGCCCATTTTCCAGTATGTTTGTGTCTCAATGTTGCCCTCTCCCGCGCCCGGTCAAGTTCCTGTTTGAGCTTTCCAGTCTCAGGATCACTGTCATCCTCGTCGATTTTTTCGCCCAGACGTTCCTTTTCCTTTCGGCGTAACCGTCTATAGGTTTTGCTTTTGATTTTCCCAACACGTTTTGCTTTGATTTCCGCCCGGAACATCAATTCTCGCATTTTTCTCAGCTCTCCACGCCGTTGGGCGACCTCTTCGACACTAAGCTTATTCATTCCTAGCATTCTGTCCTCCGTCTCGTGGATATCTTCTTCGCGCATCTTCGCAGATTTCAGCAGAGCATCTACGGCACTCTCAAGCGCGGATGTTGGCTGTGGAACCATTTATGAATTTCTCTTTGTTTGACAAATCTAAGGAAAAGAACACACCTTAAATTTTGCGTTCAACTCCAAGTTAGAGGTCCGTCCACTTGATTGGGCTTGAAGAGGGAAGCTCAGATGCTCTGCCTGATAAATGTAAGCTGGATTGGCAATACAGAATTGTAAGTAGGACAAACGTCTCGGATCCGCTTCATAGTGAAAGTCCATTTGTCAACCTCCTCTTTTGTTTGTTCATAAGCGGCCTGTCGATCTAGGCGCTCTTGTATTCTTTGCGGTAGTGGGGCGGATAACGTTTTTAATTTTGCAGAGGTGGATGGTTCCAAGACTTTGGTAGACTTTTTGAGGGATTGCAGAGTAGATGATTGGGTTGAAAGAGGAGCAAGCAGGTCGCCAAGATCTAACCTTTTGGCTGCCGTGTCTGTTAGGTACCGTCGAAGTAGTGCACGGGAAGTAAATAGGACGTACTACAAGAATGGGCGCGGAATTCGTTCTCATCTCCGGCTTCTGTCCATTCCTTCGTCAATCGACGCTTTCGGGCACGAGCCCCAGCGATTGCGACGGTGGTGCCGTCTTCTTCAGGTGCTTTCCGCTTCTTGAACGTTACGTCGAGATTTGAGACGAAATCTTTCAGCTGATCCAGAGCTTCGGGGACCTCTTCATCGTCCGAGGGTTCAAGAATCATCCGAGAACCCTGGCTCCCTTCATCTTCACCCTCTTCACCCGATAATTCACTGTCTTCATTGTCTTGCTCCAGTTCTTTATATTTACCAGGCAACACATCCTGTGAGGTAGACCCTGAAGACTTTGACTTGGCAGTGGTCTCTTCGTCGCTCCCCATATCGATATCGCCCTTTCCGTCTAGCACATCTAATAGGTCAATAAATTCGTCATCTCCGCCTGTATCTTCTTCTTCTTCGGCAGAAACATCGTCGCTTTCAGACTTATCATCGTTCTTTTCCATATCTTCGTCTTCATCTAGATTAACATCGGCAAACCGTACAGCGGACTTGACTGCCCTCTTCGTAGCTTTGCCCTTTGCTTTCTATAGTGTTCATTTTAGTAGAATTGTGTTGGTAGTGAAACATGACATGAAAATAGCTAACCTTGGACGAGAAGAACCCCGCAAATCTATCCTCGTCACTTTCCTCGAATGCAGCATCGCTGTCAATTTCTTCGTCGTCGTCTGTGGCAATCCCTTCGTCGTCCTCTATTTCGCCAATGAGCCGCGCCCTCAGTTGCTCCCGGTCCTCCTCGTCGCCGCCATCAAGCCCTACCCCAAATTCCTTAGCCTCGTCGCGGTCCAAATCCATCCCGACCTTTGCTCTGCGCCCCTTATTCTGCTGAACGTGCTCATACAGATCCATTATTGCAGGCCCAGACTTAGCCTTCCGCGCCAGTCGTTTTTCGTAACCTGCGACATTGGCCTCCGCGTGTGTTTTACTCGTACCTTTCCCTTTTCCTGACAAGCCAGATTTGAGGCTCAATTTTTTAGTGGATGTGAATTTTGGGACAGGCATCGTAGGCAGGGGTACAAGCTCAGAAGGCTCAAGAAACAAGCAAAAGGATTACTTTGTAGTAGTCTGTTCAGGAGCAAAAAATCACGTTCCAAAGTAGGCCGCTGATATAACTTCGGCAATTGGCGTAAAAGTACCATTCAAGTTCAGCTCATTGACAAGCTTCCGAGTCAAGCTTCAGTACTTCAGTCACCAAGCCTCAATGGATCTTGAGTATGCACTGAAATGCATGTAGTACGCAGCTATTCTATGCAGATAATAACGTTTTACTCAAATACCTCGCGCAGTAACCGCTTGTATTATTTAATTAGCTCCCAACCAGTATAACGTGCGCGCCGATTTTCACCCAGTGCCCCCGCGACCGACGTCGTGCACAGGATGACGTCCGCGTTGCGTCCGCGAGGCGCACGCACGCCCAACGCACGTCCCAAATACGAGACGTCGGACATGAACAGCGAGAACCCGTAGCCCGGCTACGGGGTTGAGGAGAAGTAGGACTGTGATCGCTACCTATTACTGGCAAATTACTGGAGAGGTCATCTAGATATCTGTGATTATTCAGATTTCCGCTGAGCAACGGCCACCGATGTGTTAGAGGGACTTGTCAGGGAATCCCAGAAAAGCCGAATGCGACGACGACGAACACTACCCATAAGTATTTATCGAGCCAAAGGGTTTGAAAACGACCAGAACGAGTCATTGAAACGTTGAATCTTGGAGCTGAAGCCACAGGATCCTCAGAAATTTTGCTATCATCCCATTGACTATTACTACGTAGATACTTTTACTACACTACTAGTTCTATTAAAACATCATTCCATTTATGATCACCCACACAATCATCGCTGGCCAAAGTATGCTAAATCCTGCCATTGGTAATGCAACGACACCGCGCCTTCGTTTCCGGATTGTTATGGTCGCGTCAGCTCCGAGCTCAAGGAAGTCTAGTAAGTTATTCAACGCGCCCCAGGAAGGAAGTGAGAGCGAAATGCGTCTCATGCGTCCTTTGAACACGAATGTGTATGACCAGAACCATGGTCTGTGCTTTGATACAGCGGAGTGTTTTGCCCCAGGTAGTTCAGGGAGGAACTGATATTGCCGGGTCGTAGAAAGCAATAGGCCTTGCCAAGCTTCGTTTCCGTTGTGGCCGACGTCGCACTCTTCTTCTTCTCTGACATGCGCCCACTCGACATCCTCTTTGTGTCGGAAAACATACGAATCACGACGTGAGACATAATGTGTGGCATACATCACATCGTCATAATCGCCACTACGTTTTCTAGAGGAAAGTGACGGCCCAAGAAATGAGGTAGGAGAGGATAGGGTAGGGCTGCCTGGCATTGAGGCGACAGGATGCACCGTGGAAGCCGATGAACTGTGTGGAGTGCGAGTATCCGACGGCAATGTTGCGCAAGGACTGCCAAAAATTGTATGGAAATATGGCAACTGAGCAGAGTCCGTGTTGAATACAGGCGTATTGCGACCACTGCTTCTCGGCGAAGGGGTGAATGCTGTTCGGGTGTCAATTTTCCGAAGGGGCTTCCGTCGTAGAGTGCGGTATTGCAGGGTTATCAATATTATGAAAGTCACCAGAAGGCTAGGGAGATACATGGTCATATGTATGTTGTGCTGGTCGGGCAGAAGACAGAGGGAGTCGGCGAAGGAATTGGTATCTGAGCCAGATGCCTTGACAGGATCAACGAGAGACAAAAGTTGGAATCCTGGCCTTTTGATATGGGGAGAACTTGCAAAGGATTTTACGGTAACCTCGCGAACAGATTTAGGTTCTTGATTTTCGGATGGTGAACCAGGTACTACATGAGTATAATCACAATAATCATGATTGTCTCCGCTAACAGTGCATCGAATAAGAATTGGATAGACATGACATGGAAGGTTGCTCACCTGAACACCACTAACGGATCTAGGTTATTCAGGAGGAACAACGTTGTATCCTTTCCTAGCATATTCTGATAGCCAGGACCTGCGCTTCTGCGTATGTTCCGCCTCTCCCGATGGGGCCCACAACTTGCCATCTCAGAGTGAGAAAGGGGAATATGACTGAGAAGGATAACATTCGACAGGCCATCTGTATCACAGGGAAGGATGAGATAAACCAAGATATTACGAGAAAAAGTACATTTTGACGGACATCTTGATACTTCTTTAACAAACGAAATGGGACCATGGGGAATAACTTTCCACTCTTCGAATGTCGCGTGCTTAGCGTGGCGCTGGTAATCTTCATCCACAAGTCCTGGAGCATCTAGGCCAACAAAGGTGTGATTGGCGATAACGAATTCTGCGTTTAGTGGACCGAAGTTCAACGCGTAATACGAGCGGATATCACTCGCACTGGAAGCAATAGAGCCCAATCTAAAGATACTGAATAAAGCGATGAGTAAAAGATGGTGAAAGAATACTTACCCCACATCTTCGTTCCCTGGCACATAATGTACTTCCATAGCTGTACCTGTGTCGAAAATTCTCTTGAATTTCCCTACTTGCTTTTCGTACCTAATGCACGCATCAGTGGTAGACCGAAAGATATTTGAAAGTCAGTCACTCTGTAATAGTACGTGCCCCTTTCCCATTTGCTAACATGTCTCCTAGAAAGATGATAGCATCAGGATTGAGATGCAACGCGATATGCCAATGCTTGCGCAGGCTAAGGTCGGATAAAGCGCGTCGAGAGAAAAGCAGGAATGAGAAGTCCACTAGCGGAAGAAGTGTTTGGACCTGAGTATCACCAATGAGAAGGACATGGGTAAGTTTGGCTTTCCGCTGCTAAAGATGTCAGCAATATACGTTGAAGAATAGCGAGGAATTGAGAGCGACTTACGTGTATGTTGTCAATTGAAGGCCAGTGACATTTTGCAAGAGTCCAGTATACTGAGCCTAGCTCTCCAGCGATAACAATGAAAACCCATATCAATCTAAGAGTGCTGTATATGGCCAAGGGAGAGAAACGAGTTATCGTTCGCCAGTTAACAAGTGGTTTGGAATAAGAAAGGGCGAGCATTGGAATGCGGGCTAGGTACCCAGCCAAGCCACACCCCCAAGTGCTGAAAGTGGTTCCGAAAAGTGCGCGCCGCGCCTATCGTGGGCAGAGATGAGGGAAGGGGAAGAGCAAGCAAGCTACGTCTACATAACGATGCTTTAGTACTGTTCGTCACTGGATGACGTCATGATCAGAGGAGGTTGTCTCAATTACCATTCACAAATCGAATCCTACCTCAAGGCCTCAAAAATATTCAACTTTTCGCAGAGGTTGCTGATCAAATAACAATGGTCTTCTGGTCAACTACCTGTTACAAAATGATTGGCAAGTAATCGAAAGAAAGAAAAAGTGGACGTCGACAACATCACGATTTCCCGATGCAAAGTTCCATGATAACATACACGTTTGCTGCGAGTATGACTAGCCAGATCGCTGCGCCAACGACAACAGCCAGCATGCTGTTGCTGTAGTCCACCACTGCATCGCTATCCGCATTTTCAAAATCGCTAGAGCTCTCAGTTTTCGGCATTGCAGAGACCTCGGTTACACTTGATCCCTCCGGGATGCTAGCCGCATCTGGTTTGACTTTCCGCACTGACATCATTGACCTGTTTGAGGTGCAGTATAGCAGGGGAAGTGTGATGAAAGGAAGAACGATGGAAAGGACTACTTGTGAAACAACAAGCAGATTATCGATGCCTTGGCGGCCAACAACCAAAGCTACCGCCATTGATGGAATGATGGCCAGAAGGCGGGTAGCTAGTCGTCGCATGACCGGCTAGGGAGACAGTGAGCAAAATGTTCGTGTTTACAAACGAAAGAAATTACCGAAACACGCCATTCAATAAACCCCTCACTTACAGCCTGGCCTGCGACTGTTGCAATGATTGAAGCACTCTGTCAGATAGAAGTCAGTGTATCTAAACCACATGAAGAATAGATCCACAAACTTGACCAGCACATAACAGAGCGATGGCAAACAATGTGGCGGCAGCTAGAACGAAAAAACGTCTAGATTCAATATGGGCAGGTAGTTTTGACTGGACAACTTACGTGGACCCACAACGTCTCTAATGAGATCATACGCGTCAAATAAGCTGGCTGGTCCCCCGTTCTCCACACGGCCTTCTCCGTAAAAGAATACAGCGGAAGCCAAGACCAGGATTCTACAATCACCAAGAAATATGAGAATTTATCTATATTGCAGATATGGTTGGACATACAGGGCATTTATTATGACTGCGAACCCCAGAAGGCTACCAGCAACATCGATGGTTCCGTGATAGATGTGCGCCCGCACAAATTCGAACGAATTGTTTTGGTGTTCGTCGTGATTCTTCGCAGCCGTGGCATGGGAGCTGGCATCAGGTTTGCGGAAGATACTGAGAACCGACTTTATGAACCCCAGGTAAAGGCGACGAGACAGAACCACTTTTTCATCCAATCTTCCTGTGAGAGATTCTGCTGATTGTGTTTGAGAAACGTCTGAAAGGTTGACCGCTCTTTTTGCCGAATGGAACGAAATCCGGTCTTGAGTTGCCAAAGCAGAGCCAATAAATAGGCTGTGGGGCATTACGGTAGCGCCAAGTATTCCGACAGCTGATGGGATGTCTGTCAGCAGCCATTCCAAGACTACATTCGAGGGTCCGTACATGTGTATACGCCTCCCGAGGCGAATACTTTCTTCGATGGGACAAAGCCCTCAAATGCTTGAGCCCAGTTGACATCCACTTTAGAGATGATGACGATCATGCAAATGAAAACCGCTAAAACCTGCGTTAAATCAGCAATATTTCATGGCTTGATATTCAAATGTTGTAACTCGCCATTATAGCAACGATAAGCTCGAATAGTTTGACAGGTTTTCCTCGTAGAGGATCACCCATGAAAAAAATCAAGAACACATCGAACGCTGTGATCAGCACACCGTGCCATAATTCCAACTTAGGAAAGAGCATGCACAAAGCGATGGCCGACCCCAATAATTCTGCTAGATCCGTAGCGATAATGGCGATTTCCGCCAAAGCGTATAGGGGATACAGACCTAACCATCGGTATAGGAGGGTATGTTTGGGTCGATTATAGAGCAATAGGCGAGTGTGAGATGCAAGATCTAGAGTAAAGGAAATGATTAGTATTGACCTAAACGAAACCCTCTTTACAGCCGCACAGGCCGTCGCCAATATACTGAGTAAAAATACTCGTCTCTTCCGCGCCACCACTGCGGAATTACATACATCCCTCATGGACGGTTTCCTTTGTGAGGGAACCGCCAGGAGGTGCGCGTGTTTACAAATAGAAGGCTTTTTACATATTGCACGGATGACCCAACTCACCGATGCCAGTAACGCAACCTAGTCGCGTTGCAAGCACCTAGGACATTTGGAAGACAATTAGGATGGATGCGATACAATCGGAGAGCAGTATACCTGCAGGAAGACAGCAAAGAGACAGGCAAGAAGCACCACGCAAAGAAGGCTATAGCCAAACTCGGATCCTGCCTGTAAGTCGACTCCCCAATTTCCCCTAGTCAGAGAAATGTCAGAGAAAGTCAGGAGGTTCGGTATGCGACGAACAACGACTTACGGGTCAAAGTATGCAACCGCACAAACTACCCCTATGCCAGTATGCTTTTTTACATGGTGGGCGATGAGTGAGGCTGCATTTCGAAGGCGTCGGACAAGTGTAGAGAACTGGGAAAGCCCTGTAGGTATCGTGAGTGAGTGTGGCATGATAGGGGGAGGGAGAAGAATGTGAACTTTACTTTTTCTGGGGCGATTTAATAGAGCGCGGAGTGAACCCAGGACAACGGACAGGATGAGGATGAACGAAACGATTGAACGGTACACCAACTTTTTGCAGTGCCCAAACAACTGGAGTCGGCGTCGCCCGCGCCGCCTCCGGATCCTTCGGTTTAGGCTTACCCTTATTCGGTCTACTGCAAATGATCCGCATTCGTATAAAATCAATGTATTCTGTATACAGGTTTCCCAAAATTGTTCCTGGCGACTTCCTAAACGCAACGACACCCGTTCCTACCCAGAAAAAGTGATGCAGCGCGACCTAGGCCTTGTCAGACTTGCGGACCGCAGCTGGTTTGTATTACTCTCTGCTCAACCAGACATTTGACCGATCCACCTCGATTCATTTGCTGCCTTGTGAGTGTCGCCTCGAGGCCCAAAGATAAAATCCAAGAGGGCGTCGTCGAGGTTGTTTGGCAACTTTCGACTCTGTGCTGTTTCTGCGGTCATCAGAACAGACTCCAGGGTTTTCCTTCTTCGTTCCAGTATTTGGGGTACCAAATAGCCTCGAAGCAGCGTGTTCTCCTTCTTCAATGACACGTGCCTCCATCGGCGAACCAGAGTGATATTCGGACCATTGAGACGAAGGCAGTATTGTAAGTCCATTCTGTTCTGCCAGATGGTCGCTAGCAGCGGCAATTGTACAAGCAGTATGAGGGCCCCCAGATAAAGATGACTTGGTTGTTAAAAGCCGCTTCCAAAGCCAGCTATTGGAGATGGACTTCAAAACTCCGGCGTATCCGTTCCTGGTATAAGCGGAGGAGGTCAGAGTCTCATCCTCGGTTTTGTCTCGAACTCGGCATCGAATTGCAGTAGCCCCAGACGGAGCCCCAGAAGTCAAAGATAGCCTAGGGTGATTAAGCAGTACCTTTCCAGAGTATTCAGGGAAACTTTTTCTGGACGGCCTTGAACCAACTTCGAGCTTCAGGACAGGGATAGTCCGTCCATGAATATTATCAAGAGGGCCAGTCGAAGGTTCCGATGTCAGATGTACCTGTTGTTTAAACAGATCTAAGTTGCCATAGCTGAATATACTTTTTCTCCCGTGGTGGAGTCCCTCTGCCACGAAACCGTCCATCTCGGGAGTGGGGGCTGTCAAAATCAGCTCTGGCACAAGGATAGACTCTTCCATTGACTGGAAATGATCATTGTTATAATCGGTTTCTGCCCGAATGATATTAGCACCTTTTGACTTCGAATTTGGCTTTGGCTGCATGCAACATCACAAAGTAAAATTCAAGCTTTGCAATCGACGTACCCCCAAAGTCCCCAAATTCTTGGGCCAACTCCCGGAAGTAGACGTCTGCTTGGTCGGTATCTTGTTCAGTCATTCCTGGATTCTGGAAAAAACTGGTTTCCTGTAAGATTTGATCAGCGCTGTTATAAGGCCGAAGAAGATCCCTAATTTCAATCTATGCCATTGAGCGGTCACAATGAATAGGTATTTCCGGATTGTGACAACACATTATGTCGACTTACTGCATCACGTACAGTCGCAAATGGATCGTTAAATAACTCATAGATCGTGAAACGTTAACTCACCCCTTCTGGCAGAAGTTGCCCGTAGCTCGACCCCGAGCTGTCAATGGCTGATATATGCATCGATTCTTGCTTGGTTTCGTGGATTTCTGAAAAATGCCTAGAGTCTTCCAGTATGGGGGAGAGTTCCGCTTTAAATAATTTTGAAGTATAAGAAGAGTCTAAATTTGCTATAGTATAGGATTTCGGCGCGCGAGGATTCTAAAATAAGTTTGAGTGCAAGTTTAGAATTAAAGACATGGGTTTCATATGATACCTCACGAATCATGGCCGGGAGTCCCCATCTTAAATGCTTCTCTCGAAGATGGGGCAATGTATAGTCTGATGATTGAATTGTTTCATGGGAATTTGAAAGGAGCATGCTGTTCATGCCCTTCAAGGGCTCTCGAATATCAAACACTTCTTTACCCTTTGCGTAGTTGGTATAACGAGGTGAAAGTGGGGCCAATTGATGCTCCTGTAGCCATGTACCGTCGTTCAATCGAGCTTGCTTGGGCAAAAAGAAGAAAACTGACTGCTGCCTTGTTGTCTTTCCTTGAAAGATGAACAATATGTTTTCCCAGCTGCTAATATTTCAGAACACCTTCAGTAAAGGGGCAGTCTATGACAGGACAGCTTCAAGAGACTCACAGGAGAAGTGACTGCGGCATGGTTGGCATATTTCTAAAAGATTATGAGGACATAGATTTTCATTCCAGAATATTACATTGCTATCCAATACCTTGGCACTTTGACAACCCGGAGCCATATCCATATCCTGAGAATGTGTTTGAGTCGCCGTTTCGAATATCACTAGATAAACGACCGATTCACCTTTGTCAATTGCCAGCGTAGCAATGCCATGGGTTGTGGATCCACCTCAAAAGATATAAGGATCGCAATGATCATCGATGGCTATTCTGGCTTACTGTCATACTGCTGTTGTAATTGTCACGACGGATTTGGGGGGTGTCATGGTGAGGATCATCCTTCCTCGACAAATCGAATGGGGTAGAAGTAAAACTGAAATCCTGAAGAAGGAAGACAATAATTGGATAAATGGCAAAGTGCAATCAGACCCAAATAAGACCTCACTCACGCTGGATAACGACATTTCTGAACAAGGTGTGTGAATACATCCATGACTGGGTCGTGTTGCTATTTCTGAAGGGAAACACGTCTTGCAGCCTGTGTTAGTGATGGGGTTTGGGAGAATATATCCAATATCTAAGTCAAATGATTCAGCCAGTTCAGAAAGGACTGTTCCATTATCATTACAAGGGTAGAGACCGGCCTCTGGGTGCACTTGCATGGACGGTAGTAACATCGGTAGGTACATACCATTTTCGTTATTACGCATATGTATGCGGCATATATTATCCGTTTCCGATGATGGGACCTTGAATTTCTTGATACAGATATGTAGCGTTCGAACAGCGTTCATCAGATCAGGCATTACCTGACGTCGATTTGAGAGATTGTACTGACTGGATTAGGAAGGATGAAGAGCGGCAGGTATTTGAGAGTAGCGTCAAACATCGTTACTGTTTCCTCAAAGATAGAGATGGAGTTTACTCGAAGCCGCAGGTTATGGGCGCGAGGTGAGGTTCAATCAAGCATTTAATTCCTTCTTTGGCATCGTTACTTGTAAATATTTGGCTTCACCCTGAATTACTTACTCCACTAAAAATAGAGTCCCAGGAAACCATTTAAATTTGTACGAGCAACGTATGGGTTTAAGCAAATCAGTATTTGCGCAAGCCCGCAAATAATCCTTTCTTACATGTGAAGCCGTATGTATATATGTCCTGATCGAAATCTTATCGTTACGGACATCCACAGTGCGCCTTTTCCTATCAGCTGACTTGCGGCGGCTGACAAGACCGTGTGGTAATACAGTCCTGATTAAGCCGGTTCACACGTTGCAATGAGCAACAATAGGCAATAATGAGCCCGACTTTCTTATCGAAGTCGATCTTCAGTCTATCTTTTGCCTATCTTTCGTTGGCACGCGCCCAGTGCCGCCTGTGTATTTATGCAAATCAAACGGCACATAATGTTTATAAGCAGCTGGGGCCAAAGGATATCTATTCCCTCACTGAAGCCAAGTCCTAACATCCAGTCATGTCCGTCTTACAATCATGGCCTGTTCTGCGCGAATTCGACCCCAAGAACATGCCATTCCGTCGACTGGGGCCCAGTGGACTGCGTGTCCCTGTCTTTTCTCTTGGAGGGTGTGAGTTCCTGACGTTGTCCCAAGAAATGATGATTAGATATAATGTTCCACTTTCATTTTCTATTAGGGCTCACTCTTGGAGGAACTGTTGTTGGAGATCCTGTGAAGGTTTGTAAATGGTCATAGATTACTGTCTGATTGTCGACCCAATAGACTTCCCGGTAATTATAGGAGATAATTCTGGCAGCATTTGAGAATGGCATCAATATGTTTGACACCGCAGAAATCTACGCCAATGGGAAGTCCGAAGAAGAAATGTATGTTCAAGCTCCACAGAAAATTTCCGTATCTGAAAAGTCTGGATATCCAGGGGACGGGTTATCAAAGAACTGGGACTCCGCCGGACCGATCTAGTTGTTTCAACGAAGCTTTTCTGGGGAATTAGACATGGTCCCAACGACGGTGGCCTTTCCCGCAAACAGTATGTGTCCTGCCCCTTTGTAATAGTTGGCAACATATTCACAATAGTTTAAGTATCATAGAGGGAACACAAGAATCCCTTGCGCGCTTAGGACTTGATTATGTGGATATCATTTTCGCACATCGCCCCGATCACAATGGTGAGTAAATAGTTCCCAATCGTTGTCCTAAATCTAATATCCTCAAAAGTTCCGATGGACGAAATCGTTCGCGCCTTTAACTATGTTATCGAAAAGGGATGGGTAAGAGTGTCGAAATAAACACAGAAGATGCATCGCATCCTCAGTGCTTTGATTCAGGCTCTATATTGGGCTACTTCGGAGTGGAGCGCCAGGGAAATCGAAGAAGCACACCGTGAGTTAACAATGTCAGGATATCTGACATTAAGAGTACTTGACATTAAAGTCTACGGCCACCTCAGACGTCGCTAATAAACTAAACCTCGTCGCTCCCATTGCTGAACAGTGCAAACACCAGTCAGTGTCATGGATTATCTCCGTTAAACGACAGTAGCTGACTACTCTTTTAAGCATGTTCCATCGTGATCGTCCGGAGAAAGAATACCAGTCAGTTTGATACACACAGTTCGAGTGTCATATCTCACAGATAAATCAGTGGACTATACAAAAAGTATGGGTTGGGAACCACGACATTCTCATCTTTAGCAGGTGGTTTATTGACAGGAAAAGTACAAAACATGTTTATTTATACCTCGTGACATTGTATTAACTTCTGCCTGTCTCCAAGTATAATGAAGGGATCCCGGACGACAGTCGCTACGCTCACCATTCTTCGATGTTCAAAGATACAATTGACGCCCTTAAAACCCCTGAAGGAGCAGAACAAATACGCAAAGTCAAGGAATTAACGAATCTAGCTGAGCAAGGTATTCAGGTGCTTATGTATGTGTCTGACATTCATTTCTCTGATCAGTGTACAAAACAGAATTACAGACCACCATGGCAGCATTGGCTTTGGCATGGGTAGCGAAAAACCCCAATACGTCCACTGTCATTCTTGGAGCATCCAAGCCAGAGCAAGTCGTCGAGAACCTCAAGGCACTCGAAGTCATACCAAAAATGACACCGGAAATCATGGATAAGATCGAGAAGATTCTTAAATCTGCCCCAGAACCTGCGGTATGTGATAATTTGATGCTTATAAAAAGGTGAACTTATTTATCATATGAACCACCAAGCCAACGTTCGGAAGGCCTACCTTGGACCTGTTTGGAAGGATTTAATTCTTCGCAATCATTAACGTGCTGGCAGATTGAAGTATTCGGTATCATACTATATAGCGGGTATTTACATGTGGTCGATTCTAATTTCGGTCGGATGGTTGTTGAACGTTGAATGGTTACTGCATGACTGTTTAAGAGTAGCAATTAAAGTAAGTCACATCTAGTATACTTAGTGTCCGGCGCTTCAAGCCGCCGAACCCAAGGCGAACCTGTACTTGTACCAGATTATTCGAAGCTTATTTCAGTCCAAACCGAAAATCTGAGAAAGTATTCAGTGGGACAGACCGGTGGCCGTTCTCTACATGAGCAATGCTTGCATAGCGAGCCCCGATGGATGTAAATACTAAACTGCTACTTACAGGGACCTGGGCGACGTTGGTCGCACGTGACGAACGATACAAGTCAATATTGACACGTACAGCTGGATTTGACTGGAATCTTTCGTTTGACCCCATCCACCGTCGCCATTGCTGCTTGCAGTTTGCTTGCAGTATATAAGTAACGAAGTCCCAGGTGCACAGATTCGCCACTGAACTAGAGACTACTAGACAGAATGGTAGGCTATTATTTGTTACTGATTTGATGTTCGAATTTATGTCTCCTAGGTTGTATTGGCAGCTTCAATTTGCACGAAAGGCGGGAAAGGTTGGTCGCTGTTATCTGTGAAGGGACGCACTCATCTAAAGTATTGCATTTAGCCGTAATTTCTCGCCAATTTCGCGATATGTCGCGAACACGAATCGAATCTCTCCTTGCCTCATTCCCTAAACTCATCCCAACAAATACTCAACATACCTCTGTTGAAACGGCAGAAGTCCGATATGTGTATCAGCCGCTGGAGGATCTCTATATTCTCCTGATTACCAACAAGGCTTCTAATATCTTGCAAGATATCGATACGCTGCATCTTTTTGCTCGTGTCGTTTCTGATATGTGCCGCAGCGCGGATGAACGAGAGATTTCCAAAAACGCCTTCGAACTCCTGGGCGCATTCGACGAGATTGTCAGTCTGGGATATCGGGAGAACGTCAACCTGATGCAGGTTCGCAGCGTGCTAGAGATGGAGAGTCATGAAGAGAAGATCCAGGAGATTATTGCAAGGGTATGGTTTGTCCACTCTTTTTTGACAGACATAAATTAATTTTAGTCATCCTTAGAACAAAGAAGCGGAGGCCAAAGAAGAGCTTAAACGTCGCGCTAAACAGCTCGAAATGCAGCGACGAGAACAGCAACGACGCACCACAGGAGGAGGGGGCAACAGCTATCTTGGAGGAGGCCCTACAGGCTATTCTTCTATCCCCCGTTATGAAGCTCCAGAAATACCCACATCATCCACCTCTCGCCTTACTAATACAACAGCTCCAGCGCGCAGCCCCGCTTTCAAGGGCAGTGGTATGAAACTTGGCTCGAAAAAGACCAAGCAAGCAGAACTATTGGATGCATTAGGTGGCGATGTGCTGGACTACACCAACAACTCGGAGCCAGTCCCTCTAGCCTCTGTGGTCCATAACCCACCTGTGCAAAAAGTCAGTGGTAGGGGCAGCCTTCCCGAAGTAGAGGCTGAGAGGTATTTGCAAATCTCGTTTTGACATATTCTCATCGTTAAATCCTCCTGTTTCTAGTGTTCACATCATCATCAAAGAAGCAATTTCTCTCTCCCTACTTCGCGATGGCGGTGTTCAATCAATGGAGATTAAGGGTGATATGAATTTGCAAGTGACGGATCCAGCCAATGCACATCTCCGAATAACTCTTGCTACACCTGACTCCGAGCTCGGTGGCGCTGGTCTTCAATTCAAACAACATCCCAATGTTGCAAAATTCGTACCTGGACAGCCACGGGTCGTTGCACTGAAAGACAGCTCAAGAGCGTTCCCCGTTGGACAGAGTTTAGCTGTGCTGAAGTGGCGATATGCTGGCACAGACGAGAGCAATGTCCCTTTGTCAAGTATGTCTGCCTGGTACTCTGACGACGTGACTATTTTTGATCGTGATTCTGTTCAGTAAATTGTTGGCCGTCGCCTTCAAATGATGGAACATGCGAAGTTAGCATCGAATACGAACTCGAAAATGGGCACATTACCCTTTACGACGTTGTTATCTCTATACCCCTTCCGTGAGCTGTTTATTCCGTTGAACCTGAAGACGGGCTCACGCTATCTAGTGACGGCTCATATCCTACGGTTTCTTCCCACTCGGGCGACTGGTCTCTTGATCCGTCCTCTCACTCTCTCGCCTGGTCCATCCCAGTCGTCTCGGCTTCGAATGAAAGCAAAACCGGATCCCTCATATTTAACGTGGGAGGGGTAGACGTCGGTGCTTTCTTCCCGGTCGAAGTTTCCTTCATCGCCCAAGGCAGCCTAGCCGGTGTGGCCGTTGCATCTATCGATAAAATCAACGGCGACGAGGCACCAGAATATTCCGTCGACGCATTTATTACCGCCGACGAATACCTTGTCGTGTAACTGTCTTGTACTCCGTCAAGTCCTCTGGCAAAGCGCTATCAAAACAAGAGAATATATTGGTTCATCCCTAGATATGACAATCCAAATGACCAGGTAATAAGCATGTGGATAAAAGTCGTCTACCCAGGGTTCATACGTATCTGTCATCCAAACTAGCTGCCGCTGCCGCTGATGCATCTGTGCACCTTTTGATTCAATTTGCTTGAAGTACATTTGAGTGCTGAAGATATTCGCTACTCTCCGACCCTTCTGATCTCTGGAGCTCAGCAAGCTCAGATGATTTATTTTCTTTGTTTAGTACTTGCACCCCCGTCTGTCCTCCAACAGGTAACCAGCTTGCAAGCGTGTCTAGCATGAATATATCCTGCAGTAGCCGTGGATCCGTCATGTATGCTGTGAGTCATGGTGTCATATTTTTAGAGATCTGTTTTAAAGCGGCGGAAAATCATTTTGCAAAATTATTCAACACTTCTGTCAGTGTGTCACTGACGTCCTGAAGGCGGATCGCTGATGAACCAAAGTCCTTGCAAAGTCAGTGATAGTAAATGGAAGCATAATATACTCCTGTCGAGTTCACTTCTAGGCAAACGCGAAGCTGATGGCGGACTCGTTGGTGAAGAAGGGACGAGAATCCCATTGGACAATCCAGACCCAGCGGTAACAAGAGGGGGATACGGCATGGTACCTACCATTTATATCGTAAGCGCCGCTTCCCATTGTCCGCCCCTCAATTAGCTTGAAGTTAGCTTACAGTCGCTTTTCCCTCTTGCCACCGTCGCCGTAAGCGATGAGCGACTTCACCTTGGTCGACCCCAAGAGCTGGGAATACGACCTCCATTCTGTGAGTCCACTTTTCATGGCTCAAATCCGCGATCTGAAGTGCTGTTTTTCAGGTTTACTCTGCATATATTGGCTATTTCCAGATACAAAATGTCCCTTGGCGAGTGTTATACTAAATGAATTGGGCGTCCTAGAGTTGACCTATCATCTTTATTATAGGTATGACCGATCATGGGGACACTTGTTCGAATCGTTCGAAGAATTTCTCGCGTTTTCGTGGCCTGTCATCACAGTTACAGATGCGATATCAGGGAGAGCACATATTGTTACGCGTCTGAACTCTATTGGTGCCTTTATTAAGATGATTAAGACGAGGTAAGTTTTACCCATGATGAATTGTGATGATGTGCTCTATCCGATGGTGCAGACACTCATCACCCTAGTAGATTCGGCGAGACCCTCCCTCAAGCACCTAATATTCTCCAGATTACTCCATTCGAGACTTCTACTAGACATCTTCGTCATGTGGCAGATTATCCGTCCTATAAGAAACTTCACTCAACTCTGCCTGCGGTAATGCTTTCTGCAGTCAAGGCTCGCGTCAAGGTTGGAGATCCTAGAACAGTCAAAGAAATCTGGGACCGGAAAGACAAGACATTTTTGGCCATTTCTTTCGAGCTGAGTGAAAGGAATGAAAAAAGTGCTCTGGAGTGGGGATATGCGGCGGTACGATGTGCTCATCTGGAAACGTGAGTTGTAGAACGTTCCTTCTAGACTGTTAGGATTCAAAGTTTACATCATTTTTGGATTGTGCTAGGATGGGACAATGGCCACCACTTCCGGACACCAATTACAGGTTGGGCATATATACGTCTGATTCTCCAAAATTTAGCGGCTGAGTGTTATCGACTAGAAAAGGGCATTATGTTGTTGCTGAGTATGTCGATAAGGCTATCAACAAATATACTCCAAATCAACCTTGGAAGGTATGTCTATCACACTATCTATACAAGTAATACATACACGATGCATACTCCGATCATGATGTCTCTCCCAGTATGCGGTACGTTTGCTTCTGACATGTTGGCTTTCAATCTTTCTAACACAAATCTTTAGTTTGGCGAAAGTCAGCTCGTCCCTAAGACGAAACTGCCTCAGATTATCCAGGCCGTGATCAGGTGTGTCATGAGACTTCCCCCTCGAGATATAGTACTGACTGAGGCGGCGTTGAACTGGTTAATAGTAGTCTGGCAAGTCCAAATTCAGAAACGACCTTAAATCAACTTGTTCTCGTGGGTCACAATATATCAAGTAGTCTCGTCCGATTTGAGGAGATGAAAATAAGTAGGGCCCGTTTCATATTTTCTATGTCTACCGATCTTCTATTCACTTTCTTGCTTAGGGCTTCCGCTTAACATGCTGGTCATCGATACCATGACCTATGAACGCTCTCTATATTCTGGTGGCTTCCGTGGAGTTATGCAAGACCCGCAGAGTGACCGCCCTCGCATGTCTGGTTCCAGCCTCTCATTCGAGAACCTTCTTTATTCCTTTACGCTGCCCGGCACCCTGGGATCAGATAGAATGCAGCAGGGAATACAGACTACATCTTTGAGTCTTCCACACTGCACACTACACAATGCTGGAAACGACGCTTTCATGTGTTTGTTCGCGCTGCAAAAGCTCCTGGATCCGACAGGGACGCTTGTCCCCAGTGTCAAGAAGTTCAAGCCTAGTACGACCATCTCCATAACCTCCCCAATGCCCAATGCAGGTACTGCCATGCCCATGATCAAAGTTACAGAGAGCTCCGTACCCTACCCTGGTGCCCCTTTTCCAGTCATGCAATCAATTTCGACGTTCTCCAATACACCCCGCTCCTCGACTGCTTATGACCTTGCTGCAGAGTTCGGCCAGATGCAGCTGAACGTAGGGCGAGAGCACTCAGGCAGCAACCTCTTGACATCATCCGCCCGCCCTTTGAGCAATAGAAGGCTTCATAGCTTTCCGAGCTTGTACCCAAACTCGGCTGGAATGAAATGACCACGCAATTTCCTCGGTACGTGGCTGCTATCGTTTCGCCTTTTAACCTTATGACGCATAAACCATATGTCATAGTGTTATAACTTCTCATATCCTCTTTCTATGTGACGATACAATACGTATTCGCTTTCCTGCAGTGTCGCAGTTTTTTCTTTGGACTACATATCCGAACTTCGAGTCCTTCTCTGAGTTCCTCAGGAGCTACAGTAATTAGATATACTACTACTACTATGTACTTACTAATAGGGGATTCCATGAGAGTGTTGATGTTTCCCGGTGGTCGGTGGTTTATAAGATATGTACGTATACTCGATTTATATGAAGGTCTCGACAAGGTCTCGAAGTCCGGTTGATATATATATAGGCTTGATATAGGCACTTGTGGAAAGAGATCAAAAAGAGATAAGTAGTTGGATCAAATTTGAACGTACTTACTAGTTGACTGCCAGAGGAGTCTAGCAACATCTTGCATTTAAACCAAGAAAAGTACATTGAAGATAACAAGGCTGTCACGAATATGTAGCTTGATAAAGGGAGTTGTAGCGTATCGCGACCTTTGCCAAACACAATTTTGACTACTTATCGAACAAGTATTACTTATGTGCAACTTATGTGGTGAGATTTATTGTAAATCAATGGGTAATAAGCGTACTCATCATCTAACCAACATTTGACCAACCAACATCCAACGCTAGCTTACTTACGTAATCCAGTGGGCGCTTTGACTCGTGCGGCATCTTCGCCGTTCGGCGTCTAAGTATTTTGATGGGAGGTACTTATTCGTCAATAAAACAAGCCGGCTCAATTTTTGGTGCCATGCAGGATAAAGGTAATCTTCTCCGATCAAATTATTAACTACAGAAGTTTGGTATTTGGACGATAGAAGCCGTAAAAATGCGGACGCAAGAGATCGAGAACAGGTACTAAAACTTGTACCCTGAAGTGATTTATTCTAAGTTTCTGTGAAGGTATCTTACTTTTCTGCATACAGCACGGTCCGTAACTGCCATTCAAATTATGATATGGATTATTACTATTGGATTCTAGAGCTGAGACCCTATAGAGAAATCGCGATTCGGAGAGTCAAGCTCTGTCAGGATTTAGTCATGACAAAGGAGGCACCCGCGAGAGGATGGGCATGAGACTAGTACTTGACTCTCTAGTACATATACTCAGATATATTTCGTAGTGCACCACATACTTCAGAGGCGGACTTGCATATCGGAGCGAGATACGTAAAAGTAACACCCTTTTCTTGCCCTTTTCACGCGTAGATATCCTTCAGAAATATGGTGACCACTGCCCATTGCCATTGGCACATGCGCCTAAATACCATTAGCCTTTCAAGTATAGTAAGGACTTGTGACTTGTGTACCTACACAGTCATTTTGGACGGAGAGGTGGAGTCCTATTCGCAATTCCTGACGTCATTGAACTGAACAATAAATTGAACAAATGTGTCGAGATGTTATAAAAGTCGTCAATTTTTTCGCATACGCGGATAAGGACAGTGACCAAATTTTAGTAAAGCAGGTTACTTTATCACCGAAGGCTTACTGATTCCTTACATACATTGTCCAGAACTTTGATACGATGGGATATTGTATATGTGGGGACAGTTATTCAGTAATCGTAAAAGGTGACAATGGTGGGGCTTCACGGAGCTACGGTGAGTAAGTTGAACCAGTGCAAACCACTCACAGAAAAGGAATGGAGCTGGCCTTTCATAAATGTCTATAGAGTTGAATTTTCCAGAGCAAGGGCGACCCTCGGCGAAAATATTTCAATATCATAGTAGGCATCTGAGGTGGTTTCCACCTCGGAGAAAGTATAGCACCTTGCCATCCGGTCCTCATAGTCTTGTGAAGGTTCGTCAACTCCGACTCATCGAGTCGATAGTCAATTCATGATGACTGCCTGATCGTGTTCAGATCTCTTCTACTTAAGACCAGGATGAGGATATGGTTGTATAGCGCTGATAGTGTCTAAGCGTGAAGTAACCGAAAATAATGCAATTAGTGCCAATGGAGCGCCCCCTTCCTTTGACAGCTTGCGAACAGTCGACATAACTACCACGGCGACTAAGCAGCAAATAGGGAGTTTTCTGCCATCGGGAATATAGTTGGCGGAAGCCATGATGACTGTGCTTTGACTAGGGATGAGAAAATGTTCCATATGTCATACACGACGATGGGCGCTCACACAGTCTTCGGTTTTTCGGTGAACTGAAGGGGCAACGATTGTATTTGATTTCGCATCTCGGCTTGCAAAGCGTTGACGTCGACATTGGGCTGATCATGATTGAAAAGAATACAATTTATATGTAGCTTCGGTGAAACACATTTTCGGTCGTCGCTGACATCTATGAGTTACTTCTCAAAGTAATATTGCTCAGTCAACGGTGACGCCCTTCGTCCTGAGGTCATTCTTCGCCTCTGCTATTTCCTACGTGGAGACGTGAAATAAGTCAATAGATTTAAATAGACTGGGTTCCATTGGGGAAAATGAATAAAAATAAAAGTAAAAAGATGTGTCGCTTGTAAGGAAGCTCAACAATGATATCATTTGATACTCCGGCTTCTAGACGGGCAGTGATATCCCCAAATAAATTGGTGAAGAATGAATCAACCTGAAGGAGATGATAGGCATTCGCAAAGTGTATGCATCTGCTTTCACAGCCCATGAAGGCATAATACATCCCGAAAGATGGTAAACCCAGAGTTTTTGAAGGCGGTATCAATGAGAGTGTTCGGATAACATGCCGATTTTACTTCAATGTAAACCGTCCGAAAGCCGAGAATATAAAGAAGTATTGAAGTCCGAAAAGTGAAGTACTCACTCCAAGCAGTTCGTTATACGCCTCTGGACATTCTCGTAGTGTCACTAGACCCATGCCGATGGACCATAAACAGTAAGAGCCAAATGAGACAAGGAGCCACCAAGGTAGCTATATTCCGCGTTAAAACCAAAGCCAAAGACAGAGATCGAGACAGGGAACAAAGTGAGGTTGTAGTCAGATAGGACAGTACATTTAGTGATTCATCGTATGCGTACCACAGGCAATATTTTTTCAGCTATTCCGCCATCCAAGAGGGGTACCGACAGGAAGTTAAAGAAAGTAAGGAAGTATGCCACCGCTAGTATTGCGGCAGTCAAAGTAACGCGGTGAACGCGTGCCATGGTATTTTCAAGGGTATGCTGCACAATTCAGTCCGGCTGAGATGTATCGCCTTGTAAGTGGAAGTTACTTCGCGACTGGGCAATAGTGGTTAGAGACGAAGAGGTTGCCAGCACCACCGGCATGCCACGTCGGCTTTGCCCTGTAAGTCGAAAGATAAGATTGCATTAATCTTATCTCGCCAAGTGCCATCCCGGCCCAACCTGGCCACCATCACCGTCATTGAATTATGCAAAATTATGTACAGTGCAATTCACGATTTCACATCAATATCAGACATACAGTATTACATTTGGAAAGTCTTATAAGTGAAATCCTAGAGCACTGATACATGTAATAAGTGGGATTGCGAATGCAAGTCTAAAGGAGCCAAGGGATCCTCACGCCGCGCCTATGATGAGTTTCTTGAGCTCTCCCTGTTTGAAAAGGCCCTGAGTATCATCGTTTCCTGCAAATATAATGTCAGAGAATTTTGATTTCGTTGGTTCGATTGACTGACCACCGATATGTTTGGAGGCTTTGTGATAATTGTAAGGACTGAGTTTGATAATAGAACATTTTAAACACTCACCGACAAAAACATTAGGAACAGTGCGTTGCCCTGTCTTCTGGTATAGGTAATCCTGGATAGCAGAGCCATCATCAAGCTCGTCGAGCCTGAGAGCATTGTAAGGAACGTGAATGTTGTGATATGTATATACCGACTGACTCGTAGATCTTCGGTTCGACGTTAGGAAACTCTTCAGCGAACAACTTCTTGACCTTCTTGCAGTACGGGCAGTATGACTTGGAAAAGATAGCAACCTTGTTGCTGGAGATCGAGTCCTTGGTAGTAGATAGCAATGAACTTCTAATCCCAGGTTATGGCGGAGCAAGAGATGCACGAACGTCAACCAATTGCTTGATGCTCATTTTGTGACGCTGAAAATCCGAGGGAGTGGAGGAAGAAGCCGTTGTTGAAAAGAGGGCGAAGGAGAAAGATGTTGGGAGTCGGGAAGCAAACGCAGCGGACAATCGAGGAATCATATATAAGTTTAGTTCAACTCAGCTCCGCCTAACTTGACCAGCCGCTCCGTCAGCGCGCACGTGACGTCATCCTCCCGTGCCTGGCAGGCGTCAACAATTTCTCAACATTCAAGTTTCAACTAACCGTGACAATATTCAACGGATTCTACGGCATGGAGCAGTTACAAAGCTTCCTGGAATAACCACACACATCGAATCACCTTATCGATTATCCATCCTCTCTTGAAGTCCACTTCCCAGCTTCCGACAGAAGTCCGGTCAAATACTCTTTACCTGGATGGTTGTAAGTCGTACAATTGCCCATGCTTGGCTGCTTCTGTTTATCCCCGCTCGAAGTTCTAAGCCATGTGGGCACAACGCCAAAAGTTTCGCTCCCTTTGGACAACTTCTGGATGCCATTCCTGTCGATCCGGATCTCTGATTCTTCCTGTTACTTACTCTCGCGAATGGGGACGAACCACTATGCTTCATTTCGAGCTACTGGTGCGCTTGCATTAAGGGCTATATTTATCCCGTTGACGGTACAAAAGTTATACATACCCATACCCGCCCGCTCAAAATGGGTGTGGGCCTTCGGACATCTAGATTTCACGGTCAGACCACACTTGCCTTTACGTATCCCCGATGTTGTTCCATTGACACTGAAGGGTGCCAAGGCCCTGAAATATCGTTGACATACTGGGGCTGTGCATAGTTCCTGGACACTGCAGTATTCAAGTCGGGATCCCGGTGTTATTATATCATGGCTTGCAGGGACACGGTTGCGAACTGCACATGCTATAAACTCGTCAAGCTCCTACATAGGATAAATGCATTATCTCTTCTGAAATCTAGGATGACAAGACAACGTTGATTAAACTCATCGATCAAACTCATTCCACTCTCCGCAGAGCTAACAGACCAAAGTCCCAACCAAAACCAACCGCCCAGAACCGCCCACTCTGTCCTCCCCTATCGCTTCAAATAAATATTCACTCAATTCCATTCCATCTTCAATTAGGATTGAAAGCTGATGGGCATTAGCATTTAACATATGCAGAATGGGATGCGACTCAGAGTGCGTATAGTACGTTCCACGCTGTCATCTACTTACTGACTGTATAACATGATACTTTTCCGACGTACTCCCTACTTCAACTTTCCAGGGCGGGGATTAATCAGTGTTCCAATTGTAAAAGTAATTAACAACTGATGCGAAGTAGTTGACGTCCTCGGGAACCCGTTGACCAGAATATGGTACGTCGTCATATTCATGTACAAATTTCACCTACAGTCTCAATGCAGATGCAGTTTGGACCCTCGGAGGTTGAATACGGCCGACCCCATGCTGGACATCGACACGCGCTTATGCACTCTGACCCATAAACTTCGGGCATCTGATGAAAGCGGGCGCCGCATTTCATTGATCGGTCAATCTAAGATTCATATTTTCCAAGCAGTTGCGATGTAAAACTTGCTAAGAAGTAAAGGTTGCCGTCTCTGACGAGCTTCGCATTCTTGATGATGATATTTGACTCCCCAGCGATCATCGCCCTAGATTGCTAGCTTTAGATGAACATCGTTTATTGCTCTCGTGCGTGGTTAGAACTCTAATTCAAACCCCCGGTGGCCGAGTTGCGTTGATGGATCATCACATCAAAGCTCACTGGCGCACCACCTGGCAAAGATTAGCAACCCGCAGGATAAAAGCTGCCTTCCCAATTCCTGTATCAGCTTTGTTCTATGGCTTGTTTACACTTGGCAACGGAAATTAAGATGGGAATGAGGGTTGCACCCTAAAGCACTAGACTCTCGGGCACTTCCTGCCCAGAAAGCCCAGAAATTTCCACTGTTCGTTTCAACGCGATGCTTGACTGGGCCATTGGGGTTCTGCAATTCGAGAGATGTGTAATTTACGTGGAGCTCGAGAGCGCGTACTGTAAGGGCATGCACTGGTTCAATAGTGCGGCAGAAATATTTGTCGCCGATGACTTCATGCCTAGCCGCCCATCGTGCTACATTCTGCGCATTGCGGTCAAAGGTGGCAATATCTACCCAGAATCCTGCAGGCCGACGAATTCGTATCAAGGTATATATGTATTGACTGCGGTTTAAAACAACATCACAGCTGTCCAGAATTATTTATGTTATTAGACTGAGGTATATACACCGCCGTTTCCGGGCACCAGGATGGTTGTCGTATCTATACTTAGATCATTACTTTCAAAGGAATGATATTTTGAAAGCAAGATGTTTGCATTTTATGTCTTGGAATTCAGTACGAGATTGGGCTACAGAAAGGATGTTTGTCGGACCAGGACATACACCGTATTAATTTATACACCTCTATCTTGAAGCAGGGCCCTTTTGAGACCAACCTCAAAATTACGGGTCTTCAAGTACACCATATGTCGCCGCGGCACCGGTGTCCAAGAGTGAAGGCAGGCCGGGTTTCAGTAAGTTCAGGCGATGTCGCCTGACGCGACAAGTTGGGTATATCAACGAGAAGCTTAAATGTGACGAAACATGGTATTCAATGCGGCGATTAATTCGTACATATAGATGCAGTAAGTATGATCAGGCAATGATTAGGAATCAAGGTTAGGGCCACTCTATTGCGTCGAATAACGCAACTACGGTGACAATTGTTCTACTACACATCAGGGTCCTGGTCAATGGTCAAGTCTCCGGATCATCTTATTGATCCTGGTCGACGTTATGCCATCACCGGTTCCCTCAAGCACATACTTAACCAAGTCCATATCCGGCAGATAGGCTCAAGATTATACAGGGCGGACCTCCACTAAATATATACAGCGCTATAGATAATACCTCGGCTAGAACGTCAATGGAACGCGAGAATATCTGGAATCGGCGGATGGCTTGTGGACCGCTCGACCGCAGGCTTCGTTCTTCCCAAGATATTGAAATCAAGCAGGTCATGCCAGTGGTTTGGCTCGGATCTCCCAATTAATGACCAAGCATCCGTAGAACCTCCTGCCTTGATACTGTTCACTCATGACGTTGATTACTTACATCTATCTAGTGTTTCGAAGCTGCCGGCTGCAATGCCAGCTCATCGCGACAAAATCACCCTTCCTTTGCCGTGGAGTGTACTTACCCATAAGAAGAATGTGCAGAGCGCATGTATAACGGAGGACTCTAGAACAGTATACTGTATAAATCCAGCTGTAGGCATGCCGCAAGGAACGCCCCCTTCCATCGGATGGGCGCTGTTAAGAAGCTCAAAAATAACCACAGCCCAGAGCACCTTTACTTCGACTCAGAGTCACCATCGTCCGAAGCTCGATAAGATACCCCACTTCTTCGCCGTGGTTTTTTTTGCGACATATGCCATATATTGAAAGTGATTTCGAGACAGCGCGTGGCTTAATATGAATTATATTATGGTCTCTAGATCCCGTTTAGTTTCACAGAAACTAAGAAGATTTTTGCTGCGACAAGACGTCATGGACGATAAATGTACTCGTCACTCCTGCTTGAACGCTTGTTACGACCCAGGATCGAGACTGCGGCGGGAATGGAAATCTTTTCAAAATCTCCTCGGTGATAAGTATGGCCTATCCTGTGCAATCACTCAGAATCCCGTTCAACAGATAGAACGCAAGGGATGCATGCTTACTAGGCGAGGTGAGATAAATGGTAGTCATACTCTACCTTGAGAATGATTAGCCGCTGTGCATTTCTAGCAATCACGGCGGAAATATCAGTCGACGTACTTGACCGAAAGACTGGTTTTTTTTTCCCAAATCACTACATGACATTGCGAACCCCTTCCAACCTAGGCTTCCGAAGCGAATCCTTAAATCCCCACACGGTGGACCTTGCTTCTGAAGCCTGTTTTTCGGTCAAATGAAGCGGGGAAACAATGTATTTTCATGAAGCGAGCTCTGACGGAATAATCCGAGACGCTCCGAGAAAGCGGTAGTGTGGCTGGAGTGGATCTCCTTCCAAGAATAATGACAACATTTCGAATTTATCGTCACCGCCGTTTATGTGTGGCTTGCAAATATTTTCCAGAAATCAGCGGAGCCATGTTTAAGTCAAACGCCGCAACCTTCAGCCGTCTGTGCGCACTTTATGCCTCTCACGCGATAAGAGATCCCCAGTGTGAATTCAAGAGAAGTTCCACCTTGAGAAATCCTTTGAGAAGATATCCCAGCGCGCCTCGATAGTCGGCTAGCGCTGTTTGTCGTGAAGCATAAAATCGCCAACATGATCCCAGTCACTATTTGGATATTAGAAGGACGAAAGCCGACGTTGCTTGAGGATGAATACATACCAACTCTTGGATGTAAGTCGCAAATATTATCACCAGAATCCGAGTTGAACGCATCGCAATCAAATAACATACTAAGGCACGAAGCTCACGAAAGATCATGACTATTTTTATTAGCAAAATTGAAGTCCGACGATCAGGAGAATAGTGGCTCGTATTCGACACGAAGCGAGCCGAGGTGGGAATTGATAGACGAAGTATGGACGAAGTTGAAGAAATTGATTCACACATTCACCTTGCATTCACCTTCTATCAGAAAATCGTAAATGAGACCAGGCGAAGTAGATCGATCAGCTGAAATATACACTCTGTTAGAGAAGTGAGAATATTGCAAGCTTACAATAGGTCAGTCGATTAAGATCGCTGGGTCCACAGCTCGACTAGAACACTGTGTCGGTTCCGTGATAAGCCCTCTGATCATTGATGTCGTGGGTCAAACTTACGGTGTGCTAACTAGCCGATTGCACCTCTTCAACTAGAAAGAAAGAAAATAAAGTAGATCCGATAATCCGCTTCCAGTTGGCTTCCAGGGTCCTCAGTGCAGAAGGAAACAGGCTTGCATAACTTGGCACTGCGCAGTGATGGCAAGCGGGGCTACATAACCCAAATCAGTCCATATCCCCTGACAGCAGTATGATATATATGGCTTCCTTGTACCTCTTTTGAGCATCACCGACGGCCGAGGCCGTTGCGTTAAGCCATGGCAGCTAGGTTTTAAGACTCGATGCAGCTCCACGTCTGGAACTTTGACATAGTCCCAAACACAAAATAGTATACAGGTATGTACAAAACATAAGTTACATACATACCCGTTGCAGTCCCAGAATCACCTGAATTAATATATTATCACCAAGTGGCAAGATTGGGACATAAGCATGCTGCATGGTAACCAGCATTTGCCTTCCAATTGCTCAACTTAGCTTTTAGATATTTTCGTTAAACAAGTTTGATGAATAACACTAGACAGCACAGACAAGTGTAGGTACACACAGGGGTGAAAAAAAAGAGTGGACAAGCGAATGGTCTGCCATTTCGCTCAAAGACTTCATACAAAGTTTGGATCCCAAGTAAATGGTTCATAGAAGAAAGCAACAGAAAGATCCTGGTATCTATAGCCGTCCACTAGTCCAAGATACCAAAAAAAGAGGAAAGGGAATAAGAGTCATGAGCAGGGATATACACAATCCTGACCGGTCCACTACACCGGAAATAATGTCCCAGACTTTAGAGGGTAATCAAAGCCACTCCAGCAGCGGCCGAGAGAATCGCAACAGCGAATCCTCCAATGGAGCCGCCAAGGCTCATGCGCGACGACACGGCGGCTGAGGTCGGCGTGATGGCAGCACTACTGGCGCTCGTGGTGGTGGCAGCTGTTGCGCTGGAGGCAGGGGCAGTAGAAGAAACAATCACTGAGGTGAAAGGAGCCGACGTGGAAGTGCTCCTGTGTTTTGAAAGAGTTAATGTGGCTGCGGAAAGGCACTAATAGAAGACGCACGTGACTGAGCTTGTAGTCCCGCTAACAGTGGGGGTCGACGTCGAAACCTTGCTCGTAGTGGAAGCGGTGGAAGAGGTGGCAGAGCTTGTAGAGGTCGAAGTGCCATTGGCAATAGAAAAGTCCCCGGTGCTCGCGAAAACATCAGAGATGTTGCCAATGTTGACGGCCTCCAGCGTGTAGCCATCGCTGTTTTTTTTTTTTTAAAAAAAAAGTTAGAACGTGAGGAAAGAAATGACAAAACGAGGGTAGGCTCACCCGATAGGAACGACAGGAAGCGTGATGGTAATCGAATTGAGAGATGGGTCAACGTTGTTGGCAACGGCGAATGCATTGTTGAAGGACTCGTTGGTGAGTTCGAAAGACCACGTAGAGCTGATAGGAAACTAAGTGTTCCGAAAGATATATTTAAATGAGTCGTAGACGTACGGGTCACCTTGCTGGTTGGTCCAGCTAATAGTGACTGTACCTCCTGAAGTTGGGTTCTGGGGAACTTGGAGAACCAATCCGGACACAAGGGGTGCAACGAGGGCAACAAGGCTGGTAGGACGTCAAGTAACGATTTGGAGAGATTTTTCAAGCTACTTACCTGAGTTTGAAGAACATTTTGGAGATCGTGAGGCAGTCGACTCGTGAATTAGATGAGGGGAGTAGCGGCGAGAAAAGATTCTGTACGTCAACACTCAACACGTCCGTTCTTCTGCGAGCGATTTTATATTCCGACACAACAAACACGCGCAATCAATCAGGAGGCGGATCAGGTCTGCCAGGACCAGCCGTATTTCATTTACGATCTCGCAACTCCGAGCCTCCAAGCCCGTCCTCTTAGTTTTTTGCCTTCCCATTTCTTTCTAGCATTTAACAACCAGCATATATCTACTGTGAATGGAATGCACAATGTACTGACAATGCCTCGGTAATAATGCTACATCACTCCTTCCATTACGACAATCAGTATTAATATATCTGATGGTTATAAAAAGTCACATCGTGAGTGGAGCATTGTCGGGGAAGCGGGAGATTGAAACTTGCCTCGTCGAAAGGTCGTGTATCGTTGAAACAGCTCTCCCAAACCTCATTGACGGCACGTTCTGCTGCTGCTTCGTTCGGGCACACTGGGTTGGCAGTAACCGAATCTATCGCTCGTCGACGCACGCAGGCCTGTAAAGCGAACAACACTGAGAACTTTTGTTCAATCACGCCACCGCTCATTTTTACCTGATGTTGTTTCGAAAATGACACAATCCCGCGTCGAAGTTCTCGTGAGAAACGGCAGTCACCACTTAGATTGTTAGCTCGAATCTTAAGAATGATGTCAGTACTAATGAACGCAAAAAATAATTTGATGCTCACCTCGCTGCAGGCATGGTGCCGGAGATTGGACCAATCCACCTTGAAGCGACAATGGTCGTACATGTGTATGAGCTCGTGCGTAATTGTGCTTTCCATGTGTTGTTCACTAAAAAAGTGGCCAGCACATAACGTCACCGCGCCAGGATCTGGTGAGAAGCCTCCAGCCTTGGTCATATCGCACGGTGCGCAGAGAATATTCGATGCGGGCACTTCACACCCAGAACTCTTCAGGTGTTTAAGCATAAAGACAACGATGGGGCCTGTAGCAAGTCAGATACGGATTACAAGAGGTAATGTAGTCAAGTATGCTAACTGTAATTCATGAGGTATTCCTTCTTTTGTTCGCAATTGTAAATGTGCGATGCCTGCAGGTCTGCAAGGCGCTCATCTTGAGACACGCCAAGGCCAGTGACGAGCATAGCCTTTCGTCGCCATCGCTCAAAAGCACTAGTGGGTTGAGGGGCAGGTACAGGGGAGACCTGAGCTGACGAGAGATCTTTCCCGGAGTCGTTCATCGCCAAGTTTGGGCTCTCGCTGTTAAATGAACCTTTGGCCCTTTATTCCCACGATCATGCCACCGCGTGTCCACCTCCCCCAGTAGCGTAGTCGAAATGCAAGTCCAACGCATTCAACAACCACTAAACTCTGCCCCATCTATGGCTGCAACGTCTCTCTGCACAGTATATCAACCTCCTGTGTGCTCAACCCTTTCCGAAGCTCTTTGTGCTCTGTCTTGGCTTTGAGTTTCGGCGGAAACCTCATCTCAATTCGGCCTAGTGAAATTTGACTTTGCAAAATGACTGTTTCTTAGTGGATCCCCAAAATCATGTTTGGCTCAACTGAACAGCGGTTATAACCTGTACGAAGTACAGGGAATACAGATATCCACGTCTTACGTCAATTCCTACTTTCCCCTCTTGTACAGAGCGTCTCAGGGACTCGATCATAGGGTTTGTCTTTCTCTGAGGAAGGCCCTTACCTCACTTGTCTGAAAAGATCCACTCTGTAATGGCATACTTGGGGTTTAAATAACCTCGGGAGGAATGCCGATCAGCAACTAGGAACTGCAGGCGTTTTTTTTGGCAGAGTCAAGGTTCAATCACAAGGGGAGCAAGATGTAGCCAGTCTAGGACGATATCTACTTGGAACTTCTTCGCGACTTTCAACTAGCTTGACCGGCCTCGTGCGTAAGTGAGTCATATCTGCGCATTGACGGGAGTTAGTTCGCTGTTGGATTAGTTGCAATGTTTTTCTCAGCGACTACTCGCGCGAGGAGGTCGGATACAACTCTTTGCAGCGCTTTTGGTGCGGCGGAATCAACCAAACCTTCGTGAATGGCAGTCCGACTCGCGTATCGCTTGATAAGTATGTATTCTTGCGGCAATTTGCGACCCTTTCCCCGTTGTCTGCACTGCCGAGGCTCAACTGACAGGGTTCCTTGGGTTTCTGACTCCTGCACAGTGCTTCACTGGCATGTCGCATTGCTCCTGGAGTCCACCCGTGCGGCACTCGCTGGCACTCGCAAATTCTGGGATACAATCTGGTGATCAGTCTGAATGCCGGCCTTTGGGCTGCTTCGGATCACTGACCTTTCCTGACACTGAGAGCACATGCCGCGCTGAGCAGCTGTCGAGTCCACTGATGCTCAATTTTTTTTTTCACTTTGCATTGGCCTCCAAATGGGTTCTCTTGGGACTGAACCAACAAATTGTAAACGGCATGCACCACATTCAGATGACGACTGCACTACATTGTTCCTACACGGTGTTCTACTGACACTGATAGATGTCAATGGCTCCACCACTGTATAATCCCGAACTGTATCGTGTATTCGCAGTCGATGTAGATGGCCTAGCCCCGCGCCGTCGCAGTGGTCCATCCTGTCGGGTTGTTATCAGTGAGCCATTGCTTTTGCAATTGCTCTTATACCTTTTGGACTCATTTTCAGTAAGCGATTCTTAATGTGACAATACCTACTAAAGTAATTTCTCTTGGCAAGGTGCGTCTTCTTTGGAATGGGGGCATACTTTGCCGCGCGTTGCGTATTAGAGCATACCGCAAAAGATGGATATATCTGACGTGGGACACCAGCCCATGCAATATAATACATAATCACTGAACCGCTTTCAAGTTATTACAGTATCGCAGACTGATGTTATGTTTGTGAACAGAGGGCCATATAGATGACTGTGTCCAGATCAGGCCATACACATGTACATATCTCTTGTGATTTTGCACACACAGTACCCGAAATGTGAGTCTCAGCATTCCGTGTAGTTGATTACAGGAACGACTCGCAGCAGACGAAGACGACGGATAATGATCCATTCCCTGGGAATACGTGACCTGCAAACCCAACGGGGAAGGAGACAAGGTCATATGAGGCCTCCAGCTGCCCGGATCACTTTGATTGAAGACGTTGTTATCCGATATGCGAATGTTCTTTTTGAAGGTGCGAATACACGCAGCTTGAAGCTCTACATAGTCGAGCGTTCATGTCTATTTATATTACATAGGTATCGACGATATGCTTCTCATCAACGACCAATATAGAACGTTTGTGATTCCAAAGATTGAAGCCTCTAGTACGATATGGGGAAGTTCTGTCTTGGGTTTAGGAGCGTTCAAAGCCAGCGCAGCTGATCATCGCCCAGCGCTCGCGCACTGATCTAATATAATTATTTGGTGAACCCCACATACAGCAGGCATGATGGCCAAGCATTGAGCAACGGAGGTCGCGATGCTTCTGGAGACTTTCAAAAGGCTGTCCAGTATATTTATGTATATATCAGAAAAATGAGAATGTTTTTACCAGGCTTCGTGATGTTCCCACTCGATGTGCGCGAAGTCTAACTCCAATCACGCATCAGGTTTTTGACGAGACAAAAACCTGAGGGCCGGGCTATTATAACACGGCCAGTTTAACAACATTCAGGCGATCTTGGGGTACATATGAGTTCTGGGAGAAGATGCGGCACCACAACGGGGGTGCCGTTCTTCGAACTATATTTACAGCTTCGGGTTGATCCAAATAGGTGCACGTTTCTGTGATGTCCATGGTTAATACGGATGGAAGATCGAAAGAAAATCGGGTGGTCAGATATCCTTCGTGACCGTGATAAAGATAATCAAAATGACAAACCTCGGTGAAAGCTTTCAGTCCCTCCTACCGAAGGGAACGACAATTACCCCGAGTTATAGGTGGGCAGACGCATTTGTAAATACATTGAAACACGCACCTTGATGTTGTCACCCTTGTAAACTTGCTTGCTATGTGCGCTCCATGCATGAGTCAACACGGCCTCTGATACGTTGTGTTTCTGAGCTAACAGAAGGCCAAGTTTAGTCGATTGAACAGCATCAGGCGAGTTGGAAATAATTTGCTGCGCAGTACTAATCGCTGTCGCTATAACTTGCGACGGTGGCACAATGAAGTTAACGCTATAAGGTCAAAGACAGCACACATGGTCAGCGCCCGCCTTCAAACCAGGAGGTATATATATAGACAGAGGGAAAAATTGCACTGACAATCCGAAGCGGTTACGGGCGTCAGTAGAGTCGACTGTCTTGCCCAGAAGTAGCATCTCAGATGCCAGCTGGACATAATACGTTATCAGCGACGTTCCCAACATCACATGTAAGATTTATTTCTTACCTGGTGTCCAGTTATGTGCTCTAGGCGCGGTATCCCTATGGGATAAATAATAATAATGGTGGGTTGGAAAAGCCTATCAGCGTCGTAGGCTGTCATGGCTTACCGCCTTGAATGGCAACGACACCGCGCTTTACCTCCGGAAGCGCGAATTTAGCGTCTTCCGCAGCGACTACTAAGTCGCAGTTTAGAAGAATCTCCATGCCTCCACCGTACGCGCCTCCCCGTACGGCAGCTATAATTGGTTTATTCGAGCTGCGCCGCGAAAGCGACCCAAATCCATGAACATTGGCAACGATGCTTTCTTGCTCTTTACTGTTTCCGCTCTGTTGGTCATTATTCCAGCTGCATTTGTCTCCGATTAGCTGGGGCGGTCAATGCATAAGTTTTGCGCCACATACGCTTTCAAATCTGCTCCAGCGCAAAATACACGTCCCTCTCCAGTTACTATGACAACCCTATTTGGAGCATCCAACGTGAAGGATTAAACAAATTTCATGGATGAATATGCAGATTCGTGCTAACCAAATGAACAATTGAAGACGCACCATAAGCTAGCCTCGTCTTCGAACCAATCAAGCAAGTTCTTAAGGTCTTCAGACATCTGTGGCGTCATTGCATTGAGGAATTTTGGGCGGTTCAGCGCCAGGAGAAGGATATGTTCCTCAGGAAAAGATACTTTGACTTCAGTTGAATGATGTGGGGGCTGAAGACGCGACATGTTGATGAAGGTTCAAGACGTCCGTTGATAGCATTGAAGTTGATAGTTGCCCGTCCTCCGCATAAGTTCGGAGGACGTGGGGAAATCGCAGTTGCATTTCCGGCACGGCCCGGTTATACTTAATGCCGAAGTTTGTTGCTTATTTCGGCAATGACGTTGGGCAATAGACGAAACCGTAGATATCTTAGCATTGCTTATAGCCTCGAACTGTTGGCCTGCGTTGGGGCGTGATTGGAGCTTGGAATTTTTTGTAGTGCTCACTTGGATGACCAGAGTCCGAGGCATACCGGAATGACTTGAAGACAACTTGAAGATGCGGGGAAAAAAGAACACGACCTCCAGGAACCCGACTCCCGTGGTCAACCGGTCACGCAAACCACTATGTAAACTATCTTATCGGCCAAGGCAAATTTTGGCGTGCTTTAATAGCGGCCAACGGAGCGGCTTCCGCTGCAACAACAAAAAGAGCAAAAAAAAACAAGATGCGATCATCTGAGTACTAGGCGCGGTAGATATACAATGGTATGACTTCATTACTCCCCTCCATTCTTACAGGCGCGTGGATCAGTCCTCTCCCCACACATATAAATAATAGACTAGCTCCGTTGACGATTAATGGTAGGATAGGTGACGACGCGACGCGGGGTTGCAGTATTATAGAACAATTGGCAAACATGGTGAAAGCGATTGCAAGACAAAGACGAGTGGTAGTGGGCGGCAATACAGTGTGGGTCACGGTCAAGCACGTCAAGCGAGCTGAATGATAAAATAGTGAGATCAGCGGTGAAGAGGCGCGACGCGCAAATAGCTCACCATGTTTACTTGAATGGACAATTAGGGGAGTGGGATCCGCGCCAGCCGCAATGGCAGCATTGCGGGGAGCTGTGGCTCACACACGGGGTGGACTCCAAAGAGGTGGAGGTCGCGGACGACGAGAGTTTGGTCGACGACGCGACTGGGGTAGTAGAGGCAGCCTGTGAGTGCATTGTGGTAGCAATTAGAGGGCTGCTGAAAGCTGGTTGTGATGTTTCGAGGGGATGAGGATAGACGAGGAGCAAATTAGCGGCCTTTTATGGAATTTGGAGTATGTACTTAGTTGTGGCGTCCTGAGTCCATTGATGGTCCCGTGGCTCCGTAAGTAGAGATTCCGTTTGAGCAAGACGAACCAACCGGGCGGGGGGGTGAACCAAACTGAGTGTGCCTAACGCGGATAGATCCTAGTGGCTTTGGTTCCCGGTCTTGCGGGCCCGTTTGGTCACAGGAACACGACACGTTGATGCATCCTCCATCCGTGATAATCACTTCTGCCAAAAATATGGCTGCTGGACGGAAGACGCTTACTCAGTCCACCGATGATAAATGCAGTATATCCACTTGCCTCGTGTGACGCAAAAACAGTGGGCGCCGACACAACCAGCTGCTTCTTTCGCATCGAGGATACTTGAGGGTCTTGCCGGGCTATTTTCTCACACAGCGCGCATAGTCATGTCTGACGCGGTCGGGACTTTTGCAATGCAACTGAACGAGATGTTCAATTCCGACCGAAAGGAGCGATTAAGATGCGCCTTGACAATGATAACGAAGTGGTCTACCCAATGGAAAGTCCTGAACACGAAAGAACAGCATCGTCGTCGCCAATTTGTAGCGCGTGCAACTTCTCTGACTTTGCCTGGTGTTGCGCACATTCCGACAGAGCTGCCCACGTTTCACCAGATGAAATATTGGCTGATGCCATGCCGTGGAGATAATGGATTGCTGTGAAAGAAATATCTGTGCGGGCTTTGCGGATATAACATCATACCATGTCTTGACGAGAATGTTATGTGGTAAACCGAATAACAACAGACGTTGCCTCGAGTAACGCGTGCTTCAGCGTCTAGATCTTCAAGTGTGCCATATTTGTAAAATGACAAGAATGGTCGCAAGACTAAAATTAATACTATCCAAGAATTGCGTGCCGCGCCTGTCCTACGAATAAGTTGGCCGTTCCTCATCTCCCGAGAGAATCGCCATGTTTATCCTTTTTCTTCGGTGCTTCCTTGTACCACTCCGGAACGATGTGGGCTCTGGGAATAGTTTTCTTCCGTAATTCACGAAGCTCGCGCTCCTCCTGCTCCTCGCGTTCCTTGCGTTTTTCCTCCATACGTCGTTCCTGTTCGCGGTGTTTCTCTTTCACCATATCGTCAAACTTTTGCCGCTCTATTACCCGCTGATCGGTTTCTAGTTTGATGGGTTGAGGTAGGGTCGGGTGAATGTTCTCTTTGAGAAGGGCAAGCTTAGCTTCTTGCGCAGCGTGCATTGCCTTGAAGTCAGGGACGGAAAGATGATATTTCTTTTCTCTTTGTGATTGTGATTGGGTCTCGACCTTCACACCTGTAGACTCAGGCTTGTGCATTAGAACCCGTGGTTCAGCGTGCGACTGAAATTGGGTAGATTTCGCGGCGCCCAGTGGGGCGATTTGGAACATCTGTTTACAAAGGCGAGATTAATTACCTATCTCGGGAACGAGGCCAAAAATAAGATATAGTCAAACTTACAGGTCGCTCAGGCATTTTGCTGGTTGACGCAGCCTTACCTTTTCCCTTGATAGACCCCGATAAGGCTGATCGTTTTGTATCATCCCCTTGAAGAGGTGCTTCTCGCACCACCGTCGTAGATCTAGAGCAAATGGAACCCGAAGTTGAAGTTGATTTCGTCATAGTTGGAACGCTATTTTCCCCTAGTTTGTTTGCGCGAACTGTGAATGCTTTGGGAGCAGTCCCCCTTCCTGCCTTCTTTGGCAGAATTTCTGTCTTGACAGCGGGATTGGAAGGATCGGATGCTTCACGGCTAGAAATTCCTCGAAGCCGGGGTCCACGAACATCCAAGGTTGTGCCCGATGTAGAAGCCGTACTGGTCGCAGACGGGACATCCGTTCTGCTTTTCTTACGAGAAGAGCTATCCGAAGAGACAGATGCCGGCCTCTTACCTGCAAACCTCAAAGGCGATGTCGCGTTATTAGCCGGTGGGGTGGGATGAGTTTGTACATGCGATGGACATTTTCTGGGGGAGATTTGTGGTACAGTTAATGATTCGTCAGCGTCGTCGTTATACTTCCGTGGCACGGCATTTCCTGCGATGCTTGCGTCCCTTTTGACGTGAGATTCCGCACTCGGTAGATCGCTTCTCCCCACAGATGGCGTAGAATTGTATACCCTAGACAAAAACGGACGTCATAAGTTCTCTTTTCCTTGTCTAATTTGCGGGGGAAAAAAGTCGCAAACTTACCCGAAGGAGCTGATGATGTCCCGACTGTATTGGACTAAGCGCTTAGACACCCCGCCGCCTGGACCGATGCTGATATCTGACGTAGACGGATCTCCATTGAGGTCCTCAGATACAGGTGGTTTTTGAGACGATGGAAAAATCGAACGTTCTTGTTCAACTGACTCATAGATAGGACCAGGAGACCGTATTACGGCCAATTTAACTGTCACTCGCGACTTGGCGATTCCGCCCTCAATAACTTTCTATTGAAGTAAACCCAAGGTTGTCGATCAGTCGATTTGTCAGGAACGATGACCGCCGGGAACACGGCAGCGGAAGACTTACTTTCTTATTCTTGGGGTGTTTCTCCCGCCTCATTTTGGGTGGGGCCAGATTTTTCTCAACAGATTCTTCCTTTGCCCCTTTCGACCCTTGTATGTCCGCCCCCGCAGGTTCCTGATCAATGGACGACAGTGGAGAAGCGTGCATCCTTCCAGTGAAGGGACCTATATTCGCCCTAAGTGTTGAAATATGCGCAGCAGAGGGTGTGTCTGCAGTGGGTTCAAGGTGGGCGAACAATGGCATGACAGGCCTCGGTTTGGACATAACCTCCGTACGGAGCTTGCTTAGTTCAGGCCGTTGGAGGGGTACAGATAACTTCTCTTGTTTCGGCTTCGGACCCAGGAGACCGCTACGAGGTGGAGACAGTATTTCTCGATAAAGAATTGCATTTGGGAAGGAAACAGGCCTAGGCGTAAGATCGTTGATGGCCATCGGTCCATCGTTTGTTCGTCGTGGAGAAGTTTGTGGTGCACCGCGAGATACATCGATTCCGTGGAAGAAGTCTAGGCCATCATCCGCAAGAAGGTTAACTTCCTGTGCACTTCCCGGTATTTGAAAAGAGAAGGATGTGTCCGACATGTCAGGAAGATGGCGTAGGCTGAGTTCATCGTTCTTGAAGGGTGTGGGTGGCATTGGAACTTGGCGAGGAAGATAACAGAAATCCCGGTATACAAGGCGATAGAGAGCGCGATTGGTGACGTGAATATCCTATCAAAGCGCTCAATTCCCCGCGGTGATGGGTTGGAGGTAAATGATAGGCAGAAGAGATGGGTCAAAGATGGGTGACTTAGGAGAGTCCGATGCGCCAACGGCGAACGCGGAGTCTCAACGCGTTGAACATGTCACGTGATCGAGTAATCCTCTCGCGAACTGCGCCATTTTCTAGTTCAACTTCGACTCATTCACAGCGCTGAGCGGGCTGCCGACCGTCGAGGCAGGTCTGGTTAAGCCTTGGTCGACCGTGTTCCGGGGCGAGGCAGGACTTGGCTCATCCATGGAGTACTTCTTGCTGATATCACTGATTTTGGCAGCCATGTCGCTGTCATTGAACTGCCGGGTCAGCGTAATCCTGCGTTTCGAACAACGAAATAGGCTTTACTGACATATATGATCGGCAAATACTCCAGAAATAAGCCTGCCAGCGACCAAGAGATCCAACATACATGTCGTCATATCATGCTAGTGCCGTAAAATATATCTCCTACATGCCCCGTCTCGGACCGGCCGCTTTTGAAGAACGTACAAATTCAAACCAGGTGGCGAGAAATGCTGAGAAATGATACCTGTCATTCTGACCACTTGGCACACAGGCTCGTAACAGACTTCAACGTTTCGACTCTCATGCAACCCTGTTGCAATGGGCCGATACATTGCCTTTTCAGAGTCCATAGGGAGATGTCGTATCACCTTCTATGCTCTAGACCATTGGCGAGATTCCTGAACACATCTGCTCGGTCGCTGATTTGCCGGATGTCCTCGTCTTCACGCTGAACGACGTCGATTGATTTCGGCTTCCTTTCGCTGCTTACCACTGGCGTCCGGCTTTGTCAATACTACAGACAAACTGGAACAAGAAGGCGCACATGGTTAGAACCTTCTTTTCTTACAGAATCACCTCCACTTCATAAGTGCTTCCCGCAAGGCAACTTACATGTTCACCGCAATTCTCGGATATAGGACGCGGCGTCGGTCATCACACCGCATTCGTCAGACGCGCAGTGCCCTTCAGGTGTCTAGAAGTTGGCTGTGTGGCCTGGTCTTCATCCTTCTTTGGCGGTTTACTTCTGGAACTTGCTGCAAGACCTAGTGGTGAGTTACAAGCTTCTGGCTACGCCTCGACACCAATATCCAACCGCCATGTCTGGTCTGGACTGTTGAACCACAGGTCTTTCCTCGTCATGACCATTTGCGCCGACTTCTCGATGCTTGATTCCGAGGGTGAACTGCAGGAATGATGATCGATGATCCCTTGAACGCACCTTGGCGTAGCCTCCAAACCTACGACCATTGCGATCCTATGGAATTGACTCAGAACAGCGCTGACGATATTTTCAACGGGTGTCCGATACCAGCTTGCAGTGGAGTTACACTCCGTATTTGCTCTGTATTGCCTGACTTCGCGGGAGTCTGTTCCGTTTAGCTATTTCCGTAAGTCCCACGCGTTTGCTTAATGCCACGGAAACCTGAATATCCCAGTGAATGCACATCCACTAAAGCTCTGTACGAGCCACGGCTGGATAATCCATAGTAACTCTAACCCAGCTTGCGGTCCAGGTTCCCTTATCCTAGGCGGCGCATCATCAACGTACACCAATTTATGGCTCTTTGCTAGGACTGGAAGCCTACTAATGCCATCATCGTGTTGTAGTCTTCCCCTAACCGCGGCGTTTGCTCTCGATGCGAACGAGAACCCTACTCGACGGTTTTCGCACTTAAACCTTTGATTTGCGTTCCCATGGATTATTCAATCTGGAAATCGGTGGGCTATATCACGGTTGACGACTCAATTATGGGAGGCAAGCTCCCTCACCTGCGAACGTTCTCCCGAGCGCGCCAGATTCCAGGATTTTTGCTTGGCGTCGGCGTTGAGTTGAAGAGCGCACGCTCTCACAAAACCCTACGCCCTACGCCCGACTGATGGTATTACGACGAGTATAAATCAATTTTATCCTTCGTTTCTCCAGCCCACTATCTCCAACGGTATGTCCAACAATGGGTGCAAAATGTATAATGATAAAGAACTCCATATCTACATCTGGTTTTGCTGTAAAGGCTCACTTTTGGACGGAGCGCCACTCTATAATGTCAACATACTCCCGAATCAGATGACGAACTTGGATATATTCTGTATCTTTACCACGGAACGCTCACATTGCTCGGAACTACGGCGAAACGTCCGCGCGCAAAACAACTAGCTCGTCCTGGTTTGATGCTTTGCCTGCAACTTTAGCGAGATGAGCGACCACCACATTTAATGAGGGCAATATTGGCGCTGTTCAAGCTCCGTGGCGCTTATTCACGACGGCTCGGATCATGCATCCAATACCTCCAACGACTTCGATTTTTCATATCCTGTTATCTTTGTCTTTTTTATTTCGCTAAAACCACCTCTGCCATTCCGCGTCTAAATCCGTAGGTAGATCATGATAACGTTTAACCTTTTTTCATGAGAACATAACGACCCTGGGCGAAGGGTCTCGGTGGAATTCTTATCTGACCATCTTTCAAAGGCATTTATGGCATTTAGTCGATAACTCAGACGAATTCAAGTGGATGACAATCTTTTTGGCTGACAAATATTTCCACCTCTTCCACTCCTTGGTTCTTGTATTCCTCGCCCAGAAGCTCCTTTCGTAACTTTGCAGCGAGTATAGGAAGATAGCCACGTTCGGTATTTGTGTGGCCGCCTGCGAGTCACTTCAGGATGCAACAATGACATGAATTTGATGCAAGAACTTACAAAGAATCACGTACTTCCCAGCTGCGACTGCAGCTAAAACCTCGTGCTGAGATCACAATTATGAGCTTATTTGCAGCAGCAAAGAGTAAAGAATGCGTACGTGTTGCATCTCCCCTGTGAGATATACATCCGCATCCTGACCGCCCAGCATAGGGCCACCCGACCCAGCACATATGGCAATAGTGCGCACCGGCAATAAACGTGATAGGCCTTGAGGATATCCAACTTGAACTGTAATTGATATTTTAAATAACAGAACGTTCAAGATAGTTAGCACGCGGCGTGAGACGAATGAAAGAAGAAACAAACAAACTTTGAGAGAGTTGAAGGTATGCCTTTACCCTCTTTTCCAGAACATCTATCCCTATCGCGTTATTCAACGTGACCAGCCTTCCTTCGCCCCCTTCGCTCTCGCCACTTGTGGCATTCAATTTATCGCCAGCAAGTGAGCGAATTTGGCCGTCCTCCTTGCCAGCCATCAGGCCTTCCGCCAACCAGTCGTTAATCCCACCCCAAACGGAGTCAAGTGCCGTATGTGGGCTATAGACAGATATCCCTTGCGCAGCACATTGTAAGAGCGAATTTTGGAGTGGATTCGAAAGTGTGATCGACTTTAGTCCTTGGAATATGGTCGGATGATAAGTTACGATGATCGAAGCGTCTTTCGACAATGATTCTGCTAAGACGGCAGAAGTCAAGCTAATACAACACTAATTAGTTCCTTCTGCATGTTGGGCAGCACTGGTAAGCAAACTTACTCAATAGTTAGAAGAACTTTACGTCCTTGTTTTTGCACAGGCGATTCTAAGCATCTCGCGTCGGTCTCTCGCGTACAAGATCGTTGATAAGCTGCGACAAGACGAACCGAGCAGGAGGCCGACCTGGAGATGGCAAGATACCGTTAAATTTTAATATTCGAATTTTAGCATAGATGCAGTGCAAGTCTGACATTGTCCCATTTTTCAGCAAGCCGTAGCGGGGCAACACGTTCCATGGCCTTGCACACAGACTTCAAAAGAATATTGTTCATTCTGAAGGGAGAAAAAAGGTATAAGCGGGAGTGACGTAGTAGGAAGACCTATGATACTTACTCGAGTTTGGCTTCGATTTGGCTTCGATAACGAAATATAACACTGGACTTCGGCTGATGCCTGCCGAGGTTCTGCAAATTTAAAGGTTTTGACTTGGTTTTGGCACAAGTTAGGCCAAAGTTGGGCACAAGGCATACTAAATGCTTCGTAAGGCCGCATGCGGCAGATTTCACTACGCTGTCTTACGACGCATAGTCACATAAATAGTACTCCAGTGGCACCATCGCGTCCCTTTTAAATTTTCATTGGTTTTAGAACTTCAAGCATCTGCGAGAATGCGGCAAGCATTAGTAAACACGGTATAGTATACCTTGATACTTACCTGCAATATTTGGACCTTACGAATTTCATGAGTTTCTAGAAGAAATAACGCAGGAGGTTGGAACTTGGCAGGAGGTCAAAGTAGAATTTGATCTTGTTTGGACGCTTGCGGCAGCCCTAATAATAAGAGAATGATCGCTCGGAATCAACTCGCAATTATCTCAAATTAAAGACTCTTGGGATTCGCGGCGAATTATTTTTACAAGGTTGGCTCAAGGCTGACTCATCCCCTGAGCCGAACGATTTTGTTTGCAAAATATTCGTGTGTGCATCTGTCCCAAAGAAGTCGAGTAAGGTTCATGTGAGGTTGATAGACTCTACCAACTGCTACCAACCGGCTAAACCACGGTGACACTGATGGTAAGGCCAGGTAAACTTTCATTAATACGAAGGTCTTACCATTTACATAGGCGCCGAAGACATGCTTCAGGTCGTTCGCAACGATTAAAATCTCACTTTCTGTGTTATTCTCACGCTTCACCAGCTTCGCTTGTCTGAATCGCCCTTATGTAGTCCCTTCAAATTTACTTCATTTTGGCAGTCAGGCCCAAGTATGCGGCTATACATCGATGGTTACTAAATCGTGACATTTGCCTCGTAATTTTTGCATGGCCCATCTCGGGTTTGTATACTTATATATAATATTCAATACTTACTGTCTTTTGTGTCGCTCACCTAATGTTCTCTGTGGATCTACCTATGTAGGGGAGGGGTAACACTACTTATTTAGTAGTGCAGTTATTATATTGTTTTTGTAGCTAATTTTAAAGGGTAAACAGTCTTATCATGCCATCTTAAAAGATTCCGTTGTCAAGCTACAAGGCTGATGAATCGACGACATGGCTCAGTTCGCTGGCGAGATTTGAAGTGTAGCTTCTGAATCGATTGCAATGCACTGCACGCTTCAGAGTTCCGTCAGAAGTAAATTTTGAAATCACGGTTTCACTTACTTTCAACGATTCAGTGACCATTGTAATCAATACAACTGCATCCAATTATTGGTGGCAAAAAAAATATGATCGTTGCAACTGGACGGCTTGTCTTCAATCTGGCACACAGCGGGCAATAACCTGTGACAGCATTGAACAAAACTGTTTCACAGTCGACGTCGGCGCCATGGCCCGCCATCCGGCCCCTACTTAAAAAGATAATAATGGTCTACAAGCGGCGAGTTTGAGAGCATGAGTCCCCCATATTTAACGGAAGTTGATACAATTAATCCTCATATCAATATTCTGACCTTCCAAATTCCCGCGGCATGCTTGCTAAACATGAGGTCAGCGACAGGTACTTAGGAGAAACCATTGTACAAAAGCGAAATTAACTTACTGTGCATTCTGAAATAAACCTGACTTTAGAGGGAATTTATCCACCGACCTTCTGGTGTAGATATTTAGATCTGGTGCCACAGACGGCTTTGAAAAAGAAAAGTTTAACATCTTTGGTGGTGTCCGTGAAAGAGAAATTGGGCATCGAAAGAATAGCCAGTGCGTATCGCAAGATACCAGCAGCTCTGGCATGCGTCGCTTTGTGTAAGATTTCATTTGTGGAGAAAGACAGGTCCATTGTATTTTTTGTTACCATCAATGTGTTTGGCGCAAGCTTTGCACTCAGGAGCGACACTGGAAACTCTGCACACTGCTTGCAGAAGTTCCGCGGAGATTACACTTGGTTAGAATGCGAACATGACTTACCTTACAAATATGTAAACGTCGACCAAAATAGAAGCCCTGTATTTAGGTGCATTATATGCCACAAGCGGGTCCATTTGGGCTTGAGACAGCACGTCTCCAAGTGCAGTCACCAAAGGCATGTAATAGTTCTATTTTAAAGCATCGTCTACCTATCAACCTCCCTGAAAAACGAAGATTAAGCGATAATATATGAGCGCAGATGATAGGTAAACTCACCCAAACACCAAATCCTACGGAAACGGAGATTGCCGTTCAGTAAGCATGCTAACGATGGACAGATGCAAGGGCTAACCATAGTTCCAATAATGGCCACCGCGTCTGCCAACATGTGCTAAAAAGATGTTCATTAATCAACGGCATTTCAAGTCAAGATCAAAATGTCTAACATCTGTAAGCAAGTAAGTAAATGAGGCTATTTGGCTGTTGTTTAAAAACGTACGTCTCATCATAAAATCGGAACCGGCGAGATGGGCAAAGCCTGGGGCCCGAATACTGCACCTGTAGGGCCTGTTGGAGCCGTCACTGGACCCAGGGAAACACTCGGTGAGTAAGTATTCGATGCGCGGGTTTTGATCACTTACGAAACGAGGTAGACGGCCATTTCTCCTTTGGGGGCTTCGATGGCACTGTAAGTTTCGCCCGGAGGAACAGAATACCCTTCACTAAAAAGCTACGTAGAGATATGACCCGTTAATTCAAGTAAAAAAGGTCAGACGTAAGAATTGAGAACCTTGAAATGGTGGATAAGGGACTCCATACTCTCCTTCATCATAGCGCGGGGCGGTGGCGTGAGTTTATGGTCATCAACTTTGACTACACCGGTGGGCATTTTATTCAAGCATTGACTGATGATGTTCAAGCTCTCGCGCATTTCTTGTACACGGCATAGATAACGGTCGTAACAGTCACCATTTTTACCAATGGGAATATCGAACTCAACCTAGATATTGCAAGAATTTTGAAAAACAAAAAACAAAAAAAATTATGATAGTACTGACCTCTGCATATTTGTCGTATGGAGAGACCTTCCGCAGATCCCAAGGAACACCGCTGCCACGAAGCATCACACCACTGAAGCTGTAGTCTAGAGCTTGTTTTGCAGTCACAGGACCAATTCCAATTGTTCTCTCTTTCCAGATACGGTTTCCGGTAACGACCTCTTCGATCTCATCAATTCTGCTGGAGAATTGGGTGGCCCATTTGAAGATATCGTCAAGCAAGCCATGGGGGAGATCGAATGCCACTCCTCCAGGTCTGACGTAGGCTGCATGCAGTCGAGCACCCGAAACGCGTTCATAGAATTCCATAAGTTTTTCACGCTCTTCGAATCCCCATAGGAAAGGTGTGAGGCCACCAACATCCATGACGTGGGTCAAGACAGCCATAAGATCTGTGTGAATACTTTGAATACACAGCACGATACAACCAAGAACAATTCTTACGGTTCAGGATACGCGTGATTTCTCCGAACATGGTGCGAATCCATTGAGCACGGTCAGGCACTTGAATATTAAGAAGTTTTTCCACCGCAAGAGAGTAACACAGCTCATTGGTCACTGGAATAGTTGCATCGGTGAAAATGGCATCCATTGGGCGGCGCGAATGCACGTACTCATTGAGACATAATCCAAACGATCAAAATACGGGAGGGCTTGAATGTAGGTCTTATATTCGATAAGCTTCTCCGTGCCTCGGTGAAGCAAACCAATGTGCTGTATACCGTGTTCAGTGAGCTAGAGCAGAGTAGCTGCGGTTGGATTTACCGGGTCAGCGCGCAGAATTTCCTCCCCATTGAGCTCCAGAATCATACGTAGTACACCATGTGCAGCAGGATGTTGAGGTCTTTGTTCATGTTACTACATATTATGATGATTATTCGAAACAGGTTCTCACCCGAAGTTGACTGTATTCAAGTGAGAATGATACCAATACGGCTGTGGTAGAGTCACTGACCTGTAAAATGCCTCATTTTGCTATCGTCCGTGGGCCCAGTCAAGATTTCGCGGGCAGTCATGCCGTGGAGGTCCTCCACAGTGTGGTAATCGAACCCGGTTTTGGCATCTGAGGCTGTTGGGTTGTCCTGGCGGACGACAGAAGAGGTAGAGAGTTGACGGGAAAGCAAAGAAATAGGTGTCGACCTCGACGAACGCCCCAGTGAGCGCAGCAGTGCAGAGGCCATGGTCGCTGTAGATAGAGCTCTGGAACCGGAGTTTGGCGGGAGACAACGTGACGAGAGATTCGTGACGACCGAGTGTGACAACCACGTCGAAACTTTGTGTCACAACTGTTGTGCGTAGTTCATGTTTCCTTACCTTCCAAGTTCCTATGTTTTCCAGTCCGGCAATCTGTGCCATTTTACTTCTGGTCTGCGTCCCGCACGGCGTATTTGCACAGGAAAAGCCGTGTACCCTTCATGATAATGGAAAATATTACGACCTGAATCCTCTTAGATCGAGGTATTGCCAGTGCTCACTTCGTGACGGCGCAGCCCCTTAAATGACAATTGGCCCCAGTAAAGACTACGAAGTCAAGACCTCAACAAACCAATCTATATGGCTGAATGTCTGTCAAAATGTCAGAACCGATCTGTTTGGAATGGACGACTCTATCGACGCAGGCGATGTTGGAGGCTTTATACGTCGCGGCCATGGGGATTTCGTAATAGGGTAAGTCCAGATCTCTTGCGCGTAGCTCTTCAATAAACATGACTCTATCTCCTTAGAAAGGTCAATACCCTGCTTAGCATATTTGACTCTCGGCCGCGATTTGTTATGACCCAAGGCTCGCGTTGCAAGCCAAAAGTGGGCGATCAGACAACAGAAATAAGAGCGTCATCCATGGTGGAATTTGTATGCGACACGTCCATATATAGTCCGGGATCTCCACAACTTCTTGCCCAGCTGCCACCGGGCGACGACGAAGTGGCATGCGCATATGTTATTGAATGGCGAACTCGCGTATGTATATCCTTACTTCGTATATTCTATACCTGTTGAACCTAGGCTTCAGTACGCATGCCCAACATCTGAAGGCGGTGGGATGTGGGGCCTCTTTGCTACCCTCGCAGCTATGTGAGTATCTTTGCAAGTTTATGTGTGTGTGAACTTACTCCTCTTTAGATTCCTTGTTCTTCTCATGACGTACACTATACTCGGCGTGCTCTATAACCGATTCGTGCTTCAGCTTAGAGGATTTGATCAAATCCCTCAGTTTTCCGTCGAAAGCATGAATTACCACGTCCGCGAAGCTTGGGATTGGATCAAAGATTTGATATCTACTTTGGACATCGGGGTATCAAGAGGTAATGGTAATGGAAGTTACAGCGCCATGCCCTCTAGCGGTCTGCCCACAACCAATCCCGTCAGCCACTACTCACAAGCAGCTGGCTTGAGTCGCGAAGAGGACCTCGACACAGGCGCCGACTTCCGTAATAGCAAATTTGGAAGTAATGCTAATTTTATCCGTCCACAACCTGGCAGAAACCGGTCCGCGGCGTTCCAGAGCGCTGATATTAATCCAATCTCCCATCAATCCAAAGTGAATGCTGCTCAGTCGCTGTCATTTTTATCTCCTTCTCCTACTGGAATGCCTATAGAACCCACGTCGCAGACAAGATTTAGTGCTCCTCAGAATGCTAGCACAGTACCTGACGCGCATGGAGAGCGAGATGTTATGCTTGGTTACGATGATGAAGACGCACAGGAACTCGGCGACGTAAATTTAGCAAATACAGTGCCAACGTCAAGTGCGACCTCTTCTCAAGAAGCATCCGGTGGAGGCGAAAGCATATCACCGTCGAATGGCATGCAACTTAACGCTGCGACGGCTGCAAGAGGTCGCGATCTGGGTGACGGGGATGTTATTCGTTTATAACAGCAAGTACATTCTTAATCACTGTTGAATGCGCCGATCTCTAGAATATATTAACTTGCACTACATCCCCCAGTTCCCCCTATCTTCATCTTGAGGTCCTTAACTTATCAGTGTGAATATATGAGTTGATCAATGGTAAATAGATAACTATAACCATTCAACTGACTGAAACCCATTGAATCTTCTGGATGTCAGATTAAACGGCAACCACTGGAAAGCAATCCTCGCCAACTACTCGGATAGAAGGACCATTTCTAGTTCTACGCATGACTAGCCGTACTACACTTCTGCATTACTATCGTACACATTATTTTCCCCGCAATACGCCGCTGGGGCCCTAGCAAAAAAACATGTCAATCAGCTACAAGAGATGCTTATCGAAACATCGCGCCAGGCTTAGCTGATTAACTAAATGCTTCAAGGTGCGTATTTGCTGCGGATTTATTGTGTTTCTTTCCCAAAATTCTCTTCAGAAACTTCAAGAAGTTGACAATGATCTTACGGATGATCTGACCTCGTCGCTCGAAGATCACCTTTTCCTTTTCCTTTTCCTTTGCGCTGTCACATCGAGCCTTTGGAGGCCTGGCCAATGATCTGTAGACGAAAAGCACTACCCAATGTGTACGTAGATGAACAAACAACTTCTGCGCGGCTGCACTACTTATGGCACAGAGGCCTGACACTTGACAATACCCGGCACGCGTCTGAGAAGGGCCTCTTGTATGAACTTGTAGGCGGCGTCCCATTAAAAAATACGAACTCAGCACGAACCATCTCATCATCAATTTTGGTACCCCGTTCAATATTCATGACTTCTCCATGTGGCTCGCTGTGGCGCGCATCGGCTCACCTCAAGCTCACCTGTCGGCTAGCCGCCGAGCGGTCCATCAGGGCCGTATGGGTCCGACAGGTCCCCCAGCGGTGTCCATGGCTTTCCGTGGTTTGGTACTATCTACTTGTTGATTGATTAGATCCTTTCTACGAATATGTCGTCGGACTCTGATTCATGAGATCCGTGCTCTGACCAAGACTGCGATATGCCACGGTAGAAAAGTCAATGTGTCGCTTGGGTATCATTGTACATATATTCTTCAAAGGGCAGCTCCTTATATTCGCCTCTAACAATGGTACATATGGGCGGAGCGGCACTTGTGTTTCCCGGTGCATGGCTGGTTTAATTGACCGCTGCAATCAAGCTGCAATGAGCTCTGGTCCCTTTTGAAGTTTGAAGTTTATTGCTGTTCAAACTTCAGGCAGAGTTGTCTAGGCCATTACTAAAATATAATTAAGCTCATTCTCCTGGCACTCTTTCATTGGGCTTCCATTTTTAAAAGAATAGTATGTCTGCTATGTGTGAGAATAGTCATCTGGTGGATAAACAGTCTTTGCCACACGCATCCCACACACAAGTTTACGGCTGTCAAACTGCTCGTGCGACGCCTCTTTGGAATTCTTTCTATTCCACGAAGTTGGACAGAGCACTCACACGCTGCCAAAGAAGAAAATATTTCAAATTTCTTCCTTCGCCAGAAGCCCATGCCAACGGGAAATGGCACTGTTGGGCCAGGGAGGTCCTCATGACCCGCCCTTATCGCCTGGCTGTCTACTGCATTTACTGTCCACGCTCACGCGATTTTTCCTTGGCAATCCCCCACAGCCTTCTTTCGCTCTCGCCCACAGCATCCTGCTTGGGGGTTCGCGGGCGCTGCGCACGGTGTTACTGCGCGGTAAGACGCAACGCGAAAGAACACATCCATTGCCGACATGACAAATACGTGCGGCGAGCCAGGGCCCTGGCGACCCGCGAGCCGCTAACTCACCAGCCGGGCTGGGGCAGGGTATGTACTGCAGGCAAGGCAGGGCAGCTACTCGAAATAGGGCAGCGCGTTCAAGTGCCATACAATGATCTACTCGATCTATATCCATCCATCATCAAGTCCCCTTTGATTGATTGTGCCACAACGGGCCCGGAATCATCCCGGGCGCCGGGCTGGCGAGGTGTTTCCACTGGCAGACTCGCTACTTCACTGGGGCTGCGGCTGCTATGTGCTGGGCGTAGAGAGACGTAGAGCCGATGTGGTCTATTTTTCGAAGGGATGGGATTGTATAGCGGAGCGCAAAGAGCTCGGTGTTCAACGGTGGGCGACTCCATAAGCGGCAGGCTCGCCGGCAACCTTGCACGCTGCATCTGGAGATGATCAAGGATGGCATCAGTGGTCGCTAAAATCTTGCTAAAATCCGAACAAAAAAGTCCAGCGCGCTGCTACATGCTAGGATTTTTTTTGTTTATTCCGACCGGTGTCGCAGCTTATGGGTGTCATAAGCTTTCTTGGGAAATGATAACATCAGATCGTTACCGAAGTCGGAAATAGTTTGTGACGAAACTAAACGTTGAGATGGCTACGTCAAGAGACCAGTGGGCAGGCCTGATATTTTTTAAATATTTTCAAATCCCTCGCTACTTTTCAGCGTCCCAGACCGAAAAAGTGGCACCATCGATGAACACGGCACGCAATGCCGCTACTACTTATAGGCGCGCGTTTAGCGCTCGATTCGGCTGTCGGGCCTTGAGCGACACAAATAGATACTTAACGGCATACGGCCTTCGAGAGCCAACTAAAGGTTTATAGGGTTAGGGCATTATTATGCGATCAGTGTATGGGAAAATTAGTGCATAATTAGTGTTACATGCAGGGCGTGTCGCGCTGCGGCGAATAATAAGCGCCCATTGATTGGCAGCACGGGTGCAACACGCGTGCGTGCATTAAAACTTGACTGCTGGTAGCACCGATCACACCAGTCATGCTTAGATATGCTGTACTCGTATTAACGCTAACGGTGTGTAAAGATGTCTGAATTTCGGGAGGGGAGCAATTTGGGGCATCAATATAATGATGATCATACATTGTGTGCGTCCTCGTGCTCCGCGGGGCGCTGAAGGCGCGTCAACGGTCAATGAACGTGATGGTGACATACATACGTGGAAAATAATTTCGTGGCTATTCCTTACACAGGTACAACGTACAACTGTATTTGTATGCTAAGTACGACACTGGAACCCTGTTGGAAGCAGGAGCCGCTAACATTAGTGCAATAAAAGATACGTGAGGGGGTCAGATGGCGGCATTGTAGATAGGATTCAGATACACTCAATCCTCTAGGGTTGGTATGTATGCTTACACGCTATCTAATCGATTGTAGACCACCGCGTTGGCTATTTTCCTCTGTGGCGCAAGCATGATAGGGACAATGTCGGCCAACGCGATGCTATTAGATGACAGCTCGCCCGAGTTGCTTCTCGCGCCCATCATTCGCTCAGTGTCTCCAGGAATACGTGGGGTGGTTGGAGCACTTGACTGAGCTGACAGTCCCATCTTCTCCTGTAATCCTTCCGGTATAATTTTAGCAATTGAAAGGACGGAGCTACGCTCAGCATCGAGGCTATGAGTCAAACGAGTCGCGGGAGAGATTCATGGAATGATTTCGTTTCGTACACGACCGCTGACATGCCTCGTGTAAAGCTTGTACAGCTTGGTCCAGGGTGTCGCGAACAGTTGTCGAAATCTACGGCAGAGGCACGTTGCCGCCGGCGATGACGGATAATCCAGGGAGTTTGGATTTTATAGTTGTGAGATTAGGACGCTTTTGAGGCTCTCAGCGATGGTGATCATGCCAATTTACTGTTTCTTCAGTGTAGGATGATCGTGTCTGAGTGAGTTGCGGCAGGGCAGTGGGAAAAGGTCGGCCGGATGAGAGGAAACGCGGCCTACACGTGTATGGCTAATTGGGTTTTCATTCTTGACCCATCGCTATCATCAGCTATGTGCTGATAGATCGATAAACGGCCTATTAGACATGCCACAGTCACAGCACTTCCACATCCCCTCGCCCCTCTAAAATGCCTCCCGCAGCCGTCAACACCATCCCACCGCCCCAAGCTCCGCCCCAGATGTCCAAGATCGACACAAACCCTGGCTCCTTCAGCCTCCGTGACTTTGTTGTCGACGATGACGCCGCAAACTTCACAGCATCCCTCTGGAAATCCATAGATCAGACAGCTTTCGTGCTTGCCCAGAGGGAGGCCCTCGAAGCTTTCAATGTCGCCAAGGCTATGCGTCTCTCCGAGGAAACAGCTGCTGAAGAGAATCACCGACGGGCGACCGCTGCAATGTCCAGCAGTGCCAGTTCCAGTTCCAGCGCCAGTAATTCTGCAGGCTCAAGCGCCAGCGTCTATGCGACGCCGACGATCACTGTGACGATCGCATCCCCAGAATCCAAGACCGGGACATCTTCAGCCTCCGACTCTGCGAAGCAAAAATCGCCGGCCATCTCACATCATGACCGAAAACCGTCCTCATCTGCCTCGGCGCAGGCATTCTCCTCCCGACCGTCTCTTCATCCCCGCTTATCTCTATCAACTCATGTCGAATCTTCACGTGTTACTAATTCAGTTCCGTCCTCATCTGCTTCCCAGTCTTTACGCATTGAACACCAATCTCTCTCCAAGCGGGAGCCAGAGTCCCCTGTTACAAGGTTGTATATCTCTATGTCTCCTGCATCGTCTTCTGCATCGTCTTCCACTCAGCATTCATCATCATCCGCATCTACTTCTACTTCACACACACAAGCGCCTGATGCTACCAGTTCTAAGAGGCGGCGCACAGAACGCCAGCCTTCAATCTCGCCTAATACGCCTAGTGCCATCCAACAACCACAGCAGCAGCTTCTGGTTGCTCCCCCAATCATCGATTCACAAAAGTCTACGGCGTCTGTTCACCTCGTGAACCCCCCGCCAACACCCGTGGAGCCGCGTTCTCGTCGCCGGTCGACCGCAAATCCCCCGACTTCCTCAAAGGCCCTCGCCGAGCCTCGCGATGTTTTCATGACCACGCGGAGCTGCACAAAATGTGGAACTCCGGTCCCGTCACCGCGTAGCCAGGTACGTAATATCGTTTTATCTAATCGCACTATTTCAACTTTTTGTCTACTTTCAGTCTCTCGCGGACTCATCTATCAGTATTATCCCCCTCCTCCATGTTACATGCACCAAATGCCACACGATGTACTGCCGCGGATGCTTTGCGGTTGCCCGGTGCAACCGCGCCCTCGTTCTTGTCTCTTCTATCTCTAGGCCCACCTCTACATCCGCACGACCGCCAACCTCCGCCACTCCAAACGAGTGCTCCGGGGGGTCTACGTGCACCGTACGCAACTGCTGCCCGGCCGTCCGCGCCATCGCCATCTTCGAGGCGCTGAGCGCCTTCGACGACTCATTCGTCGCGGAAGCAGGCTTCCGCTCCGAAGACCGAAAGGGAAAGAGCCAGAGCAAGGAGTACCGCGACGCGTATGTGCGCCAGATCATCGGTGGCAAGCCTGCGGAGAAGGACAAGGCTCAAGGAAACGGCGCGCGCCGCTTCGAAGATGCGTTCGTACGCGCGCTGAAGGCCGTTAGCGCTTGGCTGCAGGCGCCTAATAGCGATGCCAACGAAGACTACCCGAGCAAGGGCAAGGACGCCGAAGGGCACGCTGTACACGCGACCATCCCGCGCCTTTTCGAGACCAGCCTGCTACTCGAGGTCATCCACGTGTTCCTCGGCAACACGAACGTGCGCGACTGGGTCGCCCATGCAGAGACGTACCTCGCGATTCTCGACCTACTGCGCTGGATGCTCGACGCGTCGACCGCGATCGTTCAGAGCCAGACCTCTGCCCCGTGGGCGTACGCGGTCACCCTCAAGAGCCTTCTCCGTGCGCCGATCCGCCGCATCGAAGCGACGAGCGGGCTACGCCGCGCTGTTTGGGGCGATGGGAACGTGCGGTTCGAAGACATCGGCGGCGCCGCGTTTGACCCCGCCGCACCCGCGCCTGGGCGCGAGCGGACGCGCAGTTTGTGTGATCTTATCAAAAACCTGGAAGCACACCGCCGCCCGCTAATGGCTCTTGCGAGCAAAGCGACGTTTGAGGCGACGGTGGATAAAGTGAATAGCCTGTGCGATGGGATCTTGTATCTGCTACTGCAGCAGGTCGTGGATGAGATCTAAACCCCTTCCTGAGCCAAGCCCGATGCCCGCTTGTCGGGCGTCACACCTCTGTTTCCTTTCTTCTATCTCATGCATAACCTTCTTTCTCACTGGATTGGGTCTGGATATCTTATTTGCCTTGGTGTCTGGTTCACGATCAGGTCTGTTGTACACGACTATGCCCCCCACTTCTCTACTCTCCCATTTTCACGACGTCCATGTCATCGCATATTCACACACTCACATTCTACCGCATTCACCTCTATTATTCCACTTATCGTACATACTATTGCATAGTTGTTGGCCGGACTCACTTATGACTTCATTGATGATGATGATGATGACCTACTGTATATGTACTGGTCTCTCTTTCTCTATCCCCTTATTTTATTCACTTCAATCCGTACATGTTGTACAACAAGCCTAGTTCCACATCCACTTTGCCTGCCGTTTATTGCTTTCTTTGCACTGTTTTGTCGCTCTGCTTGCCCACATTGATTTGGCTCTATCCAACCATGCATTACATATAGGCCACCACACCATCTCGTACACGCAGTGGCTCGAGCGCTGCTTGTACATTGGCGGCTGGATCTCCGCGCTCAGCGGCCTCGTTGTGATAAATGTATCCGACAGCGCACTGTTTTCCTCTGTTAAGTCGTGTACACTGATGCGTAGTAATTGTTTGAAATGATCATTATTGCCGTTCTTGCCCCGTCACTCGCCTCGCCCGACCGTCTTAGTATTTGTCTTTGTCACCTACATTGTGTGTGCATTACTTACCTCGTTTTTGGTGTGAGATCCCTTTGTCAACCTTAGCCGACATACGCTGTGATTCCACCTTCCTTCACCGTAAGCGCAGTTGTGCCCTGATGTGATTGATTGGAGAGAAGTTTCCTGAGCTACAGGGTGTGTACAGTTTGAGAAAGGTTCTAACTTATCAGTTATCACGAAATTATCACGAACTTTATCTAATCCGCTGCGCATTGGAAGGTGAAAGGTACAGAATTCCGGACATAGGCTGCTATAGAAATTGACAGCGACATCCCTACGATCTAGCGATTTTGCCGAAGTATATCAGTCAATTGACAATGACAACACCGACCAGCCCATGTTACATACCCCGCGCCTCCCCGCTTCCAATTGAATAAGTACATAATCGCAACGATATATCTCACAGATACGCATCATGCCAGCACCCGATGGTTCTAAGCTGTGTCGCCGTAAGGCCCTACCGCTACTCACTAATAGAATATACACCAACTCACCGACGAACCAGCTCGGGTTGACCTGCCCGCGCCTATTCCCTGCCGGCTGCAATTTTTTTGCCAGATGCAGCCAGTGCGCGCCCATGCATATGTCGTCCTTTTCAATTAATTTCCTTCCCGAAGTGCGACAGATAGTGCTGCGCGCTGCTGTTGATGGCCGCTTGAATCACGCTGCTGTGCGCATCGGGCGTCAGTGTTGACCCGACCGGTGTTCAGTACCAGTACCAGTATCACATCTTTTAAATTACATCTTTCAATACAATGCAAGTCGCCTGTCAATGTACGTGTTATGTTTGCGAGCCCACTTGATGTAGATGCGGTCAAGTACTGCAAAGCCGTCTAGAAGGTTTTAAGATGTGCGCGCCTAGTACATCTGGGCTTGTGCGGATTCAGAGCGAACCCCAAATTTTGTGAGCAGATGACCAGCGTGCGTAGGAAAGAAAGCTATATACTCTATGTATAAGTAGTTACCTTGATCCATTAGAATAAGTCACCGCGGAGATTTCCGAAGGCAACAGCGACGCGCAAGCCAATACCTGAGTACTTTCATGGGCGTTTGCGTCTCCGACTTCCCTCTTGAATTCAACTTAGCATCCTCTCCCCGCACAGAGAAAGTTTATCAAGCATCCAAAATGAATGGAAGGGTACACTAAACCGCATCACGGTACTGTTGACCAGTACCGTAATGTCAATTACGGCAAAGTAGCCGTGCCTGGCAGACAGAACCTTATGCAAGTCGGCGCCAGATAATTATTATGGTTGGTCACTGAGAAGAGGTACAGTCAAATTTAACGAGGGAAGAGATAGAACACAAAAATCCACACGTCCGCCACATAACGTACACCGACATACGTTCTTTCAAGATCTTTCATACTCATACAAAAACTAGTTTCCTTCCATCTGTTCTGTCAACATTTACTTGGGAGGATGTTGTTGAACTCTGCAAAAAAAAACACTGTTCAATAGAGGGCATGACGGCGCCCTAACCCACGTACGTTGCACCGCTGTTAACGATTGCGATTAACAATTCTCTGTATGTCCCGCTTGTCTCCCCCTTGACACGATTCTCCAGAGGCTTTCCAAAACGCCTCTTGTATGCATCCTTGACCGCCTCCATGCGTTGTGGGTTCCAGTATGTGCGGACTAGACGATATATAAGCTGCACGTCCTTGGTTCCCAAACCCGCCATGCTCTTCTCGAGCAGTTTAGCATCACGCCAGATGCCCTGTTGATCACGCTTAGGTTTGACTCCATGGACGATGAAGAGGAGACCAGTTTCGATCGTGCCGCTGCTATATGAAGGACGTGATTAGCTATCTGACCAAAGACATAAAGTAAGTCAGAATGTCCGTACAATGTTTTCTTGATAACCTTGCTCAGACTCTTGTATCGTTGACCGAAAGCGGTGATCCTGGGGCATAATGGTCAGTGAAGTAGACACTGTGCATATGCGTTAGCAACTCCTACACAGCAGCAAGGTGTTGGTCTGAGCGATTGATAAGAATCTCGAAGAATTTAATCTGTGTGACACAAGGTAAGAAAAGCTAGGTTGCAAGTTTCAATGGAATCATACCTCTTCTTTCTTTTTCGACGCCGTATGCAAGGTTTCAACATCTGCATTGACACTACTGTGATCAACTATATCATAAGGGCCACTTGTCGGTTTCTGCGTATTCAAGGCCATGACAAACACTGCAGAACAAGGCACTCAGTCACAGATTCGCCACAAAGCGAGAGATAATGCTGACTTCTCTCCGTTGATCCCGACAGGTCCGACTTTACAGCATCGACCAGGTCTTTACCGTAACGGAGTTTATATGCAGTCTTCAACCACCTGATCTCGTGTCCCGGGCGTCCAAGGATAAGTTCGGTGAGAAGAGTCTCGTTTGTCCCGAAGCCTATGAGTGATTTGTGCGCAAGATCGACATCATATCCCAGAGGACCGAGAGTCAGCGCTCGCGCAGCAATTCTACTACGATATGAACCCTGATCAGCTTCAGGGAGAGCGTAATGAGCTCACCCAAAATTTCCAGTCGTGCTTCTCTCTATGTGATCTGTCAAAGTAATACCTTGCTTACCCGTAAAGTAATCATTCAGTGCATTCATCTGGAACACATTGAGGTTCATGAGTACTTTCGTCACTACAGTGGTATATTTTGTTTCCAGGGTAAGCGCATTTGCCGCATGCGAAGTCAAGGTCCGGAAGGCAGAGGACATTGCAGATGGACGATGATTCGTTTTGGTTTGTGCGATTTCCGCAACAGGCATTGTCGGCGAAGGAGGTTCGATACCAGAAAATGAACGGAGCGAAGAGCGCGACGATGATGTAGAACGGCGAGAAACAGAAGAATTCCTTTCAGCAGGCGAAGTAGGACTCAAAGACGAAGGGGAGAGGGACTGACGCTGGCTTTCATTGACGGCATCATGTGCAGTCGCGCGAATAATGGCGGTGTAATCATGCGCTGGGTCATATCCTGGCAATTTCTGTACACCGAGCGGGGCGGGAGGGGCAGCAGGATCAGGGATCGCGGCTCCAAGATATATTAAAGGATCGTGATGCATGGGCGCAGGATAGCCTTGGGCCACCGGACCACCAGGCGGGGCTGGATATCCGGGAATTGCGTACGGGCTTCCAAAAGGCGGCTGGGGTGCACCATACGGAGGGTAGTTGGGTGGCGGATATTGCCCCGCGGGAGGGGGGCCTGTAGGCGGCGCGTATTGCGGATTGGCGCCCCCAGGTGCCGGCGCCGTTGCAGGTGCACCCGGTGCGGGTGCAGGTTGTGCGCTGGGAGTTATGGGTGGAGGATATTGGCCTGGTGTCGAGGGAGGGGGATACTGTCCTGGGGGAGGTGCATATTGTGCTGGGGGTGGGTAGTAGCCGGGATAGGGGTATTGGTATTGCCCCGGAGGAGGGTAGTATTGACCGGCCATGGGAGGGGGTGGGTAATATCCCGGGGCACCTAGAGGTGGTACATATCCTCCGTACGAGTAAGGTGGTTGACCAGGTGAGCCCTGTATTGCGGTGGTAACCAACGATCTCAAAGTGATCCTGGAAAAATATTATAAATTGAAATCTTACATATGGAGGTTGTCCACTGGGAGCGCCAGGCTAGAGAAGCAGAGGGATTAGCATATATTAAGAAAGAACTTAACAGATAACAAACGGGCGCTCCAGTACTAGGGGGAGCCTGATGAAGCGATGAGAGCACTGTAGATATGAGCATTTCACGTTTGGGTACTTACGTTTGCGCCACCTGGGGGGTTTTGTGGTTGAGCGCCGGCATTGGGAGCTGCTGAAGACATGGTGGTGAGGAACAAGGAAGAAATGCAGGTATGACCCTATGTGTATTTGTGATCAAAATGTCAGACCTTTTATAGCCACGCAAACCATTCCGAGAGCATTGCAGAGGCCACCCCCTAGACGTGCTCAAAAAAATCTACGGAAAAATCATGCTTGCAACGGGCGGTGCTGGGACAACCATACATATATCGCTGAACTCGCAGAAGGATAGCAGAGAACCCACAGCTATTCACTTTGCGTGTGAAGAGATCGAAAGCTCGCAAGAACGGATATTGACGCCAGAAGGTCCGGGTGAAATCGAGCAAGGCTCTCCGTAATTGGGATTTTCTCAACGTCGTATGTAGAGGACAGCCGCAGTGCTTAAGCTGTGCGGTAAATTGGCTGTACGATTTTGCACAGCCACATGGAAGCCGCGCCGCTTCCCCAAGCGCCCAGCCTAGCCTGAGAACCACACTGCCTCGAGGCACGCTAGATCAACACTGCCCGTTGAGCTCACGCAATGTTCTGTAAGAAATCAAGTCATTTTTGCATATTGCGAATTTCCTTCAGTAGTTTTGGTCTGATAGTTTTGGTTTGAAACTAAAATCCAATCCTTTATCACTCATTAAGCAGCTACTAGTAACTAAAATCAATTGAAGATCAACGTTATAAAGTATACAGTAATACTAAATTTAATGTACTATAGACACGAGATGACTGGTGCACGGCCAAGTGCAGTCGACAGTAAGAGGTGAAGCCCCGAGAATATCCCTTGCTCAGGCTGCACTACGTGGGGTTTGAATTATTGCATAGAAAGAGCAAGTACTGGTATCTAGTCGTAAAAATAACGGAATTATTTGTCGTGGGATTAATATGTTGCGTCGCCCAAGTGTCGCCGTACAGAAAACTTAGAGTAAGTGGGAAAGAGGTGAGCATAAGCGCACTCAAGATGTCGGGGCGCCACTGCTCTTCACGATAGCAATCAGGAGGTCCCTATATGTGCCGCTTGTTTCTCCCCTCACCCGGTTCTCCAAAAGTCTGCCGTAGCGCCTCTTGTATGCATCTTTGATCGCTTCGAATCGCTCTGGGTTCCAGTGTGCGCGGACTAATCGGTAGATGAGTTGCTGATCCTTCGTCCCCATGCCTGCCATGCTTTTCTCTAACAATTTCGCATCGCGCCAGATTCCCTGCTGATCTCGTTTGGGTTTGACACCATGGACAATGAAGAGAAGACCATGTTCAACCGTCCCTCTACTGTTGGTGAGAGTCAGATATATATACATGAGGAATACAGGAAACATCGTACAAAGTCTTCTTGATAACCTTGCTCAGGCTCTTATATCGAGCTCCGAAAGCTGCGATTCTAAAGGTGGGTAAAAATGAGTAAAGCGGACAGTTTGTGATCGCGCTAGAGGTAATTACACGGCAGCGAGATGTTGATCTGAGCGATTAATAAGAATTTCAAAAAATGGGATCTGTTTGCGAGATGAGAAAGTGCCTGTTATGCGAAATCGAGACAACACACATCGTCTTTCTTCTTGGATGCGGCGTTAAGTTCTTCGACATCTGAATTGACATGACTGTAGTTGGTTGCATTATAGGGTTCATTTTCTGGCTTTTGACCATTAAGGGCCATGGTAAACACTTTACATGAAGATGTAGACGTCAGGCTTGTATTCTTCAGCCTAAGATGAAACTGAATACTGACTTCGTTTAGTTGAGCCGGACAGGTCCGACTTCACGTCATCGACCAGGTCTTTTCCGTAGCGTTGTTTGTATGCAGTCTTCAGCCACCTGATTTCGTGTCCCGGACGCCCGAGAACAAGTTCAATGAGCAGGGTCTCGTTCGTTCCGAGACCTACAAGCGCTTTTCTCGCGAGCTCAACATCATACGCTAACGGGCCTAAAATAAGACCACGTAAAGCAAGTCTGCGGACATATGAGTCCTGTAGGATTTTGCTCTATGAAGTAAACTGACCGCAAATTCCCGGAGGTGCTATTATCGACGGCATCTACCATAGTGATATGCTGTTTGTCCGCAAAGTATTCGCTCAATGTGTTCATCTGGGGTAGATTGAGCTTCATGAGAACTTTTATCACTGACAGGGCAAATATTTATCTCTGCGGACGAACTCAATAGAAAGAAAAAGACTGACAATATTCCGGGTCGGAGGCACCTATAGCAATTGCGCGCATGACCGCGTTGTAATCTTTCCATGGATCGTAATCGTCCTGTTTCTGCGTGACGAGTGGCGTCACTGGGTCGGCGATGGCTGTTCCGAGGTAGACCAGGGGATCCTGGCGTCTGACGGGCGCTGAGTAGGCCTGGGGCATTGCAAATTTGCTATCATAGCTCGACTGTGGTGTGGTATACGGGATGTTCGGTGGTGATACCGAAGAACCTGGTTCCCCTAGGACGACGACAGGCGACGGTGTTAGATTATATGGATAGGGAGGCCAATATTGGCCCGGAGCAGGATAATATTGCCCAGGCATAAGAAATGGTGGGAAGAATCCTGGAGAAGTCAAAGGTGGATATCCCTCGATGCTCTGTGGTTCAGAGCCAGTGTTGCGGACTGGTGGTGGCATAGTGGTAGTATACATTGAGACACCCATTTCAAGCCACGATGTCGAGCCTTTTATAGCCGCACAGACAGCTCCAATCGATGTGGGCTGTGGGCGCTGTATTGTGGCAAATAAGGCAGATGTCTAGCGATGTGCATTATGGCCTGGATCCGCTTCTAGAAATTTCCCTGGGCCGACCACACTACTTTGTTGTAGACCTGTTGTGCGATACAGCATATCTGCACAGCTTGGCTATTTCAAAGAACAGCGAACTGATTAGTGAGCGAAGGAAGAGTACATGTGACTCACCAGCTCTATGCATTGTGTGTATGTGGTCATTTTGCAAGGAATTCGGAATATCTCGTACAAGCGCGACTGCTAGGGAGTCCAAAGGGAGTCGGAGAGAAAAGCAAGAGAAAGGTGCACATGGCGAAGACACAGCCACCCGCCCGGCATATGCGCGAGGCGGTGCTGGCGGATCAATCTCTAAACTCGTACATTTTACAAATCCAAGAAAATGGTATGCCGTATGGGTGAGCCGTTTATGTGCTCCTGGCTGTCATTGTCAGGTTGACCAGAAGCAATGAAAACAAAAAAAAAAAAAGTCCAGCAAAGTTCAGGCCTCAGGTTTGCACAACGTTTCGTCTGTCTTTGAAAGTTCATTACGCATTTGAAAGATGTAAAATGGTCTTTCGATGCCCAACTGTGGTCGAAGTCAAGGTATGCGGTACATGAAACTTAACCACCAAGTGCACTTCGGGCAGAATTTAACACCAAAGCTGGGTGAGTGAGTGATCGGAATCCTCCGACAGCAAGCATCGAATATTTGAAGTCCTTCATGTCGTCAGGGTCAGCCGCGAAAATCATACAATACATGTCAGACCTGCGATAGTAAACCATGTGCTCCTGGGGATGCGAGAGCTTGGATATATCAGGGCTTGAGGGCAAGGATTAAACCGTTCCGGACGGAAATGTTGTTGACAGTATAGGCTCGTGAGGTTGTGCAAAACAGAAATGTACCTGTGTAATTGAGTGATATGGAGCTTCCTGAGTCTAGTAAAAACCTGTTCAAGTAGCCGAGAGAACCGACAACTCTGGAGCGCCACTGCCTGGTATCGTCAGCTATCGGAATCAGAGGGGGCTCATTGTGATTCCAATTATCTTCGTAGTATCAGTTGAAACCGACTATTTCAATTCCGGTAACTTCTGATGCCCTTTCGTGATATCTGACCATGATATCCTCTTGCTGCATGATGTACGCACTGCATAAGGCCAGTTGCACTGGTAAATGCGGTTCACCTGCCAATCACCTGCTAGAGGAGCGTGTCTTGAACGGGATAGATGAATGTGAGCAAGGAAGTGCGATAATAAATCACCTTAGACCATTTCTGTATCGAGACTACCCAAGATTGAAAACGGAAACACTGGTATTAGTGTAGAGAATGAGGAAGACATTGTAGTTCAAGCTGAAGGTTGGATGCCGTCATGATCGCCCGACAACCATGCCGCAAACTTCCGGCCCGTACTCTTTCAAGAGAAGCAATGAAAGGCTACATAACATGATGTGTATTGGACGATTCCTTTCATTGCCGTTCGTTCATGTCCATTTTTTTAAGGAAAAAAATTATGGAAAGCCACCCAGGAAATAACTCGTCGTATTGGATCAATAAGTTCTATGTACCTTGCGCCTGATTTTGGCTGTGAGACGTGTTGTAGTACTTACACGCGATGAAACCTGAATGAATTTGATGCAATTCACAAAGAAGACATATTACCGTGCTTATATCAAGTTATGTCTTCAAGTTCAAAGACGTACAGCTTTGATTTTTGGGAAGGTTTGGCCCTTCCGACCCATCCCTTGCATTGTCACCACTGGCTTGCCGTGGACTGGTGATGGATATCTGAGAATTCAGCTTAGCCGTCGCCCGTCAGATTTGTGCGTAGTAGCAGTTCCGACGCCTAGGATAAATTTGCATAGCATTGCTGAGTAGTCGGACTCATCACGTCCTTCAAAACAAGCCCTTCCTTCAAAACAAGCCCTCTGAATTTGTAGGTTCATGATATTCTATAAATAGTATATAACACAAATCCAAGAAATATAAAACAACAGTAGCAGAATGGTCAGCGCATAGCGGCCCTCTATATCATCCGGCCCCCCATCCATACCAATCAAGGCGGCAAATAGAAGGTGGACACTGGTCCAAGGTCTTCCCGAGGTAGCAGGTGGTGGTAGTAAGTAGTAAGACAGAGTAGTAAGCGAGCAGAATCCGAATATAGTGGTACAAAACAGCCTTTGAAGTTCAACGAACGTAGCTTGCTGAACGTGGGGTGGAAATGCCAGGATGTGTGGAATGAAACCGAGGGGCCGTGTTGTGCCGCAACGAACTATTCCCGGTTCTTGAGCAGCAAGGGCGTCGAATAAATGGATGATGGATGATGTGCATGGTGAATGTGAGGCGGAAGCAGGTATACTTGGTCTTTCCAGGACTTTAACGTACATGAGACGATAGTGCAACGATGACGAGGAAAATCATTCTTCATCCGCGATTTATTTTAGGATGACTGTCCTTCTTTTGCCATCCGGTACCCCCGTGTTGGGGCTCAGAAAACATATTGGAGATGGCGTGTCATGGGCGTGATTAGGAATATGCATCGACTGGATGATAAGAGGGGGTTCGTAACGAGAAGGGTATCAAAGGATCCGGCGAATAGACTATCGCACGAAGTCAAGGTATGGCGCTGACCCGCTGGCAACGTCGATATAGATCTATGTGTTTTATGACGGATAAGATGGGTAATAGCCATCATCATCCCATGTTTCTAAAATCGTTTATTAGCATTCAGGACACTGTTTTGGAGAGAGAAAAGGCTGCTGTAGCGATTTCATGACGTCAACGATCGAGATCATTGATCATAATCAACGATCGGCAATGGAGGTATATTGACATATCCAGTAACCCAGACTCCAAGACTTACCTTCCGTTATGCTTTTCCATGCGAGATATAGGACACCCACTGCTGCTGTCTCCAAAAGGGTTGCCACAAATGAACCATCGATTTTAGAATTTGATCCCTATCAGTATCGAAGGATATCAGAGGATGAGGACATCAAAAGAGCGGCTAGCGCACCTTGCAAATCACGCGACTGAGGAGGAACCAAGCAAGCTGCGAGAGGACAAATAGTGTGGCGGCGAGGATGTAATACCACATTGGTCGGGTTTCATTTAGTACACGCAGTACAATATAGGCCATGATGAGAAGATATGCAACGGCACAACTAAAGAAACGAGATGAGATGCTGAAGTGTCCAGAAGCAAGGAAATCGTACAAGGCCGGCCAGATGCTGGTTAGCACAAATAGGGCAATGCTTCGTAGAGACTCTGGTGGATTTGATATACCACCGACTGCGTTGGTGACGCCCAGGGCTATATCGAGTGAGATATAAATGCCGACACCAAGAGTAATAGCGGTAAAGATATGGAATGGCTATGGTAGGAGGGCATTGTGAGATTACTTCCCCTGCTGTGTGAAGAAGCCGAAGAAAGCCACGTACAACCAGACTGGACAATGTGCCATCTTCCACAATTTGGGTTGCAACAATGGCGTTGGCCAGCAACGACCAAAAAAGAGCAACAACTGCTCCGGCATGGACGGCGGTAACGGCGACGAGAGCTGTCGAGCCTTGCTCTAACAGAGAGCCCGTGGTGACAAGTTGAAGCGGGAGTGTAATGAGATAGAGTATCAAGAGAGATCGTAGTTCAATACGACCTGAAGATAGGCGTGAGCGTTCGCAAAGCGTTAGCAAGGACACCAAGACACACCGACGGCTGCCTTGCGACGATTGCAAACGAATATGAGGAAAACCACGAAAAAAACGCTAACTCCGCAGGCTGCAATGTTGGCGATGTTGGACAGGGAGCCTTCATGGTTCAATCTGGGGATACCACAGTTCGGGTTGATGCCTACGGGGGCGGCTTCGCGTTCGGCTGATATTCCTCTCAATGTACTTGGTGAAGCGCGCAGGAGCTGTTTGGCGGCGTCTGGATGAATATGGGATGGAAAGATGCAGAAAATGAACACACTTGACGATAGAAAAGATTACACCAGGGATAGCTTGGGGTGTCCGTGCACAGGGACTGAAAATCGCCAAAGCGCATGATGGCTGAGGTGAAGGCGTATAATGTGGTTGGTATCAGTCAGGGAAGGATCAAACATTGATATACAAACATTAGCTTGCAGCGCATGTTACCAACACATGCTTTACTCACCGCGACAACTCGTGGCTTCCAATATTAAATGAGTGTGGGCGTACAAGGCGCTCAGCGCACAGGTTGTGGTGAAAGTGGCTGAATATTATTTGGCCCTTGCTCCAGCGAAAATACAATCCCCACTGAACCTTGGCGGAGTACCGTTGCCACGCAACCACGTGCGGCGGGAGCAAGTGCCCGCGGAAGCAATTCACACCGTGACTTGCCACCCTCTGCCACAGCCTCCTACTTACAGGCTTCAGCCACGACTGTCGTCCATGGCCATCAGGTGCCTGCCACGACCACAGGGATTTAACTTCACATCCCCAGGGCCCATATCTGTGTCGATCGTCTATTGTCAAAGTCACGCTCGGCTTCCCTTCCTAGATGCGCAGCCACAGAAACTGGCCTTCCCATGCAATTCCCATGCACACCTTCACACCATTCTATCGACCTTCTCTACTTATCTCGGCTCCTTAATGATCACCTGCTGCCCCGTTCCAGCTTGTTCATCCCTTTTTAGCAGCTCTCCTGAGTCACCAAAGCCCGAGCCGCCACAGAAGGTGCGTTTCTGGTCGCACAATCAATGAATTCCATAGAGTCGGGTGTATGTAAGCCACCCACAAGGTCTCGCACAGTCGAAAGAGCAAACTTTAACCTGCGTTGACACACCTTGATACATAAACTTGGGTTCATCAAGATTTGTGGATTCCCCGCAGTTGCTTCTCCAAGCTCAAGCCATCGCAAGTGTGCGCCATTGGGCCACTCACTGCCTTAGACACAGAATTTCCTATATTAGACCAAGATCGACATGTCTGCTCAACATATCGGCTCAGTCCAGGAATTTAGAGAAATCGTAAGTCCTTCTACAAGAGACAGCTCTGCATATACATCTGATTGGCCTTCAGATTCGCAGCGCCTCGCCAGTCATAGTTTTCTTTCATTGTGTGCATTGGTCTGGACCGTGCCAGCAGATCACTCCGGTATTCGACAAATGCTCGAGCCTGCCTGAGTTGCGAGCCTTGCGGTTTTACAAGGTTGACTGCGACCACCAGCCAGATATTTCAAGTTATTGTCAAATCACAAATGTAGGTTGCACCGATCCTTTATATGTCGCCACTGAGCTCATGTATATAGACTCCGGTGTTTTCGGTCTACCAAAATGGTATCAAGCTACATGAGGTCGTTGGATCACACAAGTCAGGGCTCCAGGTAGACTTTGGCTTGAATTAAAATGACAATGTCGCTGACATTGCATTGTCAGGGAATCCTCAAAAAGTATCTCCGCTAGCGTGAAAGACTAAATCAATACGGATAAGAGTAAAGTGACATGAAAGACATGCACAAAATGCTACAAGGACGCCGGGTGTTTGTACAGAGCAATAAAATGGATGGATTCTTCGGGCCTCCCTATGGCTGCCACTGACAGAAGCGTAGTGTCTTAGTAATTTGATGACAGGTGATCTTGACTGATGGGGCGGGTAACCTCAGGATTATCGGCTCTGAAATACCTGCTGGCCTATAAACATTTTATGCGGAGAGAGAAGTGTTTTCTGTATGTAAGCCGAATTGAACTTCCGCGGTGGGCTTCTAAGGTTCGCAACTTGGTGTCTAGTCTCTGCAATGTCTGACTGTATGCACGTCCTTGGTAGATCAATGGCCAGTGTAGATCGTTCGAGGGATCTGTCTGTCAGTAGCTTCAAGTTCACACTTCTTCCACGGCCATGTAGCGCTGAGGTGATATCGAGACACGTTTAACCCACTTAATTACTTTCGTTCAGAAATTGACCCGTAGGACCGTGCGCAACCTGCGCACACATGTTCGTCGCTATCAATCCAATCCTCTTCGCCAAGATTAGCCATATGTAACGCTTAGATCGCGAATGATCTAATACATAGCGCATATCGCGAATCTTCAATATAACGTGAGGGAGATGGCAAAAAAGAGGACTGGGACCGTACTATACTTCATGATCGAACTCCCAGAATTGCCTTGTATTTACATGTACAGTTGAGATCTTCTACCACAGTGTATCCTAAGTATGGTCCATCCTAACCGTGGGTCTATGGGCGCTAAATTTTACTTAAGCTACGCCCGCAACTCTTGTACTTAGGCCTTAGTGACTAGGGGTAAAACATTGGCACTGGAGCACCTCAGAATATTATCACGTCGCAGACCGTGGCCGTCCGGCCGCTCACCCTCCGAGTCTTCGCCTCCATCAAGCGAAAATCGATGAGAAAAGTACAACCAACCAATTGTTCTGCGAACGGAGACCACGTTCGGGAGCGATCGGTCGGCGTTTGGTGTCATTCACGCCGAATTGCGTATTTGCCGCGTATTATTTAAATAATGTGAGGCACACTTTGAAGTTCGGGCACACTGCCGCTATTCTTTGTTAACGGCGAACGAGCGCTTACATGGATATCCTGTCACTCCGATAGTACCGCATGCGGCATATTCCAGAGCTTTCAAGTTTCCGGCCAGGAAATTTGTTGGACTTTTTGTCGTTTGCTTAAATCTCCAGTTCCTCACTAGAGGCCCGGGAGAGTCGGGACGCGAAGCTACTAATTAAGGCTACTAATTAAGGGTCAGACGAATACAAACACCGAACACGTTAATAGGGAATGTGCCAAAGTCTTTTCTGCGTCTATGACAGTCCCGATTGGATACTGGATTATTTGCTGAGAGTGCGACAATCTACGTACTCATGGTTCGAACAAATACGGCATTCTGAAGAGATTCATTTGTTTTCTCCTCTGTCAAGTTATTGAGTCGACGGATGCAAAGGACTACATTATTACAGGCATGAAGCGGCGTTCGGTATACTTACCACGAATAAGTCCGATCTGACTGATACCCTTCACAGTTGAGTCTATTTCATGTGAAATAAACTAACGTCCCATGTTCTAGTCAGCAGATGGGGCCGGCATCTGTATTCTGAAGGCTCTCATTTGTCCGGGTTGTCTCTGACCTTTAACCGCCAACTTGATATCAAATCAAAAACGGGATCTATTCGAAAATGGTTCAAAGCGGCATAAGCTCCAGGTAAGTGCCCAGTCCAAGAAATCTTGACGCGTGATTGCTGATAATGCATAGTAATCATGTTTGCAAAAGTCAATTTCAGAGTCCTCTCAGCACTTGCAACGAGGGACTTTGCTTTGACATAATCAAATATTGCAGGGTGATTCTACTCCAACACTAGTAAAGCATGGTATCAGAAATGAGTATCACGTTTCGTATAAACCTGGTGAACTCTGGTGAACTAAGAATAGATTCTATACTTACAAATCTATTTTAAGGCTGTCTACAAATCATTGCAGTGTTAATCAATATTTTGTGCAACATTCGCTCGCTCATACTTAGGCGAGAGATTTTATTTGATAGCTTCTAGTGGCTGATTTCACACAGTAACCTTCCCAAGCTATAGGTGATGTGTAGAGGATACACGCACGTCAATATCGGGAGCTGTCCTTCTGTTTGCAGCTTATGCTTAATCGGCTGCCAGTGCATGTTGCATCGATTCGCGATGTCACGGTGGTACCACTGTCATGGGGTATGTTAAATGTATTTCTACTGTATCGAGGCATATCCTTGGATGTCTACGGCGTCTTAAATTCTCCTTGAACCTAACGCTTGACTGTGGTATAATAAAACATAATGCAGGCCTTGATCCGCCAGAGATCCTGGATGGTTGAGAGTTCTATATTTAGGACAAATAACATCGGCTCCCATCGCAAACGCATGGTCATGTGTATCTCACCTCCTCTTTCTGGTCATTTTTGCGGTATGATGGTGCTTCTTGCATGATATGACCGTTGATATTTGGTGGGGCACGCATGTTCGTCGTTGTTACCCTCGCCTGCTTGTTTAAAATTTCCCATGTGCGTTCAAAGCGCCGTATCTGGTGCGCCCTATAAATATGAATCCGAACAGAAGAGACTAGCCTCAGTGCAGTGCTTTATCGCCTTCCCTCCCAATAGTCTCGCTCACCGGTATTCCTCTTTCGAGTTAACGAACCAAATATGTTCTCGAAGGGCTCTATCCTGTCTGTGACCGTCTGTGCTTTGGCATACGTCCACGCCGCTCCCGCATCCCTCGATACGAGTCTGTTGAAGAGGCAAAGCATCACTGCTCTCAGTACGGCACAGATTACAGCGTTCCGTCCGTTCACCAGCTTCGCGAGTACTGCCTACTGCTCGCCGAGTACCACCATCAACTGGAGTTGTGGCTGTAAGTGGTATTACTTACCATAAAGGGACGGTAATGTTCTAATAGCATGTTATCTCCGTTTCCATTGAATAGCCAATTGCGCCGCAAATCCTGACTTCATTCCTACTGCATCCGGAGGTGATGGATCGAGCGTTCAATTTTGTACGTTCACTTACGCTCCTCCGCACCACCGTTATTAACATTAATTGGAATTCAAAGGGTATGTTGGATTTTCACCGTCGCAAAATACGGTCATTGTGGCGCATCAAGGCACAGACACAGCGGAGATGTGCGGCTCCAGTTTAATACTTGTTTAATACGGGCGCTCATAGTTGACACAGCGAAGCAGACGCCACGGACATTGATGCCGTCTTGGAGAATCTGGATTCTACATTGTTCCCCGGACTAAGTTCCTCCATCGAGGCCCACAGTGGCTTTGCAAACGAACAAGCTAAGTATGTAGAGGGCGTTACTTAATTTTCAAACGTACTCAATGACCGCGCAGAACGGCGACGACCATTCTGTCCGCCGTGCAAAGTACAATCAAGGCACACTCTGCAACTACAGTAACACTCGTCGGCCACTCGCTCGGTGTGTTTTTGAATATAACAGATAATATGCAGCGGCCGTTCTGAAGATAATTCCATAAATTAGGTGCCGCTATTGCCCTTCTCGACCTTGTGTACCTACCTTTGCACATTAGCGGCGTTTCATTCAAGGCAATTACGTACGGAATGCCAAGAGTGGGTATTGATATTAGGACACCCCCAGAACTCAATGTCATTCTTCTAACCTATCATCGTTGCTGTAATAGGTCGGAAATCAGGCGTTCGCAAACTTTGTGGATGCTAACCGGGTCCTTACACACATCAATAACAAGTGCGTTCTATTCATCTACCACTGTCAGACTACTCTCTAATGTGACGATCTGTCGGATAAAGGGAGGACATTGTGCCGATTGTCCCTGGTATGTTTGAACGATTTTATTCCACTAGCGACCCCGTTCCCTCAGAGGGTAGTATATTGAAATTTTGACCCTTGCAGGCCTCTTCTTAGGATACCACCACCCCTCAGGAGAGGTACATATCATGGATAACAACCAATGGGTGTCTTGTCCAGGTATGTGGCTATCCTCCATCTCCCAGTGTAAATATGGGTAAATCTGGGAATTTTCACTTAGGCCAAGACAACGCAAGCACTGAATGCATTGTGGGAGACGTTCCAAACATTTTCGACGGAGACACTAGTGACCATGATGGCCCGTACGACACAATCACCATGGGCTGCTAAAAATGTAACTTTCGTTAGCTAGAGTGAACCACTGCCAGCTCCGAGTCGACTCAAATGCCTGAAAGTTAATTATACCAGTAAATTTACGTAGCGTTTGTCGAGGCTGGCTGACATGGTTTGGAATCTAGAGCTGGATAATTCAGTACTACGTCTGGCTTAAACTTACTGATTGCTGGCATTTGCCTCAGTGTCTCAGACTCGTTGGCACCTATCATATTTTGCGTCACAAGGCCATTTACATTGCTACTTAATATGTTGATGTTATTTAGGTGGTAAAACAAGCACGATATAAAGTAGACTATCTGATTTTTAGAAGATAATAATTTTTAGTCCGTATATGATTCCATTATTAGAGCGCAGGCTCGGCGACGGCGGTACACAAGGTAGGTCTCCGTATAGATCAACCCGTTTAAATACTACCAACCAGAATTATTTTCTGCTCTCGGACTCCTTTAAGAATAACACAGCTATAGATTAGTGGCATTTTGTCCATTCTAGCTCTGCATTTCGGGGAGAACCTCTCAGATCTGAGCACTAACAACTACTGCGCAATTTAAATTTGCCGTCGTTACATACATTGGACCAGATGAGGTCGGCCATGCGCTATATTCTCGGGCACATGGCCATGGAAACACCCTCTAATGTATTTTGAGGTTATATAAATATGGGCGCGACCGGGGGGATGTTCATCTAGGATAATTCATCAACTCCACCACCCGAAAATTTCTGTTGGAAGTCGCTCCAGATTCCCAGTCTAAGATGTTTTCTCAGAGAAATCCATCACGGCCGTGCTCGCTAACACTTGTCAACGCTGTGCCCGCGCCTGAACATGCATGTAGTGGCCGAATTATTCAAAAGCATTAAACACGGCCTTCAACCATATTTACAATTTGCGCCCGACCTGGTACTAAGTACTAATACTTAAAATTGGAGCCGCAGCCCGGCTGCAGCTGTTTAAGTAGTATATTTTCCTAAATTGGGCGACGTCATTACATATGACGGTCCTGATCTTCAGATCATAGCCAATGGCAAAACAAGGACAGATTTTTTATCGCGGTGAATTATAAAGCGTGATGAATCTGAGTCGGTAAATCAAGGATTCAAATTCATATGTTTAACCTAACGGCAAATGTATAGACTGGCACTGCTCCAAGTTTAGTGCTCAGTTGCCAGTGGCTTTTCTTGGGCTTTTTGCTGAAACTTCCCAGTCGTCCTAAACAGTACTGTAGCTGTGGCACATTAGGGTGCGATATCATGGTCAATTCTATGTCACCAAAACATGTGCATGAGCGCCAATATTCTGCTCAGTGAAGTGGGCCCAACAGAAACCTGTTCCTTTTCCAAGCCGGAGACTCTAGGCTACTCTAGGGTCGCTCATGAGTCATCACCCCAGAATCTGAATCAGCTCTTCTGAGTTCGTGGAAGTCCGTGGCACTGTGGCATTACCAAAGAGCAAGTAAAGTGTATACTCCCACCGTTACTATTGCTGGATTCTGTTCTTACTACGTCTGACGTTCTCATGGCACGGCCACTTCCATCCTTGAATCTGCTTTTCAATCAACAGTCTCTGCGGCCCATTCGGCTACTTATGCCTGTTACAATTGTTGGGCACTCGCGTGGTGCGTTTATGCCAGCGTGTGGTGAAATACAAGAATCTCGTGTGCTTAACACCTGGTTTCCGACATCATGGAGCGGCAACGGAGAATCGAGATGCACGAAAAAATGAGGGATAGTATACTCTACACTCGAGGTAATCCCTGGCAATCCACCGACGGCCACCCGGAAGGAAACACCGCCGATGTATAACTAGATACGGCCTCAAAAGGCTATGACAGCGCCTAAGAGGCCCGCGCAAATTATGTAGGTGGCCCTTTTTCTTTGTCGGAATTCAACGACAAGAGCGTTTTGTCCATCTGACCTTGAGATCTGGCCGGACTTGTCTAATCTAATCCCTGATCGCGTATAGAGAGGACCCTGTGCCTACTGTCAGTCTGTTCCTGGCATGCCATTCTTATTTCTGAAGCCCAGTTCCAAGGATAGCACATTAAATGCCGCTCTATTTTAGGTATAAGTATTTCTAGGATACTGCTTACTCATGGGAGGTATACACCACAGATAAAAATCAGTGTCTCTTATTCCAAGATAAACTCGAGCAATCTTTCGTCAACACCAGATACAAACAACAATGTATATAAGCTGGAAGTTGAACATTGTAGTTCTATCACTACAAGTCCTGTTGTATGTCAGCCACCACAGGGAGACCGCTTGGTATGGGTAATTCCCAATAGTTCCCAATGCGCTGATGGTGTGGAAAAGTGTCTCGCCGTACCAGCGCCCAGCAGACACTTACCAACCCCCTGAAATTGCTATCTACATAAACCCGGAAGTCAGTGACGATATCCTTTTCGAGTTATATTACGGACCATGGAGCGCCTTGTGGTTGGAATGAGAGGAAGGCATGGCGCCCCGTCCCGTCCAGAATTCGGCAAACGCCCTTGCCTGGGAAGCGTTCACCATATAGATTGTCAATTTTCGCCGCGGCTTTGAATTTATAGGGTTTGATGTAGTATAGTCACGATGGAAAATCGTTTAGCAATTGGTGACACCAGATAACAGGCATGATGTTCGCTCAATGAGCCAAGAAAGCCGTTGCCTTCTTCCTTTATTCTTGTGTGGAATATGCCAATAATAATGCAGGCAGTGCGAAATAGATCAGTTGACTATTGAAGCGCGAGAGTGTGAGGATCAATACTCCAATCCTGTGCGTGAGATTTCAACGGAGCAGTCCAATGTGTGATGGGCCTGGGAAGGGGAAGTGAGAATAGTAAGGAAAAGAAGTAGATTCATGTGAAAGTATTCAATTTGGCCATGTCACTAGACTCCAGGAGCTTGGAAGAGGTTTTTGGGAAGACTACCAGCCAAGGATGTCGATGATGATCAAAAGGGAACGACGGCAAGACAGGGACAGCAACACATGGAAGTTTCACATCCGCACTTTCATAACGCTTATATTCAATAGACTGAACCTTGAAAGAACCAATGACTATATATAATCAAATGATCCAACCTATTTTAAACAACTTGTACGCGCCTTCATCAGCCCTACCTACGCCGCCTTGTCTGACAACGTTTTCGCGATTGAGTATCACCAACTTGGGCTCAGATGTACCCAGATTTCCACCACTGGGCGGTAGGTGCGCAAACAAAGCGTCAACCGTTCTATCCATACCTTCGTGTCTCCCTGTTGTGCGGACTGGGATAATGAGCCAAAAAATGCCACCGCCATAGGCCGTGTTCGGGTCTGGACGTGCAAGAAGCCTCTCGACGCAACATTTGATCCATTCTGCATGGGACGGATGGTAGATAACATCGGCCGCGAGTATGATCTCAAATGGTTTATTGAGAGGCGCGTCGTATCGAGGGTATTCCCAGTCAAGCACGGCCATAGTGATAGGCGCTAGTGGAAATTCAGAAACAGGGAAGTTGGTTGCGACATTTTTCGACAAGTTCGCAAGGACGTCTGCGTGATAGTCCGTCGCGACAATTTCGACAGGGGATGGATGAAGAATTTTGGATGCAACGATGCTTAGCATTCCAGTCCCCGCTCCAAGCTCTAAAATGCGTAGGCCGCTTTCGTTGCTCGGCGGTAACAAATGGAAAGCACATGGTTGGATGCAAAAGCGGTCGGCGAGTAAGATAGAACTACCCCAGCTTTGAAGTCCAACGGAGGTATGATCTTCCTTAGACAACGGGGCATCGTTGAGTTCAACAGTCACTCTTTTCCCAAGTTCATTTCCGGCGCCGTTGGACTTGCAAGATATTGGGAACGAGAAGAATCTGGTAAGCGCCACGTCGTCGTCTCCATCGCTGCCCGTGAAGGAAGAAAGTAGGGAAGCGGCATCTTCGAGGACAGCGGCGCGACTTGCTAAGTCTTCATCAGAGATGGAAGCTTCAAGCCAGGCGTCGGAGCGACTGATGAGTCCCGTTAGCCATTTGATGGAGAATGCGCGCTCGAAGGAATCGGCTCGCAAAGCTTCTAACCTGCTTTCGTTATTGACATCCTCATTTGAACAGTCCGGCGCAGTATTGTCCTCGTCGTCTTCTTCCGCAGAAGCGTACCCGGAATCAGGGACGGATTTGTCATGTATGGGATGTTCTATGCTGCGGATTGGAATGGTAAATTTGGAATCGAGGAGAGCCGATGACGGCGGTGGTAAGTAGATATCACGCAAATTTTCTAAGGTGACTTTAATGAGCTCTAGTGGACAAATAGATAGCTTGGCGAGAGGTGGAAGTGTGGTGGTAGGTGTAGATGTCATATGCCCCGAAGCTAAGCGCACCATCGTGGTCACGGTGGCACGGCAATTAAGTCGCAAAAGTAAGTTGGTGCGGTACGGTCCTGAAGCGAGTTAGCTGTTTTGGTTAATATCGAGATCCTTTCTAGTGTGAATGGTTCTATTGGGTCGTGTCGGCTCGAGATGGGTATCGTCTAAGTGGGTCCGTCGATGTCCTGAAGAGTCGGAAACTGCAGGAATTCGGGGTAAATGTTTGGCAAGGGTCTTTTGGTCCCCAAGCCTATAGAACAAGGAGAAGCATTGCGAAAAGATAGAGATGGGTGTTTGAAGCAGACGAAAACTGGGCCAGATAAGAAAAAAAAAAGAGGACGCACGTTCCATCCGACGCGGAAGGTGCTGGCAAATACTACTAAATATCGGCGCCACGAACCGCTCCCGCCCAAAGCAATGCAAAATTCGAGCGGCCCTCGCGCTGGCGCTGTCCAAGCACTGTCATATGGCATCCAAAGTACACATCGCAGTAGATGAATGACTGGAACAAGAACAGTGGTTCCCTGAGAAACCTGGAGCAAAATGCTCCAGAACAACAGCCGTCAACAGCGTTCCTCCCATACGACCACCACCAAGCCACGATTAGCCAGGTCGAGTTATACTTTCAAATACACATGCCTTCGCGTCGTTCACGTTCTCGGTCGCGCTCTCCGTCAAGACGTCGCTCGGAGTCACCAGAGAGACGAGTTGAACTGCCCAAAGGAGTGTCACCTATCAGCGAATCTGACTATTTCCAAAAGAGTGACGAATTCAGGTTATGGCTCAAGGAAGAAAAGGGAAAGGTACGCAGCGGCGTGACCGAGTTGCGAGCATGCAAGTCAGCCATCTCTGACCATGATCGAAAGTACTTTGATGGACTTTCGGGAGAGCGAGCGCGAAGGTGAGTTTCACAAGGCCGTAGTGTGCTGGAATCTAATTGTGAAGCAGTTATTTCCGGAAATTTATCAAAGTATGGTCTCTTGTTTCTTATTCCACTTATGTCATGGATTTTGAACGGCGCATACCGCATGAAGGCATGGAACAGAGGAAAACTTCCACGTAGGCATCCCCGCGTGCTGTTCCTTTCGACAATAGAATGGAACGTGCTGATACGCCAGACTTAGGTTCATACTACGACGGCATCGAACCTGGTTCTATCCCGGCGACGACAAATACAGCATACAAGTGGTCCTTTGCTTCCAAAAAGACCCGTGTGGACGATGATGCTCTGCGTGCTGCAAGAGCAGATGTTGGAGCGGCCACGTATGGCCAGATCCCTCTTTTAAGATTATCGCATGACACGGGCCCAAGTACGAGCGGCACCCATCTAGCCAGCTCTGGCCGAATTCAAGGTCCTGCAATGCCATCTGCTGCAGATCTCACGCTGGCACGCGAATTAACGAAAGAGCAGCGCGAAGAAGAACGCGCGTATCAGAAGAAACGGGAAAAGTTGGATGCGAAGGACAGACTCGAAGAGATGGTCGGGCCGAAACCTGTCGGAAAGGAAGCTCTTATGGAAAAGAAACGCGCCAAACGGGAAGGTGATCGGTCATTTAGAGAGCGCGGGGATGACGGCCTAGAGCTTGACGAATCGACGCTCATGGGGGGCGGCGATAGTTTCAGAGAACAGTGCGTCCATGTGTCTTGCATCTTTTTATTTTTAAGATTTTCACGATTACCATCGTCTTGTTTTTTTTTAGAATGGCAAGAAGAGACAGCAACAAATCACGCTTCAGTCAGAAGGCAGAAGAAAAACAGAACGTCATGCGTGAGAGATCCTCAGTTTATAAAGAAAAGGAGAAGGTGAGGCGTCATATCTCTACCCGAGACTATTTCCCAATTCTATCGTTTCTCACACGTAGGCCACGATGGATATGTTCCAGCAACTAGCAAAACAAAGATTCGGGTAACATCTCCATACTCGAATATCAATAATGTTGTTCCGCCATGTATAAAAGTAGATTTCATTTTTCATCGCTATTTTCTGAAAATAAATTTCCAGTCTAATCTGAGAACTTTCGTTTTTATTAACGCTTTACTTTTATGTACTGCGCAGTATGTTACAAATGTATAGTACAAGATGGCGTGCGTAAATCAGGTTCGCCTGTGAATTGCGCGATGCAAGGTAGCCACTGTCCGACGGATATCAAAGAGAAATAATGCAGGGGATGGCAGATGAAAACAAGCTCCGAAGCTTGCAGGTATCTCAGTCTGCGCGCCATGTCAGCATAAATGAACATGACGATACAACCATCAGGTGCTCACCTACTAACGTCAGGCTGTGCAGAAAATCACGAGGATTGCGGACGGCTTTTCCGCGAAAATATGGGTAATGACCACTTGTGGGCGGTGCTTGGTGGGGCACCCCAGGCTTGGTCTTCCTCGTCCATCATCTCAACCTGTCGAATGGAAGAGACGTTGATGAGCCCGTGGTACTGGGTCAATTGAAACCAGAATAACGCACCACGATACCCGTATCGTATTTAGGGTATGATTTCGGACCGGACATTGGTAGGTCAACGTTGAGCTGAAAGGGTAATGATCAAAGGTTAATTTGAATGAGTATGGCGTCTTCAGGAGGAGAACCGACTAGTGTGCTTGTGTCTGAGCTAAAGCTCATTCTTCCATCGTGCACTGCCGAGGTAGATTTCCTGGAGCGTGACTGTAATAGAAAGGTCGTATGAGCAATACGGTCATCGGCAAGTATTGTAACCGACGCACTGAAGATTTCTGGGTCTTGTTAGAGAACATCTACAGAGTTTAATGTCAGCGAGAAGGTCTGGCGATACGATATACGTAGTACGCACTGTGTATGGAGTGCGGTGGGGTAGTTGGGTTGTGGTGTGGTGCGTTGAGAAAGTGGTCTGAGCTTTATAAACGTCCGCCAAGGATGAGGAGTATAATTGGAAGACACCGCAGGGGATAGTCTGATTTAAGGCAAACGCGCAGCTGCTATAAGTACCCCAAAGCCACAGTCACCCGTAAACCAAATGGAAACAGCCAAGCCCAAAGCGGCACATAATGCCAGCACCTACATAGGCTTGTCAAAAATAAGATACATCGGCCAAGGATTCTAATCCGGAAATACTGGATCGGAGAAGAGTTGCGAAAATCCATATGCAACGCTGACCTGTCAGTGCCATGGCAAGAATTTGGCGCGGCGTGAGCGGGTATTTTTGTGCAGCCCGACAAGGTCAGCAGTTCCAAGAGGTTCCTGAGTGCGCCTGGGGCCATCTAGCTCCGTGGAATTGATGAACTCTACGCGCTGTGGGGGTGAGAGGATCTTGAAATCGGACATTCCAAAAATAGATAATCTGGAAAACTTTGCGTGAGCTCGGCAAGTAAGTGGGTATTCAAGGAACTGACCTCCAGTGAAAGTTAGAAGACGGAAGACCCATCCCGCACTTCCCGGGAATATTGTCGGAACTAGAGCAAAATAACTTGACGTTTTATAAATGAAGAATATGACGACAAGGGAGACTCAAAGTAGATTTAGCCATGCCGCCCCACCTTCTGACCTTTCCTATGGGCTGATTCATATGCACCTGACCGCTTATTCACCTACGAGAAAGAATTTGACTGGGCTTATTTTTAGCCTGTGGCCATTCGTGGCGTCCGGCTTGTTTTTGTGTTCTGCGGCACAACGTTGGATGCATCTAACAATTTATTCTTGGGAACGCATCAATGCCACACATGCTAGAGCACTGCAGAGGACAAATTTGAGAGAGACAGCTTGACCCGCAATTCAACCGTAGTTGTTGCATCGAAGCGGAGAAACACACGTAGCAAATGCTCGGGGAACGATTAGACAAGAAGCATCGAGCTTATCGAGGCTCGGCATGGAGAAGCACGCTGCATTAAAAAATCTACTTGTCGCCGATCAGCACCGGGTCGGGGTTATGCATAAAACCAAGAACACCGAAGATAAGGTGCACGTACCTATAATTACGAAAAATGGTACACCTTAATGGAAAGGAGGAAATATGATTCCTTATGCCCTATCCATTAGTTCATCAACTGCGCCGCCGACTTCCTCGAAAACGAGTGAGCCCTGTTGTTCTTTTAGCCACTGTACACTCCGCTTCTCGTCCATGAAGTAGGAGTATGCACGGCGAAGGTCTTCGACATCCACTTGCTCGACTTTCCGCTTACGAGCGATCACTCGACTACAGGCAATAAGATTTAGGGCGTATCGCAGAGTTGTCTGCATAGCCATCGAGGTTAACACGTTTGCTGCGTCGGCTGTCAGTTGGACATCTTCCTCTTGGCATCTACGGGTTTAAGAATAAAGTCAGTAAGCTGGTGCGCAGTTCGACGGGATACTCGACATAAAGCCAAGACGATCAACCGGGATTGTGCGAACCTTATTTGGATGATTTGCTGAATGTCTTCCTCGCTGTAAGGCTTGGTGCTCACGATAAGAACCCGGTCAAGCAGGTCCATGGGTAGGCCGTGCGGGCTGCGGAATTTTGTCCCACGAATTCTTGCCATGCCTCGGTTGGAGGCCATGATAACTAGTGGGGCCAGATCACCTTCAAGAGCTCTGTTGAGGAACGAGAAACATTCGATGTCTAGCATATGAACTTCGTCAATGAATAGGACCTACCAAGGCCGAAAGAAAATAGAACAACGTCAAAAAAATGCGATATAACCATAACAGGCAAAACTTACCCCCGGCACTATCTCAGCCTTTCCCTCCTCCCTCCACTCCGCTACCTTGGCATTGATTTGATTCCGCAGTTCAGGCTTAATTTCACCAGTGTCGCCTGCGAATAGCGCGAGAAAGCCTTGGGTCCGGCTGTTTATAACGTCGATTTCATGCAGTGATACGGTGTGAACGACTTCCTTTCGTTTTTGGATCTCACCCTCTGGGCATTGCACAAATTTTGTCTAGCCAAGAAAACTGTTAACATTCCGATCAAAACTCTTTCAGTCAAGCAGAAATAAACGTACATCAGCGCCCATCGCGTCGTAGTCTCGCGACTGCGCAAAGGAGCGGCCGAGTTTTGTGACTTTGCCAGAAGTCTTGTCGATGGCGATGACATCGCCTGCGAGTACCTTTTCCTTGGTCAGTGCCTCTATCATCTTCATGCCCAGATCGTAAACGGTTTCCATGTCCGTGGTTTTGATTGTTAGTTTGCCGGTTTTCGTCGCCTATACATGGAGAGACATTATAAGTGGATTAGGCATGGTGCAGTATCCAGAACAGTGGAATTTTGAACCGGCGGCACGTACCCCAGTCAAACTTCGGTCGATCTGGATCTCCACTACCTGGCCTTCAATAAGCTCTGTCTCTTCCTTGATTCGGACGCCAATGCTCCGTCGGAAAGCCTGGGTGAGAGCTTCGGTCTTTGACATTGAAAGCGAGAATACTTCGCTCGCAGCGATCATCGTGAACGGCACATCGGGCCCGAGGGACTGTGCCATGCCTAAACAACGGTACTGTCAGCCAGATACTCGGCGACTGGTACGAGGGCACGGGACCCACCCAACGCAATGGCAGTCTTGCCTGTCGACGGCGGGCCCGCGAAGAGCATTGCGCGGCCTGCGATTTTGCCCTCCTGGACCATCTTGAGGATCATGCCCGCCGCTTTGCGCGCTTTTGCCTGACCTACAAGGCCCTGCGAGTTGGCACGGGGTTCTAGACGGTCGTCGAGCCCGAGACCATGGACGTGCGAGTGGGCGCCTGTTGTTGAAATATGGGTCAGAATTGAGAGACGAGCTCGGTGGCGGCGCACGCACCAATGCGCTCCATTTTCGTGATGTCCCGCAACTCGGAAGTGCCTGTAGATATTTGCATGGCCTGTACATCTTGAGTAAGGGGATAAGTGAGATGGGACGAGACGCACCATGATCGTTGGAGGAGAGTCGCGTCGACCATCGTTTGGTTCGCGGCTGGTCGCCAAACAAAAAATCGCGTTTGGTCACAGCCTATTCTGGCGAGACCCAAAATCTCCTCCATGCTGTTCGCCGTGCGGGGCAGTTCGTCCGCATTACTTCGGACGTGTCTGCTTGCCAGGGCGTCCTCGCAGCTACCGCAGCAGCGCGGCTATGCCACCTCAATCTGGAAAAACGCGAAACCTTCCGAGGTCACCGCCGCGCTCGCTCGTTCCCAGGACCTCTACAAGACTTACAAACCTGTATCGCCCGGTATCCGTCATTTAAAGCGACCACTGAGTCCACATTTATACGAGGGGCGGCCCCTGCGCCAGCTCACCTTCGCTAGACGCAAAAATGGAGGCAGGAATCACCATGGTGTGATCACAGTGCGGCATCGTGGCGGCGGTCACAGGCAGCGCATCCGTGCTATTGACTACAAACGCGAGGCCCCCGGCATTCACGACGTAGTGCGCATAGAATATGACCCAAATCGTTCCGCGCATATTGCCCTGCTCTACAACCGCGACCCGAAAGCAACCGCGACTGCAAAATGGAGTTACATCATCGCTACCGAGGGTCTACGCGCTGGGGACCACGTCCAGAGCTTCAAGCAAGGAATACCTGAAGGATTCCTTCCAGGGTTTGAAAAGAAATCATCGACAGTGCTCGAGGAAGACCACTCACTGAGCAAGGAAGAACTGGAACGCGAGCGGGCCTCGGCAAAAGCGGCCGAGGCCTCAAACCAGTCCCTAGCCCTTGGTCTCCTTCGTTCGCTCACTCTCAAGCCAGGAAATGTCCTTCCTCTTCACCTCATTCCTTCCGGTACTGTCATCAACACCATTTCTCTGCGTCCTGATGGCCCTGGTATCCTTGTCCGTTCTGCTGGTACCTACGGCCAGATCATTGCACATGAAGAAGGCGGTCGTTACTCTCAAGTCCGCCTGCAGAGTGGAGAAGTGCGTAAAATTCTGCGCGACTGCTGTGCAACCATTGGCAAGGTCAGCAACTCGTTGTGGAAAAACCGCAATCTCGGAAAGGCCGGTCGTTCCCGTTGGCTGGGAATCAGGCCTTCCGTGCGTGGTGTGGCGATGAATGCGTAAGTTGTGAACTTGGAATAGCACGCCGAAACTAACTAATGATCTACTCCTAGAAATGACCATCCTCATGGTGGTGGTCGCGGAAAATCCAAGTCCAACAAACACCCCGTGTCTATCTGGGGCTGGGGTACAAAGGGTACAAGGACGAGGAAACCTGGACCGAAGGGGCCCAAGAACAGCAACAAGATGGTTATTCGCGAGCGTCCTAGAGGCAAGGAAAAGCAAGGTCTAGCATAGTTTGGGTAAACTCGATATCCTGTTTTACCCCAGACCAAATTTATATAGCTTTCTAATTCGTATGCTGCTTTGTCGACGTTCAAAATTCTATCCGTACAGAAAAGACATCTCACCTACCCTCATCTAGGCTTCCTCCTGATCGGCTTCTTCATCTTCGTCGTCTTCCGCAATTTTCTTTGGCTCCTTGACCAACTCGGCCTTGCCCACAATATCCCGCCAAGCGGTCATCTCATCTCCGACCTCATTTCTTGCTTGTTCTAACGAAGTCCTGAGGGCGGTGTAAAACGCAGTGCTGCCACTTGCAGGAGTCTTTATTTCAAATGCATGTGTCTTGGTGGTTGCCTTGTCCCCGCCGTCAACATTGGTAGGAGGCTTTAAGTTGTAGGTAATCTTGATCGTTGCTGATGACATCTCGTAACGTCCAAGACGCCTTGCGCGTCTTTTCCTGGGAAGAAGCCTCTGGAAAACATGCGCAAATAGCAGTGATAAGATTCTGACAGGTCTGCGCAGCAGACTTTGAATTTGAACCTCCACGCCCACCACCTCGCCATTGCGAGTGTCAACAGTGCTCTTGATACTGCTATAATGGACATCGACTTTGATCTTGAATCACTCGTCCACGTAGAACAAGGGTCCGACAAATCACATCGCCAAATCCGTGTCGATCTGACTAAAATATCCCTGTAGCTTTTATGATGCCGGATACGAAGACGGGTTTGCGCATGGGCGCATTCATGGTCTTATCGAAGGTCGTGCATTGGGCCGTGAAAAGGGTTTCGAGATCTGGGAAGAGCTCGGCTTCTACGAAGGGTTTGCTCGTACGTGGCGCGCGATCCTGGTCAAGCAGTCGCGCGAGGATGAGTGCGTACTCCGGTTTTGCTGACAGCCCCCTCCTGACGCCCTTGCTCCAGCCGGGCAGCTCAGCACATCCGGCATATACTCGACGCCATCGCACAGTTCCCCCGCGCGAACCCCTCCGCTGCGGATCCAGCGTCGGACATCGATATCCCCAAGCTCCTGCGCCAGATCCGCTCGCGTTACAAGGTACTATGTGCGTCGCTTGGCGTGCGCCCTCGGCTCCGCTCGGCAGAGGTCCCGGATCCGGACGACAAATCGCCAGCGGACAACGAAAGCGAAATGGAGGACACAGTGGGTGGCGTCTCCGGATCTCAGCGCGTCGCGCTGGGCTCTGCGATCCCCGTGTGGAAACTCGACAATACGGGTGCAAAAAAACCGGTGACCAACCACGACCTCAGCTTTTGAGCTTGTGTTCCATATATCATCAGGTATTCCTTGTCGCCAGCCACGCCGGCCAGCATTTTGGCCGCGGTAGCCCCAATGCTCCGCAGATTCGCCATGCCGTCCCCCACCTATATATGCTTGCCCGATACGCTGCACATGCCAACGACTGTGAGGACATGTTTCTGTTTGCGAAGAATCGCCGTGAACTGATGCTTATATATTTAAGCAGGACAGAGCGCGCTGATGACGTCTGGGAGACGCGTATATGCCTTTGTTTCAATCGCTCACTTCCTTTGGCACGGGCATAGCATTTGGATGTCAGATGATGCTGGCGTAGTGGCTCCCACAGGGCACACACTGGATCTTGTACTTGACAGTTGCGAACGCAGCGGATGAAATCATCGTTGCACAGATCTTCGACTTTTGCATGCGCGTATACCAGTTGATATTTCTCCCGCGGACGGGACCGCCGCTCACGAGATAACACACGGTGGTCTACCTACCGGCCATTGAAACACAGCGCCTATTCTTAGGCGACCCATGCATCACTAGAATATCTTGCCTATTTGCACAATGACATCGTGCGCAAACGCGGAGAAGGTTCGGGCCTGTTGTCCGGGCCCGGTTTCGGCAGTACGTTCCGCTCACTGTATAATTGTCTTGCAACCAAGTCCCCCGGCGCCTCAGAAGAATCAACGGCATTGAGCGGTTTCACGAGCGCAAAGGCTGGGCCAGGGATATCTCCCATGCCCGCGGGGAAGGAGTCCCTGTTGCAGGTCGTCTGACCTCATCAGATCTCTCGGCTTTTGTTTTACTGCCGCTCTGCTTGCGCACAGATGCCTGTGGCGTTTCTCTTGGTACAGCAGTCAAAGAGATAATAAAATGCAAATTATTTCATGTCGAGGTTGCTAAAACGAGTGTGGGGTATGTGCATGTTGGTGTGATAAAGGGCAATACAATGAATGCGGTTCGTAGAGTTGGCAGAAAGGAACGGTCGTGCGAGGAAAACGTAAAGCGAGACTTGCGATGATGATGCGTGTGTGTCTTGTACAGAAAAGCAATGATAAACTTCAAATGCCAAAATGAGCCTCCTTGGTGCAAATAAATTACTTATGGCCTTTGATAAAAGATACTTCGAGTTAGTTCCAAAACAAATGTTGAGATGCAGCCTTCTGTGTAGTGTATAATGCTATTGATGATGTCTTGAGGCGATTGAGATTAATATCCGTAGTATGCGCGCTGAAACGAAGCTCATTAGCTCGTTATAGAGATCACAAAGGATATACTCACCATTCGATCACTAAAAGAAAAGAAGGTGAAATAAGACCATGTTATTCAAAGTTGCACGATCGCGCCAGTCGGGACACTTACAATAACCAGATAACTTTGGAGCCGGTTTTGCAGCCTCTCAAGGTGACAATATGTCCCCGGATGCATTCATAGAGAAGAGCCCGCTGTTCTTTATCGGCCTGTATCGAGATTATAATTCTGTTAAAGGATTGAAAGGCGAAATGATTTGGCTGACCGTCGGCAAAACACTCGCAATTAGCTGGCTCCCCGTGACAGATAACGCCAAATCTACTACCATGGCGCGACGTGCCCTATAAATCATGGATACGATGATCAGTCGAGCCATGTGATGCTAGTAGGTATTGCAAAAAGTTACCCTTTGGCCGGCTCGCACATGCGCTTGACCACTTTATCAAGGGTCTCGACGCCGCCTTCCTTCAGAGCTTTGGTAACGGACTTTGCTCCTTGCTCGTTAGTTGCAAATTCTAGAAGACCGTCTAAAAGGTGGTCAAGAGTCATGCTTTTGTGGGCCTCGGACCCATGCTCTAAAACTGCCAAATACCATTTGAACAAATGGTACATGAGCGCACAAAAGATGACTCACTATGTTGAATGCAGTATGAGCCCCATTGACTCTTGGCTACCTCGCTAAAAACACCAAATCCATGATTGAGAAGTTCATCGACTATGCCGTCCTTGGCCTCGGCTTCAAGATTTTCGAAGGCGTGCTGACATTGATGACGTTAGATTTCGACGGAAAAGAAATACAATCGATTACAGACCTGGACGACCAAAGATCCGGTCTCGTGGCAGGCGAGCGAGGCCCACTTCCCTTTCAATGACTTGTTAACGCTAATCCAAACGTGAGATTGGGGATTTTTTGAAAAAAATCATGTAAAATACGTACTATGTAAAAATGGGCGGGGCTGGCGGTGTCCAAGACAGTTCCATTATCTGTATTTGGTTCATTCAATTTCGGGGCGTAACTTATAAAGAGCAAAAAAATACCTTGCTCCATACATGAGAGGCATGTTTGTTGACCAAAGTCTGCGCCGGATCGCCGAGAAGAAGCTCGGAGACGATAAGTAATCGAATATCTTCTTCGCAATCGAGAGCCTTCTGTAGAACATGGCACCCATAGCAGTTTGTTGCCAAGTCGACAATGCGACCTCTACAAAAGGAACTCGATTAAAAGAGAGCCTAGACACCCTTGAAGCGAAGACGGAATATATGTTCGTACCTCATGCAAGAAACAATCTTTCTTCTTTCTTCAGCAGTCGATGCCGCCTCTAAACACCTTTGAACTGCCCAATTACCAAAGCTAGCATATCAGAGAATGTCAGATCGGGTCCAATGTGTCAATAGGAGACAGAGATATACCGGTGGGCCATCATCTCGAAACCTCGAGCGCAGATCGCGTCAACTATCTTCGCCCTCTCATCCAAGTCAGCAACCTTGAGCTTTTGCTGAAGAAAAATAGATGCTTGTTGATCTGACGACTTGATGATTCGAGCAACGAATATATGATACGGAGGGGAAGAGGACGGATGAAGCAAGGAGAGAAAGTTAATTGGCTGAAAGGTTGACGCGCATATATTAGCATATAGCTACATTTATAGTCGTTAAATAACAAACTTACTTCATGAGAGCCTTGAAAAGACTGGGATGTAGATGGTTGTTGATATAAAAAGGAAGATCTAAGCGTTTCTTCTTGTCCAACACTAAAAGCAAAATCGCCGGCGGGTTTCTCTCCAGCAATGCGCCATTCAGCGGAGCCAGATACCTGCTGACCTTGCTGTACTTGAGCCTGGGTCTGGTGGAAAGGATGCTGTGGGCCCTGTTGAGTGGACCGCCAATCCATGGAAGGAAGGCGGGCCGTGTCCATACGACGAGCAGGGGGTGGAGGCGAAGTGTATATCGATTGAGACAGGTCCGAAGACAGAGGAGGAGAATAGATGTTTTGATTCTGAGGCGAAGCAGGCGCAGGCGTTGGAGGCTCCGCAAAAGGCTCGAAAAATGTCCCAGGGTTTGATGGACCTTGATGACGAGCATGGTGGAGATGAGCGAGGGGTTGACGCGGAGCAGCGAGGTTAGATGGTGGAATATTCTGATTTTTGACGGGAGAGCTATTTTCAAAGATAAGGGAGGGCTGAGACAGATAGGGATGCCCAGAATGAGCGTGTTCGTAAGGAGAGTGCAACTTGACATCGAAGGACCTTCCGGTAGGAGAAAGATCGGTGGGGGTCAAAAGGGCCGAAGACACCGATGCAGGAGAAAAGTCCGGGGAGTTTGGCGAGGTACCGGTGCTCATCGTAAGCGGAGATGGCTTTTGGAGCCCAAAAGGAACGGGCGAATTGAGATTCAAAGTGCGCAGAAGCTGTTCGACATGCTACATGGCAATCAGCAATGAAGTAAAACTGAAAGGCTAACGAGAATAAACTTACGCTATCACCATACTCAGGGCTATTTTTCTTCCTGCCATCGCCGATGGCGCCGATTTCTCGAGCAGAGGGTTTTTGAGTTTGCGGGGGTTGGGGCGAGCCAAAGACATCTTCGCGACTGATGATGTACTGCAAAGTCGCATTACGTGCATCTTGAAGGATGTTCTGCTCCGTCTCCCTCTCCGCGACTCTGGAAAAAGAATCCAAGGTTCGGGGCCATGTAGTCTCAGAGGGCTGGGGTTGGGGAGCCCAAATTGATCCCAGAAGTCCTGAGTGCTGGCGCGAGCGAGGCTGGTTGGGATCGGAACCGTTGAGAAAGTGCTGCACATCGGATGTATGGGCCATTGCGAAGGAGAGGGGATGGTGGTGGTAAAGAGTAAAGAAGAGAATGGCGAATTTTCGTATTTTATACAACGTCTGGGGATGACATCTTCTGTGAAAGATTAAATCACAATTCCTTTTACGGGGTTCGTCTTCCCAAACTGGGATATTCGCACCCTCCTAAGCGCATACATTCACGTTTCTTACCTCGGACGAGGCTAACCCACGCTGGCCATCCACGAAGAAGTTAGGTTTTATTCTGAATCGCCGGTGTCCTGTTCAGATCCTGATGTGGAAACCTATAGGAAGTAAAAAGTAAGATTTAAACGGCTTTCGTCGCCTCATGTGCAAATCCTTACTTCAAATGTGGTTAGCTTAATGACACATTTCTTCATAACGATCTTTGCTCTTCGCCATGCACCAATCGTTTTGACCAGGGGCGGGCAAGAAAATTGGCGGTTTGCGCACCAAGCAACGGCATATGTTTTTCTTGACAAATCTCAAGTGCGTAGTGACAGCCTGGAATATTTGGCGCATGAATTTGCTCAGTATTTATGTAAGGTGGGAGTGGAAAAGCGTATCACCAGTCGTCGTGAGTCTTTGACACCCCATTGGTACTTCGTTTGCTTTCCCAGCCACTGGCGAGCTGAACTTCTCCCGCGAACCGTATAGAGTGTCGGATAAGACCTTAAGCGCTGTTATAGTGTGAACTTGTTAACAACCGATCAATAGACGGCTGGCGTCACTGCACTTCGAACCTGGGCAGAGCCTTTAAGAGCCTTTAAGTACTCAAGTTCACGACTACACGAAGCTCGCGACCCTACAACGGCTTCATTGAACCGCAGAGCACTGCCATTACTGCTATAATCTCTTTTGGTCTGAGCCGAGTGACCCGGAATAATACAGCGCGTGTAAAGGAGACCAGGGAAGGTAAGCTGTATCACCGTGACTCACCTCGCTCTGGAGCGTGTCCCTCAAGCAACCTTCAAGTTTGCCCCTTTTCCATGCCACGGTGCTATCTGTTGGCTATCTGAGTCTTTTCTTTACTACTCGGAATAGACAGTGGACTCGAAACAAGACCGAAGCAAGTCATGGAAAACTTCGAGATGGCCTGTGACTGTAGAGTGCAGTGAATGACATTGACGTGAATGACGAGCAACGCGAACCATGCAAATTGAACGACAGGCATTCCCGATAAGGCAATTACGCACGGAAAGGTCCGAATTCATGTATCCCGGGCCGCCCTTGGCACTGGCCCGGAGCGCTGGGCTTTGAAACTTGAGCTTGAGCGTGCATACGACTCAGACCAGGACCGAATTTGTATGTCAAATTTGACTGCTCTCCACCGAAATGGGAACAAATACTGTCCAACTCTGGAATTGTGTCGTTATCAACTTTGTATCCGCCCTATTCCCTATAGATTTCCTTGACTACAACTCCGGGTGCATGTATCACGCTCGTTCAGATAGTAGTATTCTCATACTCGCAAGTACCTCGGGCTGGTTATGTCACATCCGAAGCGACTCCGCTACGAATAAAACCAGCAGATACTTTGGTCTGAGTCGGTATTTGTTTAGCGCGTAGTGATTTGATTATCACGGTTTTGATATTTTGTGCATAAGTATACCATGACATTGGACGGGAACTCTGTTGTAATATCAAAAGTCTCGCTGGCTCATCAATAGACTGGCTAGAATCATTGATATTGATGCGGGGCTCTATTGCAGCTGCTGTCTAAATCGTTCAGATTTAACACATCAATCTTGATTGTTGGTCCTTTGGCAGAAGATATTTCAAGTGAATCCTACGTTACATGGTATCCATCGTGTCAATGGGCTTTGATCTGGACTTAGCAATTATCTCACACAGATATAAGGCGCCATGCTTTGAATCTATGGACATAAATTCCTGCCTGCTCACGCTCACCGTGCCATTCTTCATCTGAATTTCATCTCGCCTGGCAATAGTTTTGCCGATCAATTATGTTGCGTCGATTTTGTAAAAGAGACCTGGGATATGTCCAGCCGCTCGCCGGCATAAGTAGAAGCGATGGTGAGAATCAAGCTAAACTGACAGAAAGAAGTTGGGACGCGGGTGTATGTAGACGTGAATACATAGTGCCTATTGACTGTGTGGCAAGGCGAGAATGAATTTCCGTTCCCCTATTCCATGTTATACTTAGAGTGAAGTGTTGAAGGTCATGGGTCTCGACTCTCAAACAAGTTCAAGTAAGAACGGCCTGATAATTCCAGGTTTTGTAGGTGATTAAAAGTGTTACCAAGGTGTATTTAACCAGAAACTATAATAAACGGTTTGATAATCATTTATTGATTAAGGTAGCTCACAAAAAATCCTTGCCGTCGACATATGTAGAAGAACTGGGCGTCCAGTTGAGATTACAAGTCTATAAATAATTTATGGGCCATTTGAGTTATAATTAGTTTCCTACTATATAATTAGCATCGTACAGCTCCTTATCCGTGGCAAATTCGTTAGAAACGTAGACCACCTGCAAGGATGGCAATGCAACGAAGTCCCTGATAAAACGCCGATGTGTAACCCAACCTGTATAAGGTAGAACCGGAATTTGGGCGATCCCAAAACACCTTCCCGTGAACCATTTGTACACCTATTAATATTTCCAGTTGCCTGTTCCTGGGGGACTGTAGTCCACACAAGGTATCATTAAACTTTAGCCTGTATTTTCCTTGGGGTTGTAACGGGTTCATGGTCCATGAGTACGCGCTGTCTACAAAAGATTAATGGGAACGTTTCTCGGCTGCGAGATTCAGACACCTTAGAATAGTTGCTTAATCATATCTTCCATGTTCTGGCGCGATTACGCGGTTCAAACCTTCGATAAGTTGAATACGTACGCAAAACTTACGGCGTCCGGGCATCGGCCAACGGGGGACAACATTTTCCGCGATGTTGATCAGGGCGTTTTACTTCAAAAAATATATAGAGACTCTGAGTCTTTTCATGGGCAAGAGAACCGTGCCACTGCATGGCATGCGCCTTGTCTCGAGCGCAGATCAACTGCTGTGCCTGTTCAGCGGATCATCGGCAACAATGGGACGTTGTATTGGCACGACTCCCGGCCGACGGCTCTGCGCCTCTCTGCGCCCATCTGTACCCCACATCCACGCACAGCCACAATTCCCATCCTTGCCAAGATATGGGCCACGGCATGAATCCAGCGAAATCACTACATTTGACACGCCTGTCGGATATATGTGCGTCGCTTGCGTACCGACGCCTAACCGACGCCTATTATACTTCCTCTCATAGCCCGCGCGGCGCGCGCAGATGACTCGCGTCCTCCATAACTCCACCATGCGTACCCTGCAGTTAGCCAGAAACACATATTCAAAGCTTGGCCCGAATACCAACGAGGCGAGCATTAGTGCGGGCCCGTGCGGGCTCGGCGGGGTTCCGCCGGCGGCGCCGGGGCGCTCGTGCAGCGTATCCGCCTTGGTGCCACTCCGGATTTGCGATCACAGTACGGGCGCTACTAAGCAGCTCGTTGAATAGATCCCCACTAAATATGACTGAGGTGGACGGGCGCATCATGGCTTTCATCTATTCCGCGGTAGGTAGTTGCGCCCCAAAACAATGTGGACATCCACATAGCAAATTGATTCCCGCGTTTATAATACGATAACGTTGGCCCTCTGCGTTATTTCATTCCAGAAAGATGGGGCGACCCTTGTTAAGATACAGCACATGCGGACAGTCCCTTTAATTCTATTTCATCTCCGCGACGGCACGTTGACGTGGGCATGTACGAGAACATTTGCAAAGGACGGGGATTGTTTATTCATGAGTCTGGCTCGATTGTTAAGCACCAGCCCTCCCAGCACTTTTTGGACGAAGCGCTCCAATGGTGATGTGTTGACTATCTCCGTCTTCCAATCGAATTTGCTCCATCTCTGGGCGTTCTAGCTCGAAGTTCGCCGTCGTCTGATCGTGATATGTGTTCTGCCAGTGTCCATCTCCGACAAGCACATCGCCGCCAACTAGAACGCGCTTTATAAAAAGAAAGTGAACTGTGTCGGATCTGAATGGGCGCGCAATGCAGTGCCCAGAGCGCATCTCTGTCGTTATCGAAGCGCAACTGGCAGACGTTTGGGGTCGAGAATCCAAGCCAGGGACTCCCATGTTTGAAATGCAAAAGGTTAACAGATAGATTCGTGTTGGTGAGTGTGAAGGGCCCGAGTGGGCGGGTGCTGCGCGACGGAGGACGTGTGTCCTGGCGAAGGAAGGCAGCAGGCCAGGTGATATACATCTTCTGATATGATGCCTGCGCTGCCGTACTCGAAGGATCCGACCTCCACCGACGCCCACGCCAGACACAGCGCTCTGCAACGGCGAAAATTGCAAATTAAAACATACCCACTCCACGCGTCCAACGAACTGGATGACGGTGCTGTGTGCGCGATGCAGTCGCACACACTTGGCTGCCGCCGTTTCCACAGCGCCATGGTCTATAACCGCGCGAGCCGCAGCGAAAGGATACGACGACAGGCTTCCGTGTCGGCGGGGCCAGGCGTCGTATTTTTACGCGTGTTACATACATGGATGCGCCCAAACAGTGGGGCAGTTCCAGCTCCGCGACGCCGCGCCCGCAGGCAGGTGCCACCGGCAGGCGCACGCGGGCCGTGTGCGGGGAAGGATCGCAGGGAATCCGATGGAATCCCGGGAACGCAGCGCATACGCGGGCGGCACATTGAGACTCCGCCGGGCGCGCCTGCACGCCGTGGCTGGGATTCGGGCACATAACGTAGGCGTGGGATTACGTATGCTGTGATCCCAGGGAGTGTGATCGGCGAGGTTGGTGGGAAGATCGAGATCTGGCGACGGAGATCAAGGCGAATGAATTTAAGCAGCGCACGACGCGGGCTCCCCACCGCCAGCCATGCTCCTCTCCCTGCCCCCAGAGCTCCTCCAGCACGTTCTCTTTCTCCTCGTCGCCGCCGACCCCCTCGCAGACCTCGCCGTTCTCCGCCCGCTTCGGTCCACTTCTCATGCTCTCAGAGCCGCCGCCGCCGAGCCCGCCCTCCATGCGCGCATCTACCGCAACAAATTCGACACAGCCGCCGTCGAGCGCCGCCTTTTCAAGCCCTCCCCGGAGGGACTCAAGGAGCAGCTCGAGAGCTCTCTGGACCTCCTCGCCGCGATCCGGCGCGGCGTGCCCACTTCTGCCGACCGTCAGCGCCAGCTGACCGACGGCCTTCGCATCGGCGAGACCGACATCGCGGACACCCTGTTTGGAGCGCTTCTGTTAATGCTGGATAATGACGGCAAAAACTACGCTCAGCTCGAGGCTGCGGGTGTGCACGCTTACCTCCACAGCTACGCGTTCTCCCACTTCTGGGAGGGGTCCTTGCAGAACGGAGGCTGGCCGGTCGAGAAAGCGGCTAGCGCTTGTGCGCTGTGGCTAATGTGGTTGACCATCGATCGGAGTACGTCCTTATCATCTACACGTGGTACCCATCTCTTACTACCCGCAGGCCGCATGCTCAAGGAGTTACATCGCGCCCGCGAGACATTTTTGCTCGCGATCAACCCGTTCGTCTTTCTGGCGCACCGCGTATGTCCCAAGATCTTTCTCTCTCTTAAATGACCATTAACGCCATTTACAGTACCCCTCGTCAGAAGCACCTCCGAATAATTTTAACCTTCCGCTGACGGGACCAGCGTATACTTTCCCGTTACCCAACAGCTTGTCGAGTGCCTTTTATCCGCAGGAGGTCGGACCGCAACACTATCCACACTACCTGCCCGACCGCTCTATGAAGGCATCGTATTTTGGCGCTACGCCGTCCCTCGCGCCGCCGCTAGCAAGTGTCGCCGCCAAACTTCTGTATGTCGCGTACAGGGAAATCACTCCTTTCAGGGTCCCATTACATCTCCCTGTCAACGCTGAGCAGGCACGCCGCCAGTGGTGGGCAGAAGCTCAGGCAACTGCTGCCCTCGTGGCAGCCGGCATGCCCCATGCGCAGGCAGAAACCGTGGCGCGCACGTCTCCACTCGCTTACCCACTGCCTCCAGTCCCAGCCCACATTACTCCGCCTATGAATCTGGGGCCGACACAGGAGGATTACCACGCGTTGAACCGCGGCAAAGCGGCGGTGCTACCACGGGGCGCGCGATGGGACTGGGACGCTGGCCATGCGCTCAGGGTGAACTGGGAGGACGACGACGACGTCGAGGCGGCCGATGCTGAGGAGAGTTGTAAGTGGGATACGCTCTGGTGGCGCATGCGCTTGTGCAACGACTACAGTGCACCGCGGCCGAGCTTCGAGCCCGGTGCAGTGTTCGACCGCGGCTCAATGCGCGGAATTTGGAAGGGCAAAATATATGTCAGTCTTTTTTTGTCTCGGCTGCCGGCGCGACTGGCCGCGCTTCTCTTCTTCCTTATCTGACCACTCGCCCATAGATCCCACAGGGAAATGACCTTGGACGGTTCATCCACAGCAATCCAATGTACCCTGGCTTCGACGCTACCACTGGCTACTACACCACCGAGGCATTCAATGAAGCTACCTTTGGTATCATCATGCAACCTTTTGCTCTCCAGTTCCAGGAGAGCGTCCGTATGTGTGGGTGCGCACGCACCCCAAAGGTTAATAGGCAGGCTGCGTCCTGTGGCCGGACAGGTGCCGGTTCGCCCACCTCTTTGGCGTCGGTATCGTCTTCGGACCGCGTTTCCCCCACGCATCTCCAATGCGGCATCATCCCTGTTCCGCCTCCAACCGTCGTTGACTGGCACGGCATACCCTTTGACGGCGTCCTTCCGCAGGATTTACCCAACGGTCACCCGCAGCACGCGGGACTACCCCCTGCAGACCCAGAAGAAATCGACGAAGATCCCATCCATGGTGACTTCGACTCGACGCTGCAACGCGACGGTCTTCGCGTACCGAAGCTCGATTATAGCATGAGCAATGCCTGGCTACCCGGTGGTATCGGTGGCGTCACGTTCATCATGCGCCCTGCGCGGCACACAGTAGTCGTCGCGGACAATGAAAGAGTTCGGCTGCGCGACGAGCTCGTCGTGGCTGTTGCACATCAACCGCCGTTGGCTAGCGCGCAAGCGCCGTGCCCCGCGTTTCTTCCTCGCGGCCTGCGTGTTCCCGAGGCTATCCCGGGACAGTACGTCTACGAACTATACGACCCCAACAAGATTTCTGCGCACGACGTACTTCATGAGGCTGCGCCGTACGCCGGGCCCTCCACCATGTGGACTTCGAACGCCCACGGTGTTCGCGTATTGCCGCCGGACGGCAACGGCGAGCAGTACAACCCAAGCTGTACGCGGTGTGTGGACCGTGAGCGCGCACGGGCCGCGATGCGAAAGAAGAACGGGGACGAGGCGCGCCGGGTTCTCAAGCGCCGCGCAGACGCAGCCGCCGAGGGCTCACGACTGCTCGAGGAAACGATGGAGCGCTGGGGGCTCTCCGAAGGACACGCTCCGCCAGCGGGCGCACGCGTCGAGGAACTCGACGTCAAGGATCTCCACCTCGACGGTGAGGTGGACGAGGAATACCTATCCGCCTCTGAGGACGGCGACGACGCGGAATTCGAGGACGAAGACGACATACTCGGCACTGTACATGGCTTGAACGCTGCTCGCGGAAAGTGGGCCAACGACACGGACCCCGACGGTGCGCCGTGCCGCCGCTTCCAGCCCGGCGCGCGCTGCGAATTCGACCGCGCGCGCGTCACGTCGATCGCTTCGCCGTGCAGCCACGCAGGCGATACACTCTTCACGGGCGAAACGCCGCCGTCGGGGCTCGCTTGGGGCCAGAAGTACACGACGTATGGGCGGCTGCGTCCATGGGACGGGCTGATCGGCCTTGTACGCGTCGGGCGTGTCCCGATGAACTTTATGTTCATCTTCGGGTACATCGTCGGCGGGCGCACGTTCGTTGGGGAGTGGCGTGTGGCCGCAAGCGACCCCATGCGCCCTGCCTGGGGTGGTGCATTCGTGATGAGCCGCGTACCGGAGGGGGAGGCTTAGACTGAATCTAGAAGGTTTGGATTTTTCTTTTTCATCGCTAATGTGCTGGATCTACTTCTTGCTTATCGTCTTGCTTTTCGTCGCTTTCTGTGTATCTATTTGCGCATTTACTTCTGCTTTACGTTCCTTCCAAGTCGGCTCTGCCAAATCACCAAAAGCATCCCACGTATATACCCACACTATATCATGACCCTTCATTCATCATACACGCATCCCCGCATCTGCATGCCACCGTTACACTGATCAGAACAATTCGCATTCGGGACAATACTGTATAACAGCTTTCATCTTTTCATTACTTATGCGCAGCTTGATGGCTGCCTACAGTTATTCACCGGTCTATGAGACACACTATCCAATGAGACAAAACAGCTTTGTGAGCTCAATTCTGACCGAAATCCCTCGGAGTTTTTTTGAGTCTACTTTAGTACTATATTGCTACACTTGTGTAGTCTACCAAGGCCTGAAAGCCAGTGGTCGCTCCRGGGGATGGAGAYCAGTCAATTTGATGCAAAAATGGCAAAATCATATGCTCTAATAACGAAGCTTTGGACCAAACAGGTTGCAATTTTTTTGAATAATGCAGTATATATACATCCCAAGGACATCCTGAAGGTTCCACTTCTGCCATAAGTCAATGGTGTGGTTGAGGAATGGCTCAAGAGACGAAATTTTGCTC